>OY757266.1:9511189-10711189 GCA_963584085.1 Pyrausta aurata
AATGCTAATTTATGGTTGTACAATTACAGGAGCCTCCAAACGTGGACACGGGAGGACCTCCAGGACCCACGCCGCCGCCGCCCGCGCCCGCCGCGCCTGCAAATCTGCCGCCCGTCATCAAGCCTTTTCTCAATGGAGGTCAGTACTCGGGAACACATTCGCCAGATCAATACTTGTGAAATTTTACTCGGACAATTTGGTAAACTTTAAGGCAGGATTCACAAGCTAGGCCTTAAAGCATAAACGTAAAGTCGGTGTCTCTTTGCATGTCGAATATTGTTAAAAAAATATAGGATATTTAAAGCAAAATAATTTTATAAAATTCTACTTAATTTTAAAAATAGCATCAGTGGATAAAAAAAATTACCTATTTGATTTAAAAAGATCTCAGTGTTCAACGATGATTTCCCAATTTAGGTTGTGAATTGTGAGTTGTTATATTTTTTGAAAGGAATTTCAAGAATGTAATATAATGGTGAAAGGAATGAAGTGGACTGTTGGTGATAAAATACACATGCATCTTCTCTTTGGGCAGCTCAGCAAAACTATTTCAGCCTTAAAAACTCGAACTTTTTTTATTATTTACTTACTTATTCGACGTATATTCCAGACGCGTACACAACGATGGGCAGCAAGATGCCGATGCCGCGGTCGCCATCCCCGCCGCACGTGCCGCCGGCGCCGCCGCCCGCGCACGACTCGCAGGAGCTGCAGATCAACGCCATCCTGCAGGGCGTCGCCGCCGAGAACTACGCGCACGCGCACGCCAACGCCAGGCCCAAGCGGAAACGGAAGGTGAGGAGAATTAGTAAACCCAAGGACTCGTGCCAGGTAGAACAATAAAACGTGCAAATGAGACAGAGCACATTATTTTCTCTTTTGCACTTGCACTGTTTATGGGTGACGTCACACAGACGCGTGCGCTTTGTAACGAGCGTTTATCGATAACAGTACGTTTGAAACTGGAGTGGTTTTGCATGCATTTTGAATTATCGATAGTGCAGTGTATTAACGCGCATCCTTGTTTCAAAAGTGAGTCTATAGTATAGTTACATGGGTGAATCAACTTTTCTCTGTCCCAACGTGAAAAGTTGAGAGAAATAAAAAAGTTAAGGGGATCATGATTTTTACAAAAGATCCGTGTTCCTCAATTATTAATCAATCATATTCCAAGAAAGGGCACGAATTTTGATGTGTGATCTTCGAGTAAATTATCTCAGTCCAGCTAAGGACCTAAAAATCGGTCCCCTGGGTGACCGTTATTTTTACCAATAAAATAACAAAAAATCGGTTCATAAATAACTGTCTTAGCAAGATCGATTAAATAACATTCTAAATCAGTTACCACATATTTATTAACTATTAACACTTTTTTTATATACCTGAAAACTATGTCTCTTGAGTCACTAATCCAAAAACCAATCCTAAAAGTTCTTATAATTCTTTAGAAAACCGTCACATAATAAAAATACTTCTTGGGCTAACTTATCTCATAAACCTTAAAAGTTCTCCATATTATTTTTTGTGGTACAATACTTGTCAGTGAAATTAAACACAGAAATCTGCGCAAAAACTGGGGGACAATATGGTTTGTCAGGAGACAATATGTAACCCAAGAGACAATCAAATAAACAACAATTTTATGAAAAAGTTGTACACGCATAACTAATGTATATGCCTTTCTTTGTAAGAAAAGACAGAAATCACAACCGTATCATCTTATTTCAAGGTTAAGCAGTACGTTTTGTCATTTCTCTACTTCAATTTGGGCTAACCTCAGTAAAGGATAAGCCTGAATAATATTATTGAATCAAAAGATCATTCTCGCTCAAGTTATTCATATAATGCAACTGGCAACTATCTAAGAGGCTCTTAATTATTTCGGAAACGCAGGTAGGGCACAAAGTTTCTGGGGTTTTGTGTCTTGTAATTGCCTTAAAACAGCTCGTCCTCCCGAATCTGGCCTGAAATGTAGCACCTCTATCCCTTAAAAGGGATTTTAAGGAAATTTCCCTGTGCCTGATCACCTGAGTATCTGTCTCAGTGACTGAATACGTTCTGCTTCTTTGAAGTTGAGATTGGATGACCTTCCGGCTAAAATACAATCTGAACTTCAGACAGTTAATCAAATCCATATCCCAAACATCAGCTAAAAACTTGTAATTATCTCCAACGTCAGGCAATACTTCATTCCGAAGCAACTTCCTCACCTCTTTAAGCTCAGGTTTGATATTGCATGGACTACATTATTATTTTGAGGAATTTGGATCTCCCAAATACCAACTGACTGAACCGAGCCACAAGAGTTGGGGGATGCTGAACTTAGTCAGCATAAGCTGCTTAAGCAGTTTAATGAATTTCGAAGTTAATCCGGCTCCTTTTCAGTATAACACTAGACGTGAACGCGGTTTCCACCCTAATGTCATAGTCATAACAGTTTTAAGCACCAAATGTTATCGATATACATTTCTGATGCGTACAGCTAAGGAAACCAACTCTTGAAGTGAGTGACATTTGCTTTGTCGAGTCTAGCTGGGACGAATGATTCAACTAAGTGGGTAAACTTCGAGAATGAAAGTTCTAGATTGAAGATCTTTTATCAAAAGAGTAGAGTCCACTGGTGAGATGGGATGACGACTTGCAACTTAACTGCTAGCAACTGGTCTCTATAGAAAACTATGGCAAGTTTTATTATTAGCAATGGACATCCTACGGCTGTTAACGATGGTATTGATTACTACTAAGGACACGGACTTTTTAGACAAATAAAATAGATTGAAGTCAGACATGGTCTTTCTTCGCCTGAGTTATGTTTTACGTAATTTACGTACCACATTTAATATTATGTATTTTTTGTTTCTCTCGATCTTTTTGTAAGTTTTCTCTTACAGCGCCTTTGTGTTTTGGCACGGGGAATGTCATCATGTCTCTAAGTAACGGATTACATTTATATTGAGTATAATCAAAAAGTGGCTAAACTTATTTAAATTACTAAGTATTCAGACTTTATTATTTGGTCAATATTACGAGAAATAATAGTAAAACACTGTAAATCCATCAGCTTTTAGGGAAGTTCTTAGTTGAACTTCACTTATAATGAGACGGCAAGATGGGATAGGAAAAACCACTATAATAAGGCTTTATATTGTTAAAACAATATTAAATTACAAGTTATTACAGCAAAAACTAATTATTGTATGATTAAATAAACTTTTTTTTTTTTTTTTTTTTTTTTTTTTTTTTAATTTATTCAAGGCTCACAGAACAAGTTACAATCACATGATTTACAGAAAAAAATAGCAACTTAGATATAGAACTAGACTGTAACTCTAAGTATGTGGGCACAATATGTACCAAATATAATGCAATGAAAGAGGGTTAGACTTGTGTGTTAGTAATATTTGCTAAGGTATCATCTAATATTAGTTTGTTTAGTACTACAAAGAATTTAAGAAAAAGAAATTAACCAGTGCTACAAAAGTTAGTTTAGTTGGTTTGGCAAAATTCTGAATAAGTCTTTTTTAAGTTTATCTAAACTACACGAAAAAATGTCCAAAGAAGGTTGCTTGGCTACTGTATCATTATACAAACGACACATCCTGGAGACAGGGTTGAAAAATGATGTGTTATTCCTATATGTTTCAATGTAGAATAATTTAGGTGATTTGTCACGAGATCTATACCGAATATTGAAGTTAAGCTTAGCTAAAAGGGACGGCGAGTCAATATCAGAATGTATGATTTTATGTAGGCATGTTAGCTCATTGCATAGGCGGCGGCAAGCGAGAGAAGTAATTTTGAAGTGGTCGAGTCTTGCAGCGTAGGATCTACAACCGCGGCCCAGGTTTAGCCTATAAGAAAGAATGCGTAGAAACTTTTTTTGCACTGCTTCGATCTTATTGGAGTGGACTGCATAGTATGGTGACCATATCACTGAGCCGTACTCTAGGATGCTTCTCACTAAGCAGAAGTAGAGTAGAGTGAACGACGATTGGTCTTTGAAGTCCTTAGTGCAACGCGAGATAAAGCCAAGAAGTTGATTGCACTTTGAGATGATATAATGATAGTGGTCCCGGAAGGTGAGGCCCTCGTCAAAGAAGACCCCCAGATCCTTGACGACTGACTCGCGTTTAAGAACTGAGCCATCCAGGCTGTAGTTAAAATGAATCTTTTGTGTAGAGGAACCAAATGAAATGACCAAACACTTACTGGTATTCAGAGACATCATATTAACTGAGCACCACTCAGAAACTCTCGTAAGATTCTGCTGAAGTAAAATGCAGTCTCTAGTGTCTCTAACTTCGAGAAAGATCTTAAGATCATCCGCATAAAGTAAACAAGGGACTGTTAGCTTCTGGGCCAGATCATTAATGAATATTAAAAACAGCAAAGGGCCTAAGTGAGATCCTTGAGGGACACCAGAAGTTATTATAATGGGAGACGAGAGATGACCCTGTATACTGACCAGTTGGCTCCTATTATACAGATAAGACTCGAACCACCTCAGCAGGCTGCCATGGACGCCGTAACCTTGAAGCTTTTGGCAGAGTACGTAATGATTGACTTTGTCGAAGGCCTTGGAAAAGTCAGTATAGATTGAGTCTACTTGGTGTCTCTGAGCAAATGCAGAACAAAGATAGCTCTTGTACTCCCTAGAGTAACCTCCTAAGGTTGCTCACCGTGGATCGCGCCGGCACAAATCCATGCTGAGATGGTGATAGAATGGGCTTGAAATATGCATACAACATGTTGTAACAGACCGATTCGAATAGTTTCGCAAAGCAAGACAGGATACTAATAGGCCTGTAGTTAGTACATTGATCCTTTTCACCAGATTTATGAATTGGAATCACGTGAGCCACCTTCCAGCGCATGGGAAATGTGCCAGTTATTTGTTAGTTAGTTTATTGATACAGTAACCGCGTTTTGTCTCTGGTGTTACCTCTATTGTCTCTTGAGTCACCTAAATAGTGAGAAAGGGGACCAGTAACTCCAAAGACATTTTGCCTTTAAAAAAATATAAACACGCCATTAACCACCAATTCACCTTCATTTATATTCTCACGTAATTTTAGACCATATTGCTTATTGTATTTTAGTTCATAGTATGATAAATAAAAGAAATACTTGGGAAAATGCGTGGTTGCCAGTGGATCAGTAAACGTACACTTCGCGTCACCTCTGACGGCGGATGAATTTGCCGAGTAAATTATCAGTCGCGAGGATAACGGACACTGTCACGTGAGACCTAGACAGTTTTCTGATAGGTACAAGCTTTAGTTATGCCATTTTAAAACATAATACTAAATATAAGATAAGTAAGTCAGGGGACAACAAAATAAAGTGCAGTTATTTTGTTGTCCAATTTCAAAAGTCAAAATACCTAAAAAATCTTTAAATTTTTCGGACGTCTCTTTAAACACGTGAAACTATGGGCTTTGTTGATTGGGATGCGATATAATATTTATCTGCTGTCATACAGTTTTTCACACCAGACCTAAAAATTAGAGAGAAACTTGCCGTGGGGACAGCAGATTTTTGTATGGGAGCCCAAAATTGTCGCCTGGGTCACCTAGCCAAAAACGAAAAATTTAATTAAAATGTTTACCAAAAAAATATTTTCATATTTCTTAATGATCTAAGTATAAGTTTATTTCATAAAATATATTGAATTAAGTCCTTTTTTCCTGAAAATTGCTTTTGAACACTTGGGACACGAAAAGACAAAGAAAAGTTGAATGACCCACATACAATCCTTAAGCACAAGTACACGTATGACGCCGCGGTCGCCCTCCCCGTCACACTCGATCGCGCTGGCGCCGCCGGCCGCGCACTTCTCGCAGAAGCTACATATCGATGCCATCTTACAGGGCGTCGCCGCCGAGAACAACGCGCATGCGCATGTTAATGCTACACCTAAGAGGAAACGGAAGGTAAACTAGCAGGGGAGTGTCACTCCGATGCTTAGGTGCGCGAACGATGCGTTCACCGATATTAGCAGAATTGAGCGAATTGCCTACCTAATTAACCTATCCGTGCAATGCCTCGTAACCATAAATATTATATCAGTATCATTAAGTATTGCAATGATTTCGGATGTGAAAATAAATAACAAGACAAAACGACTACGCGCGCCTCTACGCCCGCAGTCTTCACGCATTGTTGCTAGCGCTAGTAAGACACTTAAACCGTTAAAGCGGACAGCTAATTTAATTACTATATTGGCATGTAGGTACAGAAAGAATTCAATCGGCCTAGTTGCCACACATGACAGACAATGCTATCACCACAGATGGGAATGTAACAATATTCTTGTTTATTTCCCAGCAAAGCGAGAAGCCCCCGCCGCCCGCGCCCGCGCCGCCCGCGCCGTCGCGCAAGGAGCTCGCCGACATCCGGAAGCACAACCTGGACGTGCGCGCCGAGGTGTTCCGCGCGATACGACGCCCCGGGAGAGGTACGCAACACTAAAGTATAATCAATAATCCCGTAAAAAGATTTGACAGATGCTAAGTCACTTTGTAAAATAATGTTGCCACATTTATCTTACTAGCGACGTGTACCGTTCATTTGGTTTATTTGTTCGTTCAGTCCACTCGAACAAAGTTTGTACGAACGAAATAATATATTATTGTCTTTGTTTGAGTGAACTGTTATTTAATTCGGAACGTAATAATAATTTTTGAGTGAATGAATGACATTGATGGAATTCATTCTTCTAGTAACCACACTATTTATTTTTCGTCGAAAAGTGGTAACACTGTAAACGTCAAATATTTCTACGGGATTATTGATTCTACTTTACACTAAGTTATCTGAAAGTAATAATAATAGTCCCCAAGCCGATCTTCGACTGCGTTGGCAAGTCACAACGACTAACCGAGTGCGCGGGACATTTTAGTGCACAAGTGGAAGTAACAATAACATAATAAAGCTTTATTGCAACAAAACAAAACAAAATACAATATGGCTAATTTGAAAACGTCACATTCTTGTCAGCAATCATGATCAATCAATCAGTATCATAAAATTATATACCTATCAGAAGAGAAGGACAAGTAAAAGCTGTCAAACGAAACCGATTTTCGATGGCAGTTACTAACTTTGGTAAGTAAAAGTAGTAACTTAAAATGAGATTTAGTTTCGTCCAGGTGATTTATATCTGTCTTTCTAGGTTAAACATATTAGTTTACCGCATGATAAACAGTCGACACAAAATATCGAACATGCAGCCTTAGTGTACAACGAAAAATTATTTCTTTGCTCATTGGGATTGGGATTTGGACTAATTTACTTCCTAAATGAAAAGTCGTTAGGGTTATTTTGCTGTAATTAACAATAATCAATCACCGATCAAGTCAACATGTTTCAGAAGCACAATTTCTCTAAAAAATACACAATTACATTTGAAATTATAAAAAATCACATGTAAGTAATTTTCAGCCAGCCTCCATGGGGCGCCGAACTGTTTGACAGCCGCCAAAAATGGTTCTGCTACATCGTATCTCGCATCTTTTATCGCACAGCTTTCTCCTACTGACATCTCGCTCTTGTCGTTCTATTCCAAAAGCGATAAGAATTCTATGATCAGTATCATGCATTATCTGACGTTTCAAAAATCGGCCCATAACGAAATGTGACATTCTCTACGAGTCATTCCTTTGGGCAATCATAGCGGATATGATGAACTTTATTTAAAATGCCCTTTTATTGTTGCATCCGTTTCACAATAGACAAATAAGCAGTAACCAACAAATAATCCAAATGAGGAACGTCATTTCGTACGAAGTATCTGCCAGATAACGCTAACCAGGTCTTATTTTGACATGGTAAAACGGCCATATAAGTGCTAATGAGACCACTACAGATTATGTTTTTTCAATTGCAGACTTTTGTGTAATTTTAATCGCGTTTGTTTAATATGCTTCCTTTTTTATATACTGAAAATGTGTGAATTTACTAATTGTCATTATAAAGTTTTTTTACGCATATTAAACTGATGTCGTCCCTTTAGGGTGTAATTACACGTGTTCATTCATATAGCTAGGGCATCAAATATTGTCGGAATACGGAGGCGCCAAAAAGTCAACGACCTTATCAAAAGCGGGTTCTTATCTGAAGTCCCTATCAAAATCCCGTTACGCTCACTTTGATGTAGGTGGAAGAGTCTTATCTTACCATACGTTGCTATCTATATGAACATTTCATACTTTTGTAATAAACTAGTCAAATAGCCTAGCTACAGCGTTCATTAGAATAAAAAGTGTCTTAGTATTATTACTAAGAGCCTGTGGTGTCCCACTGCAGGGTAACGGCTTCCATACCCTTTCTCCACTCTCCACCGTTTTGGGCGATGACGATGACGATGATGATGATGAGAAGACGATGGCTCGACAAACTAATAATAATAATAATATGACAAAGACTAGGAAATAAATGCCCTTTAAATAAATAAATCTTGTTTTTTTATATATTAAAATTGGCTTTATTATAACTGAGCTTCTTTTGTTCCAGATTTCTCAAAACTGTTCGAACAATTAAAACAATTGAAAGGTGGTGTGGATACTAAAAAAGAAGTGATACGTGATGTGATAAACGAGTCGCTAAGGTTTAAGAGGAAAGCGTTAGCCAAGCTGCTTGAGGACTTTCTGGCTGGCCTCGAGAGGAATGGCAGCAGCGCCGTCAACTCCAAGCGGGTGGCTAACGCACTCTACAGTAACGCGAATAACCACAGCTAGTGACGCGCACCGCGAGACATTAAGGTATCGAATACCGAAATTAAGTGGAAGCTCAATTTTTGAAGCGGTGGACGTTTAAACAGGATCCGTCGGAAATTATTGCGTCGTAACTTAAAAAAAAAAAACAACCGCGAAAATGTGTTTCTTCTATCGCATGAGTGTCTAGTAAAATTTTATCGACTTGATTTATGTATTGACTTCAATATTACTTGATTTACTTTTAATGAGGATAACATTTGTTTCTATATATTGTATACCAAAATATCCTATTTTCGATATAACGATTCCTTTGTGATTAGTTTTACGGTTCAGGAGTGAAAATTTTAAAAAATCGCCTACTTATTTTAAGTACATATTGTGCAATAAACATTTCCAAAAAGTAACCAGTTATATTCAGTAGTGATATGTTTCTTTTATTTGTTTGTGATTTAAAATATTGATATGGGCTTAAACAAATGCAACGATTTTCGCGGTTACCTTCATTGAAATGCTTTAATAAATGTGTAACAATTGATAAAATTATCAATGGTTAAATGTATGTTGATTTAGTTCGTTATATTTGCCTTGTAATTTTGACTTTCCAGCATTACAAATTATGGTTACAAATTCCGTACTATGTCTGCGCCAGATTTCTGTAAATTTTCCCATATTGAATGATAATTTATTATTTCATGGCGTTTTTTTTTTGTTATTACTTCTGCACCAAGGCTTACTAATGAGTACTAAAAATAATTTTCTAATTAATAAGCTACATATAATTTGTTGTATTAGCTACCAACACCAAGGATTCTCAATATTGATTATCTGAAATCCCACATCTCAAATGGTTCATATCATAATGTATAGGTACTTGAGCATTTATTTAAATTTGCGCATTGATAATTACATTTTACAGTCTGACCATGAAAATTTTATGAGATTCGACATCCCCTAACTTGTAAGTGTTGAAAAGAATTGGAAATTTACGGTTTTGTAGTCTGAAAGAAGTCACTATTTTAAGCTTAAGGCTCCCTTCGTCGTAAACTTGAAAGGAACCAAAATTTGGATATGTTTTTCTTTACCACTACTGTGTTCCAAATTCCACCAATGTATTCTATCAAGTGCAGGAAGTTTGGTGCATTTATAAAAAAATATCGATAAATTTAAACGTCGTCGTAACTTACTGAAATGCAAAAGAAGAGGACCCTTTGACGTCTAACTTGATTTGTCAAATGATGCACCAAACAGCCCGTATAGTCCGGAAAATGCTCTGTTCTGTGAAAATAGACTACGGAACCCAATAACGTGTGATCATACGCAATCGGTTTCTGTCATTTTGTGTCGACTAGTGTACTAAATGTAATGGAAGCAATATGAATTTTGGTGAAAAATGGTGCCGTGGTGTCTTCATATTTACAAAATGACAGTAAAATGTGTGTTTGGAGGTTATGTAAATACCCACTGTACATATTAGATTGTATATTATTACCAATGAGAATGTATGCGTAGGATGCTATAACGCATCGGATGTGCGACCTGTTTTGTGTCCGAACGACTGCCCGATGAAGATATTTTGTCCACGAATATTTTATCTGAGTACGTAAAATGTACTTATTTTAGTATTTAAAACCTGAATTTGTACCAAGTACTTGAATAGTGATATATGGGTATCTGCATAGTGGTTCGGCCACATTAACAGGCGCTTGGTCAATTGTAAAGTGTATTATATCTTTTTCTAAATAAATTATGATCCTTATTGGATTTTTATTATGTGTTTTATTGTTAACGAACGAGTCTACCTTGAAAGAAACTTTTTCTCAACATTTACTTGTGACAAGATTACGCTTAAAAATAAAATATTATTATTACCGTTTTCGAGACTTGGAGAGAGCATACATACAGAGACCACAGTATTTTGAACTTTATTTACTGTCATTATGGTCGAAAACTTTATCGTTGGCAGCTTAGGAAACCCTGATTTTATAATTTAATAAATTAGTCAGTGAGTTCCATTCCACTTCTGTTGTTATTATGCCGAAATGTTATATTATCTTAAATACTGGGATGAAAATGTTATTTTTTCATTTTTTTTGTCGAAATCCATTTAGATTACGCCACCGAGTAAATTGCGCAGCTGACTATACACACACACGTTTGCGTTTCACTGCTACAGAGAGCTGCATACCCGTATACAACGTCGTTTTTCACCGGCACAGACTCAAAGAGCTTAATAAAATAAAATTGACTACTTACAGGCATTGATTACAGGTAAGAGCGTGAATAGTACGTGACAAGACGACATTTGTTACGAATAAAATCTCGTAATAATAAAACAGTGTTAGATTTGTTTATCTACGGACTGCAATAAAGACTTGCAGTATATGCAAAGTACAGTATAAATAGTAAACAAATAAGATATATATCTTTCACGCTTGATTGCTTTACCAAGTTGCTAATGCAAAGCTATTTATCGTTAAAGTGATGCCTGCCTTTTGGTTATATTAAAATGAATAATGCAAATATTATGAAATGACGTCACAAAACTTATGCACAACTTCAGTTTCAGAATTAAAACGTGAAAATCTAAGTGGACTTGCAATGAAACCCGAGTCGCTATACAATGAACTCGGATTTTAATTGTTCCCATTGTCGACGTAACCCTAAAAAGCGTGACGGACCATAACAAGTTGCCCCAGTTCATATTTCCGAGTAGATCGCGGCGTAATTTAACTTAGCCCATCAGACAATGACGTTATTTCGAATAAGCATTTGGTGCAGACCGCTTTGGGAAATTGAAGACGAACAGGCTGCAACAACAGAGATAATGTAAAACGCAAAATTGGATGCGCCACGTTCACCCCACGATAAATTCTATTACGAGTAGCCGCTCGTTCAAGGCGCTACTGGCGGGAAAATTTGTGGTAAACTTTTTTCATCGCGTGCATAAACATAATCTTAATCTTGGAGAGGCTGGTTTTTCTGTACCCTGCTGTGCTGATGGAAAGCAGGTATCGACATCTTTTCTTTTAATTATTACAGAGGGTACTGTATGTTTTTATGATGAGTACCTATAGTAGATCAGTTAATAATGTTAATAATGCAGTGGACTCAGTGAGTTGTTACTGTGGACTCCACTGACGGCGACTCTTAGGCAAAGAAAACACGTTCAGTCTGGTATCTGGACTGACTTTCACGGTTCAATTTTCATCAGTTTGTCAGTACGCGTAGGTTACACGATCATTATCCAATCATTCTGACTATACTGATGGAACAGACTGACGCCAGACTGATGGTGAAATCATTACCTTAAATGAAGTACTTACTAAATCACACCGGATGCAGGCCGCTTACAACCAGTCGCTGTGGAAAACTAAGGGGAAACTCGGAGGCCTTTTTTGAGCAGTGGACGTCCTACTACTAGATAACTAGATTATTGATTATGACGATGATGACGAATGAAGTGGGAATCGATTTGATGCGACAGTAGGCATTTTTCCAAATAAGTATCGGTTAGGAAAAAAAATCGAATTCCTTCAAAAAGGAACTCCGTACAAAGTGGTAAACAATTTGATTATACAAAGTGCCAGAAACTATTGTAAATTGTTTTCCACTTTCTTATTACTCTTCAACCCTTTACAAACTTTACATAGACATTGATGGCCCTCAAATTAACGATAGATCGTCCCGTATCACTGTCCTTCCATGGTCAGCGTTATTTATAGCGGTTGGAGATTTATTTACATTTGTATCCATTCCCCTATCTAAATTATGTGCTTTATCGCAATTTGTCCGTTTAATGTGATTTTTATTGCCGAAAAACCTATAAAAATTCGAAACCCGTTATAAAGGCCACGTTATGACGAAAATAGTTATAAATAAAAATCCTATGCCAGGTAAAATTTTTGTAGTCATTTATTTTAGCCGCTCTGCTGGAAGTGGCTTGAGTTTTTTTTGAGATTTCAAAATATGGTCCCGATGCTAGACTTTGTCTGTGGCAGAACACCCAACCGAGGTGAACATAGATGCAGGGCCATAATTACTAGTCTAATGCAGTGCCATTATTACTATCGCCTGAATGTTATTTTCTGTACTTAGACCTACATCCTATCTCTGTCCGTACTACGTAGGACTATTATATCTTCTTTGTCAGTACTAAGAATTTCAAGAATAAGGTATCCTTGCTTCGGTAAAATTTTGGATTCACGGTAAAATTATTTGTTCTAACTGGTGGCTTTAGGTATTTGCATCTTCAACAGAAAGCCATGACGATGTATTAAGAAATTCTGGCCCCCAGTTATCAAGTTTACGGCTGTATCGTATGTCCTGAAAAATTTTGCCGTTATTATACC
The DNA here is from genome assembly GCA_963584085.1 of Pyrausta aurata. Lineage (NCBI taxonomy): Eukaryota > Metazoa > Arthropoda > Insecta > Lepidoptera > Crambidae > Pyrausta > Pyrausta aurata. Next base: position 9,524,256 of record OY757266.1, read on the forward strand.
TACCAAGCCCATTTTAAAGTTAAAATAATTATATAATATAGAGTTGTAACAACATTATCAAGGGAAAACGATAATTTTAAATATTAATGACGCTGAGTAAATGCTTATATCTTAATAAATAAACTGCTTATATCTTTTTTACGCTTTAAAATCCTCACTAACACTAAAACACAACAACAAAAAACACTAAACTTACTTACCTATACAAATTACAAACGTCCGGTTAACGCAACTTACCTTCTAGATTTATTTTGGCATAGCTTACATACGAGAAAAACCGTCGGATATCATAGCTAACAAACCTTTATAAAATACAAATGATACACAATTGTCTGTCTCTTTGTCACAGTATTTTAGCACTGTCACACTTCCATTATCCACTCTTTTCTGCCTCGGGACCGGGACGTCGGCCCAGTATATTAACACGCCCACAATTTATGTTCCATGGGAGTCGCCTATGAAAATTTTACGGCATTCGTTAACTGCAGTGCTGAAAAATTGCCCGTAAAGATTTTTTTCGGTCCTTTGAGCCTTAATTTTATACATTGTTCTCGCTCAGTTATTAATGTTGATTCGAAATTTCAAGGGATAGTCGTTACTCAGCTCTTTTGTGTTATTTCAAAAAGTACCAGTGGTAAAAACAAACAAACAAAACATGTTAGGTAGTATCTCTACAATTTTCAGTTAGTTACTTACAACCTACCATTAGCACAGAATTGCCAAAGTTGTTATAAAAAAGCCGCCCAGGGAATACTATTTTGTCGTTTTCAATTTTGAATGAAAAGGTTGTCAACATCTGGGAGCTCGACATTATTTATTTCCATACATTTTGTTTCAAAATTAAATACCTCAAAATAGCATTCTTCGATTATAGTAATTAAATTTATTTTGAGTGTTATTTGGTTGTATTTTTGACGGTAGAAAAAAAAACTTATTACTCGTCTCAGTCGGCTGTCGACTTCAGTATCGAATCGACAACTAAGACTGAAATCACATAATCACTATAGCTTGACTGAGTAAACAGTGTGTATAGAATGTCATATATGTGATAAGTGCTTTCCCGATTTTTGTGTAACAGTTCGTAATCATGAGTGCTAACACAATGCAGTTAGCATCAAGTACTTTATAAAGCATTTATTTATCATCATAGCATCAAGAACCCAGATCGCCAGGACCTTTCGGGGTTCAGCTGATTTCAATCATGTTAGTATATTTTTGCCCTTTAACTTGAGACTTACAAAAGTGAACATCAATAATTGGACAAAATCCCTCGGCGCCTCTTACCTATTTAATCCCACAGCGACACCAAAGGTTCACAAAGAAATATGATCATGATTAAATAAATAACGTTTTAAGAGGTGTCGATGGCTATTGAAGGTGTTAATAAGTTAAGTTGGAGCGTCGATCAAAATAATCTGTTTCACCTTGGCAGGCGCAAATAGCTTGGGTTATCTTGCCTTGCAGACGAGCGGAGTCAGGAGGACAAAGCAGTGGTTCTGTACACTTTAATTAGTCTATGCCCCCGAGTGGGACACATTTTGACACTTTAACGAGTTATAATAAACCGTTTTGAAATTAGAAATTTGATAAAATACTTGATGTAAGTCCAAGCCGAGGTTATCTAAGTAATTCACTGTGTAATGTGAATGTTTGCAAAAGATATATTAAAAGATATTGTAAGTTGAATTACTTGAAACGATGTTTATTAATTATTTCGATGATATAAGAATAGAATAAAATGTTTATCGTATACATATATCTTTAGGGATGGTTTAAGAAATGTTTTAACGCGCCCTTTAATGTCCTTTCCAGGCTCTCAAGTCATACCACCTCTCCTTTTTGATTAGTTCAGCTGTTCAAACTTGAAAACGTGACAAGACAGATAGATATAATAAAATAAATATGCGCCAGACAACATAACTGTCTTGGTTTCGAACTAAGGAATTTTCTTCTGATAACTCTATCTGAGTTAATCCAAACTAAATTCTGATCTGTTTTAACACTTCGAGTAACCTAATTGACCGTTTGAGTCTAAATTAATTGATTTATAATTTAAGATCCTTATCCAAAGTTGTAACACAGTATACAATATAACACTACTACAGTGTACCTATTTGAAACGGCTTCATTATTATTTCGCGATCGAATGCTCCTCAATAGCGTATATCGTTGCGTCGACGAAAATAACAGTTACCTGGGTCGATCGCGACCAATATCGAATCTAACGGTCAATAAAACCGAGAGATATGATCGCCTCAAATTTATCAGCGGCCCATCAACCACCCGCAACATTTCACGGGTGCTCGCCCAAGGGTAATGTTTACTTAAGAATTGTTACTCGTGGAGGTTAGGGATGTTCCAATCTCGATTTTTTACGAGCAGCAGATTTTGGTTTATGGACGGAGGAGGTACCATGGGTATTTATGTCGTTCTGTGCTAAATTCGTAATTCTGGGGTAAATATTTACAACTTTTTTTTCATGTCATCTCTACCTTAACCCTTGTGACTATAGATAGAATTACACATCAATGATATAGCCTAAGAAAACTAGAAAAACAGGGGGACAATTGCGTAGTTTTGATAATGCAAGTAAAATATATTATCTAGAATATAGATCTCTAGTCGTCATAGATTTTAGATGAACGACTAAAAGTCATAAGTGTGGTGTTTACACAGCTATTGTTGCGAGTGGTTTCTTTATAGTAATAGTCCCCCTAGCCGGTTTCGACTACGGTGGCCATTCACAACGACTAACCGACTGCACGGGACATATCATAGTTCACAAGTATGTGCGCAAACACAGTGCACTCTCTATTCCTTTCACTCTCATAGCCCGATGGGACAGCAATATGACACGACCCGGAGAGAGATCAGGCGCAGGACCAACGGCTTTACGTGCTTTCCGAGGCACGGGGGTGAAGCACCGTCAACTTCCAAACTTCGGGCTTCCCGGAGAATTTCTGAACAGAAAAACCCAGGTACATATTTTTGGCCCGACCCGGGAATCGAACCCAGGACCTCTGGCACAGCCGTCGCTTTTAAATGCGACCCTCTAACCTCTGTGCCACCGAGGCAGTTCTTCTTTATAGGTATATAACTTTTGATGCTAGATTAATCTTTTTAAATTAAATTAAAATTCATTTATTTCAAGGTTACTGAAACTAGTTTTATGTTACCCCATCACTATTTATCTATCATGGACCACTTGAACACGCGTCGAGTTCAGGATAAACATTTCGCTTTAGTTGTCCGCTACGATACAGGTTTGCCATTATAATGGTAACCACTAATCTCGGTGGATGAGCACTGGCTTTTGACATCGGCCTATTGCTTTGTTTACATGAAATAATGAGGCCGACTATACTAACACGGTTGCTTATTGAACTTTTTTTTGGTAATTGTGGTTGTTTATTTAATAAGGCACATTAAGGCCCAGTTGCGTGATCGACTTTTAACTATTAGTTGAGTTAACTATCGATCACGCAACTGGCCATTCATCAATTTAGCGTTTGAAATCATTATTTTCACTATATTAATGCTATATTATTATATGTATTGTGTGTATCACACGACAGAAAACAATCGGAAGTTTACACATATATTATAAAAGTACAACTCTTTTCACCTGCGCTGCCTTACAACAACCCGGAATATAGAATTGAAACGTTACCGTTAAAACCGTTATTCAATATTAACATTATACAGTACAATCGAGCCCCTTACCCAACACAGCAGAAAACCGCGGATTTAAGAAGCTTTACGAATATTTCCGTGAATTCCGAAGTAAACAGGATTTTCCCGGATCAAAAGTATAAGATATGTCAATCCACCGGTTGAACTGTCTCGTTCGGATCATGTTACATAAGTAAGTATGGAAGCTGTTCATGAAATTAGAATAGAAGCGAACGGAAATTATAATTTGACAAATCTGCCAATGATGATCGATTTCCAAGTGAACATCCGGGCAGCTGAGCCAGACGCCTAGAGAGATCTGGCCTATCTAGGCTAATAACGAATCGTAGGTGACGCTGGTATATCCAGGTTTCATCGTAGGTGACGCAGTAGTTTTCGTGTAAAATCAAAAAAACTTGGCTCAGACAGCCAGAATTTCACATTTTCTGACACTCTGGATCTCAGCTCTCAGAGGGTTTCAAGGCGCTGTTTCTTATAAAAAGGGATGTGACGCGTAGGTGACGGCCATCCGAAGTAGTTTCATCCATTTTAATCCAACACTTTTCGAGAAATCATGATAAACGTATGGCTCAGACAGCCGGACATCCTGTCGTCTGAGCCAACTTGTTTTTCTCTATATTTCACGAAATACTATGTTTCGGACAAATGTTTTAACGATATACTGATGTGACGACGTTAGTGACAGCTCTCGACCAGATTTGAACCTTCGTGACGCACGCGTTTAGGAGCTATTGAGAAAAAGCTGCTGGCTCAGACAGCCGGATGCTGGCTGTCTGAGCCACCCAGTTCTACCACTTCCAGGTGTTCTACGAAGCTGGAAACTCATCAAATCTGATGTGACGCGGACTCTGAGTAAGTATAATCGTAAGTGACGGCTCTATATGCCGGCAATCAAAAGTTATAAGCAATTCAATACTTTTCCATACATTGATGCATTTGGGTGACCACACTTCGCACTTTTTATGGGAATGAAAATACAATATAGTAGAAAATGTAAGCAAAAGCCCCCATTTCAAGGCAGTTTCTCCTGCGTTTTAAATATGTAATTATGTAGTTAATAACTTCGCCGATGAAGGAAAATATGGTAATTATTTATGGTCTCAGGTATGATGTACTCTTTATTTGGAAATAACTACTAGTTTCAGTTAGGTACTACAGTATTAGAGTATTTCGGTAAGGTACTTCGTACTTACTCAATACTCATCTCGTCCCATGTGATTACGGCCCACTTGGGACAAGATGCAAAAAAACAAAATTAATACTAACTTCATTTTGCAGGTCGTCTCCTGTTTTTATGGGTGGAAAATATAGTCATTTATCAACTCGTCCCACCATGCCTACAACTTATATGGGACGAAATGCAGAAATCATAGATTTAATTACTTTCAGTTAATCTTAAACTTTTTTATCGTTTGAAATGAGACATTTTTAAGAATTTCTAGTATAATTAAATAGAGCTTGTAAATAAAATTTACTTACCGCAGAAGCGCGATGTTCACGTCTACACATGGATACGAATTAAATTAATTTCCTTCTGTCAACAAACATGTTTTTTTTAAGTCCGTTCATCTACTTTAGCTTGGCAGTTATGGCACACAACACAACCAAACCCGGCTGACTTCCCGCTTGCAATAAACAAACAAAGTTCCAATGCACGAGCAGGACGACGCAAAGTATTCGAAATGCCAATGACAATTTATCTTCACTAGGCATAAGGTTCAAAATTACTTGTGCCCTCTAAAGTTGATAAGTATTTGAAAGATCACATAACGGTTCGAATTTGCAGGTGACTAATTTCTATTCAGTTATCTCAAAGCGCGCAGTGTTGAAATTAGGCAAAAACAGGGCGACATAGTGAATCCAACAATATCTCTGCGATTTAAAGTCTATAATTGAGTAGCGCGTAGGGCTCCACAACTCAACAATCGAGGCACGGCAAGCGTGCGCGCAAAATATTTCGTCCCATATAAGTTGTAGGCATGGTGGGACGAGTAGATAAATGACTATATTTTCCACCCATAAAAACAGGACACGACTTGCAAAATGAAGGTAGTATTAATTTTGTTTTTTTGCAACTTGTCCTAAGTGGGCCGTAATCACATAGGACGAGATGAGGATTGAGTAAGTACGAAGTACCTTACCGAAATACTCTAATACTGTAGTACCTAACTGAAACTAGTAGTTATTTCCAAATAAAGAGTACATCATACCTGAGACCATAAATAATTACCATATTTTCCTTCATCGGCGAAGTAATTAACTACATAATTACATATTTAAAACGCAGGAGAAAGCAACTGCCTTGAAATGGGGGCTTTTGCTTACATTTTCTACTACATTGTATTTTCATTCCCATAAAAAGTGCGAAGTGTGGTAACCCAAATGCATCAATGTATGGAAAAGTAATGAATTGCTTATAACTTTTGATTGCCGGGATATAGAGCCGTCACTTACGATTATACTTACTCAGAGTCCGCGTCACATCAGATTTGATGAGTTTCCAGCTTCGTAGAACACCAGGAAGTGGTAGAACTGGGTGGCTCAGACAGCCAGCATCCAGCTGTCTGAGCCAGCAGCTTTTTCTCAATAGCTCCTAAACGCGTGCGTCACGAAGGTTCAAATCTGGTCGAGAGCTGTCACTAACGTCGTCACATCAGTATATCGTTAAAACATTTGTCCGAAACATAGTATTTCGTGAAATATAGAGAAAAACAAGTTGGCTCAGACGACCGGATGTCCGGCTGTCTGAGCCATACGTTTATCATGATTTCTCGAAAAGTATTGGATTAAAATGGATGAAACTACTTCGGATGGCCGTCACCTACGCGTCACATTCCTTTTTATAAGAAACAGCGCCTTGAAACCCTCTGAGAGCTGAGATCCAGAGTGTCAGAAAATGTGAAATTCTGGCTGTCTGAGCCAAGTTTTTTTGATTTTACACGAAAACTACTGCGTCACCTACGATGAAACCTGGATATACCAGCGTCACCTACGATTCGTTATCAGCCTAGATAGGCCAGATCTCTCTAGGCGTCTGGCTCAGCTGCCCGGATGTACACACATTTGGGGCCTGCTTAACAATCGACAAGTAAGCACCAAGTCACCAACTAACCAACGAATATTCATACACATAACAATTATACGGAAGATTACCTACACTAACCAAAACTTCACTACATAGACATTGTGAAACAGGCCCTTAATAACTTAACAAACAGGTTTTTATAATTGTATACTAAAGCCATGTAATGTCTCAGTCACACATTCAAACTTTTGTCATTTACAGTGTCTTGTATCAGTATTATCTTGCCATGGATGGGAGATCCTAACAGTTGAAGGTATCGGCAATCGGACCATGGGGTACCACGACATACAGACGCGACTTGCCAAATTCAATGGCACCCAGTGCGGATACTGCACCCCTGGATGGGTTATGAACATGTACAGGTACTAAACTAATGATAGTTATCAGTGCATAAAAGGTTTTTGCACCAAATATGCCGTCGCACAACAATACAAGTAAGTGGCGACCGTAACTATAAGTCAAAGCGATACACTATGTTGTGTCAGCATACTTATTTAAACGAGAGATTCAAAAATACGAATTTCAAATATTGGCACACCTACGGAGTGAACAACCTTTTACGCACAAGTATTTTCCTCAAATTTCAGTTTGTAATTGATAATTTTCACTGGTGGATCCATAAATCTCAAAACACTGTATCAAATTAGTAATAAATACATTATTTTTCAGTCTCTATGAATCAAAAAATAAGAAACTATCTATGAGAGAGATAGAAAACTCATTTGCAAGTAATATCTGTCGATGCACTGGATACAGACCCATCGTTGACGCCTTCAAAACTTTCGCCACAGATGTGAATGATGAGCTTAAAGACAAACTTGAAAATATGGAAGACATAGAAGATCTGTCATATTTCAAGGCGTGTGGAGTTGCTTGTAACAAAAAGTGCTTACATAAAAACAAAAGCTCAGACTATGACGTAAATGGTGACTGGTGTGTCGTAGCAAAAGACAATAACAAAATGATTGAGATTGATTGCGGATTTCATAAATGGTACAAAGCGTTCTGTTTAAATGATGTTTTTAATGTAATTAGCAAAGCCAAGAACGACTATAAGTTAATAGCTGGAAATACTGGACAAGGTTGGTAACAAAATATTTGTTTATTTGCTTGGTAATAAAGTAATTCATTAAGTTATATTGGATTTTGCAACCATATAAAAACGTCTTAGAGACGGTTTAATTAAATCTTTGAGTACAACAAGATTTTTGTAGCAGCATTGTGGTAGAAAACATTTTTTATCTAAAGCAGTGGTTATTTATGCATTTTCAGGTGTTTACCACGTAACTGATTACCCACAAACAGTAATAGACATTTTCAATGTACCAGAATTGAAAGGTCACATGGTTGATGTAAATCTGTCTCTAGGCGCTGGGATGCCTTTATCGGAAATGATGGATCTGTTTTTAGAATTATCTTCTTCAAATGAGGATTTCTCATATTTAAAGCAATTCCATGAGCATATGGATCTCGTAGCCCACATTCCAGTTCGCAATGTAAGCTTCAAATCCACTTCAATTTATTTTAAATAAAAAAATATATTCGAGCATATATTTACTTTCTTTATTTTCTTTTCAGATAGGAACAATAGGCGGCAATTTATTCTTAAAGTATAAGAATAATGATTTTCAGTCCGATGTTTTCTTGCTTTTTGAAACTGTGGGCGCTATGATAACTATTGGTATGGAATGTTCTCCAAATATATTAGAATCTTTTATAAAAATACTAAACACCTTTTTATTGCTCTTGATTTCAGCTAACACTACTCAGAATTCGCAAGTTGTTTCTTTGATCGAATTTCTCAGAGCTGATATGAAAGGAAAAATAATATTAAACGTTTTGCTCCCTCCCCTCAGTCAATGTTGTCTTTTCAAATCGTATAAGGTAAGAATGAATGTGATAGTTTAATAATCATGGGATTAATTAAATTTAAGACTATTTCTATGATACCCAATAATGGTCTGCTAACAAAATTCCTTGTGTTGATTTAAAAAGTTTATTAACTACTATTTCAGATAATGCCTCGTTCTCAAAACGCTCATGCAATTGTTAATGCTGGTTTTATGTTCAAATTCAAACAAAAATCTCACATAATCGAAAAAGCATCTCTTGTTTTTGGAAGCATTACACCGAAATTCATTCATGCTTCTAAAACAGAAGCTGTTTTGGCTGGAAAAGATCTTTTTACAAATGAAACACTTCATATAGCTTTGAAAACTCTATTTGATGAAATATTACCGGAAAATGCACCACCAGAACCATCTTCAGCTTTTAGGAAAATGCTAGCTGTTAGTTTGCTTTACAAGGTATGGTTTTATTAAAATAATGGTGACTATTTAAAATATGTCATAAAAATAATTTTAGGCATTCATTAATTTTAGGCAGTTTTGTATCTATGTCCAGACGAAAAACTGGATAGCAAATTTAGATCCGGCGGCGAAGCTATCAAGAGGCATACCTCGCAAGGAACTCAGTCCTTTGATACTGATAAAAGTATCTGGCCTCTAAACCAACCAGTGCCTAAACTTGAAGCCTTGATACAGTGTGCGGGCGAAGGAACATTTGCTAATGATCTACCTACTCAAACTGGAGAAGTTTATGGTGCATTTGTTACTGCAGACGTTAAGCCTGGAAGTATCATTAGTGGCTTTGACGCAGAAGAAGCACTCGTAAGCTAAATTTTGAATTATATCAATAGCAAAATGTGAGTTTTTATACATAGATACAATAAAAGAGCATTCGATATTACAGAAAGTCCCTGGAGTAGTTGCATTCTACACTTCTAAAGATATTCCTGGGGATAATTCTTTTACTCCTCTGAACGTTCCACTAATCCAAGAGAGCGAGGAATTTTTGTGTTCTGCCAAAGTCAGATACTACGGTGAACCAGCTGGAATCATTGTTGCTGATAGAGAGAAAACTGCAAATAAAGCTGCTAAGCTAGTTAAAATTAAATATTCGTTTATGAATGAAACAAAACCTTTAGTGTCCATATCAGATGTAATGAAATCTTCAGAAAAGGACAAAAGGATTGCCAATACAAAAACGGTTGAGCCCACTGAAATAGGCAATGATGTTAAATGTGTCGTATATGGAGAGTTTAACGTAGGGACCCAGCATCACTTTTACATAGAACCTCAGACTACCGTTACCAAGCCTACTGAAGATGGGATGGAAGTATACACGGCAAGTCAGTGGCTTGATTTGCCTAATGTTGCTATTGCGCAAAGTTTAAAACTCCCTGTGAACAAGTAAGTTATAAATATATTTTTATGTGAAATTGTCTGTATACGAATAAACTCATTAATTAATTCCCTTTTTTAGAATAAACGTAATCATAAGGCGAGTAGGAGGAGGTTACGGAGGCAAAATAACACGCTCGTGTCAAGTAGCGTGCGCCGCTGCTTTAGTTACCCATTTACTGGGGAGGACTTGTAGATTTGCACTGCCCATACAAACGTGCATGAAGATCATTGGTAAAAGGTTATCCACTAGCTGCAACTTTGAGGTAAGAAACTAATCCAGCATTATTTAACTTTTATTTTTCTTATTATTACAATACATGCCTTAAATTTTTAAAATTTTAAGGTTGGAGTAAATAAAGAGGGAGAAATACAATATTTGAAAAACAAATTTTACCAAGACAATGGCTGCACATCCAATGAAAACGTAAGCCCTTTCACAATACCGCATATTATAAACTGCTATGACTCACGAAGATGGTACTTAGAGGCAAATAGTGTTGCTACGGAAACACCATCAAACACATGGTGTAGGGCTCCATGTAAGTACAATAAATATAGCACATTGTAAACGGTATGCTCGAAAATGATAGGCATATAGTTAATTCTATTTACTTTTGTTCGTAGGTTCAACAGAAGGCATAGCAATGATAGAATATATCATGGAAAGAATTGCATACAATTTAGGCAAAGATCCTCTTGAAGTCAGGCTCAAAAACATGGCTAAAGAAGATAATCCCGTTCCTGCGTTAATTGAACAAATAAAAAAAGATTGTAACTACTCTGACAGACTAAAAGAGGTTGATGAATTCAACAGCAATAACAGATGGAGAAAAAGAGCAATAAAAATAATACCGATGACCTACGATATTTACTACATAGGGCCATACAATTCTTTGATTTCAATTTACTACGCCGATGGATCAGTTTCTTTGACTCACGGTGCATCCGAAATGGGACAAGGAATCAACACAAAGGCTGCGCAAGTATGCGCTTACATGTTCGGCATCGGTTTAGATAAAATAAGCGTCAAACCGAGTTCTAGTTTTACTTCTCCAAATTCGATGGCCACTGGCGCGAGTATTGGCAGTGAATGTGTATGTTTTGCCACTATGAAAGCGTGCGAAATCATTTTGGAAAGATTGAAACCTATAAGAGAAAAGTTGAGTAACCCGACTTGGGAAGATTTAGTGAAGGAAGCGTACATGGCTGGTGTAGACCTTCAAGCATCTTACATGTTCTCCACGAAGGATGATGTGAAGCCTTACGATGTATATGGAGTCGTCGTAATGGAGGTTGAGGTAGACATTTTAACTGGTAACCACGACATAAGGAGAGTAGATTTACTTGAAGATACTGGAAAAAGTTTAAGTCCTCAAATTGACGTAGCACAGGTATTTGTATACAAAATTAGTTAACATCCTTTTAATGAAACAGTTCTTTGAAGTTTTTATAATAATTAAAAAAATACTGCACAAGTAAGGATACAAATAAAAAGAAAAAAAAAGAAAAACAGACAAAACACAAGTACAATATTGACGGTCGGTCTCGAGAGGAGACAACGTTCACTATAGGTAGAAAGCGGTGTGCAAAAGATGGGTAAAATTGTAATATTTAGAGATTAGATAACTTTTTTTTAACAAACCTATATCATCCCACTGCTGGGCAAAGGCCTCCCCCATTTCTTTCCATACGTCTCTGTCAGCGGCCAACGACTCCCAATCTCTCGCGAAACTGGACAGATCGTCACTCCACCTCTTTCTAGGTCTACCCCTTCGTCAGTAGCCGTCTGGTGGTATCCATCGCGTGACGATTTAGGCCCATCTATTCGGGTGCATTCTACACACATGCCCCGCCCACTCCCATTTAAGCTTTGCTGTCTTTTCGCCTACATCTGCTATGCCAGTTCTGGAGCGCATTGTGGTATTCCGGATCTTATCGATCCTTTTAATACCCAATACGCTCCTTTCCATAGCTCTTTGGCAAACCTTGAGTAAATATACATAAATATAAAATGTTATGTTGTTTTTAGATCGAAGGAGCGTTCGTCATGGGCCTTGGTTATTGGACGTGTGAGAATAACATCATGGACCCCGAAACTGGAAGAATACTTACTGACCGTACATGGAACTACAAACCGCCGGGGCTTAAAGACATTCCGGCTGACTTTAGAGTTTACTTTCGAAGGAATGCCAGCAATCCTTTTGGAGTGTTACAATCTAAAGGTAAGTAAAAAAAATATTCTATTCGAGGATAAAAATAAAATGGAGTAGACCATCCTTACAAAAACTGAACTACAAAAATACAAAGAGATATTTCTTATGTCCAATTATTAACTTTCTTAACGCTGCCTGTATTTTTTCTGTTTAGACCTATAATGGTTGACTGGTAGATAGTGCTTTTGGCATTTAGTCCGCCATTTGTACCGTTTTTTTTGTGCATAAAGGTTTGAATAAATAAATAAAAGAACCAAAATCATATTTTAACATACCATAAACTTATAGCCTAGTATTTATAGAGTGACATAAACCACCACTCCGCTTCGGATAAAAATGCAGCAATAAAGCTCCATCACTATCATCATTCATCATCATCATTATCAGCCAAAGGACGTCCACTGCTGAACATATGCCTTCCCTACGGCTTTCCACAACGACCGGTTGTGAGCTGTCTGCATACAGTGCGATCCTGCGATCTTTACAAGGTCGTCTGTCCATCTAGTCGCTGGACGTCCTACGATGCGCCTTTGGTCGAAGGGTCTCCAATCTAGGACTTTTCTGACCCAAATTCTTTCTGCCAATCACTATAGTGTAATTTAATGTTTACGGACAGAAAAGTAGATGGCACAATTTCGACTGCATTGTGATGTGTCGATGTTCTCTAAATCTACTTCCAGTTTCGACTGTTTAAGGAGCTGTGTCAATATTATAAATATCTAAACTATGTTTTTCCAGCGACAGGTGAGCCGGCGTTTTGTTTAGCGGTGGTGATAACACATGCTCTTCGAGAAGCAGTCAGGGCGGCTCGCTTGGACGCCGGGTACCAAGACCAATGGGTAGATATAAGTAAGTTTATGAAAGTTTTTTTTAATTTGGTGTTTTGCGACTTGAAAGCTAGACACGCCCATGGGGCTTATTCTCGTGCAGTCCGTATTAAAAAAAAGACACCAAAAATTAACTAATCAAATTTGTTTTTTCGAAGAAAGATCTGTTTTCCTTTATCAGGGTCAAGATACATATTATATAGATTCCATGCTGGAGTTTTTTTACGTGGACATATTACTTTTGTTCGGTTAAACGGTGAAACTTCTAATCGAATTACCACCCTGAAAAAGTTCGCGAGAATTGAGCCTAGATAATGAATTGCATTCACCTATGGAATGGAACTCGCTGCCTACCAAAGTTATCGCAAGGAATATGACCTAAGTCACTTTTAGGCAATTAAGAGTGAATAGGTTGCTACTAAGCAGGTATGCATTTACACCTGACAACAAGTGCGGTCGTGGTAAACAGATATTTAATTTTGACTACACCTCAAATAAAAGTAAAAAATTACATTAACTTTTTCCTCCCTTAAACCACCTCCGGCATTGATTTTCATATTATAAATGTATAAACCTTGCCCTGAAAATCAAAAACATGACAAAAAAGCATAACCAATTCAGTGCAGTCATTCTGAAGTTATTCGCGTATAAATTGCCGTTAACTTTCACTGAAATTAAATATGACTTTTTGGGAAAGTTTAGCGCGGTACATTGCCCTGTATGATAAAAGGAATCATATCTTACTCAAAGCTTTTGACTGTTGATACAATAATGCTAAAATTTATCTTCCGTCGTACTTATCGCTTAGTAACAAAAGCTTAACTTTATACGAGTGTTGGACAATGAGAAGTCTGGAAGTCAGACATAAACACAGCCTGAAAGTCTGATAGAAACTTTTCATATTAAATCGGGGCTGGAAAGTTCTGAAAATTATATCGATATTTCTTTCAGCTCATCCAATATAAGTCATTTAAAGTCATTATAAGTCACTCTCATTTGGCACAAGTGCATTATTCTGATCGAAATGCTTCGATAATGTGTCCGTCATTTTGCAAACGCTCCAGTAAACACATAAATGATTGCAACCTATCGCGTTTATTTTCATTTTAGTACGTTTGCCTATCTCCTGCTCGGAACACAGAAGGACAAGCTAATTATGTATATGCCAGCTTAATTGTTTTGTATTAATAATAAACAAACAAGAAACAATTACAACTAAGACATACATAATTAAAAACGAAACCATGCCTTATGGCAAAGAGGCTACGAGTATGAATATCAAAACTCAAAGATGAATGTCAACATCCTACCTACTTGTTTAGATTTTGCTACATTTTTTTATCAGATTGCATTTCATTCAGACATTTAATTTGACCAAATCTTAAAATACAATCAGTTTCTCTTCTCTTCTCAGTCGTATCTTCATTTCTGAAGGTCGTGCCCGTTTTGGTAAGCCTCAGTGGATGATCTTACGAGGCGTTTCCATGCCACTCTATCTTCAGCTTGTCTAAGAGCGGCAGTCACCGGGAGCCCCGTGATTTCTTTTATAGAGTCAGACCAGCGGCTTGATGATCGGCCTCTAAGTCTTTTGCCTTTCACTTTGCCCACCACTACAAGTTTTTCGAGATTATCAGGCTCTCGTCGCGCTATGTGGCCAAAGTAGGCGAGTACGCGCTGGTAGCATACATTGGAGAGTCTAGTTTTGATTTTGAGCTGGTCAAGAATCGATTTGTTAGTTCTCTTAGCCGTCCATGGTATTAGTACAATCAGGTTATTTATTACTATTTACAAATGTTTTTGTTTTTTCAGGTAATCCTTGCACAGTGGAAAACATTTTTATGGCTGTCGGCCATAAACTAGAACATTTTAAGCTTAAATGAGGAATTTAACAAACAGTAATTATTAATCGTTTTATTTAAGATTTCACTTTTAACTATTAGAATAAAACTGATAAAGCATGGCGTGAACTAATTGGATTGTTGTATATTAATATTAGCATTATGACTTAAGTTTTAACATTAATTGATTTCAAACTAAAATTGGTTTATTTAACTTTGTGTAACTATGTATTTTTTGCTAATAAATGAATATTGAAATAAAGTTAATTAGGAAATCTCGACCATTTACTCTTCATTTGTTCAAATAAGTAACCTACTTCAAAACTACAACTTAAACAAATGAAAGTTAAACTACAATCAGAGCAACAAAGTAATCTAGATGGTTGGCTTTAAGCCAGGACCATGTTGTATAGTTCGTGCATAGAATAGCGGCATATGGCATCCTCCACTTCTTGCAATGGATTGTCTTTGGTACTACATTTCAGGCTTTAAAAATGTACGAAAAACCGAAATCCAGCTATGTATTGTTAAAGCTATGCATTTAATCAGATTAAAAGGCCCTATTTTTAATCACTTGCCTAAATATGGAGCATTTTGCAAAATAAAGTATAAGTTTTGAGAGTTTTATAGATAACTGTTACTTGAATTATACATGTAATCTTAAATATCCTGTTTAACAACATGCAGGCATCTAACCGGTTAACCACATCAAAATTATTGTTTTTAAAACTACTGCAATGCATTTCATTTTAAATTCAAACAGATTGGACGTAAATAAAACTTGTTTTGTGAAGTCAGCGAGCTATCCGACAATTATTAACCTGGCACCGGAGACAGTAAACAACGTAGAAGGTATCAGAACGCCCACTCAAAACAAAGACGCAGTAAAAACGGGACCCTAATATTAAAACTTCGCTTTCGTCCGTTCGCCGTCTTAAGTCTGGCCGTCGGTCTGGCCGTCCGTCTATCCGTCTGTTTGTCACCAGGCTGTATCTTAAGAACCGCGATAGCTAGACAGTTGAAATTTTCACAAATTGTGTATTTCTGTAGCCGCTTTAACAAAAAATACTAAAAATTAAACAAAATAAATAATTTAGGGGGTCCCATACAAAAAAACGAAATTTTTTAGTCAATTGTACGACACCCTACCTGCGCGAGTCCGACTCGGTTTTTGCTTACCGTGGTATTCAAGCTATAGTATAGCAATTGCATCAACTGAAGTTATTAAAATTGGAGATCAATTACCTATTGATCCTTAGTAAACGTAAAACGTAAATGGCAAAACTCGTTACACGCTGAAATCGTGGTCTCTGTTCGTGGCTAAAACTCTCACAAAGACCTTTTATTTAAAAAATAAATAGACGACGACTTTCCGTAACTACAGAGTTCCACAGAAAACGAAAAAAAAGCTGAGATGTAACAATTCGTTCTCAATTTTCGTCTGTGTTTTATGTCATGGATGATGTTGACCCTTATCTAACGAAAAAGTTTTAAAAGTTCAAAATAATAAACCCCAAAACCCTCTGCAGTAGCACCACAGTCTCAAACAAAGCATCAGGCGACACCAAAACCATTAGCTGAGCGGAGAACTGGCCGAGATCCAGATGTTGTTATAGCCATTCGAACGAACGAATCACCGAGGGATCTACAAAATGCAGAGAATAGAATAGACTTTCGAACAAACGTAAATGGACATCGACGTACCCGCGTACGGTACGGATTTTTAGAAAGTAACGTGATAAAATAGGAAACCCGATGTAGCATCTAACATCGTTAGTTTTTCGGTGGAGCCGAATTTGCAAACCAAACGAACGACTGTGATTTTCAATTATTCTTCAGCTAGAATTTTACTACATGAATTGATTTCTTATGAACTAGTGAAAACCTGCTGTATAACAATAGGATGCATTATTACGTAATAGCTTAAAATTATATTATAAATATTAGTTAATTTTTCCTTTTTTATTTCTTCTTATAGTTTCGTCAAGTCTGTCTGTCTGTCTGTTTGTCTGTCTGTCCGTCCGTATGTCACAGCCACTTTATTCTAAAACTATTAGCATCACACAGCTGAAATTTGGTAAGTAGATGTATCTTGTGCACCGCTTTCCGATTCATGTACTAAAATTTAAAAAAATGATATTTAAGGGGGGCTCCCAAACATGAAACTTAAACCTAAAAATTTTTTTTTACTCATACCTATACGTGTGGGGTGTCTATGGATAGGTCTTTCAAAATGATGAGGTTCCTACAACCATTTTTTCTAAAAGTCCAACGTTTGAGATATAGACGCTTCCAAAGTGGTGAAATGGGCGTCCCCCCCATATAACTTTTGAACTACGGTAGTGAAAATTTTGGAAGAATATATAAAGTAGATCTCAATAAAAACTTTCAACGAAAATTGGTTTGAGCGAAATCGAACTGGTAGTTTTTGAGATATAGCTCATTTTTATTAACCGCAAATATAACTTTGCCTTTCATATAAACACTATGAAAAACAAAGTTATGTTTGCGGTCAAGAAAATAATGTGGTATTTTGGCTAAGTGGAAGTAAGAATCCCTAATTCAGTTAAAGTTGGCACGGAACCCTCAGTGCGCGAGTCCGACTCGCACTTGGCCGGTTTTCTGTTTTATTATTTTCGCTGCACCCATTGCCATCACTCTGCATGACCTAAAGGTTGGACTGGCAGAGAATGCTTTTAGCATTTAGTCCACCTTTGTACACCATGGTTTGTGCAATAAAGTCTTTAAATAAATTAATTAATAAAATTGTACATAAGCCAATGTAGAGCGTGGTTGAAGGATAGTTCGTTTCAGTACCTACTGAATACATACAATACGTAGCTTAAATTTTAAGTACATCAATAGCATAATCACTTATTGGGTTTCCTAAAACGCAGTTGGAATTTACAAATAGCTTCAAAGAAGACACGTCCACCATAATGCAATGAAGCCAATTGAATTTGTAATACAGTCAGCTCCGAGACCTTTAAACAAGTTTGTAGTTTAGAACTATTTACATTTCATATTATGACAAAAACATTTATTTTTAATACTATTGCACTTCTTCATTGTGTTTTTAAAAGCACAACATTGCATAATTTATAAATCTCGAAAACTTAATTATAGTGTCGGTTAATGAGACCATAAACAGCATGACAATATAGCATAGATTTTGGACAGAAATAGGTACTTTCCCAGTGGTAAATTCTATCAATAGCCTGATTTCTTCCTAAAAGTATAATGACACCGGTACCGTGGGCGGACTACAGATTGACAGAATTATGTTTTTTAAATGACGCAATATGTGGATAAATTGTTGGTTGTGCAATTATGTAAAGGGAGGACTTTTCTATTGTTTTTTGTCTTCAATAAAACAAAATAAATTAAAATGAGACACTTATTTAGAATTAATTATTAGAATTTCTAGAAAATTCCTTACCATAAAATCAGACAATTGGTGTGTTGTCTGGCGCATATTTATTTATAGAACACAGTAAGTACAAGTTACGGGCATTACTTAACAGGAGAACGTTGTCAACTTTATATGTGTAGATAGCGTGTAAATAATGTAATTTTATTATCTTTTTGCTGCTTTGTTAAAGGATTATATGAGTCTGTTCACAAATGTTGAGAATGATGAATTACTTGTAATAATAATAGTGGTTATGCACTGTGTGTAGGACACAAAACTCAATTAAAAGTAAACAAAATAAGTAAGATAAATTCTTCAAAATTATTATCTACTACTTCTATTTTTCACATGGAGAGAAGAAAACCAGTTGTACCTAATTAATTATTGATGGTCATTATATTATCACTTTCTACAAATTAGCAATCGTTGATAACAACAAACTAAATCAAATTATGCATGGTAAATATAAAAGTATTTTTACGATGAATATATTATAAAACTTCTCTAATTGAGTTCTGTATAACGTCGCAATTTGAGTTACGACTGTATTAAATAAAATACAGCGTTGTTCGACTGTCCAAACTTAATTAATGCACCAGCGGTAATGACGTAAACCTTCATTAAATGAGAGATTGCGATCTTCGGATAAAGGGATACTTTTTTATGATCTTAAATTACGACGAACTGTCAAATGTGGGTATTTTGAGCGCTGTGTAACTGTAAAACGTTATCCAGACGATACGCTACTGTAGTTAAAAACAGAATATGCAAATAAGGTATAATATCATTAAAAAGAGTAATAACTTATCAGTAGGTATCTGCAGTACAGTTCCATAATTATTGTTCCGTCCTGAAAGAAATTTGTCAGTTTCTGGTTTTGAAAATTACAATAAAATATAATAAATGCAATTATTTTCAAAATTGCTATTTTGATGTTAGAGATGAGGATATTATATTTCATTTGTGGTACATTGTAATACAAACCATAAATCGTCAATCACCTCGTATAAGAAGCAACCTAAACTTGGATGTCTTAACACGTTCCGGGACACTGTTCCAGACACAATAGATGTTTTATTGTTTTCACGCCTGTAGGCGGTCACTGTCCCGGAACGTGTTAAAAATATTTTGGTTTTAATTTGTAAAGTCGTAATGATGGTATATTTTCAGAACCGCCATAAGAAGCCCTTTCAAATGATACCAAAGTCAATAGGTTTCTGAAGATAATTATTTTATTTTCCATACAAAATATGGTGACCCTCTCGTCACACCGGCGCCTTCCTAGAGGCGGGGATTTTTAGTATGACTGGGCATCTTAAACACATGTCTGAAGAAGTTGCTTAAGGTTGTGGCTCACGCACTCTCCACAGGCTTTTGGATTATTCTTTATTGAGCGAACTATTAGGGTAGGTTATTGTTTCGCCAGTGTCAAGTTTATTGAAAGGTTATCTCACTTTATAACTACAGCAAATTCTGCTTTTAGGCGGTTAAGGTCTTAAAATAATACATTATCTACTTAACAATATTTTACTGTTAAAAGCTTAATAACTTTTATAGATTTTCAAATTTAAACACTAAAACAAAAATGCCGTGTAAAAACTTCTCCACTTCATTATTAATCTACTTATTCTATCAAACCTTGACTTCTATAAAATAGACAAACAGTTCAAAAAGTTGCTTTAAAATTTTTAATAATTAAATAGGCAGGCGTGTTGGAAGGCAAACTAAGTAGAAAGGGGTAATTACCCCTTTCTTTTTCTGTTCGGATAGGAAAATGGTTTATAGAAGCATCCTTTTTAAATCATGAGAAAATTTGTTATACACGACTAGCAGTTTTATCTACGAGCACCTTTATCTAGCTAGCACCTTTGGCTAGCTCTGGTGGACTTTTGCCAGGTAAGTTTCGCACCTTTCACCTTTGTACCATTTGCCGACAAAGATATTATTTTAGGTAGAGTCGATACTACTAATCGGCTAGCGATGGTTGCCACAAGCATTTTTGGAGCATTAAAAGGTAAAGACATGCAACATTAAGATACTAGTACGTAAGATAGGTACAAAAACAGTGATGCGACATAACAGGTTTTGGAATGCAAGGAAAATTGGAAAGAAAGAGGGGAAGAGGAAGACTTAGGAGAAGTTATTTCGACCAAGTAAAGGAAAAAGTAAATGTAATGTCATACCAGGAGGTCAAGAAAAAGGCAAACATAAGAAAATAATGGTAATTACTCCTCCGACAAGCTCTTAAGTTTAAGAAGAAGACAAAAACACTGTACATCCTTTAAAAATTTGTAGATTAAATTTCCTTCGATTACACCAAGATATCATCATCAGATCTCGACTTAGCAACAACATGACAATCTAGACAAGAAGGTAACAGCTCTAAGTGACTGGTTTTTTTTCCAAATTGATCCACAATTAATGACTAAGATATATGAGGTACACAACAAACATTAAACTGAATTGATAACCTCATCCTTTTTGAAGTCGGTTATTAAATACCATAAATTATAATCACGATGATGATAAAGAGACTGGCGGAACAGCTGTGCCGCCATGTTTTGAGTGTCCAAAATAGAAATTCATTTTGTTTTAAATTGAACGATTTATAAACATATTCTACAATACGCGTTTCATGCATAAACAAAGTAGATTCGCTTCACTTTAGTTCTATTAATGTTCGAATTGAATTAAATTTTATTTATTTAATGAGGTGACCACTATTATTTTAATTTGTTTTCAGCAATAGGTACGTTCAAATCAGTTGTGTTTTGATTTTTGTTTTAATTGTATATACTCATAATCTTTGCTCATAAGTGTTTGTAAATATTTTTAGATACGTACGTATTTTAAGATAGGTTAGACAAAAACACTCATAAATAATTACCTACTGAAATGTGAGCAAAAAAAGCTTAGAAGATACTTCAATGTAAACCAGCATAGCAAATAATGTTCGATTTAGAGCGCTTACACACTTAGGCGACTTTAGCAGTGAGGAAGCAGCTTTCATACATAAATGACAGCAGTAAGCCTAGCCCAGAAGGTGGACGTATATGTATAATTATTACTTTAAATTGAAGAAAAAAACTGTCATAAATTAAAAAAACGGCTAAACAGATTTGTCATGAAACATAGCTAAGAACACTCGAAATAAAATTATCCTTGACACAAAAAAGCCCAAACGAAAATCGGTTCACATGATTAAATCATAATTCCTCTCTCTTTTTGAACGTCGTTGGTTAAAATTAACTATTACGATATGCTTTTATAATCAAAGTATGGACTAAATGAGCAAGGGCTTATGAATCACATATTCAATTCCAACTGAAAGCCCTGTAATCAAATCTGGGGCAATTCATGGTGTTCCGATGACTGACGTATGAGAAGCCGGCATATTGTCAAAGAGGCGGACCGGGTACAACCGCAGGCGCTAGTGGATTCTAGAATTATTATTATTTAAAAAAAACAATCGTTCAAAGTGTTTATCATTGTTTCGAGTCTAAACGATGATTATAACACTTTAAAGATTGTTTAACTATAATAATTATAAATATATAAAAATAAATTACTATTACTATTACTATCTATAACTATTATAATAGTGACACGAAGCTTACTATGCATAAGTATTTCAACATAATCGGTATGTCCAAATACTAAAGTTAACAATAGCTAGGTATTATCAAACACGTAGTATTATAATCAAACGTAGCTTTTAAAAACATTTAAATTATCATTATATAGACAGTTTATATAAACCTACAGCTTATTATATTTATGACCACAACCACTGTTGCCTGCGTGTGTACATCATTCCTCCCACCGATTATACTGAGCAATGCATAGACTCTACACTTGAAAGGACCGTCTTGCCGGCATCGCTGCGATCACGTATGTATTAGTCACATACTCCTATTTAACTAAGGTTTACATACTGAACTCCTTATGGTTCCGATATAAGGTACCCTTTTGAGAAAGTTGTTTTGTTCAATATTGGAGGTATCATTTTCACGGATTTTAGCTCAGGCTCGGAATGTAGGCTTCACAAAATGAAAAAAATGTTTTTTTTTTAACTTTTTTGTAAAAGTTTAAATACAGATTTAAATAGACATGACCCACTGGCAGTGTAGCGTGAAAATACATGGTACTAATGTCTATATTAATGAAATATTTTGTGTGAACTATTCAGTTGTAATAAATCGCTAAGGAGCTTATTTTCGTTTATGTTGGTAATGTTTTAGACGGACAAAGTGCAAACCATTAATAGATTTGAACATTACAGATAATTTAAATATTAAAAAGTTAGAAATGAAATAGTAGATTATTCACCTAGGGCTTAAATATGACTTTCGGCTCGTGCGCCACCTTGAAACACGAACAAAGTGTGAGGATTGCAGATTTGAAGCCTGAGCGAAGTGACTGATGTACTAATGGTTTTAATCCCGAGCGTGAGCGAGGGACGTAATACAAAATCCTGAGTGTAGCAATATTTCTTTATTTTTCTATTCGGCGCATGGAGGCCAGTTCGACTTAATAATCATAATCATAATCATAATTTATTTGCAAGAACACAGTACATGTCAAGGTGGTAAAAATAAAATAAGTTCAGTGCATTCGGCCAAAAATAATAGCATGCAAATATTAATTGAGTGCTGTCAAAGCTAAATTAAAATATTATTTTACATGTCTTAATTACTATAAATTACAAAATTATGATATGGCATGTCATTATTATATTATTTTATACAACTTTCGAATTACCTCCTCCTTTCTGCTAGCTAGGGCAGGTGCACGGTGCCATTACCGATTAGCCGGGCCACGCCTGCATACAGTGCGACAAGGATCTTCTGGCCAACAGATGACATTGACAGGGGGGCGCTAGCATTCAAAAATGTAGCCAGCAAGAAAATCTGCCTAGATTCAGGGAGTTTAGGAAGCTGTTTAACGAATATTTTTGGATGAAAATACCGTTGAAGTCATCTTCTACCATAAGAGGCATATCATGTATGTTCCACCGTTTTAGACGCGAAACAATTGTATTAACAATAAAAAATACTGAAAATTGAAACTTTATTTAAGGAGTTTAGCGCTACGTAGCTACGGTATTTAATAACAATAATATTATTAGTTTACACAGATCACGTACGAAAATAAAACAAAAGGGCAAATCGAAAATCTCTTGTAAGATTGGGGAGATTTCGCTACACTCGGTCTGGCAACCGCATTCTTAAATTTGACAGCGTTAGTTCCTACTGTCACCGTTGGCCAGAAGATCCGTGTCGCACTGTACAAGCCATGTACAAGCTATTATTCCGAATTCAAATCTCATTACAACTTATGTCGTGTTGGATGAAAGTTCTATGACAGTACACATTTATTTTCAATCATAGACTTATATGTATTTTACTAGACACGCTGTTCAGAACAAATTTTGTGTTACATTTTCTAAAATGGCAGAAGTGAAGTGTTGCCATTGAATATTTTTGATTTCTCCTGTTTAATTCGGATTATTGTCGTGCTTCTTATGGAAGTCAATCTTAAGCTACTAAAGCATATACATTTAAATACATTATGATATTTTAAATCGTTTTCAAGTATTAGAGAAAATTAATAACTTAAAAAACGAAAAAAAAAACTCAAAAAGAAATCACATCGATCCTTTTTTTTCATTTCTCCCAAACATGACAATCGCCATTACAACAACAACACTGAACTGTCAAAGGTAGCAAAGAGTAATCGAACAGATATGACACGTCCCTTGTTTTTAGTTTTCTGCCTAAGATTCGATATTAGTATTTACGTTTATATAATTTTTATTCGAGTGATAGGTAATGTTTTATATATGAAAATATTTGATGTTAGATCCTCAAAAATAATTAAGGGTCAACATATGCCTACCAATATTATAACAACATTTGTACTTATCTAACAATACAACTGCTGTCAGTACAACATACAGATTTTTACTTAAAGTCGGTTTTTTGCTAGTCTTGTAATATTGTAAACAATCTTGACATTCCTTTTTAAAGAAATGATTCATTTTAAAATAAGATAAACTCAAATAAATCCTACTGGCCGATTTTCTTATTAGACAGTAATTCATTCATTTCTTCTATGAGACTTTTGTTTGGCATGTCTGTTTTTGGTTGATCTTTGGTTTTCTATGGAAATTGTGAGAAAACTAAAATTAATACTTTTATACCTCAAATTAATCATTGAATCACTTAGATTTACTACAAACAATTTAACAAAATTATCGCTGACAAAGTAGGTGAAAATACGGGCACATAAACACATATTTACGTAATTTATCTATTTCGTCTTTTGACGTAAGGAACGTTTTGACGTGGTAGTTTCTGGTAACAGACTAAACGCAGATGCTCCATCTGGCCTAAACTTACCGTACCACAAAATTTGTTCTAAACAGCCTGTCTAGTGTAACATAGAGGTCGTTGTTTTCAATACAATGCTCGTTCGATTTCTTTTGTTAGAAAATATAAATAGGTTTTTTTATTATAATAAATCAAAACTATTTAGAATGAATTACTTATTTCTTAAAACACCTATTTTTAAAATTTTGTTCATAATACAGGCAAAAGCCTGTATACAAAATAATACAACTTACAGTCAAATGAATAACCTTCACATTTTTGAAGTCGGTTAAAACCTTAGTAGGTAGGTTCTTATGAGTGGCGTAATAGATAACTCACTGGCCAACAATAGTTGCAATAGCGCAATTAATACAAGTAATCGGCAGAGGAGAAACCAACGATTAATTGAACATAACATCAATTATTAATCCCTGTGCCTATTCAATCAAACTAATGCATAATGCCAATATCAATTTGAACCACAGCGGTATTAAAACGTTACATTTTAATAACCGCGAGCAGTTTTGTGTTTATTTCATCGACGTTCCATAACTATTTATTATTATTACCAAATGTAAAAATAAAATAATTTGGTAAATTTCTCTAATGCAACGATGATCGTCGATGAATGGAAATTCAGCCTTTTTTAGGGTTCCGTAGCCGAATGGCAAAAAACGGAACCCTTATAGTTTCGTCAAGTCTCTCTGTCTGTCTGTCTGTCTGTCCGTCCGTATGTTACAGCCACTTATTTCTGAAACTATGAGCATCACACAGCTGAAACTTGGTAGGTAGGTGTATCTTGTTTACCGCTTTCCGATTCAGATACAAAAAGTAAGAAAAAATTAGAGATGCGCCGAGTAGCACTTTTGCCGAGTACCGAGTACCGAGTAATACTCGGTTCATTTTTTTTCCAACCGAGTACTCGGCCGAGTAACTCGGTTCAATCAAACTCCTGTATCGGGTGTGTAAACAAGTACAAACCAGGTTCGCGCAGAATAAGCTTTCATCAAGCCACTAGAGCGCAATGATCCTAAAAGCCCTATTACTTTTTTTTGTATAACGAAATCCACAGCATGATGATAACATAAAATATAGGCATGAAAGACTTAGAGCCAATGACGAATTTACATTTTATTTACTAAATTTAAATAAGGTCGCTATTTCAAAGAAAATTTGCTAGCAAAAGACAAGTGTCCGTTCGAGTGGTGGCCCGTGGTGGGCAGGACCCCTAACAAGGTATTTAGAACTAGCACGCTTAACAAGAGTGTTTCTATGAGCACCTGCAAGCACCATTCACAGCTGATTATTTTCGGAGGCTGGTAAAGTCTACGAAAAAAATGGAATTGTCTGTTACTGGAACGTGCAGAGAGCTTTGCATTACCACAACATAATCTAACTTTATAAAATTTCACATATTATTATTTTTATTAACGTTTTCTTTATTTTGTCTCTACTCATTCATTATCATAATTGAGGTTGTGATAGATTTCCCGTCGTTTATATAATTTCTACCTAAATATATTGCTTTATAGTTTATTTTTTGTTTTTATAGTGTTTTGTCACCATACAAACTTAATAATATAAATTGCACTTGTAAAAAGACAACTGTGAACCTGTGACAGACGAGGAACCCCGTGTCTTACGCAATCCGGGCGTATGCCTATACCACTCGGCCACCATCACATTAACAGTCCTGTTGAATTTTGCAAGCGCTTCTTAACGCGTAGGCTGCCTCCTCGTCTGTCACAGGTTCACAGTTGTCTTTTTACAAGTGCAATTTATATTATATTGCTTTACTTAAACCGAGTATACTCGGCATTGAAACCGAGTTACTCGGCCGAGTACGAGTATCAAAAAACCTGCCGAGTACGCCGAGTACCGAGTATTAAAACCTAAAATTTTTTTTTACTCAAACCTATACGTGTGGGGTGTCTATGGATAGGTCTTTTAAAATGATGTTGAGGTTTCAAAAAAATTTTTTTCTAAAAGTCTAAGGTTTGAGATATAGACGCTTCCAAAGTGGTAAAATGGGCGTCCCCCCCATCTAACTTTTGAACTAAGAAAGTGAAAATTTTGAAAAAAATATATGATGTAGATCTCAACAAAAACTTGCAACGAAAATTGGTTTGAATGAGATCGAACCAGTAGTTTTTGAGATATTGCATATTTTTATCAACCGCAAATATAACTTTGTCTTTCATACAAACACAAAGTTATTTTTGCTGTCACAAAATATTGTGATGTTTTCGTTAAGAGAAAGTAAGTGGACCCTGAATTCAGTAAAGGGTGGCACGGAACCCTCAGTGCGCGGGTCCGACACGCACTTAGCCGGTTTTTTTGATTTTCTGGAGCCCTATTAAATTGAATTGTCTTTGTTCAAACAGTTTTTGCTTTCTATGGCTCACGATTCCCATGCTTGCTTCCTCCCGTGTTTAAGTTCGTATACGTGTATAATATCACATATCATTTTTATCATAACGCTGGATTGCGAATCACTACACCGAAAAGTTTGCATGGCCTGAGATTTGGGACCCAGAGCGTGCTGGCTTCTAACAATTGAGCCCATTTCTGAGATCAGGGACTCTATTTATGTAACACTCACGTTAATATTTCGAGTGATTCCTGTTGACTGTTGCTTAGTTTTCATACTGGAATCAGTAAAAAGCTACACGCGAGTGAATTAAATATAAGGTCAAATCATTTTAAGTGATAATATTTTAACAGTAGCTTTGTATTACATCATAGAAACAGAAAATCGAGATTTTAATTTGTATTATTTTCTTTAACATAGACAATATCATATTTCAAAACAGCACCCTGACAATTAAAAAAGTTATCTACGTCATCGGCTTCGCCTCTCTCATTTCAATGCCCAAACTTTCTTTTTCTCTAATCTAAGCCGTAATGAAAAATAAAAATAAACTGAAAAAAACTACCTTAGTCTCCATGTTTCTCAAAAACTAGCGGATAAAAACCCAAAGTGTTTTCTCCAAAAAATTATCAATTTAAATCGTGATCAAGGGTTTCAATTTAAATATTTTTTTCAGTGCGGTATGTAAAGAAAAAGTATTTGTAAAAATATGCTATCTAACATAATTTAAGCTTCTCTGTGAACAGAGCAGTTGCGTTAACGTGACCTTTATCAAACTTCATTATGGAAAAGTCCTCGATTTCACATATTTTTGCTCAATAAAGAAAAGAAATCAATGGGTATTGAGCTTTAGTCATGACCCACGACCATGAAATTGCGCCGTGTGAACAGTACCTAGGGTGTTCACGTGCAATATATCATCGATTGAGAAATCAATGAGCACTCATGTGGTATGCATGGCGTTATGGGTTTCCTATAGTTACCTATTTACCTATAGTTATCGTTTAAACATATGCATCAGTGACGCCAACGCGCGTTACGCAGGCTTGGTCCTGCTTTCTCTTAGCCCCTTACAAAGCTACAAACACAAACACAAAAAAAAATCTAGACCACAAAACTCCAAGAAATGTAGTTAACATTATGAACGAATCAGACAAATCTTAACATACAATTCATAATATTTATTTGGTTGAAATGCATCAAGGAAGGGATTCTGTATGTGTGTAAAGCACATGAATGTTAGTTTATGTAAATTATAATTAAAATTAAAGAACTATTGAGATACTGTCTGCGACTTGCCTCGACTATTTAACCAAAAGTTGTAATCACTTTGTCAAAAGTGTGTAATCGATATCACATACTTTTTTATATAGCAAAAGGCGTCAGAATAACTTCAATGTTTAGTTACTTTTGTTTAGCGCATGAAAGTTTATAATTACACTTTATTTTTACTACATAGATGCTACATAAATGTAAAAGTAAAAAAAAAAGTAAAGTTAGCCTGTAAGCATCCCACTGCTGGGCAAAGGCCTTACCTCAAATGTGAGGTAGTATGAGCCATACTCCACCACGCGGGCTCAGTGCGGATTGGCGGAGAGGTGTTTGCAAGGCAAGCGACCAACCTTGCTGTCAGATTTTATCAAGCCGCCCATAGGGCCTCTGACTAGGCTAAAATAAATGTAAAGGCTAGGCATAAATGTATCCCTACTTTTTTCAGTTGTGCCGTGAGGTACATACACAACCATCAAGATGCATCTGCAGAAGCCTCATAAGATAGGGCTGGGCATGATAGGCGCCGGCATCTTCGGGATTCTGTTTGGTTGGGTGCTCTTTCCTGTCATTTTGAAGAGTCAGCTGAAAAAGGTAATTAAATTACAACTAGAAGCCTTTTCGTTAGACTTTGAGCTTTTCACCGAAGCGCAAATATGTTTAGAATAGTCCTGCAGACCAGTCATAATGATCATTCATAAATTTATTAATTAATTATTAAAGTTAAAATATACAGTCACCAGTACATCAGGTTGAAAGTAACCCTTATTACGAGTACATTAGAACAATGTATAAGTATATGTATGTCACGTCGGGGTCACCACATATAAGTATATGTATGTGTGTGTACAGGTAGGTAAGTGTGAGGAGGCGGGAATGAAACGACTGTTCTCTATTGAGTCATGAGTGCAACTGTTTATTGCAATATAAACATGTGACAACCTGTGACCCCTACAAATGTAATTGACAGTATTTACCATGACGTGCTGCTGTCTGTACCGTTACCATGAGTTTACGTCGGTTTTACTCGCTAGCGACGACGTAACTTTTTGTATGGAAAATTGGAGTTCTGAAATGACACCGTTAGGGGCGCTGTGAAATTTTCCATAGACTTTTTAACACGTTCCGGGACAGTGCCCGCCTACAGGCGTGAAAACAATAAAACATCTATTGTGTCTGGAGTAGTGTCCCGGAACGTGTTAACGTAGTCTCTAGCGAGCAAAACCGTCCTAAACTTATGGTAACGGTACTGTACATAGAATCACTAGCGCCCCTGCGATTTTGTTGCTGCGTTTTGAGTTTGCTCCCCTCCGGTCGCAGCGTGATGTTTTATAGCCTAAAGCCTTTCCCAATCAACAAGCTATCTAAACACCATATATTATTATAATGTCAAATCGTTTTGAGTAATAATATTTTAACAGTGTCTTTGTATACATCATAGAAACAGAATACGTTCATTATTTTTTGGAAAATCGAGATTTCATTTTTATCATTTTCTTTAGCAAAGACAATGTCATTTTTTCAAAACAGCACCCTGTCAATTTAAAAAGTTATCTACTTCATCGGCTTCGCCTATCTCAATTAAATGCCCAAGTTTTCTTTTTCTCTAAGCTTAACCTTAATTAATTTAAAAAAAACAAAAACCTTTTCTCAAATTTTCTAAAAAACTAGCAGATAAAATTCCAAAGGGTTTTCTTCAAAAAAATTATTCATTTATTGTGCTGAATCAGACCTTAAAATATTATCACTTAAAACGAGGTGACCTTATATTTTTTAAACCGGTCCAGTAGTTCCTGAAATTAGTGCGTTCAAAAACTCTTCAGCTTTATAATATTAGCATTGATTCGATTTAATACCACAACGTCAGTGTTATTTGTAAACGTAGGTACGAGTATCTTATCTTAAAGTTTATTAGCAATTTTCAGCTGTAAAACAAATCCTTGCCAAGAATTAAGTAAATTACACCTTACAAATTCGCAACAAGAATACATCGCGTAATATTTCATGTCGTCTTTAATTCCCTGTGATACAGCAGAAAGGCGGTCCACTAATTAATTATTGTTTATTTTCCTCCTATACTTTAAAAGTACTATTTGAAAACATAGCATTAGTGCCAATTGAAGATAAATTGCCGTGGGACGGTATCATGTGTTTCAGACATTTAGTAAAATGCTACATTTTTATTCCGTTTCACGTCTAATAATGTATTCTTAAGCCCCTGAGCCCCGCCTATCAAACAAGTACTTGAGACGTTAGGTGACTATATTTTATTATACTCCATCGACACTTTAATTGAATTGGGTACTTGTTAAATTGACTAAAGAGGCTATGATTAAGTTATTGGATTATAAGGTCACCTCGTTTTAAATGATAAAATTTAAAACGATCATAATTTATTGTACTGGTACGTTGGAGCACGTGCGTGCCCTTCGAGAGCCCGCTGTAAAAAACGAAGGTTTCGTATACATAAAGATTTAGCAGAGCCTCTAAAATCTTCAAAATCATCTTATTTGGTCAGATTTAGTAATTTGGTGTTTGCCACAGTTCATCTGAGACATATTTTTCCGCATGAGTTGTAAGCGACTTACAACAGCTATAAATTTATGATTCTGGCTTTAATTGTTTTAGAGGCTCTGCTAAATCTTTATGTATACGAAACCTTCGTTTTCCACAGCGGGCTCTCGAAGGCACGCACGCATTATTGGAACTACCATCATATGTACGAGTACATCAGTGATATCTTGAACATGAGTTTTTATTTATTTCATAGATATAACCTTCACTTAATTTTTCCAAGAATTCATTACCAATTAACCCTTATCAAAACAACGAACGAGAATTGTCATGATTATTATCCGGACATCTCGGGTCAATATAGATAGGCAAACTTTGATATTACATTAAATTTTATTGAAAACTATATCAATCAAATCTTGTCTAGCCTTGAGAGATATTTTCAATCACGAAATCTGTGATTTAAGAGATTTCTGACGTGGCACCCGGATATTCGGGAAAAAAACGTACTAATATTTATCACTGCGAAAGTTTGTGAGAATATGTATAGATAGAAATAGAAATAGAAAAACGTTTATTGCTTTCATTACAGAAAAAATGTGATACACAAACGTGAGCAATTAAAAATAGCTTAAAGAAAGCAAGTGGCGAGTGGCTCAGCTTGTGCTGATATGGGATGTGATCCCACTCAGCGCTGGTTTTCAGCCACTCCCATCTCTCCATAGGTGTTAGGTGAGAGGTAGGTCATGAGGGCTTACAGTTCTAGATTATGGATAGGTATGAGATTCACAAAAAAAAATAAGAGCAAAAAAAAACAAAATTACAGTGTGCGAGCAAAGGTGAGAAACCATTGGATAATTGAGGGGCACTCTAATATCTGTTTGTGTGTGTGTGTGTGTGTGTGTGTGTGTGTGTGTGTGTGTGTGTGTGTGTGTGTGTGTGTGTGCATGTGTGTGTTTGTGTGCGTGCGTGCGTTTGTGTGAAGTATATACTATATTAAGATACTACTTCTACTACTTAGATACTCCTTCTTGCTAAAAAAACGAATAAGATTTCAATATAATTCAAATTAATCAATTATTATTATTATCATTTCTATTTTGTAATTATTTATTCATCGTCATTGCAGCAATGTAAATAAAACATGTTTCGCATAACATTTTTTTTCTATGTTATGCTCTAGTTTTAGAAAAAAATACCAAGTATATTTTAATTTCATAATGACATTTTGTGAGATCCTATATTTGCGCAGGTAAAACCATAAGAAATCGCTCGTATTTAAATAAATATTATTCACTGAACGGCATTTAAATCATATCATGATAATTACGAATTGAAATATTGATATTTTAACTGATTTAACCACGTCATTAAATTTAACCCTTTGTGGTATTTGTAGTATCTTTTTGCCTCTGAATATCGAATGGTTATGTGCGTGCCCTCCGAGAGCCCGCTGTGGAAAACGCAGGTTTCGTTTACATAAAGATTTAGCAGAGCCTCTAAAACAATTATAGCCAGAATGATAAATTTATAGCTGTTGTAAGTATTCCGCTATAACTCGCCGAATGTGGGCCCTCAGATGAACTGTGCCAAACACCAAATTACTGAAACGGACCAAATAAGATGATTTTAAAGAGTGGTCATATTTAGCAGGTAAATTATAGGGCAACATACGAAAGTAAGAGCTCTGCCTAGTTATTGCAAATAAAGAAAATCCAATAAAATGATGGGCCCTCAGTTCTTAAGTGCAAAAATTTTACTTTGATGCTACAAAGTTTAACTTACAACTTAATGTCTTTGGTAAGGTTTTAATTTTAGCAGAAGTAGCCACAATGCTAACCTGAGAGTACTGGGTTTATAAATTCATCTAGTATAGAATAAAAGCTCTAGCAAAGTGAGCTCTCGTACCACACGTTTTAGAAGAAAGTTATCATATTTAGAGTCAAGGTGGAAGGTGTATTAATTTACACTTATTAGTAAAAAAACGTAGTCATTTCATAGTACAAACTTATGTATCTGTGTGGCGTGTAAATATTTCCTTTCTTGAAAAAAAACTAATTCATTTATATGTGAAAAAAATGTTCGTATTAGGGTAATCACAAATCAGAAGATTAGTGGAAAGAATTGGAAAAAATAAATAAGTACACATTTTATTTATTTCTAATCTGTTACATCTGAATAGTTACATTATTCGTTAATTAGTTTTTTATCACTCCTGTTAGGAAAGTTGACTTTTCATGTATGGAAAATTGCTTTTTCATACGGGGTCAAAGTTAATTGAGCCACATTGTGTTAAAAATAGACCAAGCCCATAGATAGAAGTTGCTACCAACAGCTACCATCTCTCTGCATGACCTAAAGGTTTGACTGACAGAGAATGCTTTTAAATTAAGTCCACCTTTGTACACTATGATTTGTGCAATAAAGTCTTTAAATAAAAAATAAATAAAATATAGCAACTGCAATTATTTATGGTTATTTTTGGTTAGATTGTTCTTAATTTTCAACCTTGTACATGTAAACGTTGAGATTCACGTTTTTCAACTGTAAAATAAACAGCGTTGATAACAAATGCATCTTATGTGCAATGCAAGATCATTGTTCTGCCGATGCGCGTTTGATCTATAAGTACATTTTTTATGATGATCGCTGAGACATTTCTTGACATGACATATTCTTCCGTTTTCTTTCTGCCGATTTGTACCGAGAAGTAACCATTACTTCGTATGGAAAACGTCGATTCAATTTTACTGGATTATCACTAAAATTTTCAAAATGACAACGTCTTAGCGATCATTTTAGATCGAATTAACTTCTTTAGAGTGTGTATTTGTCAGAAACTCATACTGAAAAAACCGGTTAAGTGCGTGTCGGACCCGCGCACTGAAGGTTCCGTGCCACCCTTAACTGAACTCAGGGTCCACTTACTTTCACTTAACGAAAACATCACAATATATTGCGACAGCAAAAATAACTTTGTTTTTCATAGTGTTTGTATGAAAGACAAAGTTATATTTGCGGTTAATAAAAATGTGCAATATCTCAAAAACTACTGGTTCGATCTCCTTCAAACCAATTTTCGTTGCAAGTTTTTGTTGAGATCTACATCATATATTTTTTTCAAAATTTTCACTTTCTTAGTTCAAAAGTTAGATGGGGGGGGAGACGCCCATTTTACCACTTTGAAAGCGTCTATATCTCAAACCTTACACTTTTAGAAAAAATGGTTTTAGAAACCTCAACATCATTTTAATAGACCTATCCATAGACACGCATAGGTTGGAGTAAAAAAAATATTTTTTCTAACTTTTTGTATCTAAATCGGAAAGCGGTGAACAAAATACACCTACCTACCAAGTTTCAGCTATGTGATGCTTATAGTTTCAGAATAAAGTGGCTGTAACATACGGACGGACAGACAGACAGACAGACAGACTTGACGAAACTATAAGGGTTCCGTTTTTTGCCATTCGGCTACGGAACCCAAAAATCGTTATACCCATACATAATAATAATTAAAGAACAACTGGTGTTTAACCAGATTTATTATTTATCCACTATCATTAACAAATAAATGAAGAAATCCATTATTACCTACTATGTTGTATTTTTGTATTTGTCTAACGTTGCTCAGGCGCGGAAGTCTCGGTAAACCACCAGGTGGCGCTCGATAAATGCAAATTTATTTTTTTGTCCAAAACAAAATTGAAATTTTCGTGTATTTATTGATTGAGAAAAATTGATAAATGAAATTGATTCAACCTCTAAATTTTTTTTAAAGATTTAGCTACGTAAGTTAAAAGGATGCAGTAGAATCGATGCAGTAGAAAATCAGAATATTGATTTGAATCAATTGTCTACGCAAAATGTAAACAAATTTGCTTGAGACTTCCAGGAGTCATAAAATATCCTCATCATTGTTTAAGTATTTTTTATCATATATTTTTCTCAGAATACCTCTTAAGCAATCGTACAGCATATACTTTTGTTTCGAGTTTCCTAAAAAAATTGATAATGTGGTTAACATACACAAAATCGATATGGAGAATATAAAAAGCTAGATATTTCTTTAAATACTTTATATAGCAATAATATTTTAATACAATTTGAAACTATAAATTTTGTATAAAAAATGCTGTAAACAATTTTTATCAAACAATGACCAGGGAGAGAGATTTCTTATGGAGTTGGTTTTAAGCGTGTGGTACGAGAGCTCACTTTGCTAGAGCTTTTATTCTATACTAGATGAATATATAAACCCAGTACTCTCAGGTTAGCATTGTGGCTACTTCTGCTAAAATTAAAACCTTACCAAAGACATTAAGTTGTAAGTTAAACTTTGTAGCATCAAAGTAAAATTTTTGCACTTAAGAACTGAGGGCCCATCATTTTATTGGATTTTCTTTATTTGCAATAACTAGGCAGAGCTCTTACTTTCGTATGTTGCCCTATAATTTACCTGCTAAATATGACCACTCTTTAAAATCATCTTATTTGGTCCGTTTCAGTAATTTGGTGTTTGGCACAGTTCATCTGAGGGCCCACATTCGGCGAGTTATAGCGGACAACTTACAACAGCTATAAATTTATGATTCTGGCTATAATTGTTTTAGAGGCTCTGCTAAATCTTTATGTAAACGAAACCTGCGTTTTCCACAGCGGGCTCTCGGAGGGCACGCACATGAATGGTTCTGAATTGGATGGCTGTTCACATTTCACGAAACCCGATTCGGAAATGTAAGCTGAAGTTGAGAACAACCGGACGTCCGGATATCGGATAGAATGGACATACGAAAACGTTTTCCTGTAGCTGAAATGACTCGATGTCAAATAACATGAGGTCGGTTTAAACGACAAAACAGTTCATTAAAACACACTTTACGGATTGATTTCGCGTACATTTATTTTTAATTAATGCCTGACATTTCGAATACTTTAAAGCATCCAGCATCATATCAGCATTTTAGTCTGCCTATGACCACGGATGCTGTAAAGCATTCGAAACGTCAGTCATTAATTAAAACTAGCATCACATCAGCATTTTAGTCTGCCTATGACCACGGATGCTGTAAAGCATACGAAACGTCAGGCATTAATTAAAACTAAATGTTCGCGAAATCAATCCGTAAAGTGTGTTTTAATGAGTAGTATTCGCGTAAACCTCAGAATCAAATATTACAAAACAGTTCTCTTAAGCACTGTTATATTTTTGTGAGCGATGAAAATATTTGAAATATGTGATTGATTTTAGTTTTTGTATGTGGACTCGCGTAAATAAACATTAGGTGAAATGTCGTGTCGTGTCCAATGCCGAAATAACAAGTACACAGTGGCGGTTACAATATTTCACTGGATAACACAATACATGCTTTAAAAAAGTCAATCATCAAAATAAATAGTTATATTATCAAACACCGCACGTGGAAAGTTTTTCTACGAAGAGTACTTGCTCTTTTCTTTTTAGGGTTCCGTAGCCGAATGGTAAAAAACGGAACCCTTATAGTTTCGTCAAGTCTGTCTGTCTGTCTGTCCGTCCGTATGTCACAGCCAATTTATTCTGAAACTATAAGCATCACATAGCTGAAACTTGGTAGGTAGGTGTATTTTGTTCACCGCTTTCCGATTCAGATACAAAAAGTAAGAAAAAATAATATTTGAGGGGGGGCTCCCATACATGAAACTAAAACCTAAAATTTTTTTTCCTCAAACCTATGCGTGTGGGACGTCTATGGATAGGTCTTTGAAAATGATGTTGAGGTTTCTAAATCCATTTTTTTCTAAAAGTCTAAGGTTTGAGATATAGACGCTTCCGAAGTGGTAAAATGGGCGTCCCCCCCCCCCCCCCCCATCTAACTTTTGAACTAAGAAAGTCAAAATTTCGAAAAAAATATATGATGTAGATCTCAACAAAAACTTGCAACGAAAATTGGTTTGAAGGAGATCGAACCAGTAGGTAGTTTTTGAGATATTGCACATTTTTATCAACCGCAAATATAACTTTGTCTTTCGTACAAACACTATGAAAAACAAATTTATTTTTGCCGTCGCAATATATTGTGATGTTTTCGTTAAGTGAAAGTAAGTGGATCCTGAATTCAGTTAAGGGTGGCACGGAACCCTCAGTGCGCGGGTCCGACACGCACTTAACCGGTTTTTTTGAAACACTAGCATCACTAGCGTCAATATAACGTATGATTTTCTCTAATTAATGTTTGATTTTGAAATGAAAATCCATTTCAATTTTGTAACTTTCCGTGGCTATATTGAGCGTTATTTTCGTGGACCTTCTATTGCTTACTTATCGAAATAAAATCACTCGGCACATTAAGATACGGGAAAGATTATAAAATATAGGTAGAGATGATCCTGATTCTATGGAAAATAAATATGGTCAGTTTTGTAAGGCCTGTAAACGATATCAGTTGGCGTGGCCGAACGAATTATTCGGCACCTTTTTACAGACGAACCTAATAAACTCAATGGAAGAGACACGGAAGTCCTAAGCCTGCCTGACTTTGATGTGTGGTCAATTGACTAAGACCCCTTACACGCTGCATCGATACAGCATCGCGACTCACGCAATGAACAGATTTGATTTCGCATCGTTGCAGAAGCGCGACTGCATTGATGCTAACGCGCGTTAGTATCGATGCAGTCGCCAATATTCAGTACATAATTTGTCAATGTTCAGCTTCTGCATCGCGATTACATCGATATTAACGCGCGTTATTTATTTATTTATTTAAGAACTTTATTGCACAAGTAACAGTGTACAAAAGGTGGACTTAGTGCTAAAAGCATTCTCTCCCAGTCATACCTTTAGGTCATGCAGAAAGATTATAAGTGCGTTAGCACATTATCGCGACTGCATCGATGCTAAAAGTAGTGCAGTGTGTAAATGTTGACATTTTGTGACTGCATCGATGCATCATCGCGACTGCATCGCGTTTGCATCGCTGCTAAAAGTCGCAGTGTGTAAAGGGTCTAAGACCAATGCCTTGTGCTTTATCTCGTAGGCAATAATCTTATCATCATATGAGCGCCTTTGGAAACCATGAGCTTTAAAGAAGGCACTTGTTGATGGAGCTTTTTAATTAATAATAAATAAATAAAAAATGCTTTTATTTAGGGTTACCGCGACCTAGAATATTGACAATACATAGAATCAAAAAATCTAAATTACATTGTATAAATTTATAAAGTAAAATGGCACAAAGAAATATCAAAATTGATTATTCAATAGAAGGAACATTCCCAATATAAAACAAATAACGTATATCATTCAGACTATGTCCATATTTATAAAATAGATGCCATTCAATAAAAAAAAAATATTAAAAACATATTAAAGTGAAAAATAAAAAAATGATAGAATTATGATTTATTGCGATGTGTGAATTCCGACCAAATTCCATGTCTTAAGTCATATAAGTCTGTGCGACTTGGCTAACTAATTGGGAATTGAACTGCCTTGAAATTGAACCGTTTAAACCAAGATCGCAATACGCCCCCAGTAAAATGGTATTTATGTGTTTCTTCCATTTTATCCGAGCTACCATGTTTGCTTTACTAAATTGGCTATTATGATCGACCCAGTCGATTCTGCTATTAAAATATCGGATGCTTATTTGAATTAGCGGTTCGGTTCAACTTCTCGAAAATGGAAAGCATATTTAGATATTATTTTCTATTGTTTTTCGAATAAAAGTATGATACGCAGTAGAACGGAAACACGTACGTAAATGGAATTTTTGTAAAGCAATTGAGAAAGAAATCCCGTTAAAATAAACTCATCTTGCTACTAGCCGATTTAAATTCCAAAATTAGTTGTTTCATCACATCCTCAGGCAATTTTAGTATAGAACAGAATTTATCGTAATTTCACCGTAAGTGAAGGCGATATTTAAATCTATATAATATAGATCGATAGTGCCATCCACGAAGGCGCGCATCGTTCACTTTTGATTAGGGAAAGCGCCGTATGCGGGGTGTGTGGCAAATATTAAAATATCAAATAATAAATACTTGCTGATTATTATCATTATAATACCATCAAACATTGGCAAACACTTGCTTACATGTACTATAAACGATGAGGACGAAAGGTGACGCGTGCCTTAGTGGATGGCACTATCTTTAAATGGGTAGTAGTCTCTATTTGAAATAATAAAGCCAAGACAGAGTTAATAATACCGAAAAGTGTCAAAGCCATTGACGACCTCCGTGGTGTAGTGGCTAAGCACGCTGGGTTTCAAGGCGTCGCCGCTCCGAGGTCCCGGGTTCGATTCCCGGTCGGGTCAATGTAGAAATCAAAATGTTCTATATTGTCCCGGGTCTGGGTGTTGTGGTACCACCGTTGTGTCTGATTTCCATAACACAAGTGCATTAGCTACTTAGTTTGGGATCAGAGCAATGTATGTGATTGGTGTCCAATATTTGTCCAATATTTATTCAAGTAGCAAAAGTGCTGTTAAAATGTTTTAATTTAACCCAGCGATCGGTAGTTGAAGTATGAATTCATGTAATCAGAGAATTTTTTACACACAAAAGTTACAATTTTCAATCAAAGAGACGATTTATGAGAGCAAAATAACAGTAATTTCACAGAGAAACAATGTGAATAATTTAAATCAGTGAACACAATGGAATACGGTTCGCCTATTTTAAATTCAGCTTTTGTATTATTAAAAAAAATGTTATCCAAAATGTTACCTATTGCATTGCAATATACTGTAGAAGAGAGCCAAAAATTAAATATACAAGACTGTTCGCTGAGCCTTTTTGTTGCTTCACACAAGTAATTGTATTGTTTTTTTTTTGTTCAAACGATCGAAATTCGATCGAGTATAAATCAAACGCGTTACGACCCTTGGTAAGTACCTTTTAAAAACCTCAGAGGACGCAGCTATCGCGGTATTTTAAGGGAAAGAAATAATCATATTGTGCTCAAGGATGACTCTTTATTTATTGATGGGTACAGTTTGAAAAGAAAGTGCGAATGAATACTGGATATATTTTTTTTATTCATTAATTAGGCGGGTATAATATACTTTGCTATGAAGTGGACTTTCTACACTTAATTTAATTATATTTGGCTGCATCAAAAAATGATTTTATTTACAAGCCCGGAGCTGCATAACGTTTGTTTTATTTTATTAACAAAATATCCCCCAAAATAATTTAATTTAATTTACCTATAATAATACTCGTAACTTGGTAACTTGGTCTCTTCAACTGTCATATTTCATTACTTTGTACATTTTGTGTATTATATGTAAAACGACAGCGAAATACTTATCTATTTTGTAGAAATACGAAAATAAAATTGTAATAAATTAAATATTTCTAAAAACTTTTTCAATAGAGGATCGAATATTTTGTTAAAAAATTAAAAATTCGTTCGTAATAATGAACGTTCGTTAACGTGTTTATTTCGAAATAATATAAAACGTAGTACTTATTTCAATAACTTAAATGTTATATGTTCTAGGAAATGGCATTGTCCAAGAAAACTGACGTCCGTGGGATGTGGGAGAAGATACCATTTGCCCTGAACTTCAAAGTTTATATCTTTAACTACACAAATGCTGAGGAGGTACAGAAAGGAGCCGTGCCCATCGTCAAAGAGATCGGTCCCTACCACTTCGAGTAAGAATATAGATAGTATTATTTTTATCTACACCCTGTATAGTACCTACACTCACAGAGTAACCTTCTAAGTATTTTTATATAACACAAATGATAGTTTATTTTTGTATTTATAGTGTTTTGTCACCATACAAACTTAACAATATAAATTGCACTTTATAAATATAAAGTAAATAAATACACAAATACACAATATAAAGTGCAATTTATAACACATATAATGCTCGTATTATAACTAATATTCTTTTTTATTCATTTTATAAATATTGGTGACAACGAAACAAGTGTAAAATTCCAAATGATTATGTATTTTTGATATTATATTAGAGACTAGCGGCCCGCCAGCGACTTCGTACGCACGTTTTAGTTTTACTCCGTTCCCATAGATCGTAGCAAAAATATTTATAAGCCTCTAAGCATTAAACTAATTAAATAGCCTACCCCGATAAATTCATTATTTAACAATGTATCTATTTTATAACCGGACCATTACTTCATGTGATTAGCGCCTTCAACCAAACAAACAATAAAATCAGTTTTTAAATTATAGACAAATGTTATACTTTGTGTAGACTCAACACGTAGCCCGGTCTTTAATCTGATCAAACTTACACGAGGATATTATCTTTTTATTTTACAACGTAATGGAAATACTTTACGCCTTTCGTCAATCGTATATTTCTTTCGGGTGCTACAAAGACCAAGCTACTCTGTGCGCTTACACAGCATCATGCCACTTATCATATAGGCTGTGGGAGCAGCAAATTCCCTCAAGTCTTCTCCCGCTACCTTAAGAACGTTTGAACTTGAGCTTTGTTTGAATTAAAAGGGAAAATTATATGTAGGGATCTACCCCATCATCATCATCAACACCCAAGGCCGTCCACTGCTTAACATAGGCCCCCACGAAAAATTTGCCGAAAAGTTCCAGGTCAGATACCCATCGACCGCAGGGACAGCGTTGAATGTCCACCAACAATATGAACAAACGATCTGCATACTACACTGGACACAGACCGCTTGATACCTACCCTGTTTCAACACAAAAAAACATTCTTTACTATTTTAAGGAATAAAATCTCTTCTCGAGAGCAAAATTAATAACAAACATGTGTCAAAACATTGTGTCTCAGATATGTCAAATGATTGTCAAAAATGATATAATAATTATTTTAAGCTTAAGCACTAAAGAGTATTTATATTAACTCTGTAGCCAATCATCCCCAAAATAACTTTCTACCCCTTTTTAACCCCGTTACAAGATAAATTTCAATAAAATTTGATACACAATTTTCGTTAATATTTTTAAAGAATGTTTATGCAAAATTTGAAGTAGATCAGACCAAGGAATCTCATTTTCCCATACAAACTTTGCACCCCTTTTTGACCCCCTTAGGGGTGGAATTTCTGAAAATCCGTTCTTATCGGATCCCTTCGTCACACAAAGAACACACCCTCCCAGTTTCAGGTCTCTACAATCAGCGGTTAAGGCTGTGCGTTGATCCATCAGTCAGTCAGTCAGTCATTCAGGACAAAGCATTTTATTGGTATAGATAAACCAGTTAAACTAATATCGTTAAACCTTGTAGAGTGATTTAAGAAACTCGATTTTTGGCTTCGTAACTTTGTTTGGACTAGTTAAGAGGTCAACATATCAAAAGTTCCAGTCCCTAGCCCTTGAGCCGGGAGGAGGGGGAGGGTTTAAAAGTTATTTCTTAGTTTTTCGCATAATTATCGGAAACTATGCGTTTTAGCGACGTGAGAAAATGAAAGCTTCTACAAAATGAAAGCTGATAAAATTTTCTACAAGTCTAGTACAAGTACACCAGTCAGACACTACAGAGTTCCGCAAATATAACTTCACCTCGACATTGAATTCAGTTTAAGGGTGGAACGGAACCCTCAGTGTGCGGGTCCGACTTGCACTTGCCCGGTTTTTGATGGAGCCAAGCGCGGGGTGCATTGATGTGACGAATATTAAAATATTGAATCATATTTAATAATTATATTTGTTATATTATTAAATATTGCCAAAAGATTACACACATAAGGCCTTCATAAACGATTAGGACGATTAGCGGCGCGCGCCTTTGTGATATTACTTACATCTATCTTACTGTATTGTTATAAATACGAAAGTTTGTGAGGATGGATGTATGTTGTAACTCCTTAACTCGTCAAGTATGTGTAAACGAGACACAATAAAAATTCCATTGTTATGCGACTCTCGGCATTCGTTTGATACCTGACTGATTACCGCAAAAACTACTTAATGGATTTTGATAAAATTTTACAATAATATAGCTCATACATCGGAATAGCACATATGCTAAGTAATTCGTAGTGATATATTTTGAGATCTGACATTTACGCAAATGAAGCCGCGGAAATCCTGTTGTAAACTTTATTTTAAACTAGCGGCTTGCTCTGGCTTTTAAATGGTGGTATGTTAAAATCTAAGCGGCGAAAGATTTTGCCCGTTTTGTTTCATTAGGCACTCCCCGTGCAAAGCCAAGGTGGGCAGTTATTTGAACTTAGTTTGATGTGATTTGTGACTGTATAATCACTCGTATTCAAAAAGGTAACCTAACTAAACGGTAATGGTAAAGTTACGTTACTAGCGGTTGAATATTATTACGCTTGTGTGTGCTTTGAAGAAAAAGTACCTTAGCCAATGGTCATTAAAATAGCCATTCTGACATTTGGTTAAGGTAGTTTTTCTTCAAAACACACACAATCGTTTATATTTAACCGCTGGTAACGTAACTTTACCATTACTATCGATGAAGAAATTGAGCCTTAACGATGTTTAGGTAGTAATTAGTGTCCTCAATTAATGACAAGCATACAGAAACGATTAGTACTTATTACTAAAATTAGACGTCTGTAACTTCTGATTCAAAGAATAAACAACAAAATATGCAATTTTCGGTAAATCACAGCTATTTTTTTTTTCAAGGACAACATGACCTGTAATGAATGATTGAAGCAAAACGCTTATATTTTCGTGCTATTTTGATTCTGGCTTGTAATTTACTCGTTACTACTACCTTAGAAAAGGAATAGTTGAACAAAAGTTGTGAAAGAACACATGGTATCCTTCATTTAAAATTCACGGCTACACACGTATCTTATTTTTTGTTGAAATGCTTTGACCGAAATACTTGTTTATATAATATATTAACCCATAATAAGTACGAGTATTTCTTACAATATTTTCCTAACTTGTATTGGTTTAAAGCCATTGATTTATGATCGGTTTGTTATTGCTTTTTGCGTCCATCTATTTCAGAGCACCCCAGGGAGACATTCTATCACCGTTCTTGTTATTTATTTTCATAAATTACATTGGATGTTTTTATCATATCGTATAGTCATGGGCAAAAAGGCTCCCAAGGAGCGTATGTCTATAATACAATGTGTTTCCGAAATATTACAATCCGAACATCTTTAAATTTTAATTTCTGTATACATCAGTAAGTTTTTATTACTTCGTAGAAGAGCTATGCCAAGCAAAAAATGTGTGGCAAGCAACTCGATACCAAGGTTGTGGCGTGTTCGTTGAAATTTGAATGTCCAATTTGAAACCGCTTGCATGCGTTGATGCCAAGTGGCGTCAAATCATGGCGCAAGTAATTTGTTTGTGGTGTCAGTTCCATACGCTATTAATAATAGTTTCATGTTTATCTATAATGCATTACTAGGCTTAGTTTAAAAGAGCAAACTCATGAAAATTAATAATATACACAATGATAGAACATAGAGGGCCTGAAATCTGCAAACTGACGTTGAGCCAAATCTCTTCCATTTTTCAAACTAAAGCCGCATTATAAATCATGTTACGTAAACCACCGCCAACCATCGTAATATTTCGTTACAAAGATAATATCGGGTTTCCATCCTTGACATTGATAACATCGGCGTAGTTACTACATTTCAGGATATTAATAAATTACCCGAACCAAAGATATAGAAAAATAATGTTGCTCATCATGATGTTAGTTTGGTTTCGCTTTTTAACCTTGCTTTATCAAAAATTACCTTAAGTTCCGGTTTCACGAACTTAAATCCGACCAAGCTGCAGTTTATATGTATATCCATTATTCAAAAATTGTATTTTATAATGATAGCTCTTAAATTTTTTTTACAAATTTTGTTACAGTTGGAATAATATTAAAATTTTCACT
The DNA here is from genome assembly GCA_963584085.1 of Pyrausta aurata. Lineage (NCBI taxonomy): Eukaryota > Metazoa > Arthropoda > Insecta > Lepidoptera > Crambidae > Pyrausta > Pyrausta aurata. The sequence continues at coordinate 9,568,929 of OY757266.1, forward strand.
GCCTCCTTACTTACCACTTTCTAAGAAAACACGCTATAAAACGAGCGTCACTTCAAACAAGGCGACTGGTTCTCGATAACTCATAAAATATTTTGCTAATTTCCTTATAGACGTAGCATTTTTTTATTCTTTTTTTTAGTGAGTGGAAAGAGAAAGTGGAGGTCCAAGATCACGATGGTAACGACACGATCACGTATAAGAAGCGGGACGTCTTCTACTTTAGGCCCGACAAGTCCGGCCCTGGTCTGACTGGGGAAGAAATAGTCACCATACCCCATGTTCTTATGCTGGTAAGATTTATTTACTTTGATGCTATTTATTATATCACCCACTCGAAAACACCTTGTATATTCGAGTAGGATTTTTTTGCAACTGCACGAAACAACATCCTGGGGCATGCATATCTATGTTCAACAGGAGATTTGACGGCTGACTGATTATGATGGCCTATGTACTACACTACTTAGTGCCTTTCCAAATCTTAATAGTCAATTGCTTAAGCCCTTTATGTATTTAATTTAATTCAATTCAATTTTATTATTTCAATTGTTTTTTTCTTCTTTTTATGTTAAATTTCATTTTTAAATTGTATAAGTTTTTATGTCCTAGTAGCATACATTAGCTTACCAAACATGTTGTATACTATCTATAGACTACGGTCCAGTCACATTTGTTTATTGTTATAATTATAGTATGCGATGACTATATCCTGTCTGTATACCGAATATAAATATAAAAATTTAAAAAAAAATAAGAAAAATTCTTTTACCGATGGTCATCAAAATAACCATTCTAATATTTAGTTATAGTATATTTTCTTCAAAACACACACAATCGTGAAATTCAACCGCTGGTAACGACTTTTAACCATCGGTTGAGTTGAATATTGATCACGCAATTAAGCCTTAGTAATAAAGTAATATGGTTCACATGTAGTACTAAGTTACTTCTGTTACGAATTGTCAATAATATGAATGTGTTTAGAGTTATATAGCTAAACCGCGAAATTGAGACCTCGCCTGCGGGGCACAGGGGCGCGGGAGGAGGCGAGAGCGGGTGATGTGAGCGGTGCGGGCGGGTGTATCAGTGCCGCCCGCATCTCTCATGCCACCCGCTCTCGTCTCCCCCCGCGCCCCTGTGCCCCGCAGGCGAAGTCTCAATAAAGCGGTTTACCATACATAAAATGATTTTATATAAAAAAATTGTCTTAAAAAAAAAAGTATTTATCATATCGTATCATATTTAAAGGTTTTAAGTTATGAAATAAAATCCAAACAGCTTGTTGTTTTAATAATGTTCCACGTTCATGCAAAGTCCAATTTCGTGTAGTAACAAGCACAAGGTAACCATGGCACTTTCTAATGGGTTACTTAGAAAATACATATAGGTTGGAACCAGAAAGGAAAATGGACTGCAATTTCTGAGCGAGCCAACATTTTGTCGGGTGCAGAATATGTATTTTTCAAATTACTCTCCATGATTCGAAATTTTTCGTCTTCGTTACTCACATAAGAGTCGGACTTGAGTAAGCAGGATAGGGAAAAAAGGGAATGAAAGCATCATCTTGCAAAATATAGCCCCAGAATCAGAATTTCTAGTTTCTGCCCAAACTAATTTGCTTCTCAGTTCTCAGGGTGTATTTTATGTCGTCGTATAACAAGACACGAAGAGAATTTATTATACGTGAGATATTCTAACCGTGCTATTAGTTGCATACATTGTCAGAAGATTAGCCAACCAGCTAGCTAACTATTCGGATTTGAGAACTTCTCTCACTCACTGACATGTTGTGTATACATATAGTGACCGTGTCAGAAAGGAATCACCACGCTTACCAATCTTAGTTTGAAAATATAATAATTTCATTTCAATATAATGTCATAATATGTTTAATACTTTTCCCCCTGGCACACTCCAAGGTTGACACTGTGTTGTTTAGTTTTATTTTTAAGTTACTTAAGTTTTTTTTAAATTATAATGTTAAAATTAGAAGAATTATATAAATAAATATAAATTTATTATATTTGAAATTAACTAAATTGACATAGGTTAATGAATAATGAATTAGAATAATGAACATGGATACTGAATTTAATTGTATTGAATGAATATTATTTTATTACTACTGACTATTTTTAAGAATAAATATTGTATGACTAACAATATAAATATCAATAAATAGTAAATTACGTATATAATGTCATCACTACATTTAAAGGGATATAAGCTGTTAGTTTCATCTTGTTCGATACTTGTCCGGAAAGAAACTGAACATCTTAAAAAGTTTTTACCTATACGAAAATTTGTATTGTATTTCCTCTTCAAACACCCATACCACATTTCAGCTGAAAATCAGCTGCTTTTCAAACTTTAAGGCCGATATTAGATAATTTTGTACAGGGCTTACTAAATTATAATTTTTCACATAAAGCGGGGTCTTGAAAATTTGAATGTAAACTTAAAGTAGGTCAAGCCAAATTAATCAGACCAGATTTCTAATAAACTTTCTAATGAACGGATCTGTGAGCTATAGACCTCAAAAATATAGCGCTTCCCACGCCTAAATACATCTCCTAATTTTGATTGATTTAACATGAACATCAATTACAGACAAAAATGAAGTTGAGAAATACGAGCTATAGAAAACAGATGGAAATCCAGACGCCTGTTGTACAAACAAAAACATAATTTCATACACAAATTAACACAAACATAAATTCTGAAGCAAAGCTTCAGATTCATGAGATTCCATATTATTTTCTAGTTCTAGCCGTAATATATCGCTCAAATACATAGAGACTACAGATCAATGTGCCCTATATGTATAAGCCTAGCCAGAAACCGAAGCTTTGTGATTGCTTCTTAAACTGCAGGATAGTTGATTTATACATCACTGCTCTCCTTTATCTTATCCCAAGTTTTAACCACACCTTTAACTTTCAAGGGAATGGCCACAATCGTCCACTACGAGAAGCCTGCAATGCTGAACATGTTAGGTAAAGCTTTCAACGGTATCTTCGACGAGCCCAAAGACATATTCTTAAGGGTCAAAGTCCTGGACCTTCTCTTCCGAGGGATCATAATCAACTGCGCGAGGACGGAGTTTGCGCCGAAAGCTGTTTGTACTGCACTGAAGAAGGAAGCGGCTAGTGGTATGACGTTCGAAGCTAACAATCAGTACAGATTCTCACTGTTTGGAATGGTTCGTATTTTTATTTATTTATTTAAACTTAATTGCACTGTGAATTGTACAATTGGCGGACTTAATGCCTAAGGGCATTCTCTACCAGTCAACAGCTTGGAAATGCAGGAAATTGAATCAGTTTTTAATATGGTGTGTATGGGTTATTTTGTAGAGACGCCTTCAATCTGAATATATTTTTACAATTTCTACATAAACCTGAATCAGATTTCTTCCGTATTTTCTTGAGCTGTTATGCCTGAATCATGTATCTTAAATACTAATTTATTTAACGCTTATAATAACATTTTTATTGTTTTATATCTGAATGTGACCGTAGACCCTAGTTAAAATATTAATGTGAATTAATCGTCTCCATCGTGTGAGGTCAAAACGTAGCAGCAGTTGATATAAATTTGAATGGCATACCACACAGTCCATTGCGTTGCGTTGGGACATCGCACGCGCATGCAACAGATATGAGTCGGATGACGGATGACGCACGGAATGGAAACGTAACGCAACACCATGTAGCTTTACGCTTCAGCCTTTTAACTTACTTCCAGCGAAACGGCACAATAGACCCTCACGTGATCACAGTACGCAGAGGCATAAAGAACGTGATGGACGTGGGAAAAGTCATCGCGGTCGACGGGAAGACGCAGCAAGACGTGTGGAAAGACAAGTGCAATGAGTTCGAAGGGACTGACGGGACCGTCTTTCCGCCTTTCTTGACGGAGCACGACAATCTTGAGTCGTTTTCTACTGATTTGTGCAGGTGAGACAAATAGATCAGACTAGTTTCTTTCGCAACTTTCAAGCGAGGGGACAGATTTATATGAATGATTTAAGCGTCTGAACCTATTATAATATAATACAACATAGGAATACGAGTATCAAGGCAAACAAATATCCCGGAATTATCTGTGGGGTGATAATTGGAATGAAGGCTTATTTGGATAAATAATAAATAAATAAATAAATATGGGCCAGACAACACACCAATTGTCTGGTTTCGTGGTAAGGAATTGGCTTCCTTGAGTTACGAAGTACCAGGCAACGATTATGACGGGGGCGTCTTCCATAAATACTTAAATACATATAACATCCATGACTTAGGTACAAATGTTCGTGCTCAGCACACAAACATTTGCCCCTTGCGGGATTCGAACCCGCGACGGCCGGCGTAATAGTCAGGAGCGCTAACCAATACACCAAACGCGTCGTTTAAATTATGTAAGTGAGTAAAAAACCTCGGTGAACCGCTCTTTATCTTTCATGGATGCCGTGTCAATAGTTATATATATATTAAAACGTAGAAAACCTTGATAAATCTAAAGACATCCAACAATATGTCTTCCATCAAAAAGTTACTACGAAAAAAGCGCCTTAGATTGTGGTACCTAGTAAACCGCTACTGAAATGCTCTTGAATTCCAATTACGAGTTTAGCAAATGCAAAACCGTCAAACTTGAATGTGAATTTGCATTTCAACACAATTCTGAGCTATTGATTAAGTTTAAAATAGCATCCAAAACTTGAAATACGTGGGCTTGGTAGGTATTAGACTGGTATTGGGTTTAAACCATTAAGGTTAAAGCACATCTTTGCACCCGCAACGGGAACAAGACTATATCAACTCTAGGCGTTCTGTTTTCTTTGTATGAAACTCCATACTTGAACGCACGTCTATCCACGTCGTAGCGACACCACCTCGGATCAATATCAACTCGGGACCCACTCTTGACTAGGCACATGCATTGTAACGCGCGTACGGCGAGTCACCCGATGGTTGTCAACTATCCGCCCACCCTGTAACACAAGAAAAAATGGCATAAGTTATAAAAAACGTGATCTGAGGCGAGGCGTTTACTATCAAATCAAATCAATATCCAGTGCCGATCCCATGTCGAGGCTTTGCTGAACCCATTACGGAACGTGCCACCTTAGTTGACGCTTGGTTGGCGCTATCCCCATCAGTGGATAGTCTTATACAGCATTTGCGAAAGTTATGTTATATAACTGGCCGAAAAGTGAGAAATAACCAGGAAAGTGAGAATACTAAACACAAATTCAAATTTTTATTTTGTACAAGCGATCCCGGTGAACTTCGTTTCGTTGCCCTCGGCGGCACCGTCCCTGTTTCCTACATTTAAATCTTCCTTGGACTTCCACGAATATTTCAAGACCAAAATCATCTAAATCGGTTCAGCCGTTCTAGAGTTTTAGCAAGACTAACACAAATAGCAATTCATTTTTATTATTTAAATTTAGAAACAATTAATTGAAATTTTATTAGAAAAGCACCAGGACTATGTCAAAATACAGTCTTTTTAAAACCAGTTTTTGTATATAAAATACTAACATTATGAGGAAATTTATCACTATAGAATTACTTTTTAAAACTACAGTATTTTAAATAAATAATAAAAGTACGTATACCGTATCCGACCCAAGCTCAACTGAGATTAGATTATCCATTTAATTCTCAAACAACTTAGTATAAATATTTTGTTTCTGGTCGGAGGTTTGTTTATGAATTCTAGGCAAAATAACAAATGCCTTTTAGTAGCTTTCAGTGTTGAATATTTTAGCTTTATTTATTAGACCAAAAAGAATAGAAACTAAAATATGCATTAAATCATAAAAAATACTTGAAACCTACCTAGGTATTAAAAAAAGTTCGTTGTGGCTAGGAGGCTTGGCTAGGAGGTGATGATACTGGCGGCGTTGCTTGCCGCATTGGATATCCTCCTTTTAGCCACTGAATTTAACTTGCTTTCTTTCTAATATTTGGGTAACCTAGCTTCACTCGTTATTTTGTTGACGAAAAAAAGAGAAAACAACTCATAAAAACAAAAAATAAATTCTGTTGTAATTGGAGTCGAACCCGGGTGACCACGTTTCGTGACCGCCGAGCTACCGCAACGATGTCGCTGGCGGCGAAATCATCTTTTCCATTCTAATGGACATATAAAGCACTATTTCAGTGCCTAAAAATACGGTGATAACATCATTTCCAGAAAAGCAATCGATCGATTTCCTTCCTCCAAAACTCCTTATATATAAAATTTCATGGAAATCGTGTGAGCAGTTTCCGAAATCCAGAACAATATTTAGATTCCAGATTTATCATTTCTACAATAATATCTTATATTTCATCTTTCAGGTCTTTCAAGCCGTGGTACCAAAAGAAGTCGTCCTACAAAGGTATCAAGACGAACCGTTACGTGGCAAACATTGGAGACTTGGCCAACGACCCGGAGCTGCAGTGCTACTGTGAGAGCCCTGATAAATGCCCTCCCAAAGGGGTAATGGACCTCATGAAGTGTATGAAGGCGCCGATGTTAGCCTCCCTGCCACATTACTTGGACTGTGACCCGCAACTCTTGAGGGACGTGAAAGGACTCAACCCCGATGTTAATGAGCATGGAATACTGATCGATTTTGAACCGGTAAGTTACGTACGTAAAGAGCATACACAACAACAATAGAGGTAGTTTGTCGTTCGTTCTTCGTAAACATATACAGCGTGTGACCTGTAATAGGAGCAAATTTTTTTATCAATGATTCAACAGAGTATACGTAGTTACCTTGATAAAATGATGTAACTCAGAGATATAGTAATTCAAAGTTATAATCCCTAATCAATGTAGATCAAATCGCTAACTCGTTGTAGTAAATGAAAATGTCAAGTTCAGTACCTGGACACATTTGTTTGCAATTCATTGCTGGTTCGATTTATTTTAGAAAATACCAATAAATTTATTTTTCATTATAATGAATTTAAACCATTTAGAATTGATCGCTGGTTACTTAAAGGGGCTATATTTAAAATTGTTGCTACTATTACTGGCCACCCCCTGTCATAATCATGGTAGATGCATGTATTACTTATAGGAAGAACTCCAAGGAAGAACTTCAGTATTTTACGACGACTTTTAAGATGCTCTTGCATTTCTGCATCATCTGTTGAAAGAACTCAAATCAAATTCTCATTTAAAGGCCCTACTACGAAAACGAAATCCGTCAATAATAATATCGTTTTGCGGATCCGAAGCATCGTTAGTAAGTATGCAATCCTTACTACGAAAAGCGTCAGATCCGTCTGCAGTACTGACGGATCTCGTTATACTTGCGAAACACTCTTATTTATAAGGAATTGTTAAAAAATGTGCAAACGAGAAATGCGAACTCGATTTCGCCTGTGACCACGATTGGTGAAACCCGATCGAAACGTCAGGCAAAAACATAAGGTAATTTATGTTCATCGCGATCGCGTTAATCCCCGTGTGTCTGTGTATTTATAATGCAACGCGAAAGTTTAAAAGTGTTTAAATGTATGTGTGTCTTTGTATTTTAAAAACATTTTTTATATTTCAGATATCTGGAACCCCGTTAGTAGCCATGCAGAGGGTACAATTCAACATGCGTCTTCTAAAAGCAGACAAGTTAGATCTAATAAAGGATCTTCCGGGAACTATTGCCCCCTTATTTTGGATTGACGAGGTATGGTACTATAGTTTTTCTTATAAAACAAAATTAAAGTGGATACCTACCTGATTTCATTATATATATCCTATAAGTTGCATTATTAACCCTACTAAGGATTTTGAACAGTTTTTAGAGGATGAAAAAAGAACATAAAAAATATGTATTTATTGCTAACTCTCATCATAAACGGTTTAATGTATTGGAAGCATAAAATCTTGAAACATTTTTATTAATATCACTTCACACTAATTTGATTTAAGCAGCTTGATGTAGAAGTAGAAACTCCAAATGAATTTAGTTTGAATTTTGTCAAAGAAAGCAGAGTGTCTAGACAAACTTAATATAGGGTTTAAGACATAGTCTAGCCAATTGGTGTACATTGATGGATGTTTAAAGTAGCAAATAAACATTATTGGAAAATATATATCTACTTTTTCCATAGCCGGTAGTAAACGGAATTGTGTAGCAAAATGGTTACGAAGATTTAGTTCTGGAGTTTACGCGATTACTATTCATTGTCAATTTATTAACAGATATTTTTTTGCCGAGATGTATTTAATTTTAATTTTCACCGTTTGAGCACTTTACAACGTTTGTTGTCACGGGCTAGTACAGAAAACGAAAAGATATAGTTGGAATCACTTGGAATACGTACAATTTTCGACTTGGTTTCTTGTTTGGACTAGTTAGAAGATCATCAAAAGCCCCAGCCCGTAACCCTTGAGCCGGGAGGAGGTGTGTTTTTTTTTATTTTTCGCATATTATATCGGAAACTATGCGTTGAGACGCATACTCACTCATATTTCTCACTCATATTCATATTTAAAGGGTTTCTGGCCGAAAGGTGTCGTGTTTCGGTGGTTCCGTGGAAGTCTACGCGACACCACAAGCAACATGCCCGTGAAATTGCGTGTAATATAAAAGTATTTTAAAAAAATTGTGTTGATTTATTATTTTGTATGTATGTTAGCCTGTATGGTATTTAGTCTATGGGTCTGTATTGCATTTTGTAATCCACTGCCTGATTTAAATAAATAAATAAATATTTCCAGTTCACCTTCTAACTAACTAATAAGTCCAAACACATATACAAAGTCAAAAATTGTGTTACTTGAAATTCTTTCTCTAACTTTTTTGACCGTTCATTGGCTAACCTATACTCTCATTGCCTACCTACCTAAGTAAGGTAGTCTCCTCGTATTGTGTTTAAATCAATTAAGATATTTTAAAAGGTCAATGGAAGAATTTTGACGCGAATACTTGTTAAACTTGACCCGATTTTTTCAACAACTTTGTGGAAATTTATTTAAAGAAAGGCAAGTGTGGGAAGTGCTGCAAATGGTCTCCATTTAGCATTGAACTATAATAAGCTGAGACTTAACTCACTGCCTCGTTCAATGGCTCAATTTAAATGTAGTTTTCTGATTTTCTTGATCATTAAAAGAGTTAGCCACTATACATAATAAATAGCTGGCTTGCGCTCCATGAACGGTCGTATTCAGGAAAAGTTTGCCTACTTACTAATATTTAAAAGATAAAAAATATATAAAAATTAGATAATCACATTTAATTTATCACCTAAAAGATCTCCCTGAGCACATCTGTTTAATGTGTAATTAGTTTTATGTTATGTTCAATAAAGATAATGATTGTCTTTAAATGTAGGCTGTGTCATGGCCGAGAGTACTTATTATGAATCGATTGTTCTATATGTGATTAATTAGGCTTGGACGTACATAATTATGATGTCTCTCGAAGAATACCAGCTTTAAAACTTAAAGTAAATTTAAATACAACTTACCAACAATCATGCTGTCGTTGCTAATAAGGAATCCATACGTTTCTCTACTATCTATAACATGGAACATTTTAAGTAACGAGGCATGGAAGTAACGACAGATCTGTGTTCCCCACACTCGGTCACTTGAATACTCAATGATCCGCGAATGCCAGAAAGTCGTTACAGATTCGGATTTCGAAGTTTCAAAAGTTGGTGGAATTCATGAATTTTTTGGTTGGTACAAATGAATAAATCTACGTAGGTAAGTATCTACCTACTGTTTCCAGAATTTTAGTACCAGTCTGTTCTAAATTTGAAATTCTAATACAAAATAAACAGTTTTAAGCTTTATATTCGTATATGTATTTAAAAAAACCTAATTTCCCTTGGTCACGCCCTCACGCGTGATCGGCTCGACCGATTTCGCTAATTATTTTTGTTGTGTTTGTTATTGTCAGGAGATCGTTCTTACGCGCCGGGGCGGGAAGGTGCCATGGGCGAAACAAAGGTCGCTAGGTAGCTAGTATACGAAAAAAGAAATCGACTCACGGCCTTACCAGAAATAAATAAAAAAGGTTTGAACTACTGTATAAATGTAATGCGGCTAATGTGGAATGTATGTCACTCTTATGTCATGTGACCTGATTGACATTGATTTTAAACTGGCCATATTATATTTAAACAGTTGTCCAAACCTAGTTTAGTAATTTGTAGTAAGGCTGTATGTCTTACGTAAACCTAACATATTGATACCGCCCTTAGGACGTTGCTAATGAAATAGCTTCTTCCAATACTTTCCTCCGCATGATCACGTATCAACATATATATTTACACTCACATCAATAACTATTATTTTCAGGGTCTAGCACTCAACAAGACGTTCGTGAAGATGCTGAAACACCAGCTGTTCATTCCAAAGAGGATCGTGAGCGTGGTGCGGTGGCTCCTCACGGGAGTCGGCATCATGGGCTTAGTGGGCACCCTGATATACCACTTTAAGGGTAAGTGTGACTGCCAATGTTGACTGAGGTAAGCATCAGAGGCCAATAAAATTGGGCGCAGACGTAGAGATATCAAACAAGGGTGAGAAGGGGGAGAACCGCGATAGTTAGACAATTGAAATGTTCACAAATTTTGAAACAAAAAAAATATACAACAAACCCATTTTTTGGCCTTTTTTGCTCGATATCAATAATAGCAACAGGGTCAGCTCTTGAAATATTCAACTACATATTGTTGTTTACCTAGTCAATGGTTCGGGACTACGGGACCTTGCGTGCGCAAGTCTGACTCGAACTTAGCGTTTTTTTTTTAACTAGATGCTCTAGAAGTCTCTTTAAATTTTACTAGTGAGACTAGGTAATGTGAGTATGTATATCGGCGGAGCAAAAAATACGGACATTTACTTAAGCTGGTCTGCCAATTCAAGGGTTAATAATACCTAACAATTTTTTTCGGACGTCAGATTCTAGACAAGGGTACAAGATATTCGTAACTTTTCTGTTTTACATTGCAAAGTGGATCACAACAGCATGTCCAACCAAAGCATATTTTGTAGGTGCGAGATTATACAGTGCCCCAAAAAATAATGTCTAGCCAAAGCCCAGACACAACGAGCGATGGAGAGGGCTATGCTGGGTGTTTCTCTACGAGATCGACAGAAATCATGAGATACGTAGAAGAACTAAAGTTACGGACATAGCCCTACGAATCAGTAAGCTCAAGTGGCAGTGGGCAGGGCACATAGCGCGTAGAACTGATGGCCGATGGGGCAGAAAAGTTCTAGATTGGAGACCCTTCGACCAATAGCGCAGCGTAGGACGTCCACCGACAAGATGGACTGACGACCTTGTAAAGATCGCAGGATCGCACTGGATGCAGACCGCTCACAACCGGTCGTTGTGGAAAGCCGTGAGGGAGGCCTATGTTCAGCAGATACATACCTTTGGCTGATAATGTTGATGATGATGAATGCCCAGAGGTGAGCATCACTAGGGCTATCCGAATCACCCCGCGAGTGTTCCGCGATTTAATTGATAATTTTCGTGTTAGACACTATTTTTTGGGACATCTTGTATTACTCAAGACACTTACGTGCGCACACAAAAAAATAGATAAAGTCTCTTTTACACATTACTACTAACTACGCTGAATTTCGCTCAATATTGACTTGACACTAACTACCCTTTCAGTAAGTTGGCAGTAAAATAACTTTAGGCAAAATCTGCATAGTGTCAAGTTAGCGCAGAAAAGCACATCCAGCTGCTTTACTTGATTATTCGCATTGCAACTATTGAATCGCATTTGAATACTTTCTGCTGTAAGAAGAGAAGCTTTCTCCATTAATTTGATTGAAATAGCTGCGATACAGCAGTGGACACAAAATGAAAAGTTGTGATTCAATAAAAGAAGTGTGCTAAATAGCTGTTATGTCACTTTTGGGACAAATAAAATTCAATAAGGTTTTTATAAATAAAACTTGCACTTTTTTTTTTGTATTTTTTTTTACGAAGGAAATATTTATTAATAACAAATAAGAAAAAATTAAAACTAAGACATGCAACATAAAAAAAAATAAGACTACCCTATTCAAAAACGAAACCATTTCCTTGTGGCAAGGAGGCTATAATGCTGGCTGCGTTGCCGCGTTGGATAGCTATGCTAATCCTTTGAGCTAGGAACCAGCCAGCTTTACTATTGGCCGTAACAGAATTTAGTTTTGGCGAAATTTTTCTAAACAGCAATTTAGCCGAAGGCCCCCACGGCCCAAACGTTTCAACGCCAAACGGCGCAAATACATAATCACTTGCAAGTGAGCCGTACTTGCGACGCTTGGCATTTTCAGCCAACTCCGCTGCTGCTCCAGCTTTAAGGGCTGATTCTCTGAGATGGGAGGGGGCCAAAGTATCGACACAAGTTGCATCCCATACTAGGGCCCGACCCCGTTCCCAGGGAATGAGCGTGAGGCCATCGGGTCTCTTGCCATCATCACGAACCAAACCACGTGGTTCCAACGTGGAAGGAACATTAATGGTGGCAAGAGCTTTTCTGATGGCGTCATTAAGAGTGGCGTGACGGGCGAGACGCCCAGCGCTTTGCTGGCAACAAAGGCAGTGGAGACCAAATTTGTCAACCTCCTTACCACAGGGACAAGTAAAAATTTCACAAATAGGAGTACCAAGGCGAAGACTTGCACTGATTTCAAAGTCTGATTTTAAAGTTTAAAATAACCTCATTTTTTAAGTCAGTAAAAACCTGTTAAACAGTGCTATTATTAGGTATACTATGTTGTTTTGATATGATATTTATTCGGTGGCAACATCAAACTAAACCTCTCATACAATGAACATCCTTGGAAGATGCGAGCTCTTTAATATTAATTTTAAAAAAAATCAAGTATACCTTATACCAGGTAAATCAATACACTCACAAGTGAAAAGTGTGAGAATTACTGTCACTGCTTACCAACAAGGCGCATCTTGAATGCACAACAGTCTCTATTTCCCTAAAATATGCATATGGCTCTTAGCTGCGAAGCCTGGCATTGGCATGCATCGTTCCTGTCAAATAAACGTCGATTTATTTACAGTTTCAGTGCTTCAAGTGCTTGAAGGTTGAATAGTACTCTTAATTTTTAGTTCTCGACTTGAGTCTTGACGATGTGTTGAATAATATACCATCACAAGTGACTGTTACACTTCTATTCATCCAGAACATTTTCTGATTTCTGATTTCTGAACACTTCGGTAAATAATTCGGAAATAATATTTCTCATCCTAAAATACCATTTGTAGAGTAGACCTAAACAATTACAAATTGTTTGCTCCTGAATGAGTTATTGACTCAGGGTTTTATGTTGTGTGTAATTACTTTTTCTACTTATTCTACATATTCAGATACCTGCATTAAATTGGATAGCTATTTTGATTTCTAATAAATAAATTAACTTTTATAAAAAAGTAAAAACCGACTTCAAAAACAAAAACACTAAAAAGTCTCAAATAAGCTCTTGAAAGACTCCATTTTAGGCAAACCATTTCTTTTTTGAGTTGGTGCCCAGATAGGTGACGCTTAAGATGGTGCTTGTGATAGCCAATGCAATGGCACCGACTCCAAAAAGAAATGGTTTGCCTAAAATGGAGTATTTCAAGAGCTTATTTGAGACTTTTTAGTGTTTTTGTTTTTGAAGTCGGTTTTTACTTTTTTATAAAAGTTAATTTTATTAGTAAATTTTTAGTGATTATAGAAGAGGGAGGGGAAGGGGTTGTACCTTTTGACTCTGTTCTTTTAGAAGCTACAAATTACCCGTCATAAGTTCTGTCCTTATAATCACTGAACTCCTAAGCGTTAAGGAGTTCCACCATCAGCTCAGCTCCATGCAGTGTTGACGTAACAACATGTCAACATTAAGATTTTAGTACAAAAACACTATACTTGCCTTTTGAGGGTCGATATGAGGTAACATATAAACAAAAAAAACCGGTTAAGTGCGTGTCGGACCCGCGCACTGAGGGTTCCGTGCCACCCTTAACTGAATTCAGGGTCTACTTACTTTCACTTAACGAAAACATCACAATATATTGCGACACCAAAAAAAACTTTGTTTTTCATAGTGTTTGTATGAAAGACAAAGTTATATTTGCGGTTGATAAAAATGTGCAATATCTCAAAAACTACTTGTTCGATCTCCTTCAAACCAATTTTCGTTGCAAGTTTTTGTTGAGATCTACAGCATATATTTTTTTCAAAATTTTCACTTTCGTAGTTCAAAAGTTAGATGGGGGGGACGCCCATTTTACCACTTTGGAAGCGTCTATATCTCAAACCTTACACTTATAGAAAAAATGGTTTTAGAAACCTCAACATCATTTTAAAAGACCTGTCCATAGACACCCCACACGCATAGGTTTGAGTAAAAAAAATTTTTTAGGTTTTAGTTTCATGTATGGGAGCCCCCCCTTAAATATTATTTTTTTCTTATTTTTTGTAACTGAATCGGAAGGCGGTGAACAAAATACACCTACCTACCAAGTTTCAGCTATGTGATGCTTATGGTTTCAGAATAAAGTGGCTGTGACATACGGACGGACAGACAGACAGACAGACAGACAGACAGACAGACTTGACGAAACTATAAGGGTTCCGTTTTTTGCCATTCGGCTACGGAACCCTAAAAAACATACAGATAACCTCCTCTTTTTTTGAAGTCGGTTAAAAACATAAATGAGTTGGTGGAAGTAACCTTTTTCAAATCCAAAGTAATGATGATTACAAAAAACCTATGACCAAGTGACTATAACCTCGTTGTATTATATTATCTGTGCCTCGTTAGGTATAAAAAAACATTAAAAACCGGTTAAGTGCGTGTCGGACCCGCGCACTGAGGGTTCCGTGCCACCCTTAGCTAAATTCAGGGTCCACTTACTTTCACTTAACGAAAACATCACAATATATTGCGACAGCAAAAATAACTTTGTTTTTCATAGTGTTTGTATGAAAGACAAAGTTATATTTGCGGTTGATAAAAATGTGCAATATCTCAAAAACTACTGGTTCGATCTCCTTCAAACCAATTTTCGTTGCAAGTTTTTGTTGAGATCTACATCATATATTTTTTTCAAAATTTTTACTTTCTTAGTTCAAAAGTTAGATGGGGGGGACGCCCATTTTACCACTTTGGAAGCGTCTATATCTCAAACCTTACACTTTTAGAAAAAATGGTTTTAGAAACCTCAACATCATTTTAAAAGACCTATCCATAGACACCCCACACGCATAGGTTTGAGTAAAAAAAAAATTTTAGGTTTTAGTTTCATGTATGGGAGCCCCCCCTTAAATATTATTTTTTCTTACTTTTTGTATCTGAATCGGAAAGCGGTGAACAAAATACACATACTTACCAAGTTTCAGCTATGTGATGCTTATAGTTTCAGAATAAAGTGGCTGTGACATACGGACGGACAGACAGACAGACAGACAGACAGACAGACTTGACGAAACTATAAGGGTTCCGTTTTTTGCCATTTGGCTACGGAACCCTAAAAATCGCGAAATAATTCGAAGTGACTTTCAAATAATGTGTCGTGTTGTCGAAAACCGTTTAATCTGATAAAAGACTCGAAAATCACTGTTAATTTTGTTTCCCTAAATTCCTTTAAAATTATACAAGCGAAGTCTTATGAATATGCAATTAGTTACTGCCCTGATTAGTCAGATGAACGTTATTTCACGGTGAATTTTCCGTCTGATTTCAGATAAAATGGTAAAGTTTGCTCTCAAGCCAGCCTCCGCTCCCGTCACCAAGGTCAATCCTGAGATCAACCAACATAACCAGACCCAAAAGGACATAAGTGTAATCGGGGAGCCTCAGAACCCGCCCAAAGTTGACATGTAATCCTCAATCAGGCGACTCCTTACTTTTTACATGCGTTGGAGCCGCCGATATGGCATACATTTGCTTGGACCAAATACACCGAGATTTTGGCGCCAAACATTCAGATTTGCTGTGTCACAGATTAGAAATAGACGCGCGCACTAAACTTGTAGACCAAAGACTAAATATTTTTTAGAGAATAGCGGGCCTACCAGAAATAAATACTTAAACAAGGTTTAAACTACTGTTTAAATGTTATTCGGCTAAAGTGAAATGTATGTCACCCATATGTCATTTTCCCTGATTGACTTTGATTTTAAACTAGCCATATTATATTTAAACAGTGGTCTAAAACCTAGTTTATTTATTTGTGGTAATATCGTAAGTCACCATGCACAAAACTGTTCCTAGTTTCGTAGCTATTATAATGAATGACACCGTACCTTTTAAATGGATTTGTATAATTTTCAAAGGATAACTATTGTAATTAGTTCTCTTTTAGATAGCTACGAGTATATGACCACACAATATGTTCCCAATTTCACTGAATGGAAAAATTAATGGGAATCAATCATTATTTTGTACGTATTCGTAGCACTTACTCCTACCTTAGTAAAATTTACCGTATTTAGTAATTAAGTATTGTAACTTTACGTGAAATTCAATTGGTAATATATAATGTCATTGTAGTGTTTCTTATTACTATGACGTTTATTCGCCTAGAAATAGATCTCTGAATATTTTATAGCTATAAATTAAGTATAAATTCATTTGTAATTCTTCAGTCTTTGTAATTATTATTTCAATAAAGTAGCTGTAATCCAATTCGCATTTATTTTATTTTGCGTAAATAAGTAAATACCTACTACTAGTCTTTATTTTCATAATAAAACGTTTTAAATTTTTTTACGTGTTAAAAATAGAAATAAAATGTGTTTTATATGTCTTAATATACATGTATAAGTACTACTATCGACTGAAACATGTAATTAAGGCTGTTATTATTTGATAAGATAAATTTTGTCTGGATCACGCTCAGCGGGGTCAGATTATGAACTTTGTGACATTTAGATACTTACTTTTGAAAAACACTTTTCGTGAGAATTCGACAAGAATGTAATCATCAAAATACATGTACAAGAATGCGAACGATGTGTTGTTATTGCTTTTTTAATATAACAGTGAGTCCACGCACATATTTTAGCATCATTTTGATTCAGAAACTTTTATTTTACATACAATATTTTGTAATTGACATTTACAGTCGACTCGAAATAAGAGACAGAACACTATTAAAATTAAAAAATATATTTATTTCAACTCATTAAATATAATATCACCACATATCATGTTTAAAATTAAATAAGTAAACTAACCTTAGGTGTATTATTTTATCGTGAGCAAAATAGAGTCATTTGTATTTTGTTAATTATTGCTAAAAATACCTATAAATTAAACTCTAAATAATATGTACAGTCAAAATCACTTTTCTCACAATTAATTTGTAAATTTGTTCAATCTCTCGTGGTAACTCAAATTGGTAACTCATGTGTACTTAAAGTACTTTTGGTAACTTTACAGCTTCTTCTTTGATATCGCTGTTTGTTCTATTAACATCTTGGAGCGGCTCAACAAGTCTTTCGATTTGTCTAGCAACACCTTGTTTTGAACGTAGCTCACAAACTTTGTGAACGTTAATCTGAGTATATACGCAAGTATCGCGAAAGTTGTAAACACAGTCATAATTACAAATAATACAACATCGATCATGTAGTATTGAATGAAGTTGAGGTCCTTTGCTGGTGATTGCAAGTGGTAAGCGCCTTTGTGTCTGATTACGTATTCTGTCCAATAGATGGCTCTTTCTAGCGGTGTCTCCTTTTGGTCTCTTAGCAATATCTGTCTCTTTTTCACTTCTGTTTTATACCGGGGTTCATTTATAACTTCTGTGATGGCGGCATATAGTTTGTCTGCCGTCAGGTGTTGGAGTTCTAGTTTCTTCGCATAGCCGTCAGTCTCTGCCTTGGCAGCGTTCGCATCGTGGTCACAGAAGACTGGTATGGTGACGATGGGAACGCCATGGTAGACTGTCTCGAACATGCTGAGAAGACCGCCGTGTGTGATAAACGCCTTTATCTTGGGATGCCCTGAAAAGATCGAAAAGCAATCTAAAAATCTGCACTATAAAATTGTATTACGTATGCATTTTTTGTAAGTCACGTGCAGTTTTAAAATTGACTAAAATACTGCCACAAGTTAAAAGCACAGAATGCTGACATTTCTCCAACAGCCCTACATTCAGTCAAAAACGAGAAATCACAAATGGATCCCGAAATAGATGGAACGTTTTCGCTTAAAAAGATTTTTCTTTGAAAGTCGATCCTATTTTTATGTAATCGGATCCCACTTCTTTACTCGTAGATCGGTGTTACAAGAAAATATGGTCGGAATATATCTTAAGATCATTGCACCATCTTTGTTAACCTAACTATTTATAGCCGGAACTCGTGTTTTTTTTTCGTATGAAATTCAGCAGCAGTTTAACGTTTCTTAGCTGCATCCATTGAACTATACTATTACTAGCGTATGGAATCAATCACGTGCATCGTGAATTGACGCTACTTGTCATCAACTCATTAAACATTTTCATATTCGAAATTAATTTCAAAAAAATATGTAACAATCTTGTCGTCGTATTTGCTGCACATTTTTGGCTTGGCATAGTCTCTCTAAACGTATAATAACAGCTTACTGGCTGTAGCCCAGACTTGCTAAAGTCAACTTGCCTTGGTATAAAAAACAGTTTTGATAATGCTCATACACAAGTTTATTTATCACATTAAAAACTCAAATGAATATGTAGGAATTTATTATAAACTCATTTGTGTAAATAAGCGCTTGACAATTTATTTTTTCTGATTCGAATTAGATTCATAAACAGAATTATTTATAGGACAGGAATACCGTATCTTGAATGATAAGGAAAATGGAGCAATTCAATTCCGATCTTCAGTACTTACCTAATTTACATCGCATCATAATAATATAGAGTTCAGCCTAGACCTAAAGTAAATTTATTAGGCTTGCGTGTAGGTCTTGTCTAATATAGCTTTTTGATGTTTTATGTAGGAAACTTCGGATTAAAATAACACTGAAGGTAGGTCTATAGGCAATACAAAAGGGATTCTGGGAATTTATCAGCTAAGGAAAAAGTTGTTGAAGTTAAGTCCCATTTGTTTTTTCTCGTAGCCTACAATGCTACTACGTTAACTTCTCACAGTGAGTTGTTACTCGTATTACTACGTATAGAGAAGCTAAGTATGCCCAGCAAAAAAAGTATCGCAAATATGACGACAAGATTGTGACGTATTCCTTGACATTTGAATTTCGAATATGCAACCGTTTGTACGAGTTGATGCCAAGTGGCGTCAATTCATGTAGCACAAGATTTGTTCATGGTGTCAGTTCCATACGCTAGTAATAGTGGTAAAATGACGTCTCATACCTCTACGGTTTTATGTGTATCAATCTGGTGATGTTGTATCGATGTGCAAACACTATAAATAAATAGTAAATTACCGAGTAGATCCTGTTGCGGCAGCCACTTATACAGCCTTATGTTTGAAGGCACATCAGTCATGTTCTCCACTGCGTCTTGTTTCCACAGCACCCTGTGTGGGAGCCGGCCTAAAGCCTCCACGAAGAGCTTGTGAGCTGATAGAGGCATGCTGGACGTCCTCACAGACGAGCCCATTGACACGTAGACGAAACCAGCCTCGCCTGCGCCGGAGATCCACTCTTCAATGTCCTGGAAGATGGTGAAATAATGTAAATATAAGAGTACTGACTGAAATAGTTTGGTGTACACCATCAAAGAAGTTGGGAAAACGTTACACATGGACATAAAGAATTGTTGCTGATGTATCCATCTCATGTCCTTTTACGCCGTTTTTAGGGTTCCGTAGCCGAATGGCAAAAACGGAACCCTTATAGTTTCGGCAAGTCTGTCTGTCTGTCTGTTCGTCCGATTGTCACAGCCACTTTATTCTGAAACTATTAGCACACCGCTGAAACTTGGTAGGTAGGTGTATCTGTTTACCGCTTTTTAAAAGTCAAACGTTTGAGAGATGGACGCTTCCAAAGTGGTAAAATGGGCGCCCTACTACGTCGGTGTAAAGACCATTTCGCATTTACTTACGGAACTATACAGACAAGGCCGCAAGGATGCCATTGCTGTTACATCTAGTCTTGCATTAGAGCGAGATACAGCATATGCAAAACATTACTATACAATTTCCAGATTTCCCGCAGTGCCGCATGAGTTTCGCATGCCGCATGCGAATGTGAAGGTGGACTACGTCGTTATGTTGCATACTCCACTTTTAAATGAGGGCTATCATTGGCGATATGACATCAAGCTACGAAAAATTATGCTGGGCGGATGAAGTCGCGGGAAAACACTATTCTAAGAATACTGTCATCTTGAATTCCTAACATAGGTATCAAAAATACACGAGCGTTCAACTACGTATAGAACAATTGTGACACCTATGTCCAATAATATTTTCTATGTTCCGCAATATTGTTATTTTTTGTCGATAAACCTTGAGAGAAAATACGTTATAAGGATATTTCGAGGTGTTGTGATTCTCGTCGTCGAACCGTGATAATCATCAGAAATTGTTATCTTATTTAAGTGTGTAGGTAAGAAGAGAGTATTACTATTGTTAATAATATATTGTTTTTTGGTAAAATTCTTCTGGTATGAAATATGTTCCTATTCAATCTATTTTGGTAAATAATATAGCTGGCTGGTTCCTAGCTCTAAGGATTAGCATTGCTATCCAACGCCGCAACGCAGCCAGTATCATCGCCTCCTTACCACATGGAAATTGCTTCGTTTTTTAACTTTGATGAACGAATAGGTAGGTCTAAAGTTAATTTATGTCATTTTTTTATTTTTTATTTTTTTTTGTTAAGGACAACCAACAAAGCATACACCACACATTGACATACTTAATATTAAACACAATTTTACAGTGTTGCCTTACTTGGCTGCCACGACATTCACAACAATACTGCTGAAAACAGAAATATAGCTTAAGTTATTCAGGTTAATTTGAAGAAACAATAAACAAAATGTCTTGAAAATTTTTAAGCAATTTACCATATTAAACAATTTACCACCTCTGAAGTTGAAAGTTGAATTTCATGTCATATGTACGACATATTTTAATTTGTTTGTTCTATATTACTATCTATTTATGTTTCCATCTTGTATTTACTCAACATTCATTAATTAAGAAGTCTTGGTAAGTATTTGAGCTAAGAACATGAAAGTCAGGAAAGCAATGTCAGCCAAGAATAGATTAGACAGAAATCATCCTCGTAAAAGAGTTGAAACCCGCTTTTCCGTGGCTACAACAAACTACTAAGTATCTATTACTCGGGGTGCTTTCGTATTGACCCATATCCAATACGTGTTCAGTTCAAGAATTTCACGTATTCAAATGTGCAAAAGTTTGCATAACGTACCAGCATTTTTTCGTCCAAATCATAGCATTTATGGAAATCTTTAGCTGTCAGCGAATTCAATTCCATCCATATGCACTAGGAATGCTCGGCCAATGTCTCTTGCGCCTTACCACTTTTTAACGAAAATTGCATGTACGCACGACACAAGAACGTAACAAATAAAAAGACGACGCAAAAAACGGTGCAAACGTTTTTGGCCCGTCTCAAGACGCGAGAGATCGCGAGGGTACCTATTGGGAACGAGTGCGACAAACGATTGGAGGATGTTGAAATGACAAATGGCTGGCTGTCGTTACGAAAAGTAATTAAACCAAAGTTATTTCAATTAAATATTAAATAAATAAATAAATATGCGCCAGACAACACACCAATTGTCTTGGTTTCGAACTAAGGAATTTTCTTCCTTGTGCTACGAATACCAGACAACGATAATGACGGGGGCGTCTCCCATAAATACTTAAATACATATAAACATCCATGACTTAGGTACAAATGTTCGTGCTCATCACACAAACATTTGCCCCTTGCGGGATTCGAACCCGCGACCGCCGGCATAGTAGTCAGGAGCGCTAACCACTACACCAAACGCGTCGTCAAATATTGTATGAGAAATGGTAACAGACGTCCTTCCGTCCGCCAATGTTGTTTTTTTTTGGTCACTGCGAGCACTGTCATCAATTCAGGTTCCCCCATCAATTCGCATTCGGTAAATACTGATATCACGTATTTTACCTTTTAGAAAAGTCTTAAATCAATTGGAAGGGCAAGTTAGTAAACGTTTTCTATTACAGGGACGTGATTTGGCTCTCAAGGGCACTACTAATTAAGGCCGTTGCTTACACTCAGCTTAATGACTTTAGCAAATTCAAAACACGGGCACAGGGAGAAAGCGCTTTTGGTTGTGTAGTAGTTAAGCTGTGAAATAGGTTTTTTCAGTAAACGACTAACCGTGGTACGTTTTCTGTGAAAACATTTGAATACTACTCCGATGAGATTGATTGACGATTTATTTAACGCTTAAAGAATGACAAGCTGTTTTGAAACGTCTATTTAAGCACAGTGTGTTTAGTAAATTCATCAACCAATTTTTTTCACCAAATTTCTATAAACGAACAATCAGAATAGAAGAAAAAGTAAGTCGGAAGAAGTTTTTCGTAAATTCTGTCTGAATCTTATTATTTTTTACAATAAAAGCTAAGAGTAACCTTGACTATGATAGGTATTAAGATTCGTATTTGCCCGGAAATATAATAAATAAAGGTCTGGCGTACATCCTTTTTCAATTTCCTTTCCTTATTGCAGTGTATTGTACAAGTTAGGCACCAAATAATAAATAAATATGCGCCAGACAACACACCAATGGTCTGGTTTCGTGGTAAGACATTTTCTTCCTTGTGTTACGAAGTACCAGACAACGATTATGACGGGGCGTCTCCCATAAATACTTAAATACATATAACATCCATTAGACATTAGACTTACGTACAAATGTTCGTGCTTATCACACAAACATTTGCCCCTTGCGGGATTCGAACCCACGAAGGCCGGCGTGATAGTCAGGAGCGCTAACCAAATACACCAAACGCGTTGTCGAAATAATAACACAACTTGGTACTTAAGTGTGTGTTATTATGAGTTCAAAAGAAGTTACACCATTTGCTAAACTCACAAAACTTCCAAATAATAAAAAACCAAATCATGCACCAATTAAACACGTCGCGTTAAAAAAATCGTTACTTTTTCATTTTCGTACCCAGTCGATTAATATGATGCCTGATTTAATAATTTTGTTGCGGCGCATTAACATACGTTTCATACGTTGCTCATTTCGTTATCATAACATGCCATCGTGCTATAAAATAGACACATTTAACATGATTTAAAAGCAACTGAAAATCATAATCGTTTGACTTAAGAAGTTTGCCAATGCGTAAAATAGGCTTTACTGAGGAATTGCCGTCAATGACAATTTGTTTTTCGTTTTTTTAATCAATTTACATTAAAGAACATTAATGGCAAGAGTTGCAAAACTAACGGCATGTTTCACAATATCTAAATATTCCCATTCCCAGTTCCCATTAGTGTACCTAATCTGTCCACTACTTTACACGAAAGGCCGTTCCATATTTGTTTTATTTTTAGTATTGCTTATTTGACGATTGTGAAAAAGGCCGTAAGAGTATTAAAAGGCAGATGTGCAACACTATCGTGAATTTGCATACCAAAAGCATTTCCAATGCATTGCCTCGTACACGCTCTTTGAAGTATTATACAACTGTAATATCCTTATTCCTTGGAGCCTTTTCACACGAGAGATTTTAACGTTAGGTTGAGTTTCGGTCTCTTTTTAAAACTTTTAAGTATTCCTTCCTATTTGCGTTTGCTTTATAAGTGTAAAGAGGAAACTTGCACGAAGCACCCACGAAATCATTTTCATGATAATTGTACTCTGAGAGCTACTTAAAAAAAAGTAGATTATACATACAGTCGTTGTCACGTAATTAGGGACACTATCAAAAAATAAGCAAGGGCTTCCCTCAACACCGATAAATATTTTAAATCAGTTTAAAGTTGACACGGAACCCTCAGTTCGCGAGTACAACTCGCACTTGACCGGTTTTTGTTTGTTTGAACGCGCCAATTTTAAGGACTACACTAGTCTGATAATAAAAAAAAGTGTGTACGGAGTAAGACCAAAACGCACAGACAAAGCCACGGGGGGGCCCTAGCATTACATAAACAACGTTGTCAGCTTGTTATATTTTAATTAAGACATGTTTTATTCTAAAAGGACTGCTAGTACTGTAATTCCAATTCCACGGAATATTTCTACGACAAGCAACCGCAATAAGAAAAGTAAAGAACTTTTTCTAAATTAATGTTTATTATTTTATTACAGAAGCTTGTGTTTAATGTTTATTATTTTATTTCAAAAGCTTGTGTTTACTCTCATATTTTATTAACATAACTATAATTATGGATAACCTATTTCCACAATTTTTGAGTAAGTACCGGCAAGTGTTATCTCCTATATAGTTCATACGAAATGACATACTATATTTGTACTACTAGTTAGTGCTTAGGGTGCATCCACACCTGCCGCCAACTTAACTTTCAAAGAAACATCGCAATACGCATGGCCGATTCAAATCGTATATAGATATTGAAACGTATATTGGATCAATATCGTGATATCCGATATCGCCCCGCATCAAAACTATATATTTTCAAAACACTATATCGCCGCATCGATGTGATACGATATGCCTCGATATTCATGATTCATAAATATAGGAATATCAAACTGTATTCCGATGCAATACGGTTTAGCTTAGCTAGGCACTTGCGCTACGATGAACAGATATGAATACGAAGAACAGGTTATTCATACCACTTAGTCTAAGTGGTATGAATAACCTGTTCTTCGTATTCATATCATCCCACCCGGTGGGACGGGGCCGGGGCGAAACGGTGAAGAGGAGCTTATAACCAGTAAGACATAGGATGTATTTATCCCGTTCGACGGGGCCGGGACTGGTGCGGGCCGGGGCCGGGGCGAAACAAAGTCCGCTAGTTTTCGATATAATTAGGTAATAAGTTCATAATCCGAACAGATTTAAGAAAAACAACAACAATTATATCATATTATGATACGATATAACTGTATACTGTTTCAGAAAAACATATTTTTTTGATACAATGATACAAAAAAAATACACATCGATACGCCAATATATAGTTTTCAAAATATCGTTTTAGATTCAATGATACGAAATACACATCGATACGCCAATATATAGTTTTCGAAATATCGTTTTAGATTCAATGATACGAAATACACATCGATACGCCAATATATAGTTTTGAAAATATATAGTTTCAATATCTGATATCGAATATCGATATATAGTTTTGATTCGATATCGAAAAAATCAGATATTACCTTTGAGTATATAGCCCCTGGAGATGCCATACACGGGCGACCCCCTCCAGCAAACGTTGGTCAACTGTTCAAACGCGTTATATAAAACTACTTGAAGTCGCTACACCGCCATTTTGCATCGTTCCGTATCGCGTGACGCTTCTCTTGAAAAATGGTACTGCACAAGTATTCTCATGTAAAAGGCGATCTGACAGCTCAAATTCGCAACAAGATCGCGTTTCCTACCATAGTTAAGTATTTTTAGTAACTATTAAATGTGTATTTAAGTACAATTTCCATTTAAAGAAAAAACCGTTGCGATACGTGAACGACAGAAAAATGTAAACATGAATACAGTGGTACGGAGGTGAATCGGTCTTAGTGATGTGATTTAACATAATCATTCACTCACTGGCCTTACTGGAGTTAGTTTTATAAACAGTTTTTTAAATTAGATTTTGAATTAAGTAGTAAGTATAATGTATGTTATATTTAAATCTTGTACGGTAAATAAGAAAAAAATACTTTCTTATCCTCTGGTCATACGATGTTGAAATTTAGTCTGAAAATGAAAAGAATTGTTGGCTATAAAAATATTTCGAGGTAAAAGGAATACATTTGGTCCGGGATTATGACTGTATATGTTATCTACACTAATTTTATAAAGAGGAAAACTTTGTTTGTTTGTTTGTTTGTTTGTTTGATTGTAATGAATAGGCTCATAAACTACTAGACCGATTTTAAAAATTCTTTCACCATTCGAAAGCTACATTATCCACGAGTAATATAGGCTATATTTAATTTTGAACAAAAGTAGGGTTCCTCGGATATTAGGGTTTTTCGGACACAAGGTGTAAAAAATCAACCAAAAAAGTTACTTATTTTGCGTACCCTGAACCGATTGAGCTGAAAATTGGCAGGGAGGAAGCTTAGAGCCAGGAGAAGGACATAGGATCCGTTTTATCCCGTTCAACGGGGCCGGGGCGAAACAAAGTTCGCTGGGACCGCTAGTATACTATATACAGGGCTACAGGCTTACAGGTTAAGTCGACCTAAATCCTGTAAGACGTGGCAGTTTACGTCATGCCTGACTGATTTGACTATCGAACCCTATATTCAAAACTTTACCGTTAAGTTATCGGACTTTTAATTTATTTTATAAAAACTTCCGATTTTTGTCTATTGCTCCCCTTTTTCGTGTTTTGTCCCTCAACTTTGTATTCTTTTCGCCAATTTTTGTGTAGTATATTAGTAGCTTTATTATTTTTAACACTACATCACAAGTAACTGAACCAACTTGAACCAACATACAAAAATTTAACCAACAATATTGAATACTGCCAGTGCTTCAGCTGCAGCAACAGCTGAAGCAGTTACCCAATCTTCACAATGTGTAATTGTAAGTCTAAGAGCCTTATTGAAATCCTTGAGTGGTTTAAGTATAGATCTGCCAGCTGCTGCATATTTCCTTTAATCACATTAAATTATTGGCTTTTGGGTTCTACCGATATGTACGTACATTTTGTTTTTTAAGTTTTTTTCAAATCGGTTTTTTCATTATTATTTATTATTGTTCCAGGACAACCCTAGTGCAATCCTAATGCAGCCAGTGTAAAACGAAAAATGATTTCTTGAGACAAATATTCGTAGATATGCATTACCTGTGTTATTCTGTCTTAACTTTTTACGTAAATTAACGTTTATAGAATAGAATAATCAAACTGTGTACTTATAATTTGAAGCTCATTAGTAAATATATATCATATATTAAGAGGCTTCGATTTGGACTAATCTACCTGTTAAATGAATATTTGTTGGGGTTATTTCGCTGTAATGGACAACAATCAATCACCGATCAAGTCACTATGTATCAGGATTACTATTTCTAAAAAATATACACATATTCACAACTTGAATTTATAAAAAATCACATGAAAGATTTTTTCAGCGAGCCTCCATGGGCCTCTAAAACTGACTGATAGCCGCCAAAAACGGTTCTGCTACATCGCATCTCGCATCTCTTTTTATCACACAGTTTGCTGCTAGTGATATCTCGCTCTTTTCGTTCTATTCCACAGGGGTAGTAATTTTATGAATAAAATACATATTAAGGAAAGTCTTAACTGGGTCCTAAAATCTTTACCATAGAATTTAAATAAATCATTCCAATTAAATTATCATTGCTTTTCCTTTGTTCGTTCAAATGTTTATGTAACTTTATAATGTGCTTTATATAGGTGGTGCTGGTGACCCTATTATCATACTAGTGGCTCTGTGAGCTGTTGACCTCGTTTTGTTTCAATATGGCGGAAATTTACTTTTTTATTACTCATCTTTTTTACGTTTTCGTCTCGCATATCTTCACCACATTCTTTTTTCAATTTTGCAAACTGAGTCGGTCAAAAATATTCAATATACCTACTAATCAAACCTTCTCACAACATTTCATTAGAAACGGTTGAGAAATGAGAGCTCTAGGCGAGAATCATTCAGTTCATTCAGCAAACTGATTTGACTCATTCTTCGCGTGTCCCATCACTATCTTGTTCGTATGTATGCTGCGTAGTTACGTGAAAACTCTGATTGTGTGCGTGTAATGTTTCATGTGTTGAATTTTTTTGTAGTGTGCGTTTATCGCCACAGCAAAATTTGTGTCTGTTGAGTTATTCATCTAATGGTGGTGTGCTGTACGTGTTTACCTCACTCCCCCCTAAAAGTGGTGAAAAAAATTGTTAGACGCGTGTCCGTATTGGCATCTCCAGGGGGCTATATACTCAAAGGATATTACACACGCCTAATACGCACCCTGGTCAAGGCCTTTAGTAGCTCCTCTTAAGCTTTGCCTCATTAAATGTGCATATTATGTACGCTCTATAGAACTTCTTGCCTGGAATAGAACATATTATTGCGATCTTGCAACGATATTGTGTTTTGCGTTTGTTATTGCGATGACTTATGTAGTAGATGCATTTCAGTTTAGTTTTCTTGATTTTATGTGAATGTTAACAATACTCGCACTTAAGAGGTTAGTAATAAAACTGTTTGTAAGCAACTAAGTAACTGTAAGTGATTCGTTAACTGGTTGTTTCCTACAAGACCGGAGTTATGTGTGTTGCACTGCATTGTTAAAATAGTGATATCAGCGACACCATAACGTCTTTTAACACCTCACTATTATGTAAAGTATAATAAACTACACCGTCTTGAGTACTTATCTTATCTTACCGACGACACGTTTGGTGTAGAGCTCCTGACTACTGAACCAGCGGTCGCGGGTTCGAATCCCGAAAATTTTTGTGTGATGAGCACGAACATTTGTACTTAAGTACCTTAGTCATGCATGTTATATGTATTTAAGTATATGGGAGACGCCCCCGTCATTATCCTTGTCTAGTACTTCGTAACATTCCTTACTTCGGAACAAGACAATTGGTGTGTTTTCTGGCGCAAATTCATTTATTACATTTATTATCTATAGAATAGGAATACTTACTGGACTTAATCTCTTCGCTTCTTTACAATGGATGCAGGCGACCTCAGCGACATTGGGCAAGTATGGTCTCGGATAGGAGACAGTGTAGTGTCCATTTTGCAGTATAAAGCTCACATTCTTCGTCATGTCGTAGACGTGAGGTATCTGCGGTCCGAAGTGTTTCCTCAAAACTCCAGTGAGAACCATCATTGTGAAACCATGCGCTATGTTGGCGGCAGTATGCCACGCGGCGTTGATTGTTCGGTCGATGAAGCTCATGTTGTCAGTGAATCCTTTGCTAAAGAATGGTGTGACAGAATAGGGGGTGGGGCTGCCAGAGTTGCTAAAGGCACTGGCGTAGAAGCCGACTGTGTTGATGAAGATGAAAGGCAGCTTGAGCCGGTGGACTACACCCATAGCGCACTCTGGGTACGCGCCGTCTAATACGATGAGATCGTAACTCCTTCCAGATCTGAGGAAGGATCTTGTCTCGAAATCGCTGTAGAAAGCGTCGCACACCTGGAAAGATAAATATTTATTTTAAAATACAAAACAAATAGATTTC
The DNA here is from genome assembly GCA_963584085.1 of Pyrausta aurata. NCBI lineage: Eukaryota > Metazoa > Arthropoda > Insecta > Lepidoptera > Crambidae > Pyrausta > Pyrausta aurata. The sequence continues at coordinate 9,598,251 of OY757266.1, forward strand.
GATATGTTCTTAACGTAAACATCCTCATTTTAGATGGATTTAACAACACACTGGCCACAATATGTGTAGGCCCAAAATAAATTAAAAAAACAGGACAAGTGCGAGTCGGACTCGCGCACTGAGGGTTCCGTGCCAACTTTAACTGAATTAGGGATTCTTTCTTACTTCCACTTAGCCAAAATACCACAATATTATATTTACCGCAAATATAACTTTGTTTTTCATAGTGTTTGTATGAAAGACAAAGTTATATTTGCGGTTAATAAAAAAGTGCTATATCTCAAAAACTACTAATTCGATTTCGCTCAAACCAATTTTTTTGTTGGCTTTAGTTTCATGTACGGGAGCCCCCCCTTTAATATCATTTTTTTATTTTTTTTTGTACCTGGATCGGAAAGCGGTAAATAGGATACACCTACCTACCAAGTTTCAGCGGTGTGATGCTAATAGTTTCAAAATAAATTGGCTGTGACTTACGGACAGACAGACAGACAGACTTGACGAAACTATAAGGGTTCCGTTTTTGCCATTCGGCTACGGAACCCTAAAAACAGGAAAGTAATAAACGTCACTGTTGATTTTTTTTTCCAGATGAAGTAAATTTTCATATTCATTATTATGATACACAGCAATTTTAGAAATCAAATATGTAATTACATTTATTACACAACGAGGCCATAATTGAACTTTTTGTTTAAAGATGAAAGCAGCGACGTACGGGAAGGTCGGGAAGACACAGTTAAGTGGTAATCATTTCCTTATACTTTCTGTTTGAGTAAATATTATTTATACTTAAACACAGTCACCATCACAAAAGAATTATGCTTGTCGTTCCATCAAGCTTTAGCAACATTATTTTTGAAAAACCAACCCATTACCTAAAGATTGCCAACATTAATCAAGTGCGTGGAAGCACAATCTGTCTAACTGAAAGATTTTTAGATATATTGTTTTAAACTTTCATGGTCACTAACATTAGAATAGTTAGATAAGGGATTGCTACCATGTACCTTATTATTTATGAGCTTCCGATATTTCGGCACTGTTGCAAGCGCCATGATCACGGAGTAACTCATAAATAATAAGGTACATGGTAGCAATCCCGTATCTAACTATTCTAAGATTTTTAGATCTTTCTACTTACCTATTTACGTTTTAACTAAATAAGGGATGATATGATAAAATGTACCTGATATTAAGTTGGTACTAGAAGTATTACGTTTCTTTGAGAGTATTATTTTTACCTATGGATTATAACCCTAAAATTTTCAAAGTTAGAGTGAACAGGCTTTTTCTGGGTGAGCTTGCTACATCTTCGTCTCTGTCTATGCCACTGGTCTAGCCTGAGACAAGAGCGAACCCATTTCAAATAAATAAATAAAAAAACCTCCAGTTTCTGAACTATAGGGCCCGCAATACCTATCAAAACATCTAATTTACATGGTTATGCTCAATATCCTTTGTTTTTACTTAATTAAAATACATTTTAATAAAACATAGCATTAGTATACAAAACTGTAAGTATTTTGATGATGAAAATTGGAAGCTGTTAACAACTCTGTCAATGACTTTACTGGGATGCAAAAAAGTGTTTCTTTGTTATCTAAATAATTACATTAGGCTAATCAACAGCCGGTTTATTACTAACACTTTTGCCTAAACAAACACAAATATACAAACAGTAAACTGTAATATACCTGACGAATAAACATTAAACAATAACATATTTAGTTACGCCAAAGTTTCGGGTCGCATTAATTAAATTATCTTTATTTAGGCAGTTAATAATTAGGTTGCTTATTTGTTAATGATTAACTTATGTACTCGTGATCCTTTCCTGAATAATTTGGGTGAGATTGTTAATACAATTATAAGATAGTGCCATCCACGAAGGCGCGCCCCACTCTTTTTTTGATTGATAAAGGTGCGGGGTGCGGGGGGAGACACGCGCGTCAGTTGCGAGCCGGCCGTCATTCAAATATTCAGACTTGTCACGAAAGTGGCTCTGCTTAATTTATTTTTAAAATGTCAAGGAAAACCCAGTGTGTTGTACTAAAAAATAAACCTGGTATAATCTACTGTAATTATTAAATTTACTGAAAGAATTATAATGGTAACATAAACACCATAAACAATTTTATATAAAAAAAACATGTGGTAACTTATAATATTACCGAGATGTACTTTATCGGGGAAGGCTATAAAACATTACGCTAGGACCTACGTGTACGAAGAAAAAACAATTCACGCGTATGAAGTCCCGGTGGACCGATGGTTCTCTTATAAGAAAGTTTTTAATCATTTTTTTAAATGTTGTAAAACGTTCTTACGTATTTCGTTTACGTCAATAGTAAAAATGATGCTTGTGCAGTTTAAAAATAATATATTACTTTTCTAGTAACTAGCCATACCTACTTAAAACCATATCCAAGTAGAGCATCTTTCCCTTTGAGTGTATTTTTTGAAGTGTGCTTGTCATTCATTAGTCATTATGATGTTCCAAATTCAATTCAAAAGCTTGCACACATGTACTATAAACGATTTGGACGAGTGGTGGGGCGCGCCTTCGTGGATGGCACTATCTATGTTACATTGATTACACATCTATTTCATGGAAACACAAAACAAATATACAAGCACCTAACCTGAGTACGATACGAGCAATTAAGGAACTAAGTAGGGTACTGATACTGCAATATTCAGTATTCATTCACTATCTTATTTAAATTTTCTCAAATGTCACACATCTGATTAAAACAGATGCTTTAAAAAAATTGGCTAAGTGCGAGTCGGACCCGCGCACTGAGGGTTACGTGCCACCCTTAACTGAATTCGGGGTCCAATTACTTCCACCAAACGAAAATAATATCACAATATTGTTTGACAGCAAAAATAACTTTGGTTTTCATAGTGTTTGTATAAAATACAAAGTTAAATTAGCGGTTGATAAAAATGTGCCATATCTCAAAAACTACTGGTTCGATCTCATTCGAAATAATTTTCGTTGAAAGTTTTTGTTGAGATCTACTTACATCATTTTTTTTTTTTATTTTTACTTTCTTAGTTTAAGAGATGAGACGCCCATTTTACCACTTTGGAAACGTCTTTATCTCAAACGTTAGACTTTTAGAAAAAATGGTTTTAAAAACCTCAATGTCATTTTGTGAGTAAAATTATAATAAATTGCACTTGTAAAAAGACAACTGTGAACCTGTGACAGACGAGGATTTGAACCCCGTGTCTTACGCTATCCGCATATGTACATATAGGCATACGCCCGGATAGCGTAAGACACGGGGTTCATTCCTCGTCTGTCACAGGTTCACAGTTGTCTTTTTACAAGTGCAATTTATATTCTACTAATTTATTTGCACAAAAACATTTTCTGAATTCGATAATATTTAAAAACTTTTTCTAATTATTTATTACTTATAAACTTCATGCACAAACAAACAGTACATACGGCGGTCTTAATGCTGAAAGCATTCTCTACCAGTCAACAAGTCAAATATCTATCCACCTCCACATCAGTCCGAATGCTTCGCCACAACCTTTTATACCTCATATCCATATCTCAGCATGTCCTTGATGGGCAGTGGCTCCTCTCCCCGCATCCTGGCGCCGACCAGGTCCCAGGACATGTACTCCCGGACGTAGGACACCACACCTTCCGGTGCGATCTCCTCTAGACCCTCGATGTGGAAGTCGGGAGGGAACGCGCTGAAGAACGTGATGTTGTGACCTCTGGAACAGAAAGTAAGGAATGTTAGATGATGAGGAAAAAGAGAAAAAGGTAACGATGAGAATGACAAGAGATTTAATTCTGGCAAAGATGAGATCCAGAAAAGGTGGGAAAATCGACTTAAATGTGAGTAATCTTGAATAACAATCGTCACGTCTATTATTATTTTAATTACGACTAAGATTGAGGTTTATGTAAATTATAAATAAATGGGTATCATTTAAGCTATCACCAATTTAATGAGTTTTTTGTTTCTTAAATTATAGGGTTTGTCCTCAAAATAGTAGATCTGTCACCAAAATGTAGTCAACAATCAATGCAATAAATTCCACAATAAATCACCTAAAATCCTGAGATATAAGGTCTAGTACCAAATAAATGTTTTTGTATGTATTATAATAGGTGTGTCCTAATAAGTATTTAAGCAAACTAATTTAAAGAGATCACCAATAAATCATATTATGTTACTAGAAAATTGCATTAACTTCAAATAAAAAATTAGCGTTGTCATCATCGTTTTAACCAAAAGATTCTGCTACTTAACTAGACTCCCAAGGTTCTTAATTTCCACTGGTAGTATAAATTATATTTAAATAAAAATTTTAGCAGAGTAGTAAATAAAACAATTAAAGTCAAAATAATCAGTATTTATTGTTTAATATAATTACCACTGAACAATCAGCGCTGGTTTAAAATAGCTGGCTTATGGCTAGCAGAATAGTAGATAAAACATTTAATTATTGATATACTTAACATAATTTTTTAAATCGCGCCAATTTGTCTCCGCCTCTTTGATAATTTTTTCATTAAAATTATAAATTGATGTATTAAATTGGTATCGAATACTATTAATTTAATATCTGAACGAAATAAAATGTTACTACTGTATTGGTGACAAAATATCAAATAAAAAGGAGTCGCAGTCAGGGATCGATAATCGATTTATTTGGTGACAGATCTACCATTCTGAGCACAGAGCTATTATTTAATTAACAAAACTGTTATTATAAGAACGAAGTTTATATTCATGTTTTGCAATATAATTTTATTGGTTATCGATCTGTTATTTTACACATATATTAACATTAATTTGATAATTCATACCTGGGAACAATTTTTGTTTATCTGAGAACGAAAATATTTCGTGGCGATAGATCTATTTAATAAGTGATACAAATTGATGACAAATATAAATTTTGGTGATAGATAATATAGTTCCTAAATAAATCAATCAAAAGGTTGATCTGATCAGTCGTTAAAAAAATGGTTGAATTTTTTAGTCCATTTTAACCTACCCTTTGAAAATCTACAAAAAATGGAAATCGGAAAACTTTCTATCATCCTCCAAAGTATACGGATTTACCGCAGCCGTGACAAGTAGACGTCCACATAAAAAGTGCGATGGAAGTTCCAAAAAGGATTTTCTAACCGTGGTGAGCGCGGCCGAACGGTCTGCGAGTTATTTAGGAAGGAGAGAATTCAATAAATTCCCCGTTCCGATCGCCGCAAAAAAGATACATATTGGATAAAGTAAATTGCGGGACAAAGCTAGCCTTTTGGGATTGGACAAAGAAATGAAACTTGTATTGGTTGCGAACATTACATGACAAAATTTTGTGAAACTACCAATAAAATTAATACTATTTCAACAATGGATTGCAGATGCAATCATGGTTCTAATTCTGGTATATTTTATTTATGAATATAATTTTAATATTTTTTTCTTCTTCCTTTTCTAATCACTTTATCTTTTCTAAATCACTGCCGTATGGATTTCTACAGATTTACATTCGGAGATCTAACAGTGACCAAAAAAAAAACTCACGCCACTTTAACGAAAGTTCAATGCGGCAACATATGTTTATGTCTTCCTTGCACCATAGTGATAAGTTACAAGAGTTGGGACACACAGTCATACAATATCGATGTGTCGTGTACATTATAATAATGTTGTTAGTCTTTGAGAAGTATGCATTCTAAGAAATACATAATGCATCAATCAAACATTTCATACATCTGTATGCCTTTGCACTCGTCTGTATGTTAAACAGACCTATTCGATAAGTCGTTTTCGCGGATGAAAAATAGACCTTTATTCAAATTCAAATTAATTTATTTGTTATCATAGGTAGTGTAAGATGTCCACTAAAAAGATGGATAGATGACTTTGTAAGATCGCAGGATCACACTGGGTTAGACCGCTTGTGATCGGTCGATGTGGAAAACCGTGGGGGATGCTTATGTTCAGCAGTGGACGTACTTTTGCTGAATGATGATGATGATGATGAAGTGGTTGACAATATATTATTGTTGCTAGTAGAGAACTCCATGATGCACCATGAACGACATAATATAAAATTATTATCAGCATTAATAGACCTTAAATTCGCCTAGTACATGCAACAATAAAGAAAAACATTGTATCGATACAAAAACATCACGGTTTCTCAAGAAAATGATCGATCGCGCCGTATTCTACCGATGCAATTACCTTTCCACAGCCTCAAAGTAACTATCGACAGTCGATAGTTTGAGTATTTCAACACGATACCAGCGAGTCCTTAGATTACCCTAGTTGGACACCCGGTCGTTAAGTCGACTCAGAATATTCCCTGGGTAGTCATTTAGGAGGTATTTACCGAAGGTTAATGGCCACTCCTGGTGTTTATAGAGCATCTTATCAGTTCTGGTGACGATTCAGAGATGCTTAGCATGTATAACGTACATGTGTGAATTTTGCGAAGCGATTTTTAGGGTTCCGTAGCCGAATGACAAAAACGGATCCCTTATAGTTTCGTCAAGTCTATCTGTCTGTATGTACGTCCGTATGTCACAGCCACTTTATTCTGAAACTATTAGTACATATTACACAGTTAAAACTTGGCAGGTAGATGTATACTTTTTACCGCTTCACGATATACATACAAAAAATAAAAAATATTGATATTTAAGGGGGATTTATACATACAAGAAACTAAAATAAAATAAAAAAATGACAAACTTATGCGTGTAGGGTGTCTATGGATAGGTCTTTTAAAATGACATTGAGGTTTTCGCTAGGTGGAAGTAAGTGGACCCCGAATGCAGTTAAAGGGTGGCACGGAACCCTCAGTGCGCGGGTCCGACTCCACTTAACCGGGTTTTAGTTCCGTTTTCCGTAAATAGGCGTGACATTTAACACTTATTAGTTATGTCTAATGACTGAGAAAAAGTTTATATTCTGTCTTTTTTGTAGCTAACTAAAAGTTAAGTGTGAATAGATTCTAATAGCGGAGACATACCCTTGACCTTCAAAATTCTACGCCTAAAGTCAAGCAAGATTAGTGTGTTTTACATAAAATAACAATAGCAGTACTACGAGTATCTACCATAACCCGCTTACATCTTTAAAGCTTTTTATTATACTACTAGCGGCCCGCCAGCGACTTCGTACGCGGTAATAGTTTTACTCCGTTCCCATAGATCGTTGCCAAAATATTTAAAAGCCTATAAGCACTAAACTACTAATTTATCAGGGAAGGCTACAGTTCCCTGATAAATTAGCCATCTAAAAATGTATCTAACATATTTAATAACCGGACCAATAGTTCCTGTGATTAGCGCGTTCAAACAAACAAACAAAAACATCCAGTTTTTAAATATATATGTAGAAATGCATATAGATAAATGATATATTTTTGGAACACAACACAACACGAAGCGGTCTGTAATCTGGTCAAACTTACACGGGAATAAAATCTTTTTCTTTAACAACGAAATGGAAATACTTACTACGCCTATCGTCAATCGTATATTTCTTTCGGGTGCTAATAAAATGACCAGGCTACTCTGTGCGCTTACACAGCATTATGCTACATAGGTACAGGCTGTGGGAGAAGCAATTCCATCAAGTCTTCTCCCGCTACCTAAGAGTTTGAATTTGAGCTTTGTTTATGGTCATAGCAAATACTCCACTTTCTTGAACTCAAGTCGTGAATTCAAAGGGAAAATTCTATGTAGGGATCGACTTCATCATCATCACCAACACCCAAAAGTCGTCCACTCCTAAACATAGGCCCCATCGAAAAGTTTGCAGAAAAGTTCCAGATTGGACACCCTTCGACCACAGAAGCTGCGTAGAATGTCCACCGACAATATGAACAAACGATCTGCAATTTACACTGGACACAGACGGCTTGATACCCTGTTTAAACACAAATAAATATTATTTACTGTTCTACGGAATACAATCTCTCCTCGAGCATTTTCCGAGAGCAGCATCAATAACAAACATGTGTCAAAAGATTGTGTCGCAGACATGTCAAATAATTGTCAAAAATGATATAAAAATATTTTTATCATTAGCACTAAAGAGTATTGATATCAAATCACCCCCAGAATAACTTTGTACCCCTTTTTTACCCCCTTAGGAGATGAATGTCAATAAAATACAAAATAAGTCTTCCGACAATTCTGTAAAAGATTGTGTATGCAAAATTTGAAGTAGATTGGACCAAGGGATCTGGTTGTCCCAAACAAACTTTGCACCCCTTTTTGACCCCCTTAGGGGTAGAATTTCTGAAAATCCTTTCTTATCGGATCCCTTCGTCATACAAAGAACACACCCTCCCAGTTTCAGGTCTCTACGATCAGCGGTTTAGGCTGTGCGTTGATCCATCAGTCAGTCAGTCAGTCAGTCAATCAATAAGTCAGTCGTTCAGGACAAAGCATTTTATAGGTATAGATTAATAGCCGTTTTTGAATATTTTTTTCATATTTCTATAGGTTTTTTTTACTATTCGCTGTGAACTATTAATTACGGAACGAACTAGGCCCAAAAAACTACGAGGCCATAGAAAAATTATAATATAAAGTTAATATTACTTTGACAAACGCCATGCCATAAATCTGAAATTCAAACTACTATATATTATGGCGTCATAGCAAAAGCAAATGTATTTAAAATGAGCGATAGCTCAAATAAAAGAAATGCCATCGATAATTTACTCACCTCCTAATCATACCCCTGGCTAGTTCCCAGAAAGGCATCTTATGTGACTTGGTCCCGCCGAGGGTGATCATCAGGATATCGCTGCCACATGCTGACGCAGCCAGCAGGATCGGAAGACAGAGATAGGGCCATCGAGACCCCGACTGGAAAGAAAGAGATGGCTGTTAGAAATTTATATGAAATACAAATATCTCATTTTTATCTAAATCACACAGCGCATACAAGAAATCTACATACGATTTTTTCATTATTTTTTTTTGACAAAGGTACCTACCGACCGAGAAACCGGTCGCTGTGGAAACCCGTGGCTTAATTATGTTCAGCGGTGAACATCCACTGTCTATAATGATTATGATGAGGACTTTTCTGTCAAAGGAGCCAAATTGTATGCAGATTACTATTTTTACGTGCCAAAATAATAGGTATATTCTCTTCTTTTTGTATTTAAGATTTTCGAGTTAGAGGCGACAGTTAGTTCACACGAGTGTATTCAATAAACAGATGCACTCTCTGTCTTTTCATTCAGTTAAAATAAAATAGAGCTGGTCTTCAAAACAAAACAGATTTATTATGAGAGAAATGATCAATGCAATATTGTATATAAGCTCTCAAACATAGCGGCCGAAGTCACAGTGAAACTTTATTGAAGTTCGTGTTTACTCATAAACTAATTCTATGGGCAGTTAGCTGGCATCAGAAATTATTGCGCTATCAAATGCTCGTGGTTCCCCCTATAAACACAACAGCTTCTAAACGAGAAATGCACACAGTGATTCAACACTGCCGGCTTTTGGGAAAATGGTATATTATACACTGCGACTTGTCGACGACATTGTGAACGAATTATCAATTTGTGATTTGCAGTAACTGAACGGTTAAATAATATAATCAATGTAAATTCAAAGAGAGAAGTTAATTTTTGTCAAAAGTATTTTCCATACTTCATTTTCTTGATATAATTACTTGTCTGGTACTTCGTTAACAAGCAAGGAAATTCCTTACTTCATAACCAGCTAGTGTGATCGTGAAATCTCTACAAGATCGTCTGTCCAACTTATCGGTGGACGTCCTACTTTACTGCTGTATCAAGACTGAATCGCATCACATGCTGCAAAAGTAGCACTGTGTAAAGAACTCAGCAGCTCGTCCTTGTATTTGCTTAGCGAAGGATACAACTGACAGACAACTACGGAGAAGTTAGTTATTCAATGGTAAGCGTCAGTTTGGTAGCAACATCTCTTCACAAATAATTTATACAGGGTGTTGTTTTGGTCAACGACGAACGACGATAATATATATGAGTTATGTTTTTTTAATCTTTAAATTTTATAAGAGAAAACCTCTTCACAACCTTCTTAAAAAAATCGAAATGAATGGGGAAACTCGCACCCTCGCGCGTAGCTCGCGTGTATCTACAAAATACTATGCCGTAGCTAGTAAGCTACGAGTAGGCAACCAGGGTGTTGATAGTTTTGACTCGCCCGCAATATCGAAATAAAAAATTGATTTTGTGGGTTTTTTTCCATTTAAAATAATTTTTTGGCATCAGTGTCATTTGTTCAACCACCCCTGAGTCGTTCGTCGCTGACCAAAACAACACCCTGTAAAGCAAAATGTAGGAAGAATTTATTATTATTACAAAAAATACAGCAAAAACGAGACGAGGTCCAATAGTTGCTTAATGCCCATCGACATATTTATTTTAATAGGTTATACACACCATCCTCTTGATCCCAGTCAGTAAGCCGGTAGTCGCGGGTTCGAATCCCGCAAAGGAAAAATGTTTGTGTGATGAGCATGAATATTTGTACCTAAGTCATGAATGTTATATGTATTTAAGTATTTATGGGAGACGTTGTCTGGTACTTCGTAACACAAGGAAGAAAATTCCTTACCACGAAACCAGACCATTGGTGTGTTGTCTCGTGCATAAAATATTTATATTTATTAATAATAAACGAATTTAAGATTAGGTACACTTCGAGTTTGTAGTATGCATAGTTAATGCATGTTTGCAGTGTTGTGTGTTCGCTGCAATCATTGGACTGTGAATAAAACATTTACAAACACAGCAAAATTAAGTACTATTACGTATTGTTTAATTAATTTTAAATAAGTGATGTGGTAGTTCCAGTTGTTATTGCAGGTAGATGTTAAACCGAGGATATATTTTTTAATTAATTTAATTTATTTGATAAGTTTTCTGTATTTCCTTTACTAACACTTGAAATGGATCATGTTGTCCGATAAATAATCATTTTTTTTTTATTATTTTTTTTTTTTTTATTAATTACATGCGTCAATATTACGAGCGATTTTCGTTCGAAATGTGCGAATTTCTTTTGCTTTTCATATGAAAATCTAACAATAATCAAAGAAAATCACGCGGATGATTAAAAAAGGGGCTGCCTCAGAAAACTTCAAAAGCAATGCATGGAAATGAAAATGCGAACGACCTTAATCAGTCAGGTATCAAACGAATGCCGAGAGTCGCATAACAATGGAATTTTTATTGTGTCTCGTTTACACATACTTGACGAGTTAACATGTAATTAGTGGGACGTTTTCGCTAATCGTATGGAACCTTTCACGATCTGCTGTTAACGATTAGTCTTATGTAAACTATTGATCTTGGTTGGGTTGTACATAAATAATAATACGTACTATATCTAAAACCGTTACTGAACTTTGATCTCATTGGGTATAAGAGCATGATTATCGCAACATTTCGTAAGATAACTGGGGAAATTGCCTACCTATCCGCTATTGCAATAAGAGGCTCTTTCTATACGATTCTATAAACATGAGGAAAAAACCAATGCAAAAAGCATATAAGAATAATTTGTAGGATAAATTAATAAATGAAATGAATATTGAAATAATCAAGAGGTGATTAAATGCAATGAAGTATGAATTTAACCTTATGAGTGGGAACATAAAAACTCAATTTTTTAAAAGCTCGTCTCTATGATATGGTTGATAGGTAAATACTTAATCGCCTTCTTGATTTATTCAAACATTACTTACTAATAAATTTACCTTTCCGAAAAAAATATTTAGATTACATCAGTGAATTACCTATGCCACTTTTACCAAAGTAAGTACGTCTCAAGTATTCCGTTTGAAGCCTTCTAGGAACTTTTTAAAAAGCTTTCACACATAGGTTTTCTGTTTGTAGGTAGTCAACTTCAAATGTAAATGTACGTAGCACTCGTTTTTATTGGAAAAATAAAGATTTACTTACTAACCTAAGTGAACAATTTATTGGAGTGTCGCACGCAAGCGGTCGCCATGGAAAACTATGGCCACGGATAAAATAATACTAATACTCTCGGTGGCGCAGCGGTTAGAGGGTCGCATTTTAAAGCAACAGCTGCGCCAGAGGTCCTAGGTTCGATTCCCGGGCGGGGCAACAATATGTACCTGGGTTTTTCTGTTCAAAAACACTCAGGGAATCCTGGAGTTTGGAAGTTGGCGGTGTTTCACCCCCGTGCCTCGGAAAGCACGTAAAGTCGTTGGTCCTCGCCTGATCTCTCTCCGGTCGTGTCATATTGCTGTCCCATCGGGCTATGAGAGTGAAAGGAATAGAGAGTGTACTTGTGTTTGCGCACACACTTGTGCACTATAATATGTCCCGCGCAGTCAGTTAGTCGTTGTGACTGGCCACCGTAGTCGAAATCGGCTAGGGGGTGGGGGACTATTAATACTGGTACTATGGCAAAGGCCTAAACCTAAGCAGTGGACGACCTGGGTCTGATTTTGATGATGATGATGATGGTTGTTAATTCATGCGGCTAACTATGATGATCTAAATTTATTCGCATTTTCTTCATACAAATAGTATAAATTCGTTTGACAATGCACACATTCTTGATGGTGGTCTTTCCAAACATGGGGCGGTTTAATGTCTGTCTGTAGTTCGAACTAGGAAAGACATTTAGATGATAATCAAAATTGTTTGCGCAGACAAGTCTGTCATAAAATACAAACACCAGCTGCTCTCAAAGTTAAAAGTTAATTCAATTTAGTATTGTATACAGACTGAGGTGGTCGTAGCGCAGTGGTGGCAGCGCTTTGGTAGTGATACCGAAGTTAAGCAACTTACGGCGCGGTCGGTGTTTGGATGGGTGACCATTCCGACCATATAAGTGACGTATATCACGAGCATCTCCGTGCTTCGGAAGGCACGTTAGGTACTTTAACATGTACAAGCCATACGTAGAATTTATATGTGGAACCACGTGATGGTAGAAGATGAAATAAGAAACCAAAAATTGCGCACAGGCGGGACTCGAACCAGCATCTTTCTGTCCATCCGTCGAGTCCCGCCCGTGCGCAATTTTTGGTTTCTTATTTCATCTTTAAGAATTCAAATATGACACTGTGAGTGTTAAGAAACATTCTAAACCACGTAAATGTTGTTTAGTCACAAAACTAATGAGTAATTTAGTTTTAAGAAACTGTATTGTTTTCCTAATAAAAGAAAATAAAATAAGTAATTAAATGCAATTTGGACTCAATAAATGTTGAGAACCCCTGCCCTAGATCTATTACGATCTGTTTGTTTATGATTACGTGCATTGAATCGCTTACGTACACATTATAAAATAATTCGTCAACTCTTGTTTATAATTTTAATTAAGATGTTTCTGATAAAGGTTAACGAACTTCTCATATTAATATATCACTGTCACAACTAGTTCTGTTTCGAGAACATAGTTTTCTACGAAATTCGTAGTAAGTAATGGGGGTCAATGTCAAATATTTGAGCGACAAACTTTGCAGAATTCACAATTTATTGTTCCAACTACAATAACAAAGACCCACGTAATTAGCAGGTGCTATACTTAGAACTTATCATGCTAAGTTGTTAACAAATAAGGTGATGTACGAAATTAAAAGAGGCAACAGGGACACTCATTTGGAGTTTTATGAAATTAACACCACCAATATGTACCTATCTCTTTATTTATTTATTTTTTTATTTACGTAAACATCAGTGACATAGTGTTTACAAACAAAGTAGCATTAGATGCAGATTGGAGAGGCAACCTATTAGGCCTTGTCCTGGACGCCAGCGGGCGGAGCGGGCTGTATGGGCGGTACGGTAATACTGCTCAAAGCTCGCCGCCCGCTCCGCCCGCTGGATCCAGGACGAAGCCTTATAGTGTTTAGTGGGTATGGATTGTTGTTGGTTATGAATTTATTAAAGTAATAATGTCATATTCTTGCTCAATATTTGCAAGCAATATGTCTCCAAAAATACTATTGGTCCTTCGAGACGAATTACGTTATAAATTACTCAATTATTAATTCAGTGTTTGGGCGAATGTGAATCGTACCGCGAGGTAACGTAGGACACCGACATCTATCGACGATTGTGGAAATGGAATAAAAATCTTTCACCAACCTTACTATCCTTCAACTTCACATAGTTATGCTTAAGATGGTGTGACTATTGCGAAGACACAGAAGAAGCAGATTATCATCAACGTTAAGAATAATACGTGAAGCGATTGAGATTCGTAAGTACAAGAATTTCAATCGGGATGATGGATATAAGTTATCATCAGTATGGAACCCAGTGATTAACAAATGTAGTGTTACCGATTAATGCAAACCGCCATACCGTGAGTGTTGTTTGTCGATGTGACTGTAAATAATTTATCTAGTGTTGTGAGCGCGGTGGCGGAAGAAACTTCGAGCCGCTATACTGACAATTTATTAGAAGTGAGGGTGGCAAAAGTACTTTGGGCCGCCCGCGCAGGCGATGCCGCGATCCACCAATTGGCCTCGTGACCACGGCTGTTGCAACGCAGCCGAAATGTCGAGCAGTGAGTGGCATTTACTCATATTTATATTTCGTGTTTAGACCCGTCTTGTCTAATTCTCATTGTAATGCAACGCAAAAGTTTAAAATCTCATTTTTATACTCCATTGTTAATAAAAATAACCATACACAAGTCTTTAGAAATAGCTTTTTTCGTGCAGAGATCAAAGATTAAACTACCTTATTGTGCCAACATCAATCTTGACTGCTAAATTATTCCCCGCATCCCGACATCTTCAAATGTCACTCTTATTGCCAGAGACTAAAGTTCAATTATGATTAAATAGGTTACGTATTTCCGGGAAGCTAGTAATTAGATTATTATTTGTCAAATTAAGCTTACTCAAAAAGAGCCCGGGGCGGTTTAAGCCGTATGTATGGAGGCAATACGAACGTTAGGGTAACGTTCTTATTGCCTCACTACCGTCATGTACTCAAGTCAAAAATAGAACGCAAATAAAATAAAAGTCAACTGTATTACTGACATAATCGAAATCGAAGTCGAAGTGGTGATAATTTTTAAGTTATCGTCAAATTTTATTTTTCATTTATTTAAAGTTAACTTATAATTATCGCACTTATCAACATAACTTTGCATCTTTCTGCATGACCTAAAGGTTTGACTGGCAGAGAATGCTTTTAGGATTAAGTCCACCTTGGTACACTATAACCCCCTTATTCATAATAACTCAAACGGTTTTTTAAACCTTGTTTTGTCTCATTCTTTCTTGGCACTGTCATTATTTGACAGAAAGTGACAAAACAGAGTAATAGCTTAAATAGGTTTAAAAGACCGTTTGAGTCAGAAAAGATTTTATTATGAAAAAGGGGGTAAATTTGTGAAATAAATACTTTAATTAAATAGAATAACAATAACATACATGACTTTAAATAATTGCATAGGTGTGTTCCAGAAGTATGAACATCGTTTTGGCAAACACCCTGTATAAATTCTTAGTAATTACTTTTCATAACAACATCATAAAACACATGCATGCTTTACAAGCGCGTTGTAAGGAAAAAACAAGGGTATTTCTCATTTTAAAAAATGCAAGAAGCGCGGACGACGAAGACTTGCGAATGGTTTTGCATTTAGACTCGGCTCTCAAACACATTAGTCTGAGCTGCATTTTTCATCCGAAAAGCACATTTTAAGGCCTTGGCCTTTGAATACGTGCTAGAAATAGCTGAATGTCAACTTATTTTTATGATCTTAATGTAATTAAAAGAATATTGATAATTAAAAATTGTATGAAAATAATATCTTAACCTATATCAACCCATATTTGCCTATATATTTGAGTGTATTTTAGGATAACAACGCAGACGAGTATAAAATCAGTTTCACGTGCATTGGCTTCATTTGTTGACATTTAATTAAATATTCAGTATGAATACTTGGAAAGGATATAAACGAAAAACATACTTATTGCTCAGTTAACTGATGCCCAAAGGAAACACAGATTTTGAAAATGATTTTTGTAAGTTGGTTTTATATCGAATAGGAATTTGATCACTTAAATCTTCAGATTCTGCAAATAATAGTATTGAATCAGTTCCGCAGTCACGGAACGAATCCAAATTACCAAGACTAGTGCGACGCGATATTGCCGCATTCTTCCATCCAATTCCTCCGAACTATTGGCACGGTTCGGTGAAAAATAAAATAAATGGAAGCATTTCTTTGACCTGAAAGTGGCTGCATAGATTTTGGGGATTTAAATAATTGCATAAAATAGCATTTGGAAATTTAAGAAATGTGATAGGCACTATCCACATCTAATGCACGTTGAAGCCTTAGAGATCACATACATGTACGAGTAAAACATCAATATCAACGTAGTAATTAAAGCATTTTACAAAGTTTTACAATGTTATTAGGCCAATGTGCGCTTCGTGTATTTTTTTATTCTTTATTGCACAACTAAAATTAGTACTGTGTACTGTACGGTCTGTAGGTACGTGAGAAAAACGCAACGCAAATGCAATCTTAGTATGAAAAGAATGCTTCCATATCATTATTGTTTACTGGTGCGGATCCTTGAGCGGATTTCCTTATATTACGCTGAAAGGAAAATCTAGTTCCAATGAAGATTTTAAAAGATTCCCTCCTGACGGGACGAGACAAAGAAAATGGATGTGCCCAGACATTAGCGTTCAGCGAATTGAAAATGTACGATTACTTACTTTGGACGCTAATGCGACAATCACTTTATTACCTATTTAAATGAATAAGCATTTGTCTTTAATTAAACTAAATTAAATATCCTGGGTGCGTATTGGGATGTAACTTTAAAAGTTAAGCAGCTCTGCTTTATTGTCAAAATTTAGTAAAAACCGGTTAAGTGTGTGTCGGACCCGCGCACTGAGGGTTCCGTGCCACCCTTAACTGAATTCAGGGTCCACTTACTTTCACTTAACGAAAACATCACAATATATTGCGACAGCAAAAATAACTTTGTTTTTCATAGTGCTTGTATGAAAGACAAAGTTATATTTGCGGTTGATAAAAATGTGCAATATCTCAAAATCTACTAGTTCGATCTCCTTCAAACCAATTTTCGTTGCAAGTTTTTGTTGAGATCTACATCATATATTTTTTTCAAAATTTTCACTTTCTTAGTTCAAAAGTTAGATGGGGGGGACGCCCATTTTACCACTTTGGAAGCGTCTATATCTCAAACCTTACACTTATAGAAAAAATGGTTTAAGAAACCTCAACATCATTTTCAAAGACCTATCCATAGACACCCCACACGCATAGGTTTGAGTAAAAAAAAATTTTTAAGTTTTAGTTTCATGTATGGGAGCCCCCCCTTAAATATAATTTTTTCTTACTTTTTGTATCTGAATCGGAAAGCGGTGAACAAAATACACCTACCTACCAAGTTTCAACTATGTGATGCTTATAGTTTCAGAATAAAGTGGCTGTGACATACGGACGGACAGACAGACAGACAGACTTGACGAAACTATAAGGGTTCCGTTTTTTGCCATTCGGCTACGGAACCCTAAAAAGCAATTCGCACTATATAGATATATTTATAACAGTTAAGGCTGCTGTCACCTAAATTCTAACAAAGTTCAAATGAAAATTTCTCCCCAAAAATGACTAAACTGACTACTTTTTTTGAATGAATTGTGAAGAAATGAACTATCTCCATAAGATGTCGACTCTGAATTTTTGATTCAATCTTTAAAATGTCTGTAATTTGCAATCATAGAAGCCAAATTGACGGTTTTTCTGGCGCACTCTTCTAGATCACTTGTTGACATCAGCTATCGAAATAACATAAACTTGAAGGGAATTACGTTTGTATACAAGGTGTCGACTCTGTTTTTTTTTATTTATCGCTCTGGTTATTCCAAATGAAGACAAAATTGAAACCATGTTTTGGCATAAAATACGCACCTATAGACAGGCGATTATCTCTGAGATACATTGCACTTATTCTGTGTTATTTGATAAAACAATGTTATAGAGGTTCCTATCTTTGACTTAGCATCTAAATTCTTGATTTTATCTTGTGCAATATATTCAAAATATCTTACTAAAGTAACCTATAAATTTGAGATTTGGAGCTGTCACGAACATTCATCTTCGATCGAAATTTGACAGACAGCGCCGAGCGCTCGAAGGGGAAGGGTGTGTCGCTCGTTGTCTTCGCTGCTACTCTTTTATTTCGTGTATGATACTAATTCCAAATTTGAAAATATCACGCTTTGCACAATTTTTATACGGCGACCAATTCGCTTTGAGGCTTTATGCAACAGATCGTCGATGGTCTCTAATTATAACAAAAAAGTATTCGTTCTTTTGTATCGATTAGTAGTTGTATTTAAATGATTAATCAATGTTATGTAAACTTGCATAGAAAGGAATCCTTATTAATACTATAAACAAGAAAGATTTATATGTATGGCGACTATTTCAAGAGGTTCATGAGTTATAACGAAGATCTTTTACATATACAATTTGTATTTTCGAAACTTGATCAAACAAAATGTGCAGATACTAGGACCAAAATTATCGACAAAAATAATAATAATAAAAAATTGTCAACAAAATAAAATTGTGGTATATGATGAGCAAACTGTTTCTATCACCAAACAGTCAAATGTCAATTTTAGACAAATACTGAAATAATAAGGCCAAGAATAGGCAATAGTACCAATTCGATTGCATATGTATGGGGTTGCAAATAATAACCTTATTTATATAAAATAAAGTAATATCAGTAACACTACTTTATAGTTCAACAACGGTAGACCGATTTTCATGATATTTACTTTGTTGAATTGGTATTTACCTCTTACCCCTTAAGTTATTATAAAACAGGGCTGGGGCGCGCCGAGGCTGAATATGAAGCGAAGTTTTCTGTGGTCGAAGTTTTTTTTTCCACTAAAAAGTCTAAAACTCTTCAAAGGACTCCAATTTAGGCAAACCATTTCTTTTTGAAGTCAGTGCCATCGCATGGGCTCTCTCAAGTTCCATCTTAAGCGACATCTATCTGGGCATCGACTCCAGAAAGAAATGGTTTGCCTAAAATGGAGTCCTTTCAAGAGTTTATTTAAGACTTTTTAATGTGTTTTGTTTTTGAAGTCGGTTTTATTGAAATAGTATGGTGGTGAAGTGACCATTAACCCAACAAAATTGAAGACAAATAAGGGCCTTTGTTTTAAGTATTTGACTTTGAGTAGTAAACAAGTAAGTTTATAAATTTTCTTACATCATTCGTGCTTTGGATTTTGAATAAGAATAAACGGACGACAAAAAGTAAAAGGTCAGTTTTTCTTAATATAGACCGTATATATGCGTTATTTAGTTCCACAACCTTTGATACGCACTTGTACGTACATACCATTGGCCATTGGCGTCAATTCCATACTGTGTGGGACTTGTTCATGGCATTAATTCCATACGCTAGTAACAGTGTTTCAATGGTTTAAACCTAAATAAATAGGGCAATGTTTTGCTTATTTAACATTACTTTTCTTTCTACCACAATCTACAACCACAACCTAACTATAAACTTGTATAGTAAAACGCTTGTATAGAAGCGTTTCATGTGATGTGTATGTAGTTAATATGAACCTGTATTCAAATTGTACGCAAATGCCATGAAGTTCCATGGTTCTATTCAAGTCCATATTCATATAATATTTCATTATTGAAAAATGTATATGGACAAAATGATATAATACCGGTGTAAACCAAATAATTAAATAAAAATTATCTTGTTTATCATCTGTTATACATGAAATACTTGAAATCTTGATCGAAATTTTCTTAACTACATTTTCTGAATGTCAGCTATAATAACTTGTGACATATTTCATATATCAAAATACAAATCATATCAAAGAACAGCGTTACACTAAAAAGCATTTATGTGTAAATAAATCCTCATAGCATCCAGCTGGTATGACACGTGGTAGATCAAGCGCAGAACCAATGGCATCATCCACCAATAACCCTTAGTCCCCGTTTCTCGTGGAGTTTACATTCGTAAAAAAATACCTACTCTGAGAAGTCACGATTTGGGTGAAGATATAAAGAGGCAGATAACCGGTACCAACCTGTACCGACTGACTAGTGATGTGCCAAGTCATCTATTTTTAATCTCGAAATATTTAAGAAATTCGTTACAACAATCCAAATAAGGACCGACTGACACTAGAAAATTGTTTTAAAACAAGATTCAAATCAAGACTTGAAACGAAGACAATTGGCGTGTTGTCTGGCACATATTTATTAATTTACTAGCTGTGCCCGCGACTTCGTCCGCGTGGAATAGTGACTTTGGGTAGAATTTTTAATTATTTAGGCATATGATTTTACAAATAAGATACTTAAGTATAAGTACTTATAAGTACGCAAGATATAAAGTATTTATATAATATAATTAAAGTAAATTTTTGTACTTACTTATCATTAAAATTGGCTATTGTTAGCAATGAATTGTAAAAGTTTAGGTTTTATATTAATTTATTTATTATTTATTATATAAAAAAACGTAATAAGTATTTAAGAAAAATAGTGAGACTTCGTCTAAGACAACCATGGCTCAACTATACTACTTCCGCCTCCAAGCTTTGCACCCATCTTCAAGTCACCCTGTATTACTTAACTAAAACTAAAAGGCGATATAGAATGCTTAGTAAGAAACAAAATCAGTATATTTATTATTACAACAATAAGAAGCAAGTAGTACATCAAAGGTGATCAATTATTATGACCATACCGATTATTTGGACGTACACAATATGTATTTTGATTAAGAGTTCCTTTGCCTGATGGGATTATATGGTTACTTTACTTTTTAACTACTAAGTACTTTGCCACAAAAAAAAAACTTCTACTTTACTAACATTTTACTTTGTTGTGTGGAAAAAATGGATCTAATATTCTATCTTATATTTTGGCAAGTACCATAAAGTAAAGTACCAAAAATTTCATTAAATTTTTACAAACCAATATGGAGGAAACACTACACATTTAATTAAAACACTTTACAGATTCATTTCCCACACATTTATTTAAAATGAAATAGAGGGCCTGACGTTTCTAATTATTATGAGCAGGTCAATTCAACGTGTAAACTCACGGCCAGATCGCCGTGAAAAGCTCGTAGCTGACTGGTCACAAATAGATCACGGACAGACTGACAACCGCGATGGACAGATCCCAGTGATGCGTGGTATTCACAACATCGTCGCTAAATTAAATTACAACTAGCAATGTCACGCGGTTTTACCCACTGGTGACTTTCAAGGACGCTTGTACTGCCATCAATGTAGCAGCACTCGCAGGTGTATTATTTTATTTGTTATTGTTTCTAAATAGGTAGAAAGTCATCATCAGCTGTATACTTTTTGCGTAAAGATAAAATTGGTCTTTCTTATTTACAACAAACAAACATACATACTTCAACTTAGTATACGAAGTTTTGTCAAACCATAGAGCAAAAACTTGAAATAAAAAGTAAAATAAGGTTTTAATTGCTCATCTTAAAAACCTGAACCTGAACCAAAAATTAATTTATTATAAACTCCAAAAAATCTAGTATAGTTTATAAACATTGGAAATGAGACAGGGTAGAGAGAGACAAATAATCACGTAATTTACAAAAAAAGTTGTAAATCACAACTAAAACGTCCCATTTGCCCACATAAATTGTAATGGTGCATCCACACATCCAAATCGGCTTTGCCGGCGGTATACGTCATGAGCTGTATTATGCTTCGTCAAAAATAATATGTATAAAGCATAAGCGGTGTGGCTGCCGGCACGACCGCCAGCACATGCCGCCGGGCGGTGTGGAATGTGGATACACCATAGGTAATAACCATAGGTAATTTGGCTCGTGAAAACTGAACCGTGATTTTTGAAATTGCAACACTCAATAAAATCAAATTTTGACACTGTCAATCAAATAAAAATATGTTTATTTATTATGACCACCGAACATAAAAAAATATAAAGTATTTAAACTCAAAACAGAACAAATAAAATTATTGTTACATTAGAATAAATATATTATTTATAATAGATATGATATGCCTAAGCATTCACGCTATCCCTCTCTTTTATTTGGCTGAACCTTTATCATGAAAATCATGATCTTCCACCATGCTTTACCTGCCCGGTTTGTTAAGTACCCTTATTTCTGGCAGTCATCGGTTGCAATACAGATCCATTCATGGATGTTATATGTATTTAAGTATTTATGGGAGACGCCCCCGTCATAATCGTTGTCTGGTACTTCGTAACACAAGGAAGATAATATTCCTTCCTTACATCCTTACCACGAAACCAGACAATTGGTGTGTTGTCTGGCGCATATTTATATTTATCACAAATCAAGGTGTCACTCTCTCAATAAGTATTTCACCTTAAAAATCCACAAAATGTATGAAATCATTTCGAAGAGTTCAACGGACATAGTACCTAGCACAATATGCTCTAGAAAATCAGCAAGTACTCCCTTAGCGTCTTGACGACGGAGCATGATTTACTCGATTGGCAACTTCAAGGATATTATTTTTTGGTTTGTGCTGGCTAGAGTTGAAGAAATAATATGATGAATTTACAGCCGAAAATTAAATATGCTTGAAAATAGCTTTTGACGTAAAAATTTATTTGACAATGTCACGTATGTATTTCAACTCGACTCAGTCGATGTTATGAATCGGAAAAATGCAATACAGTAAAAAGTGTTTTAAACGTAAATCCGTAAAGTTAGTTTTTGCATGCATAACCGTGACATCACAAGGCGAGGGCGAGGTGAGTCGAGAAGGTGTGTGAGAGCAAATGACAGGTGTATTTAACCATAGAGTAAATAAAAAAAGGTATGAAAAATGAGGTTTTGATCTGTACCAAAGAAAACTAAAAATCTCTCATCAAAAAATTACATGATCAGTGTCTTTTAAATCCAGCCCGACTTCCAGGTCAAGCCTGCTCAGTTTAGCCTACAAATAGTAAAAAAATATTTCAATCATGTCTTTAATAAACAATGTTTAAAATCATGTCTTTAATACTGTTTCGGAAATTTGAGAGGGCTAAGCGCGTGGTGCGGGGGCGGGCTACGCGTCCTTGCGTGTACTACTTACTTACTACGCGCTGCACTCGCTCAAATCAGAGTGATACTTTATTTGCTCATCATTTGGTACTCCATATTCATTTAAATTAGCATGAATAAATTGCATTGTATAAGTCCTTCAGTAGCTCGAATACTAATGATCTCAAAGTGAAAACAAATGGAACAAAAGGAACGTGCATAAACCAGATGAACAGTGGAAAACTTGTGGAAAAGAAAAACAGCATTTGGCACGTGCTGTAGTTAATGCAGTTCCTACATCTAAGTACCTGTATAAAATTAAAAAAATATTTGGATAAATGGCTATTATTTATTATGTTATTTATAACAATAAATATTTCACACTTATTTTATCCTGCATCACGAAGCTCATGGTCAACATGCATCAACTGCCCTTAGCGGTTTGTTTGGTCTCTATTTCTTGGGGTTAGTAGCAATATAGATCACTTCATCAAACCTATAGGAAGTGCTCTATTTAGTCCGACAGTTAGTCTAATAATTTTAGTGGGGTTCTTCCTCTAGCTCTTTCGCTCTTTACGTTGGCACAAATAATAAAGTTTTCATCTTGGAAGTAAGGACGTGGCATCTGTATATTGAAGACAAACGAAACGATATTTAGCACTCGGCTGTATTTTGTATTATACTCCCTCTAATTCCAATGTATTGTACCTACATAGAATCTGAAACAACAGCAAACGATACATATAGGTTATTTCATATACCTACGAATTTTACAAAGTGATTGATTACACGTATCACGTGCTTACTTCTTATCCAAAGTATTGTATAGGCTCTAGCCCTTCTATTCGGTACCTTTGGTTAGAGTAGGCCCTTACTATAAAAGTTGGATTAACATATCTTCATTCTCTTTGGGAATCCACACCACGAGGATTATCAGTTAAAAAAAGTTGTTAATTACTGCTCCGTGTAAACTTGATGCTCGCTCAGGCAGTATTTTTGGAGAAAACTTGTATTTCGCAAAATTATTCTCCGAGATCCGGCTCGTATTACTGTGGCGGCTGCAGGAGTCTCGACGACACGCAGAGTACCTACCACAAGTTCAATCGGATTCTTATATGGCATTATTTTTAGGTTAGTGATGGCCAGATTTGCACGAAATATTATTAGTTTTATTGCAAAAATCTATTTTTTTCTGCAAATAGGTATTGGCGTCTTGTTAATTTTGACAGAACTCTTTCACGGACGGATCTCACAGTGAAGTTGTGAATACGGTGATGTATGTATTCACAGTGCAGTTTATAGTCAGTAGACACAGTGCAATGTTTTATGTTTTTGAGGGCTATCATGTATGAAATAAAAATAAATAAAAAACAAAATAAAATATCTATATGATTTTATTTTTATTCTAACAAGATAAAATAAGAAATCTAAAATTTCATATTAATTGTTGGCCTGGTTTGTTAGCCAAAAGTTGCTGGTTCAAATCCAGCTCGTGCGCAAATTTGGATTTCTTATTTCATCTTATTAAAATACCTAGTCGATGTCGCGTTGATATTGGCTATAAAAACATAACTTTTTGTGTCCGTTGCTGTTGGAATTAGTTCCGGTAGCAAGTTGATAGGCTTTTCTTATTTATCTAAAGGCCTAAATACCGAATTTCGCGTTTGAAACGTAATCTTAATAAGTCATATAAATTTTGCGATATTTTCCAAGAAAAAAATCCTAATTTCAACGGTCTGTCATTTTTATTACCTTCAAGGATCCGATAAAAGAGTGCTAAAAGTGGTTACTTTCACCATTTTTTTTTCTAAATACTACTTGACCTTACTTTACTGTGACATCGACTGAATCGAGTCTGCAGCTTTGGGAGCTTTTGGGAGGCTGTGATTTGACAGCTGCCAAACACGTCAAAATCCATAGGAACGTGTCAAATAATTCGCCCAGGATTAGTTTCAACTCACGCCGTTTCGTGCGAACAGCGCTAGATTCGATGTGAGTTTGTGAATACCAATTTTTCTACTCAAGCGAACGCCCATATATGCCGCATATATGGATCAGAGTCGAGTTGTACATCATGAATCGACAGGCAGCATCTGTGGTCACAGGTAGACCAAGAAACTACCATCGCTCATTAATAACTATTGACGTTCCTAACCATCTAGAAAAAGCTCATTGTGTCTTGAGATCTTGCAGTATGAGATGTTGCTTAGGTTGGTCTAAACATAATTATGAAGTGGTTCTTTTCTTCGTTACATAAATAAATATAAATAAATCAGCTATTTATATTCTTTAATCTGCATGCCTATACTAATTGTTGATTCACCGATGTAGAAGATGCCACAGTCACATTCCTGTCTGTACTCCCCTGCATCTTGGAGAGGTATGTGATGTGACACTTGAAAGGTGGTAAAAATTGGTTAATCTTCTTGTTCAATTGTAGCGGGTTTGGCACGGGGTATGCAACAACCTTCCTTACATGTTGACAATCAGCAGCCAGGTTTTGGTTATCATTGCTGCCCCTTGCTCTCTGAAACAAAGTTTTTGTCGTGATAGCTATGTATTGGTGGCATTTCTAAAGACTGTGAGGCTAAGGTTGTGATCTGGATAAGAAATATTGTTTATTGTCTGCCTCAATTTCTGAATTATCTGAATATGAATTGTATGAGAGTAGATTTTCCAAATTCAACTGGAAGAAACTCTTCAATTCTTTCTCTGGAAGAAGAGCTTCACTTCTCATTAATTATTCTGCAATCCTACCAGTTGAATTTTTGGATGATTAGAGTTTAGATGAATAGGAAAAGCAGTAGGTAACATACTGGTGGGTAAAATTGTAAAAGTGATATCTACATACCGTTAATAAAACTTTGGTGTTACATTATACAGGTGATGGTCAGCAACAACAGGTGATACTGGAGAGACCATTGCAACACATCAGCAGGGCTGCCAGCAAATAAATTTCGATTATACAGTTTAGTATCCGCAAATATACAAATTTTAATCGCATTATACATAAATCAATAGTTTTTCGTAAATAAGTAAAACTAACATCATTAAATTTAAACATATAAAATGATCACTTGATCACTGTTGTGTACATGAAAGATCTATGAGAAAAAAATATTTTTGGGGGCCTATTTTTTATTTGATTTTATTGCACAAATTTAGTGTACAAAGGTGGACTTAATGCTAAAAGCATTCTCTGCCAGTCAAACCTTTAGGTCATGCAGTTTTTTTTTATATATTTGTGCTAATGTCAGAAACGTCTAAACCAATTTTCATGCAGTTTTCATTATTATATCTCCGTTTCAATCGGTTATTAAACAAGTGATATCCTTTTCAATGGTATTTAACCCTTTCAAGGATAACGAAAATCAGCGCGCGAGCACACCCCGGACACTCGGAAGAAACTTTTCATTTTGGCCATACATTGACAGACGGCGTGTTGCACAGACGCTGCGTTTGTGTGCGTGCTATAAGGGTTGACAAAGTCTGTTTATCTGTTACACCGGTCATAGCTTTCACTTAAATAACAGATACCTAAACAACGTAATTTACTTTAATTTAGTATACAACGTAACAAGTACTCATTTTTGTAATGTCATTTTCACGTGGTATCGTGGAGAAATAAAAAGATATTATCTACCTTAGCAACACCTAATTTCACTGATCACATAAATATTACAATTATAATTTCTTAACTACACATAATTCTAAAGAATGTTACCTTTACCTAACGTTTTTAAAGTTTTTCACTGTAACTGAATAGTTAGAATAGGTTAGTTACGGTTGCATATTTTGTATGAAGTTACAATTACTGTCTCTCATCTTTTGGGAAACAAAAAATCATCGGAGTCATTTCTCGAGGAAGAAAGACACCCGTACACTGCACAGTGACAGTACTTAGGCATCTCTCGTACACAAAACTTTGTAGTTCCGTTAACGTCGCAAACATGGCGTGCCATGCGCGCTAGGCGGTCCCCTAATGAGAACCCTAATTCCGGCGCGATAGTGAGGTAAGTCAGACTAGGGAGGGGAGGTGAGTGTCCGTTCTGTATGTAGTACTATTATATATTCTGTGGCGCGAGCGTAGCGAGCGCTTAAAAATTTGGTTGTTTTCCATAGTGATAATAAAATTAAGTTATTGCGCGAGCGAAGCGAGCGCTTACAATTTTTGGTTTGCTTTTTAAAGTGATAAACCTAAAGTTGTTTAATATAAAATGTTTGTAAACTGTCCACGCTCAAAGTGCTGGGCTGACTTGGATAAAATTTTGTTTTAAGATAATTTTTGAATCCACGGGGAGCGGCTGCTCTGGAGATAATAACAATTAAAATTAATGATAAAACAGTAACAATGTTGTCAGTGACAACTTAAAAAAAAAGCATCACTTACAGACTACCGAACGACACGTGACACACATTACGTTTAATCGTAATGATTTGCTCAACCCACTCAGTGCTTACAATCAGCAGGAACGATAGCCACACCACGACACGACATTTTACTTTATCGTAGATGTCAAGTTGGCAATAATACTTTCAATACATCTCTGCAGAGTGAGTGAAAAATTTCGAGAAAATTAATAGCTGAACTCCCGTTTTATTTCATGCCGCATGCTTTTGTATCGTATTATACGAAATGATCAGAGATACAATTTATGGTCCGATTATACAGATTTTGTATCCAATTATACAATCTGGCAGCCCTGCACATCAGTGGCTTAATCCTTCACATGTGGCGTTGTTGCTATTATATTTACACAGGCAATTTTCCATAATTTCCATGCTTTCAATCATACTTTGTTTCACTTTGTTTTATTTTGATAGATTGAGGCCGCGTTCCGAGTTGCGCCAATATCATTGTGAGCGCTGTGAGCGACAAAAGCCGTTCCGAATTTATTATCGCGCTGACAGCGCTGTTGACGCGATTTCATTTCGGAACGGTCTATTGATGGCTAACGAGAATCACAAGCGGTCATCATCAGCTGGCTGTCATATCATATCTATGATTATAAGGGAGATAACTGGGGAGCGCTTTTGTTTCGCAAAAACCTTGCTAAAACAAAATATATTTTTAGTTCATCAATAATTAATCAATGTGTTATTATTATTAGACAGTGATGATGATAGTGACAGCCAGTCATCAATCATCATTCATCGTCTTCGGATTATAAAGATTTTGTAGTAACAACATAAACAGTAGAAAATCTAGAGAACACTTCAAAAATAATCAAATCTTACCTTTTCATTACATAAGTAAGTATGTGTGCGACAGTATAAAACTGTTTTATTTTACCACTATCTATCTAACCTCTGTGGCTTCGGCTTGGATCTACGCAGCTACGTTAGAAAAATTTGTTTTCTGCCGGCTGGCGCCTATAGCGTAGTGATTGATGTGGGATAAAGGAATAGAAAGCCCATTCTCATTGAACAAATTAAACATTTATTAATCTTATAAATTTATATCATTAAGTTATCACTATAAAAACAAAAATCAACTATTTATTAATCTTCTTAAGATATATCATTATTTTCTATTAAGATTTTCTTGACAAAATAATTTAAATTTTAACATTTTTACTCTAATCATAATAATAAAAACTTTCACAAATAACAAGACTTTGAAAGAGAAATCAACAACAAATTACTAGCAGTCTCAATAAAATCTTAATCTTAGGTAGGTACATTATCTAACATTTTTACAATCACAAAAAAATACAACATGTCAGATTTATAGAATAATAAATAAATAAATAAATAAAATCTTTATTTTCTCATCACAAACATACATTTACAGTTGGACAACAAATGAGATACATAAAAGAAATGTTTGTGTGAGACTGGTGCCTATGCTAGGTATGCCTGATACAATTTTGTACAAAAGTTTACTTCCAGTTATTATGTAGGGAGGATTCGTTTTATGCATTTTCTTTGCAATCGCGTTATGTAATATTTTGTGTCTTTTGACGAAACTGTTCTTTTTTTCTTCATATAAAGTTCTCAATAATAAAATACGTGCAACACTCCAAATGAAGAATGTAACTGATCGCAAGTTCTCTGTAAACAAGAAATAGTAACATTTATATTAATAAACATGACATTAACTACATACATACAAGAAGGAGGAGAGAAATATAGGCATTCTGAGACGAACTGGGATAAGGCGGGTTAAGAAAATAAGTTAAAGATGGGCTAGGTGCAAGTGTGTCAGACTCTAGTGTCTTAGCTTGCAAACAAGTTAGATTGACAAAAAATACTGCTAAACTTACCCTTCATTCTCTTCATAATTCTGTCCACTGGTTGTTGATACTAAAATTAAGAATAGAAACTAAACATAGCATAGAAAACCCTTAGAATAGTTAGATACGGGATTGCTACCATGTACCTTATTATTTACGAGCTTCCGATATTTCTGCACTATTGCAAGCGCCATGATCACGGAGTAACAACAACAACAGTGTCAGATTTACTTTATTACCTCCTTTTTTGAAGTCTGTAAAAATGTACTGCTAAACTTTACCTTCATGCTCTTCATTATTGATGGTATCCGGTATTGATACTGAAATTAAGAATACCAAATTAATTAATCAGATAGCTAAAACTTATGTCAGTTATGCTACTTCAGGGGAACATTTATGACTATTTTCGACCTAAAATCAGTGTACCTACCTATTTCAGATGATAAAGTCCGTACAAATTATAATAAAATTTGACTCACCGTCATATTCTTCACGCAGTATTTATTTCCCTGAGAAGTTTATATTCTCAGTTCTTTCCGAATCCGTTTGGTAGGAGACAACTGCAGGCAGACTGAATGTCGAGGGAATTATTTTCCACATCCTAGACTGTTACTGATTTCTAAACAAACACAGAATCTGAAATTGCAGAGAAATTACGAAATCTGGGGTTATAAAAAGTTATGAATACTTGTATTGGCCAAGTTGTGAACAATAAACTTACCTTGTTGTGGTCTTTCATACTGTTCCATGCTTATATCTACTGAAATTACTTTGCCCGTAGTTTCCTCTATAATTAAAACCAACATGGTTCTTCAAGTTGCTCGTCCGTGCCAAGATAATGTATGTAATTTTTCTAATAGTTCTGTTTGTTTGTTTTTGAAATAATTGGAATGAACTACGGAATAAAACGTCAAATGCAAAGTCAAATGCGTCAATGTGACAGCACGCTCACGGCGCTATCGCGGCAGAACGATATCACTGTGAACGCAAGATGGCGGTGGTAGTGACGTCATCCGTGACGTCACGACAGCTATCGTTGGCGCGCTCACACCAATTCGGAACGGTCTGAAGCACGCTAAAATCGCTGTTGTCGTATTACGGAACGCAACCTGAATGACTTGACATTTGTTTGACAATGACTTTAGACATCAGTTATTTGTGGTTATTTGAAGGTTATTTGTATCTGTGTACAATGGTCTATAGTTGAAAAAGTGACACTTGGCGCGTTTCGTTCTACTGAAGTTTGTTTTTAATATTTTTTTACATCGCACGGAAACTTTTATTTACAGGCATTGTAAGTATTCTAAATGTTGCTCGATGGTTTAAGCTACCACTGTTCAAAATTTCATTTAAATTGGTCCAGTCGCTTCGGAGTTTATCGCGAGCAAACAGACAGACAAACAGAGAAATAAGAAATTTGAAAAAAATCTAGATTAGTCCCATTGCACTTCTTACATCCCCCTGACTCGGTTTTAAGCATTTTCTTTTATTGTACAGAAATTCGACCTCTACAATTTTATTATATGTATAGATTTATAACTGTATGCAACGCGATGCGGCTAGCCCAAGAAACAGTTTTTAAACCTACTGTTTGAATAAGAATAAACCAAAGATAAGTGTTAGATCAGTGGTTAAGTTACTACTCAAAGACCGTGCAATTTATTGACTAGTCAATACTTTAGTAATAAGCACCTTAGCCTCTGAACAACATGTAAACAATACCTACTCACTTCCTTACATTGTTTCCTTCAACACATTATTATAACCTACTAAAAATATCCTTTCTTACGTAACTAAGACGAAAGCGTAATACATAAAAACTTCGTAAGTACCTTCAGAACCGCCCGTCACCTTATTCGGCTAAAATGTAAAGTAGTAGTGTAAGTGATATTAATCTTATTACATTCAGGAGTCATGAGGGTCGATTTATAAGGTCGGTCTCAGTTCCGTACACGTGTAAAAGTTCAAAAGGTATTAAACTTATGGTACTTGTTAACTTGTCCTGTTTTTATTCATTCAATTATATTTTGTTCGCTTTTTTCTGGTTAGAAAGCAGTTTTGTGCCTTTTATTTGACGGTATTCATTTTGAAAGGCATTTTGTGTTATTCTTACATCACAAGGAATCAACAACGAAATTATATGGTGAACGTACTTAATTAATCAACCATAGATAGATAACTCTTTATTGCACACAAAATTAGTGAATTTACAAATTTGTTTAAAGGAAATGTACAATTTAGGCGGTCTTATCGCTATAAGCGATCTCTTCCAGATATTAACCTTTGAATACATTTAACCATAATTGAATACATTTTAATATATATATTAGAATATCATAACAGGGATCGCTTTTTTAATATTCTATAAAACATTAAACACACCCATCTCAATACGAGCGTAACAAGGATAAAGCAAAAATGTATTTATGACTTTCGGGGCTTAAGGTCAAACATCGAAACATATTTTAAGTTCAAAATTGCGAATCAGGTAAAAGCCCTCACAATGAAACTTTCTACTTTTCATTTATTTCATGTATTTGTTCAACCTTTGATAACTGTGTGCTCTGAAAATAATAAATAACTTTGCTGGACAGCAGAATAGACCGAAATCTATCAAAGTTATTTACATTAAAAGTTTATCGGTTTTCTACTTCTATTTCAGATTCCATTAATCCTAGAAACATTAATCATATCTTAACTGTAATGGCTAAGGGTTTGGTTAAAAAGCCCACTAGACAATATATAAGAACAATATGTTCAGCTCTATTGCCTCATAATACTAAAATAAAACCGTATGTCACTCAAGTTTTTCGGAGTTTGACTCATTACATTATACGTGATTCTTAGTTAATATTCGCATTCCGAGCAAGCACACTTTAGTTTAACCACCCAGGGCATATTGCGATCTTACATTGATCCGTTCAAATTCCAGGCAGTTCAATTCCCACTCAGCTAGCTGGGTCGCTAAATTGGTATTGCGATCCAACTTAAGATTTTACTTTTTCTCACTCACACATATGCTCGAAATGAGGGCATGGAAATTGGGCGGAATTAGGACATCGCCAAAGAAATTTACTAATCCAATCAAAAGCAAAGCAAGATCGCAAAACGCACCCAGACAATGCATAAATGACATTAAATATATAAAACCGGTTAAGTGCGTGTCGTACCCGCGCACTGAGGGTTCCGTGCCACCCTTAACTGAATTCAGGGTCCACTTACTTTCACTTAACGAAAACATCACAATATATTGCGACAGCAAAAATAACTTTGTTTTTCATAGTGTTTGTATGAAAGACAAAGTTATATTTGCGGTTGATAAAAATGAGCAATATCTCAAAAACTACTGGTTCGATCTCCTTCAAACCAATTTTCGTTGCAAGTTTTTGTTGAGATCTACATCATATATTTTTTTCAAAATTTTCACTTTCTTAGTTCAAAAGTTAGATGGGGGGGGACGCCCATTTTGCCACTTTGGAAGCGTCTATATCTCAAACCTTACACTTTTAGAAAAAATGGTTTTAGAAACCTCAACATCATTTTAAAAGACCTATCCATAGACACCCCACACGCATAGGTTTGGGTAAAAAAAAAATTTTAGGTTTTAGTTTCATGTATGGGAGCCCCCCCTTAAATATTTTATTTTCTTACTTTTTGTATTTGAATCGGAAAGCGGTGAACAAAAAACACCTACCTACCAAGTTTCAGCTATGTGATGCTTATAGTTTCAGAATAAAGTGGCTGTGACATACGGACGGACAGACAGACAGACAGACAGACAGACTTGACGAAACTATAAGGGTTCCGTTTTTTGCCATTCGGCTACGGAACCCTAAAAAGTAAGTCAAACTTCCTAACTCTGTAATTTTTTTATACATTTTCTGTCAAATTTGAAATTTCACATTTTTCTGGTCGGTTGATTTATAAATTCCGCTGTAGTTAGTAAAAAAATATATTTCATCTCCACAAAACCTTTATTCGAGCATAACTTAAAACAAACTACTTACAAAATTACCAGTTCGATTGATTGAATTGCAAACCTGAACTTACTTGTAATGTGATCGTTGCGCATAAAAACATGTTGCTTAATTTAATTTACTCGAGGTTGTGTCAGATATACTTTTTCGGATTATGACCGAGAAAGTCCCTTTCAATAAATGTTGCAAAAACCTCGCTTGTTTATTACTTTGATCGATGATCATACTTAATTTGCGCAAAAAGTCAACCTCATTTTGGTTTTTGCAAGTTCTTGGGACTTACTGACTACATAGTTATTGTAATTCCATCAAGTTGAGCGAATTTACAATGGCGTCACCGTTGTGTTGTGCGATTGACATCGCTCTAGCATTTCCATTCTTAATGACCAATTTATCCTATACCTAGCACTAGCTAGAAGACCTCTTATTTTTTTTTATTAACTATATTTTTTTTAACATCATTAAGTATAACCTTTTTATAAGTAGCAATACCTGACACGGTCGTTAAGTATTAAGCCCTCAATATGATTATAAGTCCTATGTCATACTTAATGGCAATAAACATCTTTGACTTTGAATTAGTGTTCCTTTCAATAATATTTAGAATCGTCTTGCTAGTCTATTACTAAACTATCAACAAGCATTTTAAGTGAGCAAGGTCGTTTAACTTTTATAAATGAAATAATTAACACACGGGATTATTTTAGTACAAAATGCAACAATGTTTTAAATTTTATAAATGAAGCCTAGAGATTAAACGATTAAAAGATTTTATTTCTTTGTCACTTTCAGATTTGTATTCAATCAAATGCCTCTTTCGGCCAAAAGTAGGTATAAACTGATATATTCCAGTCTTCGCTGTATCTCTACAAAAGGGTATGATTGTACGTAAAGATATCATGCCCTTGGCTTTGAAAAATGGTCATCCTCCCGGGAGTCTCGAGGGCAGAGATCAATCACTTGGCCCATTTGTCAAGTTGTATTTTACATAACATTAGTGTCGATAGTAACACGCGTTAAAAAATAAGAGTAGAAAGAAACTCAACACGTTCCGGGACAGTGAACGCCTACAGGCGTGATAACAATAAAATATCTATTGTGTCTGGTATAGTGTCCCGGAACGTGTTAAGAAGTTGCCTTTTTAAGGTTTGCCAAAAAAACTTATGTCAGGGTTTTTACTTATGCCAAATGAAAAAAAAAAATTTTCAAGTTAAGTATGTTCAATCTTCTTATAATATAAAGAAGATCATAGTTAGTATTACTTAAATTAAACTATGTTGATAAAACACTGTTGAAAGAAGTATAGTAAGTAGATAGTAAGTATACTTTTTAATTTGAAATGCAAATTTCACATGAGCTCTCTTAAAATATTACAAGAATTTGATTTTAAGCAAACCTTAGCCAAACCTTTATCCAGAAATTTGCTATGATAATCACGGCCATAGAATAAATATTTAAAATCAACTTCAAATACTTAAACAAAAACTGGTTTGGTCTGAAATTAAATGTGCTAATTAAACTTTAAATCAATATATTTAGCGGTTACTATGTCAGATAGGCACACGTGTACGTATTGTTATAATACTTACATTTGAAAGGGTTCTAATATAAATGTGAAGTCTTATATCGAAGGCGATACTTATAAACGTCGCGTCTCAAAAGCGAAAACTATTTATTCTCGTGTATATAGGTACTTACGAGTCCTTTTAATAAAGGTTACTAGAATTAGTACTTTAGTTAGAGCTGAGCTGTAGGCCACTAGCGTGGTCACAGGTGGCGCATAATGAACAGCCACCAGATATAATGGTTAGCCTTGAATATTATGTTGAATGTCCCCGACCTAACAGCGGCAGGATTATCAGAATGTATTGGGGAGTCTAATGGGATGAGCTTCTCTATTAAAAGCTACAATATTCAGTGACGATCCTGTACCATGGCGAGTAAACGCCTCGCCACTAAGTGGGTTAAATTATATTACATTATTTTGAATTAAATAAGATTAAATTGAATTGACTTTGATTGAATCGGTTTGAATTGAATTGGATTATAATGTATTGAATTAATTGAATAAGAACACACTAACATAGGCTATAAGTCACTTGTGCATTACAACAAATTATGGATGTAAAATCTGAATTAAAGAATTTTTATTTTATTTTTATTATTAGTACTAGCAGAAGGCTAAAGAAATTATATCAGGAAAGGCTTTTGACTGTGTATTAAGATGCGGGAAGCACCTGGTTCCTAAACTGCGGTGGTGAAAGGCTAGAGAGAAACCACCACACTTTCTTCCCTGATTTGGAGGTTTTTTGGAAAAAACTTAACCGACAAGAGCCTATCTCGCGATTATGAAGTAGAAAGTAACTTGCCCAGAGGTTGATTTAACATAAGTCTCTTATAAAACTATACAACTCAGGAATGCCTTGATTTTGTATTGAATAATGATAATTTGATACTGTCCACACTCTCTGAGTATTGTCCACTATGAAATACAGGTTTTGGCCTGTAATATTAGCAAAAATTAAAAAAATAGACCTCTTAAGTAACCAGTAATCAATTCTAAATGGTTTTAATTTATTATAATGAAAAATAATTGTATTGGTATTTTCTAACAAAATAAATCGAACCAGCAATGATTGCAAACAAATGTGTCCAGTCATAGAACTTGACATTGTCATTTACTACAACGAGTTAGCTATTTTGATATACATTGATCAGGGATTATATCTTTGGATTACTATGTCTCTGAGTCAAAGCATTTTAGAGCACTATGAATACTCTGTAGAATTATTGATTAAAATTTTTGCTCCTATTACAGGCCACACGCTGTATATTGCTTTTATGTCCAGAATTATAATTTTGAGATCATTCAAGAAAACTTCTACCTTCATGAAGGTTAATAAATCAAAGGTTCGCCTCTTGAGCTAATAGTACATAGCCGTATTATGTACTAAGATATCAGTACATACTGATACTACTAAACCGTATACATCTGCTTCCTTCCTTGAATGCTAAATGCTATTAAGTTACACACAAAGCCGTACGAGGACTGATACGGAATATATTAATCAAGTCATCGAAGATCCTAATATCGGTTATAGTATTATCTAGCAGATGGTGATCAACCTGTTTTATTTATATGTATTTTTCGGAAGAAAGCTTTCGCACACTTCAGAATCCAGTCGATACGACCAGAAAGTATGAAGGTACGATTCGTACGAACGAATACGAATTTGAGCTCGGATGAATGTGAACGCTGTCGCTGACGCAAATTGCGAGTCGGACTTGCGCTCATACAAACCTTTTTTTTATTTTATGAAGGAACCAAAACTTTAAGGTTTTTCAAAATTTTCCCTTTATCTGTGCTATTAAACGTTGCTTCATGCCAAATTTCAAGATTTTGAGTGCACGGGAAGTAGGTTTTGATTCCCTTGCGAGTGTCGAAAATTTGCGAAAAGTGTTCCTGAGAAGAAGGGTATTGACAGGCAGGCAGACGGACGGATCCTATAAGGGTTCCGTTTTTTCCCTTTTGAGGTACTGAACCCTAACAAAACTAAAAGGTAAGGTAAGGTTCTTGTAAGCCATGAAGAGATAGTTCAAGGAAACCGTCTGCAACTTTAACACAGATTAAAATAATTTCTACGGAGAAAACGAGTGATGTTATTCGAAACCCGTTTCGTTACCAAAGGTCTCATTCAGGCCTGCTTTTAAAAAGTATCAAAACTAAGAGTTCTCATAAAAAAGGCATGGAATTTGAAATAACTTTGCTATGAGCTCGTAGTCAGACAGAAGTATTTTTGTTTTTCTCAGAAAACCACACGTTGATTGGCACTTGACATACCCAAAGAATAATGTATGTTAGTCCCGAATCGAGAGTGCCGTAGTTCTGAAAACTCCAACGTGCATATACTCGAATCATGTCACTCACATGAAGAAAAACACAAGAAGCGAACATTCTTCTAAGAAACACGACGTGAAGATGAAATAATAAAATATTGCTTTAGTAGAAATTCTTAAGCAATGTATGCTGTCGCGTCTATTCCATGCGGAAATCAATGCGTCGCGGGTTACTTTTTCGACTAAATGTTTGATCCATAGACATTTTGCCCATCAAAATGATATAGTAAGGTAAATAATAGCTATTCAGCTTAAAACTATTATTTATGAGCTTGCAACAGTGCCGAAATATCGGAAGCTCATAAATACGAGTAATAAGGTACATGGTTGCAATCCCTATATCTAGTATCTAACTATTCTAAAGCTATTCAGCTTGTTATATTATATTTTAACGATCATTCAACTACTATTACTAGCGTATGCAACTGACACCACGAACAAATTTCGTGCGCCATGAATTGACGCCTTGTCATCAACTCATATAAATGGTTACTTTCAAGGAATACGTCATAATTATGTCGTCGTATTTGCGGCACATTTTTTGCTTGGCAAAGCTTCTCTTTACTTAGTAATAACAACTCACTGTTAACATTAATATTATGTGGAAAATCTGACCAAAATTATATCAATATAAAAACAACATGGTCACCTACAAAATAGGTCACGGATGATCACTTCTGGATTGCCATGAAGTAATAAAACCACGTAAGGTAAAAACATTTAGTTTCGTGTGTGGCATTAATAAATACTGCATTCTGACTGAGGTCGACTGGACGAAGTGCAAGGAAGTATTTAAACTGCCAAAAATAGCCGAACAATATGTTAAATAACTGTATAAATTAATCAAAATGCAATGTCAAATGCCTTTTACCGACTGGACGAAGTGCAAGGAAGTATTTAAGCTGCCAAAAATAGCCGAATATTATGTTAAATAACGGTATAAATTAATTAAAACGGTATAAATATTTTAGTATATTTCTTTCGTATTACATGATTCTCAATGATAACACTTTACTTTGTGGCCTTAGACCAATTTACTCAATTATTAGAAAGATTATTAATGCTGGTTGAAAAAATAATATCTGACTTATTTCATTACAGCATAGGTGTATACTCCTTTATTATGTAACTAGTATGTACCTTAGTAGTTCGATATACCTTTAAACTCCATTCATCTCTGCTAGTCCAATATTGTAAACAATCTTTTTGTAACTTGTAATTTAAAAAAACTCAGTGTTGAACGATGAATTAGCTAATGTTGTAAGTTTTGTGTTTATCTTGTTTTAAAAGGAATATTTTCGCAAAAAAATAATGTCAAGATTGTTTACAAAATTCGACTAGTGAAGAAAAACGGACTTTAGTGTTTTTATGGTATGTAAGTACGATATTGGTCAGCCATTTGTAAAAAAAAAATAAGCTATCTGGCATTGCGTGATTTACATTGAAATCCGTTGACGCAGAAATGAATGCCCGATGCACATGCATGGCAGATTTATCACCAACCACCAATTATTTCTGGGTGAGTGCTTGGAATTTTTTTTCGTTTTTTTTAGCCTATAAAAAAGTGAACCCCTGCATTTTACTCCTCTCTTTCTCCGCAAAATTTTTAAGGCCGATTTTATAATTGTCACGGCTGACATGTTTATCAGAAACTTATACATATAGGGATATGTATGTAGGTGCACTTGGTACTACTTACCGTACAATGTTCTCGTCTAAGCAAGAAATGATTGTCATGAGGTTACCTATAATTTTCAAGTATTTATTTTTATTTGCCGGCACTTTCGTTCTCAGGACTTACGAAACATTCAGACTTAAATAGCTGCTTAGCCGCTTCTTCTTTAATTATATTTAAATGTCGTATCAAGTGTCCTATCATATTGCCCCGTCGATTTTCCAATGGCTTTAGAACATTCCTTTCTTTGTCTACAATCATGAGCACTTCTTTGCTTTTCTTTTCTGTCCAACTGATTCTTGGCCGCTAGTCGTATAATATTATCGTCATGGCAAGAAATGATCGCCACGAGGTATTCTATAATATCCTTCTATGGACACTCAAGGCTAACATAGTTTAGGGCACACTAGGGCACATATCTCTCATGAGTCAAAAAAAATCAAAAATTCAAAATCTTTATTTCAATTTAGGTCATGAAGTGACAAATATAAAAATTAAAATAAATGTGCGAAACATGTCTTCTTATCTTTTGGGCCCTACCAGCGCTTCGAGACAGAACACAGACAATTAGGCAAGTGCTGAGAAGAAACGCCGGAACAAACTCAGTCACCACTAGCTGCCGTAAAATCAAAATCATCAAAGGTAAGTACATCAGTTGGTGCAGGCTGGACGGACCACACATTCGTGTCGTTTAGATAGTCTTGAACCTTATAATAGCCTTTAGACATAAGCGTGTTTTTAACGTGTTTCTTAAATTTATTTGAGTTTGAGTTTCTCGTATAACATAATTATCACGAGAAGGTACCACAAAATCTATTACAAATTACTTTTCTCGTATTAAGTTTCTCATATTACCAACCTTTATAATAAATTCGAGGATATATAAAGAAAATTCATGGTTTGTTAGCTTCCTCTGAAAAACGAAATCGTCTTTCTTATTTGCATTTTGATTGCGTAAATTCTT
Organism: Pyrausta aurata; assembly: GCA_963584085.1. Classification (NCBI taxonomy): domain Eukaryota; kingdom Metazoa; phylum Arthropoda; class Insecta; order Lepidoptera; family Crambidae; genus Pyrausta; species Pyrausta aurata. The sequence continues at coordinate 9,638,123 of OY757266.1, forward strand.
AACTCGGCTCACACCATACATTATCATGTAGATCTAAGGAAGAAAAATTGTAGCTTCTGTTAAAACCTCAAAAAGTACGAGGGACATTGCAAATGTAAAATACTTAATACTTTAGCCAAAATATACGCGAAAACATCTCTAAATGGTCACGTGTCACCAAATGTGGCAAATATTTCTTAATTTTTTCACAAGCGAGTGCTAAATAGTTCGTATTACCACATTAAACACGGTTAAGTCATTGACTTGTTCGTTACCAAATAGTACCATCGTGAACACACCCACACTCACATAAGAATTTTTATCTAAATCAAAATTATTGATGCAATTTTTATGTGCCTCTTCTTGAAAATATTTAGCTTGGTAATCCTGTTAAAAATTATAAGTACTACAAGTTAAAATAGTTTCAATCAGAAAGTCTTACAAGAAATACGAAGCGCAATCTTCGTGAATGGCTGACACTGGTTAACATCTGGTGCATCCATCAAAGTTTTTCCTAAGATGATACCCTCCTTCCGTCTGTGCTCCATAGCATGAAATGTTTGGAAAAATAAGTTTAGTTTAACAATTTTTGTTAAACTCCATGTTATCCGTCTTTAAAGAAGATCTAATAAATTCATACTTACACTCGCCTTGTTGTTATTTTAACGCAGAGAAGGCGTTATGTGTACATTTGAGTAAAGTTACGTGGGTCTACCGCAGTCCTCATAAACATGGAATGTTACCTACCAATCCCGTAGCAGTCCTTTGTAAAACCTTCAAGGACTAACCGACGGAAATGTGTCAGTATACCCTAATCAACATGACGTTGCAGTACAGAAAACCACCGGTGCTATTATTTCCTCCTACGAAATGTCAGATACACGTCTCGATCGAGCCTTACGTCACACTTGCATAAACCGCTATTTGATGTAGGAAAGGCAATATTACGCGGTGCGTGCGCATTATTTGCCTTTCTTTTGTCCCAGCACTGCGCAAGTCATAGGCTTTTAAAGGAATACATACATAAACGTTGGTATTTTCCTTTTGTTTTCGTATGTAATGGCTATACAAAGTTAAAGTTCGTACATTTATGAAAGAGTAAATACTTGCATAATATTATATATTTGCTTTAAGTGTGTTTATGTACGTATACTTTTATAATTTTATAGTTTAATTATTTAAGTTTATATGTATTACTATAATATATATGTATACTAAGTATATATGTATTATTTATTTAAGTATATATGTATTACTACTTTCATTAGTTGTTTTTTCACTGCACCCGTTGCCGTCTTTCTGCATGACCTAAAGGTTTGACTGGCAGAGAATGCTTTTAGCATTAAGTCCACCTTTGTACACTAAATTTGTGCAATAAAGTCTTTAAATAAATATACATAATGAGCTTATGTATGATGATATTAATGATATAAATTGCACTTGTAAAAAGCAACTGTGACAGACGAATCGAACCCCGGGTCTTACGCTATCCGGGCGCATGCCTATACCACTCGGCCACCGTCAAACTGCCAAGTTGAATTTTGCAAGTGCTTTCTTTAACGCGTAGGCTGCGTGACCGTCACAGTTGCTTTTTACAAGTGCAGTATTAGCGACAAAACACTATCAAACAAAAATGAAATTATTATGATACTAGCTTTTGCCCGCGACTTCGTTCGCGTGGACTTCAGGTTCGTCCCGTCTAGTAGCGCAAAAAATGTGTCTTTTTACGACCTCACATTAGAAACCTCAAAAATTGTAGCCTATATGTTATTCTGATGTATAAGCTATATTGTGGTAAAGTTTCATTCAAATCCATTCAGTAGTTTTTACGTGAAAGAGTAACAAACATCCATACATCCATACATCCATACTTACAAACTTTCGCCTTTATAATAGTAGTAGGATAGTAGGATTACAACCTTACAGTACCTACTACGGTAGTTAACTGCTAAAAAAACATCAGTCACATTTACTGCTATCGTTTCCTTTACAAAAATTACTTGATGATTTGCAAATAAAGTCAATTTATTAAGCTTATGTACAAAGTATCTGATATCTCTTCAAAGTTGTGTTCGTAGTGTAGAGGTAGTAGCTAAGCACGCTGGGTTTCAAGGCGTCGCCGCTCCGAGGTTCCGGGTTCGATTCCCGGTCGGGTCAATGTGGAAAAGTTAATATTCTAAGAGTACATTACCTCGGGTTGTGTATTGTGGTATTTACCGTTGTTGCCGATTTCCATAATACAAGTGCAAAAGCTACTTTATCAGAGCAATGTATGAGCATTTTTTTTATATGATTTTTTTAAAAGTTTTAGTCCAAGAATTATAAAAAAATCTCTACTTGTTTAAACTTGGACAGGAGCAATAAGATAGGCCGATAAAATCTGCCTACAACCCGCTAATACACTAACCGCGTGTCCGCATCACGTAACCGCTGTGACACACATTTATGTATTTATTTTAAAGTACGCACAACAGCACGTCAAGCTAAATACGGCGGTATCTTATGCTGTTAGAGTAAGGGCTATTTTTTAACGAAAATGTATAGTCTAATAAATTGCTGGCGATTGTACGTCGCACTAGAAAATACATTTTAAACATGTAATATACAATACGGGTGCATTTAATATTGTTCATGGAGGATAATGAACTTATGAGTACGTATCAAATTATTAAGAAGGCTTAATTTTACCAGATTTCTATCATAGTTCAGTGGCACGTGATTCCTCTAAGTATGTAGGGAATTAACGAAGGGGGTTCCAAAATACTACTGGTTTGATAAACCTATAGTTTGGAAATCATCGCCTGACCAACATAAACGACAGAGCTACAATGTCAACATCAAGAGGACCTAAACCACGGAGTAAGAAGACACTATACTACATTTTATTATGAATTAGAAACCCTAAAGTGGTTATTTAATATTTACTCACCATCATCACATTTATTATTTACCACTGAACTTTGGCCAATTCCCAAAGGTCGCTTTCCAGAAATCTTTCAATCGCCTCAGACCACTTAACTTGAATATTTAACACCGATATTTATGTTAGTGCTTAACATAAACATACTTCGTCCTTTGATGTGGTATACCTAAACAAGGGTAATTGGGGATAAATGTCGGAACCGCAATAAAAAGGGTACAAAATAAAATTCGGTCCGGACATTTTGTAAAAAATACATCTATGTTTGCGCATTCTTATTTCTAGGTGCCTGCCAAATTCACCGACAAGTATTGTTTGGTAATGTTTTTACTGCAGAGTTGGAATCGTTTAATATACAAGGGAAAACGAAACATGCCCTAGAGTAGGATATTTTGTAACCAGTTATGTAAATTTTTAAACAGATCATAATCTACAAAACATCTAAACCTCATCTTAAAACAGATTAAAATCGTATCATAACAACACAGATTCTAGTGTCCTGATTTCATAATCTCGACATTAGATAGGCTCCAATGTCCATAAGAAGTAACGATCAGGTAAAAGTGGTAGGTAATTGCACCTAGGTACTTAACTGACGGAGCAAATGCTAATTATGTCACAGACACAGTCCGATTGTTAGTGAAAGCACTAAATTACTATCCAGTGAATCATAGTTCATTACGCTTACAGGCACAGATGTTGTTAATTACAGCCATTGTTTTGACGAATCCCCATTTCTAGACCGTATTTGCGTAAAGGTTTTGAATAAATAGATGCTCGCAATCTCAGACCGTCTACATCTAAAATTCTGTGGAAATTTTAGTGATTTAAATTAGCAGGCCCTTTACTGCCAAATAATTTCAATATGGATTTCATGGAATGTTGCTTTTGAGAACTTTTTATTTACCCAAAACCAAGAAAAAATTAGGTTCCAGAATTTAACAGTCAGGTAACATTTGTTTTAACATACTGCTCGAAACTTTATTATTATTTAGTAAATGTCAAATTTAGTAAGCCTGTCCTATTTTTTTGCACTAAGTACTCTCAGAGGATCACTACCCTCTTTAGACCTAAACAAAAATAGTCATTTTCTATAGATCTACTTAAGCTGTTTACAAGTATATGATTTCGCTACAATAAGTTCTAGGTTTTGTATTGTCAAAATTTAAATGGGTGGCCTTAACACAGGTCGTTAAAACTTTTGTATCGGAACAAAAAAAAACAAAAAATTGTCTGACTAAACTATTGAAGTTATTGATGAAAAAATATTTTGGCTACATAGTTCATTTATGCGAAAATTATAATAATTCATAAAAACATTAATTTTCGCTATATTAAAATAATGGTGGCAACGAAAGTGACGTAAGTCAATTTTTTTGAAAAAAAAAATTATTGAATAACTCTAAAACCATGAGACTTTTCTTAACCCATGTTGGCCTATTCTGATAGATCATGACCTCATCCATCTACGGTTTTCGGTTGAACCACTACTTACGGGACACCCTGTATACAACACTATTATTCAAACATTCAAGTTTTATTAGCCCTTACTAGTTTGTAGACACCTGTTCGTCCGTTGTAAAGCCTTTATTTATTACAATTTGCATATTAACATGTATTTATATTGATTTTATTAGCAATCAAACCATCCATTTGCTAGTTGAAATTAACTACTTTTATCATAGAGATATCTTTTTAGTTTGTCTTCGGAAAATAAAACACAAAAAAAACCTCTGCATTATGTGTTTTATCATTATTTTGAAAACAGACATAAGTGCTTAGCAATGTATGTATTGACTTGATTGAAATAATGGAATAAATAAAAATAACAATCGGAAATGATAAACAGTAATTTATTATTACTAAATTGAAATCTAATTGCATACGTGCAAAGGTATCTGCATAAAATCTAAATACATATTTAGTGTAATGAACTATATGATTTTCACATACATTGCCACTAACTTCATGAGTTTGGGAGACCGCAGAGATGGTCATCACCAGATTACTGGTTCTTTTGGTATGCGCTAAATATTAAGTCGTCAAGTACCTATCAACATAGAAAGAATCATTATTATTATCAGACAAAGGACGTCCACTGCTGAATATAGGCCTTTTCTATAGCCTATAGTTTTCAGCAACAGGATACGAGCGGTCAGCATCTAGTGCAATCTTGCGATCTTTACATGTCAAAGAAGAAATAGGAACGACGACATTCGTGAGATGAAATTTAATTTAACACGAGTGTCGTAGTCGGTATTTCGTTTTCGTTACAGCGTGATGTTTAGACAACTAATGAACTTTTCTCAAGCGACACAACTGGTTATTGCATTAACATACTTACTCCTATCGTGGCCATTCTCGTAGTATCACGTAATCTTATATTGCGCTGTTTACTACGGAAAAGTAGTTCAAATGAACCAACCTTAAGATTATGAGCTAAGAAATTAATTAGCCTTTTGAAATAGTAATTGATTCGGATAAAGATCTTCTTATTTAGATACGTTCTTTTTTCCTAGATTCAGGATTAGGCTGATGAAGTATCCGTAATGAATTCAGGTATGTTACATCTTTTTTTTAATATTATTATACAAACAGCGTTTTACAGATTTGAATGAAGCGACTCTTAAAATATTGGTCGAACTTCACTTGTGAAGTTCGTTTGATCACATAATATACAGTAGTCCTACAAAACTATTCAAATAGTTTAGTTAATATATTGCTACGCTTCACTGATTCAACATAGAGACACTTAATGCAATGTCGTTCAATCACAGTATAATCACATTACTTTATTTTTATACTCCTTAGCTTCAAATCCTAAGACCAAAAAAAATATGCGCTTATTCATCTTGGGCACCAATCGATAAGAGCTTGCGACAAAACGATATCGTAGCGAAAATTAGATTCGCTTCTTAACGCTTGACCCTTGTTTAGACCTGCAGGAGTTATAGTGATGGGAAAGTATGTTGGGAAAAGGCTCTCTGTCGATGTTTAAACACATCGGCAGCAGCCTCTTCGTTATCCAACTTACATAATGATCGGTCACCAAATTACTGTTGGCCTTGGCACCGTGGTGAATGACCAGCAACCGGCCCAAAGATCTCCCGCGAACGCGTGACGATACGTGTAATCAGAACGTAACATCATTAGCATACATTTGAAATTATTTACACGCATCGCCCGGTGTGCTCGTTCGTGGCAGTTAATTGACCGTTTTTAGGATATTTAACTGGTTTTAGATGAAGACTTAATTTTATCTAAGAACAAATTATAGTCCTTATATTGTGAAATAAACGTAGATGATCCTGAAAAACGTAAGTCTAGGATAAAACCAGGATAGATGCCCCACTTTTTGAAATATTCCTTTAATTTTAAAAATATCAATTTCATATCAATAATTGTTATGAATTAAGTTAGTGTTATTCTTCATGTATAACTGTGATATGTATAAACGCAGGACAGGCGCAGGACGTACTGTATAAATGAAAAACTTTATGAGGTTTTAAGGACAAAAGGAGGTGTTTTATCAGTAGAAGACTTTTTCTAAAACAGAATTACTTTCCAAAAAATATGAGCCTAATAATAAGCAGCATTTTGCAGTTTTTAAAGTCTTTTGATTGCCATCACAGCATACAATTCTACATAATTTGAGATCAAATAAAATAATCACAATAAATTTATCCCCATGGTATTTCCGTCCATTTGGTCCAAAAAAAGATTTATTGATAGATTACTTCTATTGCACTTCTTACATCCCCCTGACTCGGTTTTAAGCATTTTCTTTTATTGTACAGAAATTCGACCTCTACAATTTTATTATATGTATAGATAGATAACTCTTTATTGCACACAACATTAGTGAATTTACAAATTTGTTTAAAGGAAATGTACAATTTAGGCGGTCTTATCGCTATAAGCGATATCTTCCAGACAACCTTTGAGTAATGCAATAATGGGTTTATAGGAATTTATTGTGTTCTTTACGAAAACTTTATTGTTCGCATTTCGAATACTGGCTACTGTTTAAAAAAAAATGCAGCTATGCTTAAAACAGACTCCAGTTTTAGTACCTACTACCAACATAATTATACAAAATGTTACGATACAAAATAATTAAGTCGAACGGTTTACTGCTGCAATTGTCTACGAATTATCTCCAGCAGTAGCCAAAACAATGATGATGCTCAGTCATTAGCGATTTTCACGGCATTTCTGCTGCCATAATAGCACAGTTTAACGTGAGAACCCTACAAACGACCCATGCCATTGTGGGTACAAATTTCCACAATTAACTCTCTGTTCAATTAGAGACCTTCTTTCAATGACATAAGACAGTAAGTAGATTCTATATCTGACGTGACTGTAAGCCCAACACGCACCGGCGACCGTGACCGAAGTAGTGAGAGTAAAAAATGCGTTCGCGCAAGCACTTTCGCCGTTGGTTAACTTCCGAACAGAAACCGCAATCTAATCGCCACTTTAACGCAACACACTTAGATATTATTATGGACTGTGCGATTCCACACTGACATCCTCTAACCCACATCCGAATTTCAACTCAAACGCCCAGAAGTAAGCTACGATTTTGCGCGATCAGAAAATGCATTGTGTAACCGATCCAGTTGTCTGTCGATCTTATATTAAAATTATGTTATGATACTAAAGTTATATCATCGGCGGCCGAAGGCTTAATTACTTTAAAGGTTCTTTCGAAAGCAGATGATTTTAATAGCCGTCGGGCTGTTGAGCGATGATTACAAAAACTTTGTTTTTCGGTAACAAATTGTTAAAAAGATTTTGAAGGATTACGCTACGATGTAACTTTTTGTTTGAAGGTTTCCTTTGAGACGATTTTTATGGATAGACAAAACAAAATGTTTATAAGATTAGTTAAGTGGAGTAAAATCAACTTTGAACAAGTCTTGACCAAACTTAGGGTCTGCTGCATCAAGAAAATTAGATTTAGAAGGAAAATATTCACGTACCTAGTTCAAAAAGTTTTATGTTAATTACTCTTAACCATTCACATGTTTTTTTTTTTTACTTTTCAAACATTTAAAGAAACCTGATTTATAAGTTTGACAAATTATTCAAATCAATTAGAAATGTGAAGTATCGTTTCACATTATTTTAGCGGCCGGCTGGCAAAAACCTGTTTTCAAAGTTTATGCAAGACAAAATTAACCTTGACAAAGGATTTAGCACTTCCTTTAAAAATATACCAATGTCAATGTTACTTTTAAAGATTTATTGATTTAAGATAAGGTTTACTTACTTATTATCATGTCTAGTAACTCACATTTTTAAATTAATTATTTATTACATTAACCTCAGGTAATTTTCTATCTAAATTGTATGTTCAAATTATATTCTTAGCTACAGAAAACACATACAAATACATATATTGTGTAAATATTAATATAACAAATCCTAGTATCTGTTACATGTAAAAGGCGCGTGATGAATGTAATTAACAATTCCGTCTAACCAAAAATTACCACCGCACTTGAAATTGTTTTCCTCAGCACAATCGCATCGGTCAAAACCCGCAACGTAATCAAATGAACAGTCAAAAACATAACATCATCCTCATAATCGACCATTAGGGAACTCCTAAAGAGGAACGAAAAGCAGCATTCCTTACATGATATAAGTGCCCATTGTGACTAGTGACAACAAACAGGAGTCTATAATTATGAGATTTAGCTGCAAGGAAGACTCGATAATGGGTCTCTTGTTTTGAATTTAGCTACGAGGACAAAAGGTTATCTTCCGCAGTATTTTTCCTATGCAGTGTTTATAAGAAAAAGTTTTCCCGATGAAATTTTCAAAATAAAATTATTATGGTCTCATACAAGGCCATTTAGGGCCAAGTTGGCGAGTACTGCACTAAACATACGCAATGCTAACATTGATAGAACAACACAGGGTGTGGTCATACAAGTTAAAAAAAAATTTACGTAGTTGACTGCAGGAATATCGATAGGTCTGATAAAAATAGTCATAAAACAGGCAAACCTGGATAGAAATGTAAAGAAATACCTAAAAATACATCGATAGGCAATTTGCTTTCAAAATTGCGCCCACCTTCTATGAGAGGAGAGAAGAGTTTTCCTTATTTGCGAGGAAAATACAAGCAGTAAGCAAACATATTAAATTAATATTTAAATTAAAAAGTTAATCATACCTAATAAGTACGTGTCGTCATAATTTCGAAACTTTTACCAAAAGATTTGTTACGATGTTTTATAATGAGGTGGGATGACGTCACGTGTATGCTAGAATTTGTAATAAAAATAACTGAAGTACTAAAAAATACAACTTTTCATTCGAAGAACGAAGCGGATATTATTGGTGTCACTGGAAAATTCCTCTCTTACCTAATGTTAAATTACAATGCATCTTTCACAATTACAGCTAAGAATATGTGTTTTATTTCAAAGATACTGCTGTAGCGCTAAACAGAGTAGAACTAGCAACGAAACATTACATTATTAAATTCCAAGCATTTAGTTGTTGCAATAAAATATACTTCTTAGGTATTGTACCTTCCTTTAGAGTTGTGCGAATTTGTCCTTCTTTTGATAAACAAATGCCAGGAATGATAAATCTTAATGAACACATAGTTCAATTAAGGCAGCCTTATTGCTCGTAGCAATTTCTTCATGCAAGACTTTTAGGCACGGTTCGGCAAAAGCTAAAAGAATGAAAGAACAGGCATGGCGGGGAAATTATATCTAGAGATATTTGTTTCATTTTACGTTATTTTTTAATGTGCTCTGGTGCTACTGCTACTACCAAAAGTCGGGCTCATATCGTTTTACGTAGGAAGTCAAAAACTAACACTCACCTAGCTCACCGCTTGATATTTGATGACATACTATCGTAAATCTGAGCTTTAATTACATAAATGTCAAAGGTGCGAAGCTAACTGTGAAACTATGAAATAGGCAACGTTGATTGAATATTTCATAACAAGCTTTTGAAACATTTATTGTAATTTGCTATAGCTATTGTATATTCTGCGGACCACGTTTTAGAAGGTTTATGTAATTATTCTAGTGACTTACTACACGCAACAGTCAATGAATGTTCGTGTTGAAAGGTCGAGCATTTTTTACTTTACTTACTTTTCTATTAAAATGGAGGCTAATTTATTGAAATGAATTGTCTATTTATGAATCGAATTTAATGTTTTCACTGTTCATGATATTTTAGCAAAAAAGGGGTCAACTTAAAGACCCTTTACACACTGTGACTTTTAGCATCGATAGGACTAACGCGCGTTTTGGAAACGCGATTGCGCATCGCGCGCGACTCACGCAATGAACAGATTTTGGCATCGATGCAGCATCGCGACTGCATCACGTTTATTTATTTATTTATTTTATTTATTTATTTAATGGACTCTTTTTCTTAAAATATAATAAAGCTCACTATCGGATAGACAATGGAATTAAACATATATTTCGATATTGTGATGCAATCAGTCAAAATAGTTATTCTCCTATTTGAATTTCATAGATACACTTCGCTCTAATTTTAGTTACATTAGTCTGAAAATTAACTATCTAACATACGTTTGTATACTGCCAGTTTCTGCAAGCCAAAATTAGTGAACCAAATAAGTAAAAGGACATTGGTTTTCAATGTCATACGTTCTCTGCAAAAAGCTGCTAATTAATTTATTGAAGGTGATGATAATTCGACTAAACTATACTGTGGTTGAGATTTAAATAAGAGTGTTATCACCATGCTGTTTAAATTTTCAGTAAAATCTTGCGAATAAACACCCATGAAGTTAAGTTTGGTTACATAGGAAGATTGATTGATGATTTTGAGCAAAGGCTTGCTCTTAAAATAACTAGATTTCAACAAATATCTTAGAAGCTATATACAGCGTGTGGCCTGTAATAGGAGCAACAATTTTAATAATGATTCCACAGAGTATACGTAGATACCCTGACCTGGTCATAGTGCTCTAAAATGCTTTAACTCAGAGATATAGTAATCCAAAGTCAAATGTCAAGTTCTATGACTGGACATTTGTTTGCAATACATTGCTGGTTCGATTTATTTTGTTAGAAAATATCAATAAATTAAACCATATAGAATTGATTACTGGTTACCTAAAGGGCTTATACTAATTTTTTTTTGCTCCTATTACAGGCCACACCCTGTATACTATCAGAGTTTTAAATTAACATCACACCATAATAATGTTCGTAGCTCAAGAACGACGCGCGCTTGCGCTAGCCCCTAGCAACCATAGAGGTAGTTGCTGTCCTCTGGTCTTTACAATGAACATTCGCGTAATACGAAATTTACGCAGGCGACGCCGCGGGGGACCGCTTGTTAGTAGTTTTATCTTCCCTACCAGACTTCGATCAATTACGTAAGCTCTCATAAACAGAACCGGAACTTATATTACGGATGCGACAAAACCCTCATAATAGACAGTCGAAACAGGTAATAAGTCTCAAATCAAAAAGCGGACTTACCATTTTTTCTGCTATTACAAAATCTAAACACCACTTCAAGGCACAACACTTCACTTGACACCTCACGGCACTGAGTCAAACCACTAAACTGCTTTTGTAGAATGCACTCGGACTCTGCAAATAAAAAAAAACATCTAAGTGAAAGTGAATCGTAACAGGCCATGGCGAGATGATTTCGGCAACATTATAATGCAATCTAGGAGGTGGTCTAGAAGGTGACTGATTGACTGACTGACCTAGAGCTGGCTCTATTGATACTGGCATCAGCCAATGCACAACTGATACATGAACATAGAGTATCCTGATTTCTTGCAGTAGCTTGCAAAGGTAGAGGACTGTCAATAGGAAACTTTTTGAAAATTTTCAATCCAACCGCTGCATGGGTTAAATCATATTTGTAATACAATGATAAATAAAGTTATTTAGTAGTGGTAAGTACCACTACTAGTATTTTATATTCAAAAATTTCAAAGTAGGTTTAGTTAACTACACAACGTATTATATGTATCAAATTATATTCTTAAGTTCGGATGAAACATGAAAATATCAATCGAAATTGTTTGGTAAAGTTTTGGGAGCTGAAGCAATTCATAGACCATATAAAAACCTGTTTTTATTCAAGGTGAATATAATATTCCAAGTGCCTACCTGTTACCATTTACCGTTAATGTAGAGCAAAAAAGGGCAAAAAGTCGCGATTGTTGTATGGGAGCCCCCACTGAATAGGGAGGCCCCCTTAAATATTTATTTTATTTCATTTTTAGTGTTTGTTCAACAGAAATACATAATTTGTGAACATTTTTACTGTCTAGCTATCGCAGTTCATGAGATACAACCTGGTGACAGACGGACGGACAAACGATCGGGCTGATAGCGAAGTCTTAGTAATAGAGTCCCATTTTTACCTTATGGGTTCGGAACCCTAAAAAACCTATCTTAAAATGCGTCCAATGTAATTAATGATGTAACGCCCCAATGAATACTATGAGTGACTGATCGATGATCGTTGCTTTCGGTTTTGGTGTGGCAACGAGGTTTCGTGGTTTGCTTAAGAATTGCACCTAAAGTCTAGACGCAAATAGCTCTCAATAGATAAAATTGACACCAAGACGTACCTAGGTACTGAACATTTTAGAGGTAATATGGTTAGTTTAAAAAGCAATATTAACTCGTCAAGTATGCGTAAACGAGACACAATAAAAATTCCATTGTTATGCGACTCTCGGCATTCGTTTGATACCTGACTGATTAACACGTTCCGGGACACTACTCCAGACACAATAGATGTTTTATTGTTTTCACGCCTGTAGGCGGGCACTGTCCCGGAACGTGTTAAGTTATAGCAAAACCTACAACTGTCTGTTTGAATTCATGATGACGACGTCATTTTATCTGCAATTATTAATTCTAAGGGCCTGATTTGCAGAAGGCTTTCTTCTCTTTCATACTAATTCATGATCATTTTATTTAAAACTGATGTAATTTTTATAACATGTTCTAACCTAGAACAAAAAATAATATCAGTTATTGTATTACTTACATACTTCAAACTGTTCGAAGTTGTGATAGCTTTAGTACTTTTTCTGTAGCTAAAATTAAGTTTGCCCAACTAGATCGGATGACTTACAGGCCAGCAATCTCGAAAGTTTTTTATTGGATTCCCTAAAAAAATTCAAGATCCTCTGATGTCGAAAATAAATCAATAAGTAGGCTCGGTTAGGTTGAGAAAGTTATTGCAAAGATTGCAACGTAGGATTAGTTTTCAATAAATATTACCTACACGATCGGGGATAGATAGGCCGCCGGCGGTCGAGTAAACTGATTATAGCACTAAATGTAACGTTAGCAAATTTAAATTAAAAGTTCAAATCTTTATTAGGTACGAGTATCTTGTAAGGGGTTTGCATTAACATAGGTTGAGATCTCCTTTTAAGTATAATAACCGGTGTTAGGAGAGGCCAAATATTAAGACTGGTGGTATTAATTCAGGGCTTGGAAATTCAATTGGGACTACATGGAATAATGATTTCAATACATTGATAGCTTTGAGTAATAAGCATTTATTGTAACCGAAAGCTTTTTCACAAAAAATACCCTCAGTATAGTTCCACAATGTTGCATCAGAAAATTATGATAGTACAACTTAAAGTAACGATGTAATTCATTTAGTGGACAATAACAAGTTAAAACGGTCAAGGATTGCGCCGGCGCAGGATTATCGAGATGGCCTCAACACTTTCCAGAAGACTTGTGTTTCAGCATCTTTATTGCGTAATTTTTTAAATCAGGAGGTTAATATTGGTTAAATGAACTTGTTTTGTTTTTGAAACGAAATTTCTTCGATGGAATCAAATTGTTCTGCATCGAGCTTTTTCTAGAGTAGGAATGCAAATAAAAGTCGCTGTAAGAAAGTACTGAAAGCACCACAGAACATTTCCTAGAAGTTGTTGTTTATTTTCGTATAAATATTATGTATATTTACAAATGCATTTAAAGTCTACTTTGCAAATGCATGAAGAAAATATTATCGACGGAGTGAAATTCTCCGATGGTCGAATAAAAACTCCTGCGTAGAACAACCATTTTATAACTTAAAGAAACCTCCCTACCGTGGGCATAGTTTCTTGGTATGTTACGCATAGATTATGGCGCAATAATAAAGTTGAAGAAGTATGTAGTGATGCAATTGTGAAGTCATTGACCGAATACAATAGGATGGCTACCGTAAAAAAAATATACCAAGAGAGGTTAATGCATCTTACCTAATTCAACATTGAGCTTTAAAAAGAAAATAAAATTCAACCGCAAGACTAGACAGTTACGTAACTGAAAACAGACTGCTTTTAGAAAATTGAAAGTAAAATAAAGTAAATGGGTTCAGGCGACTAAAAGTGGCCCCGTCTGTATTTGTTTTTTAGGTTACTTTTTTCGAAGTGCCTCAGTCATTTCTAATTTAAATATGCAAGTAAGCTTACCTTTATACCTTAGACCCTAGATTATGTACTTACTAAATCACTTAAGGTTTTTTGCTTGGCTGGTTTTCGCTAGGCAATTCGAAACGTGTTTTTTTTTAAATACAATGTCAAGGAATTTGAAATATCTAAAATATAACCACAAATCCGCAATATCTCGCGTGATGAACAATAGTTAGCCTTGATGTAAGTATTACATAATTGCTCGTTTCTTCTGAGTACTGAGAGTACGTACTTATGAACGAATCAACTTTTAAATCCGGCCTCTAGATACTATTGTACTCTTAAATAAGTACCTAAACAGATAAATATTTGTGGTGCACTTATGTGATTCAATCTTCCAGATATTTTTATTAAACTCTACTTATCTTTTACTGTTCAATTTTGGGATATCGGCTATAAGGCGAAGTGGCAATACGAATAACACAACCCAGAGAATAATGTGAACTGTTCAATATTTGCAAGTGCAACATTTCTAACCGTGGGCGCTAAATCTGCCCTATTTCTAGGTCATAATAAGAAATGCCTAACGTCACCTAAAAATTCATATATTCCTACACTCCAGCCTAGGTCTGTTGGGGCGTAAAATATCAGAACATGCAAGTCAAATGTCTCGTACAAGACCTTATAATAAAATATGGTAAGTAGTTATTATTATGGTAATAAAGTCGCAATCATAGCGCCGAAATGGTATATGCGATTTAACCAAGAGGGTGCCAAGGTCTTCGCAATGGCAATAAAATACAGACACTGGATTTATTTGGGATATCTTTGTGGATAAATACGATTTAACTTCTGTGTGGAACGGATACATATATGACATATACATTTCCAGTATTTGATGAACTCTTGTTAATAAAATATTTTAGGTTTCATAAGAGTTTAATGATTCGTAGCTAGAAGTCACATTTATACTGTTAAGAAGGATTAGGGTTTAATCGTTTTTGTTTTTACTTTACTTATTTTTTTCATTATATTATTTACTGACTTACCTAGGGAAATCGGGGATTTTAATTGGACTTGATAGATAGTCTTGCTTTTCCGGACAAGACAATGTTTGTTACGTACGTCTCTTTTTTAAAAATAATACTTACATACACGTGTTTTCAATATTCCACATTGATATAAATCAAGAACGTTAAAAGCAAACCATCTCAAATCTTGTAACAATTATTATCACTAATGTAATGATATTAAATCTGCATTAATTGATTAAAAATTCCCGAAAAGATTTTCTTATGAAACACGTTTTCTTCGGATATAATATTAGAAACACGTGTAGTGAAGCAAGAACGGGACCAAGAATTATTATCAAACTATCTCAGATCTGCTCCAAGATGCTAACTATGATACTTACACGTATTAGGGACGCTATTTCCCTCCCTTAGGCTACTTTTCTACCATAGTTGTGTAAATCAGCAACGAAAGAGTAACGTTCAGCGTAATTGGTGATGATTATAAAATCATTTGAATTTTCTTCATCATGCATGAATGAAGTAGCAATGACAGCGCCGTCGATTCTTTGGTTACAATCTTATCATTGGACAGTACGTCTGTCAGTATACATATATTTACGCATCAGTGAATATTATGTACAACATGTAGAGAAATAGAAATACTATGGTACACTAGTTGCCTAATTACACGGAGTATAATGATACGTCTTCATTAAAAAAGTAAAGTTAGCCTGTAAGCATCCCACTGCTGGGCAAAGGCCTTACCTCAAATATGAGGTAGTATGAGCCACACTCCACCACGCGGGCTCAGTGCGGCTTGGTGGAGGGGTGTTTGCAAGGCAAGCGACCAACCTTGCTTCAGATTTTATCAAGCCTCTGACTAGGCTTAACGACTAATATCAACCGATATTAGCCGGGACCAACTGCTTAACGTGCCTTCCGAAGCACAGAGATGCTCGTGATATACGTCACTTAAATACGTCTTCCTTATCCCTCATTTAAGATTTCTCTGTGTTTTCGGAACAATAAGCCATCCATTTCACTTTCAAGGTCGTGCTAACAGACTGACAGAGACGGCTATAGGTATCTTAAAATCATGTCATGTTACAGTAAGCTTATAAAAGTCGGTGGAAAAACAGCTTAATCGTGTAGTCGAGAAAATTTCCGAGTATTGCTAATAATGTAGCGCGCCTCGTAACACTACCAGACTGGATTCAGACTGTATAAGGTTGCATAACTACAAACTACACCGTTCCTAGGAAACTTGTTCACTTCCTGTGTTTCTAGGGTAGTGGAATGGGCATTAACCCCTGATTCACCTCGGACGTTACTTGCTGCGGCAGAATTAGTGATGTGACCGTAACAGATTTGCCGATGGAAAAGTGATCAACCGGTACAGTTGAGGGCGCTGCGAGCGCAATGAACTTTTTTCTTTTTTCTAATTGTTTTGTCACTGTAATTTTTTAAATCTTTTTAATTTTAATTTTATTTGAGTCTGTTTCTTTTATTACTGATTTTAGGTATGTGTTTGCCTTACACACAACACAAGGGTTCCCGCTGAAAATCAGTGTCGCGGCATGCTTGTCATCTGCTGCCGCGACTTATACTGAGCGGGGACCTTTTTGGCACACAATTTTTTAATCTATGTTTTTTTTCTGTCTCCTTCTGTCTTTGTAATTTTTAATCTTTGTGTGTGTCAAATAAATAATTATTCTATTCTATTCTATTCTATTCTATTCTTGATAAATGTTTGCTTCAAAAGTTGGACAGCAAAAGTATTCTAAGCGTAAGTACTTAATTTGATCTCAAAAAATGCAAGAGAAAGATTACAACTTATGTAACAGTCAATTTTTGCATTTTATAATAACGAAATAGTAGTTTGGGGGAGGCTTTTACTCAACAGTAGAACAGTATAGGAGGGGGAAAATGAAATAGATGGGATTTTGCATCCCGTCTAATTCCTTTTTTTTATTTGAGTAAAAGCCATTTTATTTTATAGACGTCGAAAATAGTTTTGAATCTTTACAGAAGTCGATTATGAATAATTCATAATAATTCTAAATTACCAAAATACAACTTAAATAAACGTTCAGTTTTAGGATCTAAATAGTCACAAAAAAAACGGATGTAATAATAAAAACCTGTTATTCCAACTACATAGAGTAACCATAATGCGAATAAAAATGTCTGAATTAAAATATTATTAAGCGGTCCACTTAACAAGTGGCTTAACAAAACCCGTTATTTATATTTATTATTTAAAA
Source organism: Pyrausta aurata (assembly GCA_963584085.1). Lineage (NCBI taxonomy): Eukaryota > Metazoa > Arthropoda > Insecta > Lepidoptera > Crambidae > Pyrausta > Pyrausta aurata. Next base: position 9,655,718 of record OY757266.1, read on the forward strand.
TATTTTCAGCGTACATATTTTTAATTAGAATTTACCTGGTAACACTTTTAAAAGGAGTTACGGTTAATTATTTTGAGAATAACATCGCATTATCCCGTAAAGTGTGACAAGTATTTATTTCACTTTTAATTTTACAACAATTATAATTATTACCTGTATAAAAATAATTAATTGACGTTTTGACATAAATACTCGTAGTATTAAAATAACTTCAATGTACAAAATATCATCATCATTAATAGCTGAATAGGCCTCACCCACGTTTTCCACAGCGACTAGTTGCGAGCGGTCTGCATCTAGCGTGATACTGCGATCTTTACAAGATCGTCTGTCCATCTTGTCGGTGGACGTCCTACCCTGCTCCTTTGGTCGAAGCGTCTTCAATCAAGAACTTTTCTGCCCCAACGGCCATCAGTTCATTTATAGCTCAATGAATGCCTAGTATTGCTTCTGTACCAGTATCTCACTATTAGATAGTAACCACATTGGGTTAGACTCAGCGTTAACAAGTATTAAGTATATTTAGTTAGCTAGTTACTTTTAACTACAAAAAACAACTCTTACAAAAAACGTCCCTCCTTTTGCTCTACTTATAACTAGAGCAAACTCTTATAAATAGTACAAACCCTAATTATTCAACAATGACTGTAAAACAGCTGCCCAAAATTATGGAAAAAGGGTGAGGCTTTTTGTATACACTGATACCTACATAATTCGTATTTATCCCATCAAAATCTCTAAGTTGATGTGCTGATAGTATCTGATAGGGTACGTACTTTAAAAAATTCTGATTTTTAACTTTTAAAGCATTTTTCCAACAATCAAAAATAATTTACGTGTTTCCCGACAATTTTCAAAGCAGAATAAGTATATTTTGTTTAATATGAACAAAAGTTATGGTAACTCGGTTATGTTATAGTCTTTGCAAAACCAAAATTCTGTGACCTTTTAATTTGTAGGTGCAAATACGAATTTGCTAAAGGTTTTGAGAGTTTTATTTATGCCAGGTTTATCTCTGCAAGCTTATTTATGGCTTGGCAAACGTTACAGGACAGTTTTAGGTACCAAACTTTCTTTTGGCCTGCAGTTCTATGTAATTCTGCGGCTCTACTGTACTTTTCGATGTGTAGTATATATACTGTAAAACTTTAGCTACACTTTTCATTTATCTGGTGTATACCTGGTCATTACCGTTCATTAACTTTACAGTTGTTGGTATCTACAGAAAACAATGACGTTTTTAAATGTACGTAAAAGTGACCTCAATATTAAAACATCATTATCAAAATCGAGATCACCTTACTTCATCATCGTTGCAAAATGATGCAAACTAGGTGACGAGCTGTCAAAATCTAACATGACGTGTACGAAGTGTGTTATGTTATGAATGTGTTAGAATAGAAAGTTATGTCGGCATGTAAATTGTAAATGGTTGGGTACTGTAAGCATAATGTTGACCCTAAATATTCATATTCGTAATGAGGCTTAAGCAATCACTTATTTTCCGATGATGTGGTAAAATCTTAACTTGACTCTTACATTACGGTATTGTATATATTTATTATATGTATATTTTATTATTATCTCAGTGAGCACATTGATCTTATTGAAATTGTTGCTAACTCAAACATTTTGAACCTACTTTCTTAGGTGTATGTAAGTAAAACAAGAACATAATTCATATTTTGGATTCCAATCGACGAGAGGTAGTAATGAACGGTAGCGGTCTTTCGCAACTAAATCATCGTTAGAGCAAAAATTTTATGCACCTTGCGTCGTCTTTTGTTTGAAATTACATCCGTTCTTGTGTCGTGTGTTCAAGCGATTTTTTGGTATAAAGTGGTTAAGCACGATAGACCTTAACCGCATCTAACTAAGCCATATTACCAAAGACAATTAGATCCACCATAACAATTCTTACTCGTGATTAGGTCTTATATTTAACTCTGGAGACAATACCATGAGAATCCTCAATCAATGATTCATAAGTGATTTTGTTGCATATTTATGGCCACGTCTCTATATTTAAAAGAATACTTAAACTTAACTTAACTTTATGTCGTATCACGGCTGTTTACGAAATACGCTTCACTCACACTTTTATGAGACCCACTTTTGTGTTACTCAATTCACGATGTCATAGTAAGATACACATAATATGTACCTATACTCCATACATATTTGTGTAAAATATCCAGAGTTGAATTAAAAGAAATGGTAATTCTCGGTTTGAGTAGGAACAAGTAACTATCTAGCAATAAAATTACTATAGTCAGCGCGTTAGCAACTGAGTCTTGAGGCCCTAATGTCAATGGAGATAGGAATATACAGCCCTCCGCTTCATCGTTAAGTGCAAGCGAGGTAGACATTACACTGACAGGACTTCGTTAATAGCATGCCGAATATCATAATTCTTTTAGTTTTTTTTTTTAATTAATCCTCACTTAAACTTCTCCGTTTTGTTAACCATGCAAATAACAATGCACACACATGAAGGTACTTTATCTACTTGTACCAAGGAGGTACTTTTAACACGTTCCGGGACACTACTCCAGACACAATAGATGTTTTATTGTTTTCACGCCTGTAGGCGGGCACTGTCCCGGAACGTGTTAACGACCTTTTATTCACATCATTTACTATAAATAACATTGTATTTGATGTAGATAATATCTGATAATTGTTACTAGAATATCAATTCACTTACACGACTTTAGGGATTTCTGAAAATATTTCCTTATTTGTTACAAAAATAACAGGGGAAAATAATGAAGTAACATACTTCCGGCATTTTCTTGGAGAAAGAATGCGTAGGCTAATGTAAATACTTTTTCTTAATTTACAATAAATAACTTTTCGACCACACCAATCTTTTCAAAAACTTGGGGACAGTCTCGTTAACTTGGATGTTTATGTATTTCATTAATAAAAAAACAGAATAAGACTTCCACAGGTTAAAAGCTAATTTTATGCTTCAATGAAATTAATTCATCTTTTAATGATGATCAAAAATGATACTATTTACTATGAGTTTAAAATATATTATATATTTTAGAAATCAATATATTTTGAGCTTTGAGTAAGTTTAACCCTAAAATGAATTGATACAATTATGTCAATTGAGTCACTCAATTCTAATTGAGATCAGAGTCTAATAAATTTAATGTAGGTAGATGCATCCATTTTATTCATTATTTTAAGTGCCTTAAGTTATTCAAAGAAAACCGAAGTACTTAGCTGGGTACTTTCATCAATTCTAATATTCAATAAGGCATCTTGTTCTCGGTTTCTCCCAAGGGTAAGTTCTATAAGAATGATCAAAGTTTTAAGTGAAAAGAAGTTTTTGCTGAAACGTCGCTGATACCGATGGTCCCATTATTGCAAGTTTCAGTATCGCAAAAATTGAATCACGTAAAAGCTCCAATCTCGATTCGGACCGATCTTGCTACGGGGGTCCTTATAGTTATTGCTACCGACCGGCGACCTGGTAGAGGTTTGTGTAAGAAATAAATTAATAAAATCAGATATTCCTGTTAATTTAGATAAACACGCTCTATTTTCTTCAACTGTACTTATTTGAATAGATAGGAGATAATTGGCCAATCTTGGTATACCTAGACATGCGCCCGGATAGCGTAATACACGGGGTTCGATTCCTTGTCTGATACAGTTGCTTTTTACAGGTGCAATTTTTGTATAGTGAAGTAACAAAACACTATAAAAAAACAAAAATGAGTTGTAAAACAAAGACATAGGTAGGTACAATAAGACAGCGAGTGCCTCGGTAACACAAAGACATAGGTAGGTACAATAAGCCAGCGAGTGCCTTTCGTTTGTTCTAATAATCAAGTATTTATAGTATGTATTTGTACTTAAATCAAATAGAGTTTTACTACTTCTCAATAAACATGTAAAAAACGAATGTTAAGTTTCCTATTTGTTTATTATGCAAGTGTACATACCAACATTGGTCCCTTCACGTTACAGAAGCACTCGCGGCGTAATATTACCGATCTGTGACTTTGTATTTTAATATCACCTTTTCTACAACACTACGAATTTTTTGAGTGCAGTGGCAATGGTAGGAAATGCTGCCACATCTTAATAAATGAGCTACAATGCTGTCTGGTAATAATTTCGAACGGACTAAACAAAGGCTTCTGGTCTTTAGGAGTCTACGGACTAAACAGAGGCTCCTGACCTCCTGGTCTTTAGAAGTCTAGATTCAAGAATTGCTGGTTTATCTCATCCGTGTGATTCGGGAATCGAACTCAAGTTCAAGATATCTATTGCACTACTGCATCAATTTATTTGCACTAGCCTATAGATAGTTTATTTTTGTTTGTATAGTGTTTTGTCACAATACAAACTTAATTTAATTTTAATTGCACTTGTAAAAAGCAACTGTGACTCTGTGACAGACGAGGAATAGTACCCCGTGTCTTACGCAATCCGGGCGTATGCCTATGTATAACTTATAGATATTTACTCAGGTAGGTAACTATTTCGATTAAGTTAAGTCTGTAAGTTGTTATCTTCAACTTGTACTCGTAAGTCCAATAAGACCATCTCTACACGTTGTATGTTACGTTATTATTGGTACGAAAATGATTTCTTAGTATTAAAAATATATGAAGATATTCAATATTAATATCTACTTACTTACATTTTGTCTAGAAATAAATCGTGTAACTAAAAATAATATATCCAATTACGTGCATGTAATAAATTTACTTGATTCTTTCTGTCTATATTTCATTTATAACTAACAAGCAAAAAATAATTTCTAAACAGATTTCAATAGACTTCGACATGATAAAATAGGTTTTTGTCCTCTCCAAGCAATGTTTAGGCAATCTAGATAAACTAGACTTTTTACTCAAGCTCTTGTGAAACTTTGATCAAACTTTTTATAAAGACTTTTTGTCTTGGACGAATACCACCTTTTTGTCCTGACGACATTTTAGATTGTCGAATTAATTATTTTAATTACAAAGATGTTTTTAATAAAAAAACAACCAAAATAAATTATTGCTGGCCACAAAGAAATTAATAAAAGCTTGCTCCTTTAAAAAAACAAAACTCTATTTCAAAAAAAGAACTCACAATGAACACAGCACGAAATCCATTCAACGCGTTCGAAAATCGATTCGGCGTGCGCGAGCGCCGTTCGTGTTGCTTCGACTAACCGCCCTACTACTCTTCCTTCACTGTTGGACCCGCTGGCTGGTGAGGTAACAGCCGATTGTGACTGGCTGCAAAAAAATATAACTCATTGTTTTGGCCAAGGGAAAAATATTTTTGGGGCGGTCAAAATCATAGATATTGCAATACATCTGTCCAAAAAAAGTACCCCAAAGCATGAAATAAAACGTTAAAAAGTTGAAAGTGATAATCATTAAATTTTAGACATTTGTCGTCAATGGTAAAACGGACCTTAGCCTCTTTTGTTATAGCGTAGTTAAAGCATTAGCGTTAAATGTTAAAAAATAAGGGATGGTCTTAAGTTTTCAACTCCATCTTTTAATTGAAGCCTCACGGATCCATAGGACAAAAATGCTGATAAACAAACACATCCGTGAGGGGATTTCTTTAATTGTAGAGCTGGAGTAACTTCTTAGGTAGGTACTACAGTATTCTATTTTTCCCAGTCTCAGAGGCGAAAAAGTACGAGATACGATGGGTTTAAATCTCGAAAAATAATCGAATCGTGCCTTTGAGGCCAATAGATGGCTGTAATAAGTTTAAGCTACTTGGGAACACACAGCGTCACATAACCTACCCAAAACTGACAAAATATCCTAAATGTTTCTGAGCCTTATGGTGTCAACTTTAGGTTGAAAGTTCGGTGTGAAAAATTGAGGGTAGGTGGATGTGTCGCTGACTGTACTTAGTTGTTTCGTAAGCCCGAGGTCCTTGTTGCTATTCCGGGGTCAAAGAAGGCAGGTTGTGTTTTGTGGCGAGAATATTCTGAGGCCTGTATGTGGTTGGGTAAACAAACTCTTTGCTGTATTTAAGTAGGTATTACTTTGATATTTTCTTATGACTGGTGTAGTCATTAACTTAGCAAACTAAACCTGTCTCGATAGACAGTTTATGGATTAAAAATAAATCGATCATATAAATTGCACTTGTAAAAAGACAACTGTGAACCTTTGACAGACGAGGAATTGAACCCCGTGTTTTACGTTATCCGGGCGTATGCCTATACCACTCGGCCACCGTCACACTAACAAGCCCTTTGAATTATAGGTATAGGCATACGCCCGGATAGCGTAAGACACGGGGTTCAATTCCTCGTCTGTCACAGGTTCACAGTTGTCTTTTTACAAGTGCAATTTATATTATTAATGGTGAAAAAACACTATAAAAACAAAAATATACTATAAATACATCAATAAATAAATCGAAAGCTTACAAAAACAACTCGCTAAATTACTTATTTTTACTTACCTACTCGTAAAATAAATCCTACTACTATTATAAAGGCGAAAAATTGTAAGTATGGATGTATGGATGTATGGATGTATGGATGTATGGATGTATGGATGTTTGTTACTCTTTCACGTAAAAACTACTGAATGGATTTGAATGAAACTTTACCACAATATAGCTTATACATCAGAATAACATATAGGCTACAATTTTTGAGGTTTCTAATGTGAGGTCGTAAAAAAACTCATTTTTTGCGCTACTAGACGGGACGAACCTGAAGTCCACGCGAACGAAGTCGCGGGCAAAAGCTAGTATAAGAATAATTTGGGTGAGTGACATATTATTAAATGTCATTTGGAAGGACAGTACCTACCTACTTATTTTAAAATAAATTAACGTTATTTATTACAATTTAGTACCTTACTCGAACTTTTTTCCTGCAGTACGAAAATGCTTATAACGTCATACAAAAGTCACGTTAATAAAGTTATGAACAAACAAATGATAAATGAGATAGTTAACATATAACATGCTTCAAAGTACTGAAAAGTCCTTCAACGTTCCTATTATGTCTTCACCATTAAAGATAGTATAAAACGGCCGTAGTTCTTATATTTCAACTGGAGGTTTTCACTAGGACGACGCTATAAAAACACTGTCCGTCCACAACATTTTTACAGTGACGACAGATTTTGCATTTGTTTATACATAGTAGGACAATGTCCAACTACAAAATCCATCATAAACATTAGTGGGAACGTGCCTTTGTGTGATGGGATACGTGATCTCAAACCTATCTTAATTTCATTTAAAAATCCATGATAGCCAAATGTTTCCGTACTCATGTCAAATTTCACGAGCAAAAAGAAATAACCTAGATTTCAACTTGAATCTAGCAATTTCATAAAAAGTAATTGCTTACCGAAAGAGCACTATAAAACTTCGCACTGTGGTAAACTTTCTAGATATTACCTACGCCCTTTTCATGGAAGGGACGGAATTGGCTATTATTTTCGCGAAATGCGATTGGGAAAACCCACTACGTGAAGAATGGCAAGAAAAAGGCTTGAAAATATTTGTTTTGTTCGCTTTTGGTAATAATTGACAAATTCTACAAAGTAAATAATATTATACAGGGTGAGACCTGTAATAGGAGCAAAAAATTAAAATGTCGGTCCTTTAAGTGACGAGTAATCCATATTAAATGGTTAATTTTTTTTGAAAATAATTAATAATTAATTGAAAAATAATTTTATAGTTAATTTCTAACAAAATAAATCGAACCAGCAATGTATTGCAAACAAATGAGTCCAGTGATAAAACTTGACATTATCGTTTACTACGAGTTAGCGATTTTGATAAACATTGACTAGAGATTATAACTTTGGATTACTTTATCTTTTAGTAAAAGCATTTTGGAGCACTATGACCGTCAAGGTATATATTAATTTTTTTGCTCCTATTACAGGCCACACGCTGTATATGTTTTTTTAACATTAAATAACAATTCCACATGATACTAAATTTGTTACAGGAACGATGATGACCGCTTTCCTAAAATGTGTGTAGGTACTTTAACGCCTCATTCATAGTCCACACACCGAAAGTAAGTAGGTAGCCCTCGACAAATCACAGTTGTCGTGTTCAAAGTTAGATGGTTGGATTTATTATGATAAGTCCACTCAACTAATGGATCTTAATCCCTTTGTGCAATGCGGCAGTATCTGATATGTTTATATTCTCAGGGCAGTATGTAGGTATGGTACGTCTTCCTAAATTAAATACCTTCCTATTTCCACTTGATAACGTAACGTATTACCTACGTACTTACTACACTTACGAGTAAATTTTTTCTAAAAACAGATTAACTCATCGTAAGTAAGTAAGCCTTTTAGGCTTCTGATGGGTTGATCTGTTGTTAAAGTGGGTCTCCCAAAGGTCTCTAAAGTGATCTGTTGTTAGTATGGGCAGAGGGTAGACCGGTAGATTTGATGCCAAGAATACATAACAATCGCAAAAGGAAAACCATACAAGTGCAAGTCGGACCCGCGCACTGAGGGTTCCGTACCACCCTTAAACTGAATTCGAGGTCCACTTATTTCCACCTAGCGAAAATATCACAATATTTTTTGTCAGCAAAAATAACTTTGTTTTTCATAGTGTTTGTATGAAAGACAAAGTTATATTTGCGGTTGATGAAAATGTGCTATATCTCAAAAACTACTGGTTCGATCTCATTCAAACCAATTTTCGTTGCAAGTTTTTGTTGAGATCTACATCATATATATTTTTCAAAATTTTCACTTGCTTAGTTCAGAAGTTAGATGGGAGGGGACGCCCATTTTACCACTTTGGAAGCGTCTATATCTCAAACCTTGAACTTTTAGAAAAAATGGTTTTAAAAACCTCAACATAATTTTCAAAGACCTATCCATAGACACCCCACATGCATAGGATTGAAAAAAAAATTTTTAGATTTTAGTTTCATGTATGGGAAGGGCCCCCCTTAAATATAATTTTTTCTTACTTTTTGTATCTGAATCGGAAAGCGGTGAACAAGATACATCTACTTACCAAGTTTCAGCTGTGTGATACTAATAGTTTCAGAATAAAGTGACTGTGACATACGGACGGACAGACAGACAGACTTGACGAAACTATAAGGGTTCCGTTTTTTGCCATTCGGCTACGGAACCCTAAAAAGGGACCTAAAAAATATCTAGAAAAAGAAAATCTTCTACTACTTGGCAACTACAAATAATAAATGCCTTCAGAATTAGAACCTTTGAACTTCTTTCAAGGATCTCGAAACTTTAATTAGTTTGATTCCGTTTCAAAGTTGGAGCAGATTAATTAATTCCTAACCGGAACATTATCCCGCGAGGAATGTAATTATTTCTGGACAAAAGGGAAAATGGCACGCATTAACGTGGAGCGTTTCCGGGTTTCCTTATCTTTTTGGAATAAAGTCAATTACGTATGCTTGCCTTCTTACGTTAATAACACATGTTACTTACTTGAATTCTTCAAATAAAGTGTGGATTGTATGAAAAAATCAATTAAAACCAAATCATATTGGCCCCAATGATGGATCAAAAGTTACTTATTACAATATCGCATAAAGTACGAGTAATTATGGTGTAATTTGCTAGTTTCGCTACACGCACGCTAGTAGAATTAGTAAGTATATACGCGCCTAAGAAAATGAATAAGGCAAATGTTGTGGTTCACGAGATAATACGGACTAATCTGATAGGCAATTAGTAATAATCACAAAGATAAGCGTTTATTGAAATAGTACATATCATTCATTAGTTATTAGTACACTAATAAAATGGGATCATCTGTATTATATTCGATGTAAGTATGACTTTAAGCGACATGAATTAGATGGTATTATAAACATGGTATTTTATTTTCACAAAACAATGTTAGACCTTTAAGCAAGGATTGCACTATAAATCTTTCGTCATATACGTGAAGAGATACGTTAACGATCTCTTCAATGTCCTTCTGTGCTATTGTTTAGTGCTTAAGGCTATATTTTAGACTGTACTTTATTGCGCTTTTTCTGTCATTACCTTTAGCCATTTATCCGTCTATGAGTCAGAAAAGCTGTAAACTTCTTGACATGAGAAGGTAATGTTACAACTCCTAAATGATAAACGAGTTAAGTATTCCTTTGAAGTTGATTTATATGGCTATGTATTATAATGAACGTCGTTTCCTCTACCCAATGGTTGTCTGGAAGAGATCGCTTCCAGCGATATGACCGCCTATCTAGTACTTGTGATTTGTCTGTTTTTAACTTTTTTGTTGTGTCCTTACTTGTGCAATAAATAATATTTATTATTATTAAGCGCAAACAAACTTTGAAGTTGGTATCACACGAATTAACGACAAAGTAATAAGCATTTTGAGTTTAGACGATTGTGATAATTATAAATATTGTTGCTGTTAATTTAGTTAAGTTTTAAGCCTCTTGGTATCCGCAGTAGTCTATTATACAGGGTGATTTTGTATTAGAAAAAAACCTCATATGAGGCGTTCTTGTGCTCTACGAAACATTTTTAAGAATAGCAAAAAATTATTTGAGGTCATACAAATGTTCAGCCAGAAATTATAACTTTGTATGAAAAATCTAATTTCTTTTCCACAGTAACAATGTTGGCCCCATTTAAAAAAATGTTGTGATAACACCAGAATCACCACCTCCTAAGAGGTTTTGTTCTAATACCATTTCACCTGTATAATAAGCCGAGAACTAATGCAACATTTTCTCAGATTGTTCAAATCCCAATGTATAGATTTGTATTCTATCTGAGGATGAGAGACATATTTTTTATCCGTGGCAATTATTTATAATTCTATGCTTTATGCCTGTTTGTCGGTAAAAAGACTTCCGGTTATGGCGCCATTGGCCTAACACCAATTTATTTAGTTTCAAGCTATTCTTGTGTAAAACTATAATTTTCCTATGGAAATACAGTTACTCTATGTTTCTTGAAGGCGTCGTTTTATTACATTCAATACCAGACCAGCAGACTCCTTCACAGATCATAAGTACACGGTAAAATTAAAAAGTCAAAACTCTTACGCAAATTATTTATTATTGTTCTGTCCTGTCAAGCCAAGTTAACTGAATACTGAATGAAAGCAAATTACATAAATTCTTGAAAATTTACTATATTATTCGTCAGAATTAGTTAATTAAATCATGGCACCTGCACCTAGAAATAAATCATCATACACATTATTAGTATTTCAAAATGCAGTTATAAAAAAAAAAATTAAGGCATAGAATACAGAAACCTTTATAATTGAAACCGTCTCTTACAGTTTAGAAAATCCACGCTATTTTTGTCATGTACTGACCGTAAAATAAACTTTATACAATCTCATATCAGTTACATAACCTAAACGTAAACTTAATACCACATCACAAAACTAAACACCCCAACTCAAAAAATAATCTTAACACGTTCAGGGACACTATTCCAGACACGATAGATGTTTTATTGTTTTCACGCCTGTAGGCTTTCACTGTCCCGGAACGTGTAAACGCACTGACATTGTACAAAACTTTCAATTATTCGTTGGCACTGTGGTAATATCCAATAGGTTTTCCGCAATTTTATCCAAACTCTTCTTTCTGTTAATCGGTCCCTTTGATGTAGTGTTTCCATTGTCTATGGCGTCATCTTTGTCTTTGGTCTGAGCTTCGCTGCTGTTTTGATTGTCTGTGGTAGTGTTGTTACGCGACGCAAGGTAATGTACGGATCGATGTCTGCGAAGTTCGCCCATCAATCGAAAACTCTGAGAGCATTCGTTGCATCTGTAAAAAAAGAAGTTACGAGTATAGAACTTACCTAGATTTAGTATAAGATGAACCTAATATCACGGTTCGGTAATAGACAGTAAACCAAGCGTGGAAAGTGACCTATTGTACCCGAGATATGTCCACCAATAGTTTAAGGGTGCAATGGGTAGCTCAAGAGAGATGACAAATTGAAATAGTTTAGGAGTGAACACTGAACACTGCTGAAGAAATGCGTAGTAGGACATAATAAGCGGAATGCAGATACTGGAGAAAACAAAATGATCTAGTCAAATATATACATAGGGAAAGCATTCGCTTTAAACAGGTTGTTTGTTATACAGCGGAAACAACCCCTAATGTGCTGCAGTAAGGTTGAATTTGAAAATGCTCCTCTTTTCTCAGATAGCAGGCGATCGTGTAACGCAGCGCGCGTTACACGATAGCGGTCACCGCAGCTTAACCACCTTAAGAACCAAATTATCTTGCATCTCGCGTCGTCTTTTGTTTGAAGTGACGTCTTTTAGTGTTGTGTGTGTAAGCAAGTTTCTTTGATAAGTGGTTTCGGATTTTTGGTTTGTTATTTAAACGTATTAGTCTCAACTGTTCCATTCCGTTTCATTCATCTCAGTCTGACCTTTCCGACCATATAAGTGACGTATTTCATGAGCATCTCCGTACTTCGGAAGGCACGTTTAGCAGTTGGTCCCGGCTAATATCGGTTGATATAGTCGTCAAGCCTAGTCAGAGACCCTTCAGTGCGACAAGGATATTCCGGCCAATAGATGACATTGACAGGGGGGCGCTAGCATTCAATAATGTGGCCAGAGCAAGAAAATCTGCCTTGATTGAGGGAGTCTATTATTTATTAGGGTCTTTTTTTACCCATCCATGGCAAGCAAAGTCAAAGAAATGATTTTTTTTGGATGGAAATGTTGTTGAAGGCATTTTCTACCATAAGATGCATATCATGTATGTTCCACCGATTTTAGGCGCAAAACAATTGTATTAATAACAATAACCATTGAAAATTAAAACTTTATTTTAGGTGTTTAGCTCTACGGTGTTTAAAAACAATCATATTTATACAGGGTGGAATTGCAAGGGGGTACCAAATTTTCGGAGGTGAAAGGGACCATCAATATGAACAACTTTTACTATGGGGTCATGGTCAAAATCTTAAATAAAATTTCAGGTTCCCCATACAAAATCAGTCACCTACATTGACAATAATGTATGGAGAGGCAGAAAATAAAATTAATAATTGAACGATGGTCCCATAGTAAAAGTTGTTCATATTGATGGTCCCTTTCACCTCCAAAAATTTGGCACCCCCTTGCAATTCCACCCTGTAGTTGAACACGTACGAAAATAATACAAAAGGGAAAATCGGAAAACCTCTTGTAAGATTGGGGAGATTTCGCTTTACTCGATCTGGCAACCGCATTTTTTAATTTGACAGCGTGAGTTCCGACTGTCACCGTTGGCCAGAAGATCCGAGTCGCACTGTATGGGAGATGGGCGGCTTGATAAAATCTGACAGCGAGGTTCATCGCTTGCCTTGCAACACCCCTCTGCAAATCCGCACTGAACCCGCGTGGAGTATGGCTCATACTACCTCATACTTGTGGTAAACCCTTTGCCCAGCAGTGGCATGCTTACAGGTTTAAATTAGTATTTTTGAGTCCCACCTGTACAGGGACAGAAGGGAAAAGAGAAAAGACCCAGAAGTGAGCGGCTCCACCTATCAAGGTGTCAACAAATTCAAATATTTGGGGTGTACCGTTACAGATACTAACCACAGAGAGAAAGAGATTGATATCCGTATCCAAAACGCTTTCAGATGCACGGCAGCTCGTCACAAGGTTCTGGTGTCTGAGCTGATACGCAGAAGAACTAAAATTCGTGTCTATAAAACTGTAATAAGACCAATTATAATGTATGGATGCGAAGCTTGGACTCTGACCTTGAAAGAAGAGAATAAGCTGTTAGTGGCGGAAAGGAAAATTCTGCGAAAGATTCTGGGGCCAAACAAACTCGGAGATGGGAGGTTGAGAGTCAGGAAGAACACGGAGATTGAACACCTAGTGTCCGAACCTAACATTATTGGAGAGACTCGGACACTTAAAGAGGTTGGAAGAGGATCGCGCCGTGAAGAGAGCGTACCTGGGACAACCAAACGGGAGACGCCCGGTCGGACGTCCTAGGTACCGCTGGAAGGACGTTGTAGCTCAAGACCTGCTCAACCTCGGCCATAGCGACTGGCAAGAACTATCGCTAGACCGAGATGCATGGCGTGATCTGGTGTCGGAGGCCAAGACTCACTTAGGGTCGCCGAGTCCATGCTTGACAGCGAAGAGGCGTGGGAAGCGGTGAGTGCCTTTTGCGAAGAAACTATCGCTCTCAAGGAGGCGGCGGAACGGGCCAGGGAAGAGGATGCTCAGGCTGACCCGCGACGACGTAAGCGGTTGGGAGCCCGGCGGCGGCGCTATGACCGCTCACTGGCTCTATGTGGACCCAGCATTGGTTCCCACCAATGCATGGGGACTCTCACCAACCACCTCAAAGTGATCCACCAGTTGTTAGGGGTGTCTCAAGGTTCCCGAGGCATCCCTCTTGCCGCTTGGATGACGGAGCGCATGCGATAAGCGATCCTTCGTCGTCCTGCTTATAGCGGCTTGCGGGAACTCGCGGAGGTTTTAGTGGGTATACTTGACGAGTGGTCTGTCATTCGTCAAGTGAGTCCCACATCACCTATTGCCGTCCCCACGGTAGTAGGTATGCGTAATGTATTTCCTCCGCGTAAAAAAAAAAAGGGTCGGCGAGTCACCCCAGTAGGTAAGTACCTGTACAGGTCGTGGCCGTGGTGCAGGCGGCGGTGCTTGAGCAGGTCGTTGTTCTGCGAGAAGGCGCGCTCGCACGCGTCGCACTTGTACGGCTTCTCGCCCGTGTGGATGCGGTAGTGGCGCGTCAGGTGATTCTTGTTTGGGAACCTGCAACCAATTTATGTTTTGAGAATTAGACATGCTCGTCAAGTATGTGTAAACGAGACACAATAAAAATTCCATTGTTATGCGGCGCCCGGCTGTCCTTTGATACCTGACTGATTAAACACGAAATAAAAATTGTATGAATAAATTATTATAAAGTAAAATGTAATGCAACGCGAAAGTTTAAAATCTCAATGTATGTTTTTTTTACCGAATTCAAAAAAGGCGGTTCTCAGTTCGTCCTTTATGTATGTATGTTAGTCCGCGAATATCTCGCGTTTGGCTGGACCGATTTTAATGCGGTTTTCAGTAAATTGTTGGTGCTATTTTTGAATCACTCGCTTCAAGATAGCGTGTGATTTTCGTTTGAAAACGAATAAAAGTCAAGGAAAGGTTTTCGAACGAAAATCACTCGTAATATTAAAGCGAGCCCTATTTTTTAATCACTGGTTTGGATATGGCGTGTGATTTTTGTTCGAAAACAAATAAAAAATCAACAAAAATATAGGCGTTAGTATTAAAAAAATTGAGCATTGATTTTTCAAATTCTTTTTGTGTAGATTACAACTGATCTTCATTCCAAAATTCGACTGTAATCATTGAATATCACACGCCATCTTGACGCGAGTGATTCCAAAATAGAGCTCCAGACCGTCTGCACCTCGCATCGTCTCTCATTCGCTCGTTTTTTCATCGTGTGCAACTGATTTTCATTTATAAACTGGTAATGCGGCAGTGACTTCTACCGTACCTCAGGGGACAGGTGTCGCACTGGAAGGGTCGCAGGCCGAGGTGCTGGCACTGCTTGTGCTTGGTGAGCGACGTGCGCTTGGTGAAGGTGGCGCCGCACTCGTCGCACGCGTGGGACTTGATGCCCGTGTGGGTCACCGTGTGGGACTTTAGCTCCCCTGGAAATAGATTAACGGAGACCTTGATAAAACTATTTTAAGAACGGTATTATTTTTGTTATTTATCTCATTTTTAAATGAACTAGGTATGTATTTTGAGAATAAACTTCTTTAAATCAGTAACAGTTGTGTTTATCAACATTATTTTGTCATTGTTTTGTTTACACTACCTATAATGATTTAACAACAGGCATATTATCTAACTTGAAAAAAATCTTGAAACATTAAGCAGTACTCATTGGCACGGGTAAATACTATAATGCAATAAATATTTTGTATCGAATAAGCCAGCTACATCATTACCAAAGTTTATTAACCCCTCATGGATGTGTTTATCAACATTATTTTGTCATTGTTTTGTTTACGGGACTGCTGGCGTTCTATGGATCCACGTTATGGCTGTTTTATTAATTTTATTAAAGATAGTATTTTCAATTTTAAAAAAATGTCTTCTTACCATTACTATAAAATTTTAATGGACAGTAACTGCACTGATACTTCTTCAATCCTATATGCCTTCTTATATGAAGATTTAAGTTAGTGCTAGAGGTAAATGTTTTTCCACAGTAAGCACAAATAAATGTGCGCTTTTCATTGTGAGCATCTAAGTGCTTCTGAAGTGTCGTCCAATGTATGAACGCCTTCGAACATAATGTGCACTTGTGAACTTTTTCTTTTGCAACTGCATCAGCGCTGCATACACTCATGTGATCCAGCATTACTGATTCCTTTACAAATTTTCTCGGACACAAACTACATTTTAATAAACGGCTGTCATCATGAACCAACATGTGCCTCTTTAAATGGTTTGACCTTTTAAAAACTTTCTTACACACAGAACAAGTCAAGTCTCGTTGTTTCCCTTTGTGCTTCCTCGTGTGTGCCGATAAAGAGAAGATAGACTTGAATGTCAAAGAGCAAACGTCACATCTGAAATTTTCAACTATGTTGGTGGAACTTAACAGGACTTTCTTACTTTCATCGTATTTCATTACTTTGATATTCACATTTCTAATCCCTACATTTTTCTTTTTTTTCAATTTCTTTTTGGTTTCTTCAATATCATGATTTTGCAAATGTTTAATCAAGTCTTCTTTTTGAGAATAAGATTGCAAACATTGATTACAGTGAAATGGCTTCTTTTCATGTTCTATCACATGGAGGTGGAATTTATCCAATTGGTGGTAGGTTTTTTTGCAAATCTCACAGAGGTATTTGGTTATTTTTATATTTTTTTGCTGTAGCTTACGGTCAGGCTTTAAGGGTGAATCATCTTCATCATCGGTAAAATCATCACAATGATATTCGGGATCATTTGGATTATCCTTTTCATAATCATCATCTGAGGCATTTGTGCTGTTATTATCATTTTCGTCTTTCACAACATTATCACTTTCATTCTCAGCTTTGACCTCATCAGGTTCAATCTTGATTTTTAAATCACCACTTTCATGCTTGACTTCTATCTCTATTAGAGTTTTAATATTATTTTTGATATCACGGTCAATTTTTTCAGCTTGTCTGCGAAAATCATAGAAACTCACTAAACAGTCATAGCAACTGTTACATAGCTTTTTAGGCAGTTTATTGTCATCATCATTCTCCACCTGTAATTTACAATAAAATTACAAAATTTTGATATACATATAAAATAGGTACATGAATAATAGTCACAATATTTTATGTACCATAGTATCCTCATTTAACTATTTTCTAACGTACAACTACATACTGTAGTTAATGTTTTCTAATAAATCAAACAGCACTTAATCATACAATTAAAACTCAAGTCAAACATGTTATTTAAATTCCTAATGGAATTTAACAACTAAGTTAAAGCACTGCAAGAGTTGGCAAACTTTCACTACGCGGCAGCTTCACTGTAGCTTAGCAAATCATTTTTACGTACTATCTAAGTACCTTGATATTGGTGCAGAAGTTCAAAATTTCTGCCAGAGTTGAGTCCAATCGATAAGAAGATAGATCATGCATTTTGCCTATCGAATTTAGGCATGTACGACAGCAGTTGTTCAAATCTTTATGATATGCAAAAGGTAACATTTCGCCCAGATGTAACCTATTAAATGCAAACAGAGCAAAATATTTAAAGGAGGAGTTAAAGAGACACGTTAAATATTAACGTGACATGCTCTTACTATTCTGTGACCGTGCCGTGGCCCACAGATCAAAAACTGTCTAATAATAATTAAAAATTATTGTTTTTCTAAACAGACTAGAGAAAAACGAAATTTGTTTGTTTGTATTGTTGTCATAGTTAGGGATGCATAAACATCGATATTTTAACATCGATGAAACATCGTTTATCGAAAACTATTAACTAGGCTGTATACCAAGTGTATGGAGAGTTTAAAAAAATGCATTTGGCTCCATACCTTACCGGTTCTCTAAATAAATATTGTACAATGTATTGGCGCCAAAATGAGAACACAATGAACTATCGTATAAAAATGACAGATTTCAAAATGAAGTGTAATATTTTTTATTGTAACAGTATTTATATGGCGAGAATAGGTATTATAACATGTATGCACTCTTCTTCCATGATCTTTACTCTCAATTGTTGAGGAGTCGGCAATTCATCTCTGGGCTCGATTGCACATCTGAAATACTCTTATCTGGCTGGTAAACAATACAACAGCATAATTGCTAACAAATCGTCATGTATCACGATATTTATCTCTTCAAGCTTATCTACAGTCTCAAAAAAGGAATCGAGATGCTCCGTAACCTTTTGATCTTCACTCATAAGAAAAAAAATATGTTTGATTTTATTTACATCGATGTTTCCATTTTAAAATATCGATTTTTCAATATCGATGTTTTTTATGAGCGATGTTGATCCCTACCCTAGTAATTATTTACATTTTTTTTCTTTCAGTGCCTTTCAGTTTCTTATTTTAACGGACGTCATATCATTAGCATTCATACGAAAAGTGATGAATGTAGTGGTGTATCCACACCTCCCGGTGGCACCGGCCACTGGCGGGCGGTGTGGACATGTCGCAGTCAAAACGTATAATTCCGCCGTTTACATACGGCGTTGTCTGTCAGTCAGTTTATAAACGCTTGCGGTCATGCAAAATGCCGAAGGCAAAGCGTTAACTGCTCGATGAGCCGTTTTCTTGTCATGAGATGTTTTGAGAGATGGCACCATTGGCACCACCTAGCCTAGCGTCACTTTAGGAAGTAACTATTTAAACTTTATTTAAGATTTAAAGAGCAGAGAGTAAATAATAAACAGTAAAACAATATGAATGTGAACCTTTAGAGCAAAAAGTACATGAAAATGCCGAAAAATAAGTAACCATAATATATATTTATAAGTCTTTTGAGCATTTTACAATATTTACTTACGCTTTATTTTTGAATGACTCACTCGCTTGAATATGGCGTGTGATTTTCGTTCGAAAACTAATTAAAAATCAATGAAAATGACGCTAAATATGGACTTGAGGAGCACTCACAAAATTAAGCTTAATTTTTTCAAACCCCGCCTGCCTGTGTGGATTACAACTGGTTTTAATTCCTAAAATGGACTTTAATTGATGAATATCACACGCCATCTTGACGCGGCGAGTGATTCAAAAAAGAGCTCCTGAAGTGTTTATTTTTTAAAAAGCGGCAACCGTTTTCGTGGCGCCATGCTTTCATTCTTCAGTGTTTGTGATTGTGGGTCTTCTTGTGCGACAAGGATCTTTTGGTCATTTGCTATTGTCAGTGTTAGAACGACTGTCAGTGTGTTAGGAGAAGATAGCAATAAAAAAAATTTGACTTTGACTTTGACTTAGCAACACAGATATGGCAGGAAGCAGGAAGGATACGTCCAAAGCCGTTAAACTTTTACAGAAAAAAAAGATAGTCATTGTCAGACGATTGTCAGTTGTCAGTTGTTGTTCTGTCACTCCTGTCACACAACAAGTTCGTTCACACAACATCCGCTGATTTTTTCAATCAACTTCAAAAAGTTCAACTTGCTTGTGTAATCATCATCGTGGTGTAGAGTATTTTAGTGTAATTTATTAGAATTATATTACGGAAACTTAGTTTCGTATATTTTTTCTTCTTGTGGTAAGTAATTCACCGATTAGTGTAAAAACATTTACACTTTATCATGTTCTAAACTATCATGCAAAAGTATTCGGTGAGGAAGAAAAGTTGTAAAAATTAATTGAATTAAACTGAATCGGGAATAATTTATAAAGATAACCATGTTACATTACAACGTAGGTACGTTAAGTTGAAGGCTACCTACTATATTGCTAGGCTATATTGAGTCGGGTTCAAACTTAAATAAAACCTACATGATTAATCGCGTTGTAATTCACTTTTAAACTCAGAAATTAAATAGAGGACAGCTGTCTGCTACTTCAGTGGTTGTAAATTATTTGTACTGTTTTTATTCCATCAATGATCCAAAAAAACGTCAAATTCTTTCTGAAAACTACATAATCAATAAGAGCCTACTAGAAATAGTGGTAATACTGAAGGATAATATTACAAATGATGAAATCAACATTGACCTCTTTAGTTAATTATAATTTTATAAACAGTGCCTACTAGTATTATAAAGCTAAAGAGTTTGTTTGTTTGTTTGTTTGAGTGTGTAAATCTTAGGAACAACTGGACAAATAAAATAAAATAGAATTGTATAGCTCATTTATTGGGGTAGGCCTTAGGCTTTATAAGATCATCCTTCACGCAGCTTCGACGGAAGGAAAGGGAGCGAACTCAAAAGTGCGGGGAAGCAGTCATGGGGACCACTATAACTGATATGAAGTCCTGAATATTATTTGACCCGTGTTAAATAAAATCACAGTATTTTGCAATTTCCACTAACTACTCCTTACCAAACAATATATAATTTTTTCCATTCTCAAGAAAATAGGCTACTCTTATTGACAAAAAGTAACTTAATTAATTACAGAATCTGATAACTGTTATAGCCAAATTACTTAAAAAAAAATTACATTAAATGTCTGTTAAATAAGCATTATTTATTTTAAGGGCCTGTTCAACATCTACTAATAATTGCTAACCAACAAATATTTTAAATATGGAACATCATTATGGACGAAGTAATGGACAGATAATGTTACTGTTTCCTTATTAGTACAATAATTGTTGAACAGGCCTTAAAAGTAATAAAATATGACTTAAAAAATTAAACCGCCTTAGAAAACTCATAATAGTGAATATCTCACTCTTGAGTGAGTTTTATTAACGAGATTTAATTTTTATTTTATTTTTTTAGGCCATACCTAGTTTTTCTAAGAATCGACAACATTTTGTAGCTAACTGTACGTAGCTTTAGTTTATTCTCAGATTCAATTAAAAAAACTTTTTGTATTAAATCCTATAAAAATATGGATAGATATATTTTTTTGTGTAGTTCTTCTGGATACCCAACATATCACTACTTCATCACTTACCTTCTCGTGTTCATCACCGACCCCAAATTACGCAACAGATAGGGTTAGAGCTGCCACAGCCCGCCATTGAACCTCTGATAAGGCCCATTAGAGGTCGCTGTGACCTGCTTTGTAGGCAAACATTCAGTATCGTGCCGGTAACCGCGGTGTGCGCGCGTTCGTAGTTCATCGTTTTTGCTCCGTCGACTTTATCATCGCTGGTAAAAAAACTTTTTTTGTAACTCTTTCGTTAGGCTTAGCTATAAATTGTGTTAAAAATTGCTTGCCATTATGGAGGTGAAATTTTATTTATTCAGACATTTATCTGATGGTATTGTCTTGACCTTCAATGAAATATGTTCCTTTTAAGATAAATAACTGTTCTAGACAGATAATAAACCACACAGAGTGATCCACCACAGCCACAGAAACAAAAAATATTCCTAAAGATTCTCTAATGCTTCTCTAGATAAATTAATTTAAAACTTGCTTACAGTTTGCTTATATTTTACTCATATCATTTATATAATTTTAAATAAAGTTATATTTTTGTAAGCAGTTTTACTGTTAACTGGGGCTTACATATTAAATAATTGTATACTTAAGTTACTATGAGTACAAAGATATTTTCTTATCTTTAAATGTTGGACTTTTCAACTCTAATGTTGTACTAGTATTATATTATCTGTGGTTGTACTTTGACACAGACACATTCTTGTGACAGTGGACCCTTACAGTCACAGAAAATTGTCGCTATGAAGCTTAAATTACATTTTATTTCGTATATGTACTTAGTTCAAGATGTGATTTAGCACAGTTCATTTCATCAGTTAAAAGAAAAGTTCTAAAAAAAAGTCAATTTTAATACCATTTTTTTATCAAAGGTAACCTCAGATTTTTTAACTTCGCGTTAAAGTTTGTCGGTCTGTTTATTAACATTCGCATGTCAACAAAACGGGTAACAGGTTCAATGCCCGGCATTGGCACTCATTCGGCGTTGCTAAAGCGGCAAGCCGTTCCATGGTCGCTCACATAAAAGGCAATCGCCCAACTTTTGACTTATTTGGATTAAGATTAACTTAATGCACATTGATTGCACAAATTAAATTATTTTGCTGTATAATACGATTTTTTGCTTCTTCCACTTTTAGAAAAATAAGCACATTGCTTCCTTACAATTGTATCTTATCATAACAACTAAATAAAAATACATGGAAATAAAAAGTTATAAAATTCTCATTAAAAAAGGTCTTTGATATTTTTAAGTATGTTTATATAACGTTTATTTAGTATGGCAATCAAAGTATGTCAATGAATAAGTAGTTTAACTGAATATTTTTTTTCCGCAATAGTCGAGTTTCATAAAAAATCATAACCTACTATAACATTAGGTAGAAGGTAGTTAAATCACTATGATTAATCAACTAGACTTTATTTAGCAGTATCTGTTATTGTATTATGTTTTTTGTTTTTATGCGACACCAGTAATATCACGTGGTTCTTACAATGCACCTGCCATGGCAGTCTTGGTTTTGGGACCAAACCGGTTGCCCAAAAACAGCCACTGGTATTTGTAATAACTTTCCCGATCACACAGTTAAGATTACAAGCATATTATAATATGCTCATACTATAATTGATATAATAATTAGTTAAAAAAAATGCGAAATACTAAAAAAAAGGCGTGCTCAAGATCGGATTTTCATAATAATAACCATTGAGAATGTGTACCTACATTATCATTACCTTTTTCATGTGAGACTAATTAAAATAATGCATTTCTAAACCAATTCGTTATTTTATAATTAGGCTGGTAATATACAGTCTGCGTGCTAATATGCTTTATGTGTACTCAAATATGTTTACTAGAGAAGTAGCGTGTTGATTACATCAACATTTCGCTGGCCTCAGACAATTAAAGGAAGCCAAACGCAAACAATGCTATTACGACGACCACACAATTCTAATCAAATCACAATACACCCGATCGCCTTCAGAGAAGTTGGTTGAATACAACACACTAGTTGGTTGGCGATAATAATTTCTAAGACACATGCGAAATAGCCCGTTAATTTTGTAACCTGCTTTTTGACAAAAAAATGGTCAGTCAATACTAAATACTTATAATGTTAGTATGTACATCAGATTGGACCTAAATGCCCAAGAACTTCGCATTATTCCAAGACTATTTCTGTCGCAAATGCGAAGTTCGAGCTACATTCTTAATAGCAGAAACTATTTTTATGCCTTTCTATATTTGAGTTCATCTGTGCTGTGTCTACGTATACTATCTATCATTTTATCGTCACTAATCCACGTGGTAATCGGCTACTATCAGTCGAATTTATGTCATTAACAACAGCCTAATAGATATTTGGATGACAGTTTGTATGCTTATAGCGATAATACCGCCTAAATTGTACATTTCCTTTAAACAAATTTGTAAATTTACAAATTTTGTGTGCAATAAAGAGTTATCTATCTATCTATGTCTGATAAGAATTTACGAGTAGCTGCTTTTAAAATTGCATGCCTTATTCATTTACTTAAAGTAAAAACATCGATTCGACCTAAGGAAATTAAAGGTAGTTAAATTGTCAGCATGCTTTCAATTTGTCTTAATACGCACTGCTGCGCGTTGTAAACATATCAGCTGTTATTCTAATGCAAATCACTTACTTATTTACAATTGGTGTGTTGTCTGGAGCATATTTATATGTCTGTCCGTCTGAAACTCACAAAACCCAAAGAGAATTTGTGTGAATGACCACTGTCATTGGCCAAGGTTAGCTTAAAACCGTAACTAACTGTTTAAAGTTCGCTATTTCTAAATAAGAATTCTGTAAATATACATCTTCTAACTCTATTTACTTTTGATAAAATACGCTAGAACCAAAACAGTATTTTTATTCTAGAGCTACCTAACATTCACTAATTACGAGTATTCAAGCCAAGCTGAAATAATAGATATTTTATTTCCTAGTTAAACCTTTTTCCCGATTCAGTTACTCTGAAAATAACATCAGTATGACTTGTTCGACGGGTCGAAAACATCGTACATTTATTGATAACCTGCAGTCACACCCACTATTTGCGTCACACCCAAATCACCCAATATTGTTATTGTTTCGTCTTTTATGAAAATTGTTTGTCAGTATGATAACATAAAAAATAACAAAAGAAAATGGATCACTTCTGTTACTAAGAGTATAATAAATACAATTGTTGTGACGATTTGTACTGTGACATGCAATCTTAAAACGTGCTGGTCTAATAATAACTTCTCTGTGAAGCTATGGAATGACTGGATTAAATACCTCGTATATATGGCATTTGTAAATAATCGTATATTGTTCGTTTTCTTTGATATTATTAACAAAAACGTGTTCCGAAATTTTTAAAAGCCACGTGCTCTGACAAAAAATGTTATTTTCATATTCCATTCATATTTTCTCAGATCGAATATATTTTAAAATGTAAGTCTTGTAATTATACCGCACCCTAAAAGGCATAGAATATAGACAGATTCTAATACGCATTTAGTCTGAGCTCAACTTTGTTGTCCTCTTAAGTACCCAAAACTTAACAACTAACTCAATCCTATTATATGGAATCCCTTTTAGCTGTCTGAGCTGTTTGACCGATAAAATTATACTAACTTTGTTTGTATTTTCGTTATGTCCGTCAAGGCAGCTAAAGGTGATTACTGATTAGTCTCATTCTCATTGCAATGTCATTCCGGTCACTTGCGGTATTTATGCTAATAGTAAGTTCTACAAATAGGCAGAGTTCTACAAAAAAAATCGTCTCTATATATTCAAAATGTCATACAGGGTGGTCCCAAAAAGGGACCTTTTGGACCACCCTGTATGCATAATTTTCAGATACCTGAATTCTCATTACAGATTTAGTTAACTAAACGTATTCTAGCTAATAACGTTAAAAAAATACTACAAAAAAAATCATGTAAAATTATACAGACAAAAGTAGCGACAACTTAATTGAATGGTTAACGACTAAATTAATAAGTATAAGTCGGTACAAAGTTTGTATAATGATTCTGTGTCAGTCATTACATATTCTTATCATTAAATGAATAGTGTGTTTCTATTTCAATCCAACGTAATATTTTCCTTAGAATAAGCAATTCCATTTTACTCTCATGATTATTTTAATATGTAGTCGGATGGAAATGGAAAAAAAATATGTAGACACCTGAACACTTCTACGGTTTAATAAACCCAATTTTATTTATATATCATAATAATATTTTTAATGCACTGCAATGTAAACAAAACAATATTCAAATGTAAACTCAACATTTTATATAATTTTTACTAAGCTGACTGTACCTATGATATATAAAGTATGGTATTTTTATGTTTGTTCTGGTTATCAATTATTGTTTAGGTAACACTATTAAGTTTACTATGGTTATATTACAATATTATTATATTACAATAATCCATTCTTTTGTTACAGATAAACCGACAGCGCCGAAAGCACTACTCGAAACGAAAATAAGAATTCTAGTCAATTTCTTTGATATTTTTTTAAAATTTAAAATGAAATAAGTAGGAATAGTGTTGTACATTAAGTTATATTTTTTTTAATTAAACGTACTTATTTAGCGTGTAAGTCGGGAAAAGTGATAAAATGCAGATACTTAAAGCGCGTTTCGCCCTAAGGGCGTCCGCTTCTCAGTTCCAAGCTTGGAGCACCGCCAAGCATCGCACTGCTGCCACTGTGAGTATTTTTTATAGTATTTTGTATCCAGATCATACTTTACTGTTCCGAATGAAATTTAACTCTAAGTGACCGTCATACGGTTTAATTAGGGAAGGTCGACGCGGCGCTTACGGCACAGTTCGTACATTTTTTATTCGAGATATTTTCATACATAACACAAAAAAACGCGTATATTTTATTTGATACAGGGTGTAATCAGTTCAAAATATTTTTCATCTCTCCTGTTCGGAAAATATAACTTTCCTGTGTAGATAGCCGGGTGGAAAATAGCTTATCCATCCCTAGGGTGGAAAGTAATTTAGTTTTAATTGACATGGCATAGAGTCAAGGCCTGCAGTCAAAGCTTGGACCAAAGATAATTGAGTCACATCATGTTATTAAAATAACAAACATTTTTGCTTAGCTATAAATTGAAAATCATATTGTGTAGGTAATAAGTATAATCGTTGATAAAAATAATATACAATTTCTAATTTTAATTCAAATAACAATTAAAATTATTTGGCTGTCCGCCATAATGCCAAAATGATTTTTTTTAAATTTTATATTGTCAGTGTCATTTGAGGAAGGATTCGTCCAAAGCCGATAAAACTTTTATTAAAAAAAAAATTTTTGGTTTCTGTTATCATCTGTGGAAAAAAATCGATCGATATTCTTTACAAAGATTTTAATTATTTGATATTTTCTGCTTTTTTGTAGTTTTGTACTCTGTATTCGTGCCGTTATTCTTTCTAATCGTGTTAGGTGTTGTTAGTACCTACTGTAAATCAACTGTCATATTTTGTTCAAGACTTGAGTTTTCCTTTCTCGCTGAACTACCTAATACCTCACCAAGACATCTACAACCACTTTTGTAGATTTAATGTTTTCCTCACAGTCGAAATGAAAAATAGTATGTTTAACTCGGGTGAAAGCACCCATTTCACTCTCGAATTATTGGCGCTCTCACTTCGTTCGAGCGCCAGAAACACCTCGAGTGAAATGGGTCGCTTTCTCCCCTTGTATAACAATCTACTATTTGATTTCGGGTTATACAGAGAGGGACCTGGAGGCCAATTCTCGTGCAGTTCGTATACGAAAAAACTTTACCGATCGAATTTTCTTTTTCAAAGAAAATAAAGTTATTGCTTTATCCGGGTCACGATTTCTATGCATTTTGATACCTTTCGTGCGGCAGTTTTTTTACGTGGATATCTTTCTTGTTTTTTTTTTGTAAAACAGTAGTACTCTTAATCGAATTACCACACGAAATAAGTACGAAAATGCACGAATCGGTCTCCTGCTAACTAATTACCTATCTGCTATTGTGAGCATTTGCCTTGATGACCGATTGTAAGACGTGCGATAGTAAATTCGATCAATATCTTTATCCTTGTATTTTTAAATTTTGTTTTATAATCAAAATAAATGATAAGAAGTATTTGATATCAACCAATTAAATCACAAGTCTTATTTTTTCCATCAAAGAGCCTTGGTGTTAAAATGTGATTAAGATTGAAAATATTTCGAATTTCATCCCTTGGACTTCGTTTAATTCCTTAGGCGCATTAAGGCACACACAATAAACCATTGTTTATCAACAACAATTGCGCTGTTATCGCTTTATCAGAACACTTATCACTGGATTATGTTTTGATAGTATCATTCATTTTATTATCTCATATACCTACACATAACTTAATAGTTCATAAGACAAAAGGCCAATGGCTTCGTTACGAAATCGCACGCAACAGTTTCCTTTCAAACATTGTCACTGTATTTACGCTGAATATTGCTCATCAAGATTCATGTCTTTGTTACTTACCAAAGTTAACTCTAGCTCAAGAATCCTACTCTTCACACATACAGGGTTAGGGATTTTTATTATTTTCAAAACTATAAATGAAAATGAAAATTTACTTATTCCATCTTCGTATTATTGTGCCATGCACGGTCTCTTTGCGGAGTCATATTTTTTCGCTCGTAAAAATCTACGCAAAGCATATAGGTAGGTATATTTTTAATTGTGTATTTTAGCTGTCTCGTCTCAGTCAAAATTGTGAACATTACTGACTTCAACACATAAATAAAACTTACGTTGAATAGTGCATGTAACGCAATTAGCTCCTCATTATAACGAAATGTTTCGTGCTCCCAGGTAAGTAGACTAATCAACATCCAAGGTTGTTCTACGTTTCAACGAACAGTTAAAACATAATTTCATAGAAAACTTGGGAAGCGGAAAACCTACGAACTTCTACTTCACTAAATAAATTTGTTTAGTGGGACATTTAAATTTTCAACTGATTCCTCCACTATATCTATGATACAGAAAGAAGGGATATAGAGATGATAGATTAAAAAATGATATTCTAATTATAATAGACGCACCTGGCCTGACACACTAACTACATACTCTTCCATCCTTCTCAATTCCGTGAATGCACTGACTAAAAAACAACAGAGTCGAATTTATAACTTCCTGCTTTTTGCATTTGCTGAAAAGTAATAATTCAGCTAAAATACCTCCTCCGAGGGTCGAGTGGCCAAATTAAAACACTACATAATACTAATTAATGGTAAAGCCAAGTTAGTAATGTAATTAATATAAACTTACAAAGGTGTTTAGCCAAATAAGTGTAATAAATTTAAATTGTAAGTATACATTAATGTTACTTTTAATGTTTGTACTTGTATCTTCTGTTATTATTTAATAAAGAATTTTGAAAAGTAAGTAAAGTAAATGTAATTAATGTCAACGTTCGTTATATTATTTACTTGATGAGGCCAGCTTGTCTGTCTTGGTACATATTAAAATTCCAACTTAGCGATAAGCATTTTAAACACACAGATTCAAAAGAGATATTACAAGCAATAAGTTAACTTTTTTGTTTCAAACGAGCTCTGTATATTTTTTTAATCACTGATTTACTTGTAAAAAAAATATTTTCCCTTTCCACATGTTGTTGCGTGAAAATTTTTACATTACTTGACCAGTTGTTAGTCCCAAAAAATAACTAAGTATTGTCCAGAGGCGGCGAACATTGCCAAATCGTAAAATACACACTCAAGATAAAGCCCGCACTCGTACAAATGTGTTGGTAATGAACAAATAGCAATAAAACGAGGAATTGATACAGTCTCGTTGGTAAATTCACGCGATAACTGACTATCGTTGTTAGTGACTATTTAAAACGTCATTTATGGTTTTTATTGCCATCGCTTTAATGATTCTACCAATACTGCTAGGTTTTTCAGGTAACGACGAAACTGGCGTGCAATATTTACTTTCCTTTATGTCATTTGTACGTATACCATTTCTCTACTAAGTATAAGTTGACAAATAAAAATCCAAACATTCATCAATTTTCTTTCATTCCATTTATCATTTTACACAAACACATTGTACATAGGTAGCACAATAACACTATTTATCTTCCTTGACTCTACGTTTTAGTTAGAAAACGTTTGTATGGGAAATGGAAAAGGGCTGTTTTTAGGGTGTTTCCGGAAATTATTAGAATTTTTTTGCCGTGTAAACCATCCTTGAACTTCATTCAACAAACATTTTAAAAAAAGAATTGGCCAAATTGGCCCAGGCGTTGTAAAGTTATGCGCTTACAAACACATTTATGCGATTCATTTTTATATTATAGCTTTTAGTTAGCCTCAATTTTATTCTAAGCAGGATCTTAGACGCATAAATAGGCTGAAGATAAACAGGTTGCTTGGTCTTGACTACAGCTTCTGAACCTGACTTTTCGGCACGATACCAATCACAAACAAATTATAATCGTATTTTCATAATACCCAATGTTGATTGTGTCAATTTTATCTTATCTTGCTAGCTCACTTGCGTGTTTATTTTATTCAAATTCAAACCGTTCAAAGTCTGTCGACTTCAATGCCGCACAACTCACAATAGTTGTTCAAAGTTTAATATTGTTTATTTTATTCACGTCCACGTATGGCGTATACTTTTTATTTGCATATTATGAATGAATTAGCGTGAATGAATCGGATAGTATACAGTAAGTTTCTAAGATCTGTGTGAGATGTAGGTTGGTAAAGATCACTCGCATATAAATGCCTGAGACTCATTAATGCGTGAGAATTACGGGCGCACCAAAGTCCGTTATTCCTTGCTTGGCAAATATTGTAAAAAATCTTGACATAACTTTTTAACGAAATGACTAATTTGAAAATAAGATAGATAGATAGATAACTCTTTATTGCACACAACATCTGTGAATTAACAAATTTGTTTAAAGGAAATGTACAATTTAGACGGTCTTATATCTTCCAGACAACCTTTGGGTAAAGAAACTATAAATTATAAGATAATCATAATCTAAATGGTTTATTCATCGTTGCACACTAAGATATTTTTAAAACGAGTAGTTATTTTACGTACTGACATTGTTCTAAAAGTTATAAAAAATACGGTTTACAATATTCGCCAAGCAAAGAAAAACTGACATAAGTAGTACAATCAGATCAAGAGTATCAGCTCCTAAGTTTATTGCGTTCTTTGCGGGTACAAATCATAACTATTATAACTATTCGTAGTGCATAAGTCTAATATTCGTTTGTTTTTATTCCAGGACTCAAAGACTGTGGAGTACAAGCCGATCAGAAGCGTATTAGTGGCTAACAGAGGCGAGATCGCCATTAGAGTGTTCCGAGCATGCTCCGAACTGGGCATCCGGTCTGTGGCCATCTACAGCGAGCAGGACAAACTGCAGATGCACAGGTAATAAAATATATACAGGGTGATTTATGAAATTCTAATTTTTAATGAACAGATATGTACAGTATTGTACAGTGGCCAGCATATCAAGTTACCCACTGTTGTTGCAAGTTAGCCCTTAAAACAACTGCCGTTATGTTAATCTTGTCGTGCTGTTGTCCGTACCAACCTAGCGCATATACCCACAGTTGGTGTTGGGTGCGATCGTGATCTAAAAATATTATTTAAAAAAAACTTGTACGAATGTCAACAAATGAGCTCTCAACTTGCACTAAATACAAAAAATGACGATATATTTGCAGTGCAGCTTAATCGTACACACGTTCAAGCAGTAAATATGAATAAATCCATATTCAGTAACATGTCGTATTGTAAACAAACAAAAGGAACATTTTGAGATAACAAGGTGGATTCCGATTCCACACAATAAAACTTATTTTCCTGGTCACGAACATGTTGAGTTTACTGACTGATTTTTAACCAAGTTCAATTCTAGTAACTTTTGGCTTCGATTTTTATGATCATGACTTTATTTATATCACTGTTTTTTCTATGAAATGACAATCTCAATGTATATTTCAAACGTGGTTAGAATAACGTATCTTTCTGGCTGCCAAGCCAAGCTTTCTGGTCAATGATGCATCATTATTTTTTACTTTATATCAACAGACAAAAAGCCGACGAGTCATACATGGTCGGCAAGGGTCTACCTCCAGTGGAAGCCTACCTCAGCATCCCGGAGATCATCAGGGTGGCTAAGGAAAATGACGTGGATGCTATTCACCCTGGATATGGACTGCTGTCTGAGAGGTTTGTACAACATTCCCGTACAACGCTCTGCATTCCCAAGCGGTTGACTGGTAGAGAATTATTATGTATTATTATGTGAAACTGGTAATTAATTATTATGTAATATTCTAAATTGCATGCTGTACTAAACGGCTAAATAGGTCTGTAAGCCACATAAACTGTATAATAACAACATTTTACCAACCCTATTTATTGCAAATAAAATAATTTGAATTTGAGAAAGCCTAAAACCATTAAGTCCGCCAATTGTACAACTTGCGGTGCAATAAAGTTTCATTAAATAAAATAAACATTCTAGCATCTTAGCTAGTTTGCGACCAAGAACTTCGGCCGAAAAATACAACAAAATGTTTTTGGCTAGAAATTTACATATACGCTAGCTTGTATTAGACACAGTTTTCACGAACCTCAAAGATTATCCATTGAATTAAGTAATTCATTAGCGCCTGACTAGCACAGTCAGACAGAAGGTACTCCATTCATAAGTAACATAGAACTGAATTTTAAGTCTTGCTACATACAGTCTATTTTAATATTACGTCAAACGATCTTTGCGATGTATGTTCGCGGTTTGGTAGTTTAGTTTGTTCATCTATACTAATATTATAAAGCTGAAGAGTTTGTTTGTTTGTTTGTTTGAACGCGCTAATCTCTGAAACTACTGGTTTGATTTGAATAATTCTTTTTGTGTTGGATAGTCTAGTTATCGAGGAAGGCTATAGGCTATATAACATCACGCTACGACCAATAGGAGCAAAGATATGGTGGTAAATGTGTAAAAAACAGGAGAAAAAAGTGACTATTTCACGCGGACGAAGTCGCGGGCAAAAGCTAGTCTCAAATAAGTGATTACTGTGTTTACTCAGACAGTTAGTATTGCTCATGTTTTCTAAAGTTTGATGTTAGTTTGCTAAAAGAGTATAGCTAGAAGATGAATATTAAGCTTAGTTATATATAATGTTTTCTCATATAAATAATTTTGTGTAGATAATGCTCATGGCACAAACAATAATTTATGATGCAAAATAGGCAATTGATTCCATGCACATTGAACTTGCCATCATTAATATATCACATTGCAGACTATGCGTCTAGTAAGTGCAAACAATTGTTTCAATTTAGACGGTACGTCTATTATTACCATGTTACTTTAGTTTTAATAGGCTATTTTGATCCTGCATGTGTAAAACACATGCTTCTTCTTCTATAAACGTGGTCAGAAAACATATTCGTAATAAATTGAGTCATTATGCTGTCATTTTAATAATTCGATGTAAAGCCAACTGCCCTATTTTAATTTTGACTTATCTTTTAAAGAATTTTTTTTCCTATGTAGTATATAAGGTCACCTCGTTTTAAGTGATAATATTAAAAGGGCAAATTCAGCACAATAAATTAATCATTTTGTTAGAAAACACTTTGGGTTTTTATCCGCTAGTTTTTGAGAAAATTTAAGACTAAGGTAATATTTTTTTTTCAGATTTATTTTTTTATTAATTAAGGCTAAGATTTGAGAAAAATACAGTTTGGGCATTGAATTGAGAGAGGCAAAGCCGATGACGTAGATAACTTTTTAAATTGCCAGGGTGCTGTTTTAAAAAATAATATTGTCAATGTTAAAGTAAATAATAAAAATTCAAATTTCGATTTTCCAAAAAATAATGATAGTATCCTTTTTCTATGATGTATACAAAGCCATTGTTAAAATATTATCACGTAAAATGATTTGACCTTATATGCTTTTAAAATTTACAACTTCTGAATACTATTCCATACCAAGTCTTAGAAGTTCAAAACCTCTAAAAGTAGATTTTTGACGTCATTTTTACTCCCATTTCTTTCTATCCTCCTGTAACAAGCAAGCATTCTGAATTTGTAAAAGGGATCATAAGGATCAGTGGGCCCCTAGTTTGAGTTATTTCTCCTCACGATCGATAGCGAGCGAGTGCTTTAAAATTTTGAAACATTTTATATGGGAAAGACAAAGTTGAGGTAGGTGGCGCTGTAACTTTTCCATACAAAATTCTTACATGCTCGCAATCTTACGTGAATGGAAAAACCAAACTAGGCCCTCAGTTAAGACTCCGCTTCATTAAAAAAGTCTGATAAGTTTATGAAATTGAACCTTATCTGTAACTCATTAGGTCGGACTTCGCCCAAGCGATCATCAACGCAGGGATCCGCTTCATCGGGCCCTCGCCCGCCGTGGTGCAACAGATGGGGGACAAGGTCGCGGCGAGAAGGGCCGCCATTGAAGCCAGTATGTTGCTTTTATTTTTTACACCATATATTATGTATCGGGGTCTCGATGACTTACTTAAGGAAAAACATAAAGATTATGCGATGTACAAATAAATTTTTAATCTTAAAACCGGTAAGGCATCGGTGTTCTAGATGGAACAGTAGTTATAAAATTAAACGTACCTACATTTTTTGCTGCATAAAAGCCTATACAACTGTTTATATCAGATTTTGTGCTGTATAGGTCTAATACAAAATGTTGACATGCGCTCTTGAGGTGGTTTGCATTTTCGTATAGTTTTTGAAACGACGTAGACAGATGACCCTGTACAGATCGCAGGATCGCACTGGACCGCTCACAACCGGTCGTTGTGGAATACCATGTTATGTTCAGCAGTGGACGTCCTTCGGCTGATAATGATGATGATGATAGTTTTTGAAACAGCCCCAAGCCTCACGGATGCATAATAAGCCGCCGGCGGCCGCGTTAACAAAAGACGAATGATGTGTTGTGATGAATGAGAAAAGAATGTTGATAAACACATCCGCGAGGGTAACCTCTCACATTCATCATGTAAGTATACAGAAATCGTACAACCTTCAAGAGTACACAACAACTTTTCGTATGGAAAAGATACGAAACCAAATATTCCACCACATATGGTTCAGTCAAAAACAACCGCTGCTAATTCGATCATTGCGTAAGAATTGTCTGTATCTGTGTATGTATTTCTGATTATTTATATCTATTTGTTTACAGAGGTCCCAATCGTCCCTGGTACTGACGGTCCCGTGACCACTAAAGAAGAGGCTCTAGAATTCTGCAAGCAACATGGTCTTCCTGTGATATTTAAGGTATGTACTATGTGAGAGCGAAGTCTTGAAAAGTCCTTAATCAGATTATTTATCGAGATTCCAGACACAATAGGCAATTATTGTTATCGCGTCCTATATGATGTCGTGGGGTTTGACGGATTATACTCAGGCAAATCGAGTGCCATTACCATCAATTCTACTTGCAGAAAATAAAAATCTAAAATGGATGTCATAAAAACAGATATTATTTGGACTCTCCCGTACTTGACTACACATTAACCAATTTGTAAAGCTGTAATTAATTTGTAAAGGAACTTAAGGCATGAACTAAGAGACCCGACCTTTTGGTGACAAAATTTCCAAAAACGTGATTTTCTTTATAGGCTGCGTACGGCGGAGGCGGTCGCGGTATGCGCGTAGTGAAAGAGATGAGCGAAGTGGCTTCATCTTTTGAGCGGGCGTCATCCGAAGCGCTGGGCGCTTTCGGCAACGGGTCTATGTTCATTGAGAGATTCATCGAACGGCCTAGACATATTGAGGTGCAATTGTTAGGTGAGTGTTGTGTTTCAATTGGTTTTTAAATGCAAACGCAAATTGATCGCGCTGTCGCGTCTAGTGGCTCAGTCAAACCACCTAGATGCGGCTACCAATCGCAGCCACTGTAGTCAGCGTGCTTTCAACTGAGTCGTGTCATTGTCATGTATTTCTCGCTTGCGCTTATTGATAAAGCGGCGCGATTCATACTCCCATTTATATTGACATTATAGCCTCACTACTCAGTTGCTAACGCGCCGAGCCGAGTATAGTGACTTAGTGGCCTCTATTACTTAGAATAAATCATGGGGCCGAGTGTGTACGAATGAGACAAAAAATTCAAACACTTTTATTTAGCGGTACCCCGCGACTGCGTCCGCGCGTTTTGAGTTTGCCCTTTCCCCCCCGTCGCTAAATAAGCTCTCCAACACAAAAATATATTTTTATGTCAGTCCAGTAGTTCCTGAGATTAGTGCGTTCTAACTAACTCTTCAGCTTTATAAAGTACTAGAGGTCCCAGCGAACTTCGTTTCGCCCCCAGCCCTGTCCCGCCCGGCCCCGTTTTATGGAAAATTTCTTTGCTATAAACGGTTTTGCATTCGTTGAAACGAGACCTTTTCAACGAATGCAAAACCGTGAAAATCGGTTCGTACGTTCTGGAGTTATAGCTTCAGGGAGGAAAACCCGACTTTTTTATATAGTAGAAGATAGATGACCCATCATATGCCGCATGTATACTTAGGTACTATCAAATATAACATGTTCTCTCTCTCTTTCTCTTTCTCTCTATGTGTACATCATTTCTTAATCACTTACAACTTTTGTTGCTGTATCATCAGGTGACAAGGCGGGCAACGTGGTACACTTATACGAGCGCGACTGCTCCGTGCAGAGGCGGCACCAAAAGGTCGTCGAGATTGCGCCCGCGCCGCATCTGTCGCCTGAAGTGAGTATCTGAAAATTTATTGTACCATGCAAAAAAAAACGGTATTCAAGTAATAAAGTTCATTCATTTATGGACATTTGTCGGCCTATATCCTTTCTTTGCATAGTGATGGATATTTACATCAAACCATTTTAAAGGAAAAAAACATATTAAAACCTCAATGCAGAGTAACATTTCTTTAAATTTAACATTTTTAATAACTTCTGTACGAAACGGAACACTCATTTAAAAAAAAATACCAAAAGCCTTTTTACTAAATGTCAAAAAGTTTTGAATTTACCTTCTAGATAAAATTTTGCTGCAGTGTGATTTTTGCGAATGTATACTGAGTTCAAATATCAAGAAAAAGTATTGAAAAAATTAAATATGAGTAAAAAAGAGGCAAATGTTTTGATATTTTCAATAATTGATGACGATTTATATACATTTTCTTAAATTGTAAAAATAATGTACGATGGAAATTTACATCACCATGCGTAACGGGAATGATGCTTCTATGAACAATAATAATTTGCTATAATTTAGTTTTTGTTCTTTTTTGTGTATTATTTAATGAAAAAAATATTGATTTTATTTAATGTCAGCAGGAAAATAAAATAAACATAAATTAACAGCAAAAAAAATAAAATTTGAAAGTCAGAAGCACCATTAATTAATAAATAAAAATATTTTTAAAAGCATCCTGTGTCTAGTCTGAAACATCCCAACGTCATCACCTGAGGAAATGAGGGAAAAGAGAGAGAGGTGATGACGTTGGGATGTTTCAGACTAGACACAGGTGATTTTAAAAATATTAATATTTTTTTGTTAGGAAAAATAAAAAAAATAAAGCTTGCCCGTTTTTTAAAAAAAATGATAGGGCCCGGTTTCTCTGAAGTAAATTGAAGTTCTGGTAAAGTTTCACCCGTTTATAGAAAAACACCTTATATAATAAGTGAACCAATTTTTTTTTTTATATTTTTCCTGTAAATCTAAGACCTTAATTAAATATATAAGATTTTTTTCAATCAATAATAAAAAAATCATGCAAAGAAGGGATATGATATTTAAAAAAAACACCACCGCAATATCTGCATTCGTAGCAAGGTTCATCTATGTATGTTTTTTATTCCTGCCCTGTAAGTCATAAACAAAAAAAGTTAGTCGACGCTTGTATGAGCCGAATGGTAAGAAATAAAGTTTTGTCGCCTAAATTAACATAGAAAAATAAATATAATTAATCACTAAAAAACGAACTTTCTTTAGTTATGATTCTCAATGAGCTTTGCAATGCAAAGTTTTCATTGCTTCCTTTTATTCAAACATCGAAAAAAAAACATTTCAACCCACCCGGACAGATCAGGCAAATGCAGGAAACCATTTCAAGGCAATTAAAAGGCAATAAGCATTTGCCTGAACTAATACTCAATGCGGTAACGGCTCGTGTAGTTGGCTTAGCGGAAATTTAAAGCAAAATAATTTAAAAAAATACAACTTTATAATGGATTTCCGCAGAGTAAAGCCTGGTTCCATTAATTACCATAGTTTTTTTTTTATTAATAGATACTTACATTTGGGTCTATAGTAATATTTGTCATATTTTCGGTCTCTAATATACTCATCAGCGTTTAAGGACAACGAGCCGTAAATTGATAATAATATGACCCTTTAAAATATTTTAAAATCAAAATCAGTTGATGAATGAATTATATCGTTGACATAAATACTCGTAGTAAGTTTTTTGATTAGCATAAAACACAGTTATTTGCATAAAACAATAGTAAACAATACTACGACAATAGCAATACGTCACGCGGTGGTTACGAGTAGATAACGGTGTTGATTCTGAACGAACGGTAGATTTTTGTGACGATTTTTTAGACGTAGATAATAAACCGATTTACGTGCATATATTAATACTAATTTCTACTTTGACTTTGTCTAATACGCATTTGATTGCTACGTTAAAAAAATACATATTCACCACTTGGCTTATCTACACTAAATAGATGTTTCAGTCATTGAAAATTGTATTCAGGTACAATTGTCTACATGTAGATAATGTTTAATATGAATAGCAGACAATTTTAGGGTCATTTTTTTTTATTTTATTTAGTATGGGTTTGCTCTTGACTCCAGACCAAGCCAAGTGCGACTAAGACGGAGTCGAAGATGAAACGAGCTCGCCCAGAAGAAGCCTGTTCACTCTAACTTTGAATAGATTCGGATTATAGTCACTAGGAAACACCGACGCGGGCAGCGAGTTCCACTCTTTTGCCGTGCGCATTATAAATGTTGATGAGAAGCGCTTAGTTCTAAACAGCGGGATATCGACAAGGTAAGGATGGTATCCCGCGGTACGCCTTGAAGAACGATGGAAAAAGGGGGCTGGTGGTATAAGCTCATGGAGCTCCTTCGCACACTCTCCGAAGTAAAGCCTATAAAAAACTGTCAACCTGGCAACCTTGCCGCGATGGGCCAAGCTATGGAGCTTAGCATCTACCAGTTTGTCGTCACCTATTAATCTCTTGGCTCTGCGCTCCACTGAGTCTAGTGCTTCAAGTTGGTACTTGGCTGATCCATCCCAGAGGTGACTGCAATACTCCATGCAGGACCGGACTTGTGCTTTGTAAAGGGTCAAAAGCTGTTTAGGCGTGAAGTATCGCTTCACTCTGTTTAGGATGCCAAGTTTTTTAGCAGCAGTTTGTACTTTGAGCTCAATGCTGGAGCCAAAGTTGAGATCAGCTGACAACTCCATACCCAATAGCTCTAGATGAAATGATAGCTCATTCTAGTTGATTCAACCAATCGTGCATTTAACTTGGGGTTAAATTGAAATGTTAACTCACAGTAAATTCATTAAGTAGTAAAATATCGTTTACCTACCCGTTTAATAATTAACAAATCATAGTAATTGTCAGTCAGTAAAATAATTATATTTAGTGATTTTTTTTTTCAAGTAGTGAATTGTTGTAATTCTTTCTTTATGAGAAATAAAGTTCTTAAACCATAATATATCGTTTTATATTTCAGACGCGACAAAAGATGGTGGACTGCGCAACGCACCTTGCAAGACACGTGGGCTATGAAAACGCTGGCACGGTCGAATTTCTGCTCGATGACAAAGGAAACTTCTACTTCATTGAAGTCAACGCTAGGTTGGTATACATTTTTGGTTAGGTTAGTAGTATGATCTACAGGAGGTCAAACCGTAAGCGTTGGAAGTCCGCCTTTTAACATAGTTCATATTGTGAAATAGTAAAAAGGATTTCCGGCCCACAATATTAGACCTTGTATGCGGCAGACATTTACATACTTTCTAAAACAGACCAAATGCGAGTCTGACTCGCGCATTGAGGGTTCCGTGCTAACTTTAACTGGGATTAAGGGTCCACTTACTTCCACTAGCCAGAATACTACAATATTTTGTTCACAGCAGAATAACTTTTTTTATAGTGTTTGTGAGAACCCCCCTTAAATGTCATTATTTTTTGTATGAGAATCGTAAAGCGGTTAACAGGATACATGAACCAAGAAAGTTTCTACTGTGTAATCTTAGTAATTTCAGAATAAAGTGGCTGTCAATTTGATTTGACAGAGACAGATAACTCCTAGTTAAGTGTTAGTTCAATATAGTAATTTCAATCTTTCTCTTCTAACACCTTCATACTTTTCTTTCGTCTCTTTCACACACATAATTCTAGGACACATCCAACTATATTTAACTCATCACATTTCCAGATTGCAAGTAGAACACACAATAACAGAAGAAGTGACCGGCATAGACTTAGTACAGTCCCAAATTCGGGTTGCCGAGGGCATGACGCTACCAGAAATGGGTCTCACACAGGACAAGATCAAGTGCCAAGGGTACGCTATACAGTGCCGAGTGACGACTGAAGACCCGGCTAATAACTTCCAGCCAAGCACGGGGAGAATTGAGGTGTTCCGGTGAGAAAACTTTTTATTTATGGCTACATTAACGAATCTTACAAACGGACGGCCAGGCGTTACAAGAGGCGATGGCCGTCGATATACTGTAAACATGTCGTCGAGATACCGTCAACATGTCGTCACT
Source organism: Pyrausta aurata (assembly GCA_963584085.1). Taxonomy (NCBI): domain Eukaryota; kingdom Metazoa; phylum Arthropoda; class Insecta; order Lepidoptera; family Crambidae; genus Pyrausta; species Pyrausta aurata. The sequence goes on from OY757266.1 coordinate 9,695,679, forward strand.
CGCCAACCACTTCGCCAACCATGATGTCAATTGTCGCTTTTAGCATAGACATTTCCAAAAATAGAGGATGCAGAACATTTCTTTAATGATCTAGTAGCTCATGCTAACACATGTATTTAAGCATAAGAAACAGATAATGTGTAAGCATTTTTTATGTTTTAATAAAAGTATGGTTTTCGTTGTCACTTGCTTGTATCTGATGTTTAAATTATAATATTTTTCTCTAGATCTGGCGAGGGTATGGGCATCCGTCTAGACTCTGCCTCAACGTATGCCGGAGCTGTCATCTCACCGTACTACGATTCTCTTCTCGTCAAAGTGAGTTAAAAACCTAAAAATACTGGCTTAAAAAGCATTTAACTACTGGTTAACTGACAATATCTATTGTTTGACCACATAGAGACCAATGTTTATAAGCCATAGACGAGACATTTCAATTAAACATATCATGCTTTGCATGAACTTTTAAACAAAGAACTATTGAAATAGCCACGTTGCAAAAAAGTGATCCATTTGTCTCCGTTAAAATTCTTGAATGAAACTTATATATGCGCGTATCTTAAAAGTAACAAGTTGATTGACCATTTATAAGACTAATAATAATAATAATAGTCCCCCTAGCCGATTTCGTCTACGGCGGCCAGTCACAACGACTAACCGACTGTGCGGGACATATTATAGTGCACAAGTGTGTGCTCAAACACAGGTGCACTCTCTATTCCTTTCACTCTCATAGCCCGATGGGACAGCAATCTGACACGACCGGAGAGAGATCAGGCGCAGGACCAACAGCTTAACGTGCTTTCCGAGGCACGGAGGTGAAACACCGCCAACTTCCAAACTCCGAGCTACCCTTTTGGCCCGACTTGGAAATGGAACCCGGGACCTCCGGCGCAGTCGTCGCTTTAAAATGCGACCCTCTCAACGCTGCGCCACCGAGGCAGTTATAAAAATAAAGTAACCTTGACCAACACATAGGCACAGTGGAAAAGTAGTCATATGGTTTCTAGTATAAGAATACAATTGCAATGTCACAAGCGTTAGAGGTCATATCTATCGTACCAAGTTACAGGTCACGCTAGTGACATTATGTATCTTGTGAATACTAGTTGTAGGTTAATAAATCATGATAAGTACATAAATTATTTACACTTATCTTGTTACTAGATTGATCATTTCAACATGCGTAGTACCATTTTACGTTGAACGATAGTTAAGCTTATAATGTATCAGAATGAAGGTCATTGCTATTGGACATACCAGGCCATTATACGACCATGTAATGTAATATGCAATAGATTATTATGATATAAACTTGACTTGTGTTCTGTAATACGTGATTAGATGTATGTCATGCCCTCCACTGTATTCTTGCTATTAATTAGTCTGAAATTATTTTCAGCAATGTAGAAACCATGAATCAAGATGATCTCTTTATTTATGTAGCGAAAGGCTAGTAGCATTTTGCGAATAACCATGATAGCTGAAATAGGTGAAAGTGTAGATAAACCGCGTCATTGAGAATTCGGCCCGCGCCCCGCACGCACCGCGCTCTCGGCTCCCCGCGCGCCCCGCCGCCCCGCAGAAGAGGTCTCAATGAAACGGTTACCTATAGTTTATTAATCGTCGCTTTGAGATATTAAACTGATCTGCTTATTTAACACTTTGTATGACTTAGTGGTCAAAATATCTGAGGGCTTAGTTTGAGTTTTTCCACTCACTTTCGATTGCGAGCGCGTTAGAATTTTGTATGGAAAATTTACAACGCCATCTACCTCAACTTCATCTTTCCCATATAAAATGTTTCGAAATTCTAACGCACTCGCAATCTAACGTGAGAAGATAAAAATCAAACTAGGCACTCAGTAGGTATTAGGTACTTCTTAAGCAGGACTACGAGCTTATGGGAGGGAAGTACTACATTATTTTGTTCTGCGGGTTAAATCCTCACAGATGTGTTTATCAACATTCTTTTGTTTACCGCCGGCGGCCTATCTATCCCTGAGTTATTAAGCTCCTTCCCAGCTCCAATAAAAAACTTTCTCATTTATCCTTCGTAGGTAATCTCACACGCACAAGACTTGCCTGCCTCAGCTGCAAAGATGAACCGCGCCCTCCGAGAGTTCAGAATCCGAGGCGTCAAGACCAATATCCCCTTCTTACTCAACGTGTTGGAAAACCAAAAGTTCTTAAACGGTAAGACATTTAAAAATAAAAACTTTCGCGAGAAAGTTGACCAGCAATTTAGTGATAATGGCATTATTTGCTCAAGTCATGTCTGTGTTCTATTATATCCCCTAAACTGCATGTTGAAGGAGTATTTTTAGTGATAAGATCATGCAATCTACAGCCAGCTTGTAAAATCTATTTTTAGCAGTAGATCTAGAATGGAGTCCGAACTTCTACGTACTACGAGTATATGATATGGCTAACATAAACGTCGACTACTACGATATAGTATTTAAAAGATAATAGCTTACAAGGCAGTGTTTTTTTTGTACTCTCTATTTATGTATCAAATTGACTTTATTTTTTTAGCCAACTTCACAAAGGAGGAGATTATCATTTACATTTTATAATATTTTTTCTACAGGCGCCGTCGACACGTACTTCATAGACGAACACCCACAGCTGTTCATGTTTAAAGCATCGCAAAACAGAGCACAGAAGATTCTAAACTACCTCGGTCAAGTGTTAGTGAACGGACCGGCCACTCCTCTAGCCACAAACATACCACCTTCTGACGTCAAGCCTTACATACCGCCGGTGCCTCTGGGTATGTCTTATGTTATGGAAATGTTAAAAATATGATAAAATTTTCTAACATTTTTAGAGGTAATTTTTAATTGCATATACATTAGTTGAGAAAGAAATTTAAAATATCCCTTTCCATTGATTTAGTTTAAAACTTAACTTAGTTGGTGGTTCATTGTAAAATCATAATGCATTCCCCAAGTGATTTGTTTAAGTAAAATTTTATGTTGTGTTGTTTTTAAATTTGAATAAATAATACTAATCCTTTAAATTACAGCCCATAGAAGAGTTTTCACATATTTAAAAGCATGAATCGATTTTTTGTTCAGGATTGTGATACATTTGTTAATGTTACCATTTGGTAGATAAATACGTTTCATTTGTGTCAAAATAACTTTTCATTGTCATTTATAACTCTTATGCAATTAATTAAACACTTGAAATAGTTTATTCTAGTCTTTAATGAAGGATGAAATTTGGATTTTATTCTAAAATCGACTGAAATTCTTTTACAGTCCGCTCTGGGCATGGTAGGTTCAAAAACTCCAAAAATTTATTATGTGTGCCTTTTTTATTTTGCCATATTTATTTATTAGATATTTTATCTAACAGTATTATTTGATTGGTGAGCTTACCACGCATATCTTTGAGCACTAGATATTATTTTTTATTTTTATAACACAAATAAAATTTCATACTTCATAATATTTTTCAAATAAAATAGACTGGTTAAGTAGTGCACTAACTTTGTTTTGGATTTTGGTTATTAAAAATACCAATTAATTTTTTCGTTAAAAACTGTCATTAATGCAATAATGTCCTCAAATGCGGACTAAATGAATAAACTTCGCTTGCTAAAAACTTGTCTAAAGTGACTTAAAAAAGTTAAATCAGCCATCGAAAAGCTAACCCAGGCTCTATGGAAATAATATATCAAAACAATGTTCAATTTTTTCTCACGAGACAAGTTTATAGCTCCATACTATTCGTTGGAAAAAAACATCGCATCTTTCATAAACAGAGGAGTAATTGTGTAAATCAATCGTATTTATTTTATTTATTTATTTATTTATTCATGCATGCATGCATACTAGGTGTTAATAACTTACATAGGTGACATGAGTGTAATTATACAGTGTACTTATAAACCTAGTTACCCAGAAGGTATAGCACTTTGAGGGCAGCTTAGACGTAAGGGTAAGTATCTATAACAATCTAATGTTAGGCACTTATGAGTTAAGATATATATATAGAGTTAAGATATATATATAGAGCAGACTATTTTATTTCCTTTTTTAGTTATTTAAATATTCATTTAATGAGTAGTAGCATTTTGTTATTAGGTATGATCGCAGGGACTTTGAAAAGGATTTTATGTTTGGCTCACTTTTGATATGGCATGGCAATTTATTAAATATTTTAACTGCCATATAATACGGGCTAGTATTTAACATTTTTATTCGTGAGGGTGGCAAGTAAAGTTTGTTTCTATTCCTTGTGTTAACGTTATGTGTATCTTTATTGATTCTTTATTGTTTGTATTCATTTGACAGTTCAAAACGTACGATATGATCTGTCAAACGGCAAAGAACAAAAGGTTTGACAGATCATATCGTACGTTTTGGACTGTCAAATTAATACGATTGCTTTACACAATTACCCCTCAGAACATTCTGTATTAAAAAAAATACTTACATGCCATCATAGTCAAGATGTGTATTTCCGACGGGTAGTATAACCGTTTTGTGTCCAGCCCAGGGTGATCATCTGCCATTGAAACGCGCACACCATAGCATAATATGCACTGCTCCATTATTTTACTAAACATGTTTTTCAGACCTTTCTCCTGAGGCCATTAAAAGGCAGGAACTAACGGGCGAGAACACAGGTAAAGCAAGCATTCATACTATGTGTACAGTCACGAGCAATGAAAGTATAAAAGTGTCCTTGTGTCGTGGTAATAAGGTTGTTTATGAACGGACAACACCACGTCAACACAGTTGTATCTTATGCAGTTGAAATACGGGCTAGTTTGCAACAAAAGTGGGTAGCCTGATGTGCTAGCTAGTTACTGCACTTTTTATTGCTCGGTACTGTATTTAGTTCATAAATAGTTTTGAAATTATATCAACACAAAGTTGAGGGTCTGAGGACGATCATTGTCCGTGATATAGTTTTAATTCATGTTACAATATTGTCATACATGAACAGTAGCATTTACTGACACAAAAGTCCACTTTTTAACAGTGCACTTTTTTTAATGCCAAGATGACAACCGAAAATACTTACCGTCTACGAACATCTACTTTATTATAACTGATGTATTAAACACTTTTTAGGATAATAAAACCGAAATATGTTCATTAGAATTAACCACCACTGGGCCTTACCCCACCATTACCAAAGCACACATTTGACTAATACTTGTGTTGTCCCGTATGTATAAATGTTTGTGGTAACTTTGGTTTGGTATGTAAAGTGGTAAAAGTGGGTCAATGATAAAAATAACGTAAAGAAGTAGCTAAATTCAGTATAATTATACCAAACGATGTTCTTAGGTTCACTTGAGATTTAATTCTAAAAAATAACAAGGTGCCACAGTTTAAAATAAAACGATTTTAAGCAAAAAATATTTTACAATGGCTTTATCTTGATAATCATTCATATACGAGTAACGTAGATTATATTAAGTCCATAAACTCATGAATTCTTATTTCTATAGCCGTCCAACCACCTCGCGGCTACAAACAGATCCTGCAAGAAGGCGGTCCCGAAGCATTCGCCAAAGCAGTGCGCAAACACAAAGGCCTACTGCTAATGGACACAACGTACCGCGACGCGCACCAGTCGCTTCTAGCGACGCGCGTGCGCACGCACGACCTCCTCGCGGTGTCGCCGTACGTCGCGCAGCACTTCAGCAATCTGTACGCGCTCGAGAACTGGGGCGGCGCCACATTCGACGTCGCGCTCAGGTGTCTTTTTTTCTTTTCCTTTCGTTCCACCAGAAACAGGGTAAGGTCTTTGACCATGCTGTCTCGGTATTAGTTTTTTTTTTTTAGTTAATTTGGCGCTCAGTTAACGCGTAAACGCAGCTGTCACTAGTCATACAAACTGGTGTCATATGTATGGGCACAAGACGGTATTTTCCTGAGCACTAGCGCCCGTGGCAAAAACCGGAACTAAATTCTTCAATATGCCTCGGCATTTTGTGTTATGTTGCGTCATTTTATAAAAATGACATGGTATTCCAAATTCTGCCTTCGGCATAATACATACCGCGAGGCTTTTTACGACGTCAAATGTAAACGGGATATCATAAATTGCATGAAACATATCTAAAGCTTCCCGCTGTCGTCTCGACGTCACGCTCGCCAATTTAACTGTCCGCTGATCACGTTGCGAAATGGCATCTGTCCAGTTTCTTCAAGATATTTTTGTTGCAACGCAATCACGAAGTACAGTCACCAACTGTCCGATTCTTAGTAAACAAAACATTCCATTAATCCCCAGGTTCCTCCACGAGTGCCCATGGGAACGTCTCCGCGACATGCGACAGCTGATCCCCAACATCCCCTTCCAGATGCTTCTCCGTGGAGCCAACGCGGTCGGCTACACTAACTACCCCGACAACGCGGTGTACAAGTTCTGTGATATGGCTGTGAGTATGATGGTCAAACATAATGGATTCAATCAGTTTACATAGGTATAGTAATATTAAACACTTGCTTCCTCTGCGACCATAAATCATTTACGCGTTAGGGAGTAAACCGTGCGCGCACGTGTGTATCGATAACTGTGCAGTGTACTGTGCAACACTACGCCTCCCCTTAAGGCCTGTAAGTTGGAAAAAGACATAAGTATGCGCTGCTGCTGCTAAAACATGGGGCTCCACGTTTTATTGTCGCAGAGAAAGCGAATGTTTAATATTACTGTAGTATTAGTTTATAAAAAATTTAACCAATGAAATCTAGATTGGGAAAGCTGTAACGAACTTGATCATAAATTAAACAGGAAAGGTATGCTGTTGTTGTGAAATAGACTCTCAAACGAAAAAACCAAATTCAAAAATACAATGCTTTTTTGATGAGGAACATACATACATACAGCAAAAAACTGCGTTCAACTGGCTAAAAATTACTTGTAATAATTTCTGTCTATGCTGCTATAAAGTATATCTTTCTAACTATCTCAGGTTCAATGCGGCATGGACATCTTCCGCGTGTTCGACTCTCTAAACTACCTCCCAAATCTGATCTTGGGTATGGACGCAGCTGGCAAGGCGGGTGGTGTCGTCGAAGCGGCTATATCTTATACTGGCGACGTATCTGACCCTAGCAAGACCAAATATGACCTCAAGTACTACCTGGGCTTGGCTGACGAGCTTGTTAAGGGTGGAACACACGTGCTGGCTATTAAGGACATGGCTGGCTTGCTGAAGCCGAGGGCTGCTACGTGAGTATACCTAGGCTGTTTTTTCCTCCAACACCTTCCATTAGTTTCTGTCAGCAGCTATTGGACTTAATTTTCGAAATGCACGGACTAAAAATAGACCCGTTTCACACGAGATATTTTTCTCTCACTTCGTTCGAGCCTAGCGCTAATAGCCCGAGAGTCAAATGGGTGCTTTCAACCGAGTTGTAAATTCCATTTTTATTTCGACCGTGAAGAAATATTAAAACTTGTGTGTTTGTAGATGCGATGGCGAGTTATATGAAATTCATTGACCTGTCGAGATGACCATCACTCAAATTACTTGTAATTATTGGCACCTTTTTTCCTCAGACTCCTAATCAAAGCGATCCGCGACAAGCACCCCGACGTGCCGATCCACGTGCACACGCACGACACGTCGGGCGCGGGCGTGGCCGCCATGCTGGCGTGCGCAGAGGCGGGCGCCGACGTGGTCGACGTGGCCGTCGACTCCATGTCCGGCCTCACCAGCCAGCCCAGCATGGGCGCCGTGGTCGCCTCGCTGCACGCCACCGAGCTGGACACCAGTGAGTAACAGACTAAATAGACAACGCAAGTTGCTGTTTATAGGCGCCGACATGAGTCTACAGGCGACGGCAAGTGTCTAAAGGCACCAAAAAGTCTGTAGGCGTCAAAAATTTTGCTAGATTCCAGTGAGTAGCCGACCTAAGCAGCTCCAACAGTGTGAAACAGCGCGGACGTCGTCGTCGTCGACTCTGCGCCGACAAGTGTCTATAGGTGCCGACAAGTGTCTCTATATGCGCTGACAAGTGACTATAGGCACTGACACCAGCCAACCTGAGGTAGTCAATGAAGGTAAACCGCTTTATTGTGACTTCGCTTGCGGGGCGGCAGGCGCGGGGAGAGGCGAGAGCGCGGTACGTACACACCCGCCCGCGCCCCTCATGCGACCCGCGAAGAAACTGTCAACCTATATAGATAATAACTTCAAAGTTATATTTGCATGCTGACCTTGCAAAAAATATCACAAAGTTTTAAAATTAAAACAAAACTCAATAAATAACTTAAATAAATTCAATACTCAATAAAGAAATTCAATAAAAAAAATAAACAATATCTTAATGACCTAATAATAACATGTATTCCCTACTCTCCCACAGAGATCCCCCTCCAAAAAGTATCCGAGTACTCGGCGTACTGGGAGCAAGCGCGCACGCTGTACGGGCCGTTCGAGTGCACGGCGACGATGAAGTCCGGCAACGCGGACGTGTACCTCAACGAGATCCCCGGCGGGCAGTACACCAACCTGCAGTTCCAGGCCTTCTCGCTGGGGCTGGGCGGCCAGTTTGAGGAGGTCAAGAGGGCTTACAGGTGCGTTTGATACGTTATAAATAATTATACCCCGCCATTGACCACATACCGGTGTCTATTAATGATGATATACTATAGAATAAAGAGGTTAACATTGCACTATCACATTTTTGACAACTAAGGACACATCTGTGGCTATATTCGCGCAGTATGAATAGGCGTCGCACATAGACCCCTATGACTTTTGGCTATATCGTTCAAATAGGGGTAATTTGAACGATCTAGCCGGTCAAAAGTCAATTTTACGAATTGCAAAGCAGTAAAAAAAACGACTTCATGCGATGCGGGACATCTCCGAGAACAATACCCAACCCCTTCCGCCTTCCTAACCGTGCACCCCGCGCTTCAAGGGCAGTCGGAATTTGGAAGTCGGAGTCGGATTTTTGGAAATTTTGCCGGCTTGATCGTTTAAATACCCCTATGTGCGTCGTCTTGTACAAATAAAAGTAAGCAACTGAGTAATGAAGCCATATGAAAATAGAGATGGTACGAAATAATCTCATAAATATAAGTAATCACCCGGTTCTTAAAAAAACTATCGATCTTATAAAATTTAAAAGGCTCTTGTCGTCACTCCAAATTAGGAAAGATAGTGCGGTGGTTTCTCTCTGGCTTCCACTAGACGTGCGCGCCGCCGCGGCGCGCCGCCGCCTTAAGGAGTCAGCGCGCCGCCGCCGCCGCCGGTAGTTTAAAATTCGCGCCGAGACAAACCCCGTAAGAGAGTACAAGTTTAAAATCAATGGACATAAAGCGCGTGCGACGCGTGGAACATGGCGGGCAAAGGGTGGCGGGCGGCACGGATGTCAGCCGCGAAGCGGGAAGGTGCGGGGGGCACACAGCCAGCGATGGGAAACTCGCGTCCAAGCTCAGACCGTTTCACCGTTCGTACGCCTGCCTACGACGAGTAGCTATAGCGTTCTGTATTTTTTATTCGTTCGTTGTATGATTTATTTCAATGAATCTGTATGTAGACCATATACGAGTAGTATTGAGTTATTTATACCTGTTAGTTACTGTGTTACAGCGAACATTACATCAAAAGAGGATATTGAAGAAATTAAGTTAAATAGACTTTCGATTGTTGTTAGAGGATTTATGCAATTTTCTGAGCAAGTTTCGGCAAATTGTTGAAATTTTATCAGCATCAAAATCGAGCACAATCAACCTCGTAGCTCGCGTATTTAAAGCCGAAATAAAATACGTGCTTAATTCGATTGATGATGACGAGTCGCTTATAATAACATCCTTAAAAAGATAAATGTTGATGAAATTGGACACACGGTTCCCAGCCAGTAAGGCTGTTGCTGTTGCTGCAGCATTATTAGACTGTAGGTTTATGAAGCTTGGAGAAGTTGACCTCTATCTGACTGCTAACGAATTAACTCCAGCTGGTTTCTTGCCAGAATATACCAAAGAATTAATCCCTTACAACGATCAATTTAATGGTCGATTATTTACACCAGGAGTGGCACCAGGACGAAGCGAGTACAAGTAAAGTTTCAATACTTTCCCAATTCTCGCGCCAATACAGTATGCAACACAGTTTTCATGGTTCCGGTTTCGATGATTCTGTTGACCAGGAAGCTTGGAAATACCTAGCTACTGTTGATCCTGCTAAGACGGGAACATCTTGTACTACTGGCAAAACAGACAATCTGCCTACCCACGTTTAGCGTTTATCGATTAACTCAGGCTCTGTTATGCATTCCAGCAACCAGCACTCCGAGCGAAGGAGTGTTTTCGGTTGCTGGATTGCTTTTAACAGCCAAAAGGTCCCGGCTGAGTCCATTTAAGGTCAAAGAAATATTTTTTGTGCACGACAACTATAAAAGTTGCAAACAAAATATTTATGTCAAGAAAAGTGATTGAGTCATCTTTTTAGTTTACTTATAAAAGTTGTTTCGTTTAAGCGTGGTTATTCATTAAAATGCAAAGTTGAAAAATCCCACGCCGCCGGCGTTACGCCGCCGCCGTGGATTTTTTCGTGGCGCGCCGCCGCCCGGTTTTTTTCGACCGGCGCGCACGTCTAGCTTCCACATCGCAGTTGTAAAACATTAAAAAAAAAATTTAGACAACAATATTTCTATTGTTTCTTCCACAGGGAAGCCAACCTCCTCCTCGGTGACATAATCAAGGTGACCCCCTCGTCCAAGGTGGTGGGTGATCTCGCCCAGTTCATGGTGCAGAACAAACTGACAGCCAAGGAGATAGAGGAGAGGGCCGAGGAGCTGTCCTTCCCGAAGTCAGTCGTGGAGTACCTGCAAGGCGCCATCGGTATACCGCACGGTGGATTCCCTGAACCGCTCAGGTATGATATATGGATATTTATTTTGACGTTATTTTGGTCACTGGAGCAATTCGTAATTTGGGTTGTCAGTTGTAGTTTCTGGTTGATACGGTGCTGTTCCCGTTACGAATAGATATACATTTGTCTTTCTACCTCAAATCGCATTTGGTTTACGAGTAAGCTCTAAAAATCGCAATATACGTAAATGGTCAAATAGATGACATTATAAATAGACAATAAATAAGAGTAAAATATATTTCTATATCATTTTACGAGTATAAATATCTGCCTATTTAAAGGTGAATCACTTTCACTGATGATCACCCATAAATTTGTATAGATATCATCATTTTAAATCATATACATATCATCATATGTGTCTACAACATGTAGATTGCATCGTACCTCTGAAGCTACGGAACCTTCATTACAAGATCTTGATAACAAAATGTGTGCGGTATTTTCACTATAACAGCTAGTACTATTTGCCTGTAGGTTCTAAACATTATTTATTTGATGTTTTCAGGTCTAAGGTTCTAAAGGACATGCCAAGGATAGAAGGTCGCCCCGGTGCGGAGCTGCCGCCTTTAGACTTCGACAAACTCAAGCAGGACCTCAGAGAAACTTACCCTGATGTAGGTATCACGTTTACTAAACCCTTTTATCAACATTTCGAAAACTTATTAGAAGCCTGACTGCCATAACTTTGCAAACTTATGAAAATTTAGCAAATAGTAGGGCATAAAGTTCGTATCGTTAACGTAAACAATTTGTATGAGATTCGTAACAGCGCCTCTATAGGACGCAAACTAAATTCGGCAGCATTATTGCCTGACGCATCGAAATGTTATCGTGCGGTAAACTGATCCTATGATGATTGTACTAGCTTTGCTAGCATGGAGCTTTCTTTGACGTATAGAATCGTGAGTGACGATAGCTGGCTATCGTAATCGTGTATTAAACTCGCTACGCTTACGTTACGAATACTTTACAAGTTCTTGTTTGGGCTACAGATGAAATATTTTAACTGTCAAAGTTATTTTATTTAATTGTTATAAAGCGAACACATAACCATGCTGATTGTACAATGCTTCTATCATTTAATTATTTGTAACTTTACAGAAGTTATACAAGGTGCCTCACTGACTTTAGAGCTAAGTGCTACTTGAAAACAAACTTGTGTTTTACTTAGATTAGCATTGATTTTAATCCCTTTTAATTTTTCTTTCGTTTCCTTTTCATTCTTCGATTACGAAGAAGTTATTTATGATTCCAGTGTTTTTTTTGTATTATGTTTTTTGCATTTTTCCCCTTATGATATTGTTTTTTAATCCCTGGACAACCCAATTTTAGTCCCTCTCCCCTTTCATGTTTTCCCCAATTCTTCGTGATAACCTTCCCTTAGCTATTTTTGGTATTTAGTGACGTTATTATTCATTAATATTATGAACCCGTACTGTCCCACTGCAGGGCAAAGGCCTCCCTACCTATTTAGTGACTTAATTTTGGTTCATCTTTTTTACCTTGATCAATTCATGTTATATTGCAACATCATAGTGACTATCTATCAGGGTGTTGTTTTGGTCAGCGACGAGCGACTCATGGATAATAATATGAATAATGCTTGCCAGCGCCAGAAACATCTCGAGTGAAATGGGTCGCTTTCTCCCCTTGTATAACAATCTACTATTGTAGGTTTTTTCCATCTAAAAAAAATGGGATCAGTATCGTTTGTACAACCATCCCTACATCAACGATACTGATGCCATTTTTTTTAGATGCAAGCGGCGAAGCGACTCAGGCTGAGTCGCTCGTCGCTGACCAAACCAACACCCTGTATTTAAAACAAATAATAATACCATGTGTCATTTTTAGGTGACCGATGAGGACGTGATGTCAGCGGCGATGTACCCTCAAGTCGCGAACGACTTCTTCCGCATCCGCGATAAATACGGACCCGTTAAGCACTTGGACACCAAGACTTTCCTGGTTGGACCAACGGTAAGGCAGTTATGTTTTGATTGGTAAAACCAGTTATTATTACGCATAGGGAAGCTATGCCAAGCAAAAAATGTGACGCAACTCGATGACAAGATTGTGACGTATTCCTTGTATGGGGCCGTCCATTAATCACGTGAGGCTCAAAAGGGGGGGGAGGGGGTACGGAAAACATCACGAAACATCACGAGGGGGGAGGGGGGGGTCTCGTTAGACATCACGTGTATTAATTTTATTTATTTTTTGTCAAAAAGCGCTATTTCTGAACCGAAATTTTGAACGGCGCGAAAATTTGAATGATTTGTAGTATGACCTTGATTGACTCGCCCGCCGTTGCTAGGCAACATTACTTAATTATTATTAATTAATTAATTAATTATTAATTTTATTGCAAATACATATTATAAATGTTTTTCGAATCAAAACGCCATTTGTTAAATATTTTTTTCCAGTCAAAAATAGCCTTTACATAGACTTCCAAAAAAATACACGTGATCCAGGGGGAGGGGGGGGGGGAGTGGTCCCAAACCTCACAAAATATCATCAGGGGGGAGGGGGGGGTCAAAAAATGAGAAAAACGACCTCACGTGATTAATGGACGGCCCCTATAACCTGTAACAAGCCACTGCTGGGCGAAGGCCTCACCTCAACAGTGAGCTTCAAGTAATAAATAAAATTAGAAAAAAGCGTTTGAAAGAATAGGGCATAGGGCATTAGGGCCTTCGTGTAGTGCAGTGTGCGTGTGTGTTCGGCCTTAAGCTGAAAGCGCATGCGAGCCGGCGCGGGCGCACATGCAGACGCTAAATTACGGCGACGAACGCGCGCGAATTTGAAACAATTTGATGCGTTGATGCCAAATGGCGTCAAATCGTGGCGCAAGATTTTTTTTAAGTATACGCTATAATGGTAAGTAATAGTAGTTCAATAAGTAAAACTGATAATAAGTTGTAGGTGACAACAATAATTGATAATACCAAATATTAAGGTCACACTTGAAATTACATTGGTCTCTAAGTGATAGTAAAAAAACTGTTGAAATAGGTGTTTATGGTTTTGCTACATTAGGTATAAATATTGTATCCCGTCACATTACTGCCAATATTTCGTCCAATATCAACCAAATATGGTCGATGTCTAGGTACAGTAGCGTAGCCCATAGTATCGCCGACGAAGTTACACTATCTTTTCACATTTCCCAGGTGGGCGAGACGATCGAAGTGAAGATCGAGCGCGGCAAGACGCTGGACATCAAGACACTGGCCGTCTCCGACGAGATGACGGCGGCGGGCGAGCGCGAGGTCTTCTTCGAGCTCAACGGACAGCTGCGCTCCGTGTTCATACGCGACGAGAACGCCAGCAAGGTAACTAGACAATGAGTAGCATCGTGACTAGACATTAGGAGCCAAGGTGACTATAGGTAGACCGCTTCATTGAGACTTTAACACACCACCAGACACAACCCACGTAGACCGAAAACTTTTGCTGCGCAACTCTATCGCAATAATATATCATATCATCAACCCTTAGCTAGATTTTGTCGCTAGTACGAGGAATTTGCTCAACATTACCGTGATTTGGATATTTTCAACTCTAATTTAACTCGGTTTCGGATACTCATCAAGGATATTCTTAAGGGTATCCCCCTAGAAAAAATCAATGAATAGTTTTATTGTGAATTTGTCTAAACTTCTGTGCTCCATGTTTTGTTTCGTTGTTGCCTGCTCAGTGTGCTATGTTCAAAACAAATAATCACCATGTCTTGTTTGAACTGTTGTGTATTATCTACTATAAGACAAACCACTATGTAACTGCCGTGAAAACATATTTAGGATTACTATCTAGTATAACACCATTATGTACGTTTCTAATGTAATTCAATGATTGTGATCTGTTTTGTTTTCCATGAATAAATAATAATAATAGACTTCGCCTGCGGGGCGGCGGGGCGCGCGGGGTGCGGGCGGCGCCCTCACTAACCGCGCTCTCGCCTCCCCCCGCGCCCCGCGAGGTCTCAATGAGCAGTTTTCTCCCATCGTTTAACAGCTCTCGCTAGATAGCGTTAGGATTACTTTAGGAAAAAAAATTCACTTTGGCGGAAAACCATAGACAAAGAAAAAAACGTGCGTAAGTAAATATTGTAAAATGCGTAAATGACTTAGGGATTAATTTGGATACTTATTTTTTTAAATAATTATGTCCTTTATGTACTAAAGGTTTACATTATTATTGTTTTACTGTCTATTATTTACGTTGGCGAAATCAATTACCCTCTGCTATAATTCATAAATCAAGTTTAAAAAGTTAGTTCCTAAAGTGACGCTAGCGCCATCTCACGACAATAGAAACATCTTATGACGAGAAAACTGCTCATTTCGCAGTCTACAGTCATCATAACGCTAGCTGTCTCATTGTGTCAGCTGTAAACAATTACATTAAGTAATAAAATCAGTCTTGACAACCATTTTTAACGGAATAGTTCATTTAAAAAAAACTTTTTCATCTCTCCTGTTCAGAAAATAGCACTTTCCTGTGTAGATAGCCGGGTGGAAAATAGCTTATCCATCCCAAGGGTGGAAAGTAATTTAGTTTTAATTGGCATGGTATAGAGTCAAGGCATGCAGTCAAAGCTTGGGTCAAAGGTAATTGTGTCACATCATATTATTAAAATAATAAACATTTTTGCTTAGCTATACATTGAAAAACATGTTTATTATGATCGTTGATATAAAAAATATTCAATTGATTCAATCTATAATTAAAATATACATATTACTAATCTGTGATTAAAATATTCGGCTTTCCGCCATAATACCAAGATGACACTTTTTTTATTTTACATGTCAGTCATTTTTTCTTTTTGAACTCTATGCCTACTTTTTTTTAAATTTTGACAATTATTATCTGTGGGGAAAATTCGATCGATATTTTTTACAAGGATTTTAATTATTTCGTATCGTCTGCTTTTTCGTACTGTTTTCATGTATTCGAGTCGTTATTCTTTCTAATCATGTTAGATGTTTGGAGAACTGTAAATTAACTGTCTTTTTGTGCAAAAACTTGAGTTTTCATTTCTCGCTATACTACATAATACCTGACCTTGACATCTACAACCACTATTGTAAATGTAATGTTTTTCCTCACAGTCGAAATGAAAAATAGTATGTTTAACTCGGGTGAAAGCACCATTTCACTCTCGAATTATTGGCGCTCTCACTTCGTTCGAGCGCCAGAAACATCTCGAGTGAAATGGGTCACTTTCTCCCCTTGTATAACAATCTACTATTAACCTACATAGGGTTACCTTTACCTATTCATCGTTGAACACAATTTCTTTTTAGCACACATGGTAAGTTATTTACAATATTCGACAAGAAAAGAAAAACGGACTTTAGACTAGACATTAAGATGCGGGTCGTAGCTCAACTGAGCAATCGATCAAAAGCAGATGTGAAAAGATAATATGTATTCTTATTTTTCAGGAAATGAAGATTCATCCTAAAGCAATCAAGGGAGACAAGAACCAAGTAGGAGCGCCCATGCCCGGAACAGTTTTGAGTAAGTCTTTTTTAATAGTTATTTTAAACATAAAATTGAAAATAAATGCACTTAAAATTTTTGAATTACTTGATGTGAGGAATTGAACCCCATTTTCTCTTCATACCATACGAAAGGCTTTACCATACCACTCTAACATCAATAGCTGTAACTTTTTCGACTAAACAATTCCTCCTTTTAAAAATATTAATTAAAGTTCTTTCATTAAAACAAATTTTCCTCCCTCCAGCCATCAAGGTCAAAGAAGGTGACCACGTCGAAAAGGGCCATCCAATCGCAGTTCTCTCAGCAATGAAGATGGAAATGATAGTTCAGGCGCCTCGCGCTGGTACGGTCAAGACTGTATCCATTACCAACGGACAGAAACTGGAAGGCGACGACCTCATTTGCACTATTGAGGATTAAGGTTCATATCTGATGTTGGCGACGCGATTTTGCACCTTATTATTATGTAAATTTAGGTACAAAAGTTTGATTATAACGAACGCAAGACGTCCGACTGTTGGCTATGAATCTGAATAAATACTCAGATAAATGAATGAACAGCGCTTACTATTTTTCATAGCCTTCAAAGCAATACTAGGCTTCTACTCACGGATGTTTATCAACATTCTTTTGTTTACGCAACCGCCGGCGTCCTATCCGATCCGAGAGGCTTTAAAGTCACGTGGTGAAGATATTATTAGGCAACCAGCGCGTCGTGAAAATTCGTTAAAAAGTTGAAATAGTCATATCATGAATACACCCATGTAGGTGATACACTTTTTCTACCATGCACAAATCGCGTCGTATGTTCTTTTAAGCTTAGACTAAGCTGTAAACCATTGTGATCCATTTCATTAAAATTTCGGCACAAACCTTTAACCCTGTAGTTCGTTTAACTATGCGGCTTCTGTCTGGCTGAAATGGAATAAATAGTCTGATGGCATTCGATTTTTGATAAGGCTGTTTTACACTATTAAAATATTTGTCAAAAAGACGTTTCAATTTTATGCGTAAGTGCAAATGGTATGTATGCTATGTTCTGTCGCTTATTTATATTTACACATAATACGGAAACAACTGTGATAATGTCACTAAACCAAGTGTCAATTAAAACTAGAAATCATAAAAAATACATCACAGTACAAACAATTTTAAATTAGGTTATACTTTTAGGACACCTGGAACTTATAAAATGTAGTTAGTCATTCCATCCTCAAATGAATTTATTAATATAATCAAGAAAATTATTCTTGGCAAATCAATTTTTGAATTGTTTTAGATGTAGAATGAATTTTATTGCATTACTTAAGTTTGTTAATACTGTTAGACAACAATCGTGTATGCTGGTGCTCATTTGTTATTATTTTATTGTTATTTTTAACTGTTTGTATTTTTTATTTAATAAAATTAATTCTTGCGATAACGTTTTTTTTCACTTTTATTTTTTAAATAAAATACGATGATAATGTAATGTTCAAAAGTATATTTGTTTACAATTCTTATCAATACAAGATCCATCCCAATCATAACATGATTCTTAAACGTTATCTATAAATAAACAATATAGAATGTTAGCCTTAGGAGTCTACTTTTCAATCGTAAAATGGTGAAAATATATTCAATGTTTGTTTTTGATGCAACACTCACATCTATCACAATGGTCAAAAAATAAAACATTTAACAATTGAAATGTGGATCCTAAATTAAGACAATGTTAAACACTTATTTATTATGAAAAATCTTATTATTCCAAGTATATAGTCTTTAAATTTCGATTTATCTCTTTGAACTATTGCAGTATGGCTGCAGCAGAACTTTTACATTGGTATTTAAACAAATGGTAAATCACAAAAAGCAAAGTGACTATAAAATGTTATAAAATCGTGATGTTTCACTCTCGATTCTGCTCGTTTGAGTGTCTGAATAGATAATTCTAGTACCAAATGCCTAAGTTTAAAAAATGTTACAACAATATGGCATTTTTAAGTATGAACACCTATATACAAACATCCGGTAACTTTTCAAATAAAAAAAGTTAAATAGTATCAACGCTTTATAGATGAACCAACATTACTTGTTTTACACAGATTTCATAGAAATTTTTGCGCCTTATTATAACTTCACTCACTAGCTACATTGTTTAAATAGGAAGTATACAAAATAATTTAAAATAAAATACAGTTAATAACTTAGTAGTTATTTTCAGGTACTGTAACGGTACAGGAATATAAAAACCTTACAAAAAATAAACAACTCCGAATACCTAGGTGGTTGTACCTATTAAGGAAGTACCGTTTTTCGCTACGACCTGTGATGAAAGGCTGCGACGGCTTAACACTTTCCAGCGCGGTATCCCAGACACTATCGAACTTCTATTGTTTTACGGCTATAGCCGTTCACCGCCCCGGAATGTGATACATCAACCTATAAGTTTGTGCGTCCGCTACCGGCAAAACAAGTTATTACGCCATACAAATAAAGATCAAATTCGCTTGCCAAGGTCACGGCCGAAATCGGCTCTTAACACGTTCCGGGACACTACTCCAGACACAATAGATATTTTATTGTTTTCACGCCTGTAGGCGGGCACTGTCCCGGAACGTGTTAAGTATCCATTGGGTACGCATTTTGCGTCTTATGTCAGTGTCATGTATACATATGTAAGTATTTAATACAGTTCGACAAGGATCTTTTGGCCGCATAAAATTATTATTTATTAATTTTATGGTAAGTATCGAATACAGTTCGACAAAGATCTTTTGGCCAACGGTGAAAATGCGAACTAACGACGACATACATCTTGTAATATACGGTTGTCAGATCCATTTTTCAGAATGTCTCGTGATGTTTAATTACCGTTAATCTTTTTATTTGAAATAAAGTGGTATTTTTTTAAATACTGTACCTAAAGCTAAACTATAAAGTTTATTAATATTTATCCTTTTTACTTCGTGGCATCTGAGTCAAAACTCTTAGGCTCAGTTCCCTCTATGACGGACCGGCAAACTTGCCGTGAACCAGCTCCCGGACCATAGTGTTCACTTTACACCGAATCCAACAAAAAAAACTGAACAGTCAGGTAAAAATTACCATACGCTTGGTAAAAATGCCAGGCCCGGTATTGTTGCCGTATCCGGCATAATGTGAACAGCTTCCTTAAAATGTCTTCAGCTACTAGCCTTTCAAAGTTTTACCGTTCCGGCAAATTTGCCGGTCCGGAAACGGTGCATAGTGGAAACGGGGTCTTAGGCTTGATTTTTTAATAGCCATTGTTCATACTACACAATAATAAACATGGAAATTTAAGTAAATGTAAGTATTTGTTCTGACCAGCAGACAATTTTTTTGTTCCAAACAAACCCACTATTAAGGTGCTTAAAACACACTTTTTTAAACAAAACTGATTTTGGTCCCTAAAAACTAATAAAAATCACTGTGAAATTCAAAATACACTTTTTAATTACTTTTTTATAACTTGAATTCTTTACATTGAATTCAACCTTTTTCAGTATAACCGAGTTAAGTGTATAAAAATAAAATGTAATATTATTATGAGCAGTACAACTAAAAAGCATAGGAATGAGTTACAAATGTAAGTAAATGATATGTATGTCAAAACAAGAAGTAAAATTAAATGATTACGATCTACACATGTTACAAATTACAAGGTGTTAATGGTCAGTAACGTTGTAAAAATTATTATTAAAATTGTATACAAACTATTACTATTAAGTGTTCGCTATTAAAATTCAATATTAAACATTATTTTAAATCATACCTGTTTGAAAATAACGACCAAAACTTCAGACTTCTGATTATTATTGCAAAATCATAAGACTAGCTAATGGCTAAGCAATAAAATAACACTCACTTTTAACAAAGAGATCTTATAAAGGAAGTAATAGAGATCTAGTATTGTGCTAAATGACACCCTTAAAAATCTAAAAATTAGATCTTGTTAGTTCAAAACCCTTTTACAAAAGGCATCTTGACTCTCAATTCTACACAATTATATGCCAGTGTGATTAAATATTATTATGGCTACTGAAAATATACCATCTTCACCTATAATGTCTCAGGTTAGTAAGTAAATAATGGAATTATGTTGAAAACATAGCAACATTTGGTTAATTAGGCCTTATGAGAATTCGCATAATTAGTTTGCTCGAGAAGTATCTTATGCCGATTTTAAACTACAAATAAAGGAAATATTACATCATGTTTTTAGAAGTATGTATTAACATGGTTGTATTGTGTTTTGGAAATATATCTCTTTACCGAATATGCACCAATTAGAGAGAAAAACTAACTTTTTATCATGTGCATCTGGATTGGGGGCCCATTTTTTTAACCCTTGTGAAATGAAATAAAACTCTAAGGGTAATTTAGTTAAAAATAGTAAAAACTTAAAGCATAGGGCCAAAAATTTCTTAAACATAAGTTACAACTTTTATGGATAAATAACTTGGGCCCTCAATCCAGATGGTGGCATAGCCTAATCTCAGTAAGTATCATCTCTGGTTTAATATTTTTTATTTAAGGATTTAGTTAAGAATTTCTTACATATTTTAAGAAATTCCCAAATCTGTAGAACATGACGTTATAGATTTATGGCGGTATATCTAGGGCCCTCACTCCGTTATTGTCTGAACCCTAAAACATGAATTTATCTGAAAAATAAAACCGGTTAAGTGCGTGTCGGACCCGCGCACTGAGGGTTCCGTGCCACCCTTAACTGAATTCAGGGTCCACTTACTTTCACTTAACGAAAACATCACAATATATTGCGACAGCAAAAATAACTTTGTTTTTCATAGTGTTTGTATGAAAGACAAAGTTATATTTGCGGTTGATAAAAATGTGCAATATCTCAAAAACTACTGGTTCGATCTCCTTCAAACCAATTTTCGTTGCAAGTTTTTGTTGAGATCTACATCATATATTTTTTTCAAAATTTTCACTTTCTTAGTTCAAAAGTTAGAGGGGGGGGGACGCTCATTTTACCACTTTGGAAGCGTCTATATCTCAAACCTTACACTTTTAGAAAAAATGGTTTTAGAAACCTCAACATCATTTTAAAAGACCTATCCATAGATACCCCACACGCATAGGTTTGAGTAAAAAAAAATTTTTAGGTTTTAGTTTCATGTATGGGAGCCCCCCCTTAAATATTATTTTTTCTTACTTTTTGTATCTGAATCAGAAAGCGGTAAACAAAATACACCTACCTACCAAGTATCAGCTATGTGATGCTTATAGTTTCAGAATAAAGTGGCTGTGACATACGGACGGACAGACAGACAGACAGACAGACAGACAGACAGACAGACAGACAGACTTGACGAAACTATAAGGGTTCCGTTTTTTGCCATTCGGCTACGGAACCCTAAAAATTACGACTGTTAGAAATGTTACTTAGATACACTCGGTGAATTACTTAAAAAGAAATAATGACTCAAAATTTCTTTGTTAAGAAGTACGTGAAGGTCGTAACGTCTGAACTGAGAGCCCAATATTTTTGGCTTTATTGACTAGGCACAACGTCATAGATTAACTCAAATTCGATAAGATTTTTAACTTTTTCTTAATTAAATTGTAACATATCGTCCGTTTTTCTAAATGCCATATTTTAAGAGAAAATAACTTTTAACTTTCTTTCAAGGGAATAAATTGTAGGGTGACCATAGTTTATCATAGTGAACGTGTATATTTTGTAAAGCGCAGTCTTACTATAGCACCAGAGGCGTCGAAATACGCAAATGAAATAAAATCATTCTAAAAAATATTTCACGATCGGTACAATTATTTAAAAAAATTACTTCACATCAATGTGTACTCCATAGCTTCTGACTAAATTTAAAATATCCAAGAAAAGTTGACCTAATAAAATATTATAATTTTTAAAGCCATCATCTAGGTGTATCATGAAAAATATCGAAAGAATACGTTATCTCGAAAACTTCAAATAATTGTAGAATACATGGGGGTTAAATCGATAGGTATGGTACTCAGCTCGCATTGGCTTGACACCTGAAACAACCTGATTTGAGTATGATTTATGCATGTCTTAGTTAAATTTTTTTTTGGTCTAATAGGTATAACTATGTTGGTTCCTAGTTAAGTTACTTTCAAGGAATTAATAGACGGTCCCTAAATACTATGATAAACTAATGGTCGGGTGACGGGTACAATTTGTTCTCTTAAAGGAAGTTTTTTCAAATCAAATCAAATCAAATAAATATTTATTGGCATAAAGTCTTACACTCATAAAATAATTTTATGTAAGCAATTATTAAAATAGGTAGGAATTTAATGTAACTTAATCTAAAATAGTACTTAAATTCACAGACATAAATAATTAATAATGAGTGAGAATTTATACTATGAGCCCCACACTAGGCAAGCCTGTATCGTGGGGACCAATACAAACAAAATGAGGTAACTTGGTAAAATCAAACTAACTTGGTTACTGCAAGGGATAAGGTGTAAAACACACCTACATTATTTCTAACAGTGGAAGAGTTCAATATAAGATACAATACAATACAAAATGACGACGTCATCTTAAAGTAATGTGTCAACAAAATAGAGTATTGAGATTTTTGGTAAATTACAGGGATTAAATTTTAGCAGCGCGCAGTTTCATTATATTTTATTGAGTAATTTGTAAAAGGTTCTCAGTAGAGTTGTAGTTTAAGGTACTTAACCAAGAATAAATATTATGTTTAGCTTCTCGACAAGTATTGTTTTTTATATTGCAGCATTTAATAACTTTATTATACAAGAAAGGGGAAAGGAATGCATTGAACCGATGTGCAAATGTTGTTTTATAGAATGGAACTGGGACATTAAAAATTCTTTTCTGGGCTATTTTTTTGTATTCATCAGTCTTAGATATGATATTGTGGGCTGCTAAGGAGATCCTCAGTGTAAATAATTGTCTGACACTAAGAGTTTGGGATTCTTTATGAAGAAGGTCTGTTGGGAATAATCTATTTTTTGAGAGCATGGTTTTGAGAACGCATCTTTGAGATCTCTCTAATTGCAGAAGGGTTGTAGTTGGAGCTCCACCCCAGGTGGTTATGCAGTAAGTAATTATCGACTGGCAGAGAGCAATGTAAACTGATTTTAAGAGTTCTCTGTCTGCAGAGGGTCTGAGGAGTCTCATTATGGCAGCTATTTTTCTTACTCTACCAGATACTGATTCAATGTGTTTTTTGAAGTTAAGTTTCTCATCAATGATTATACCTAAATATTTAATTGCATCGGTTCTACATATTACGTCACAATTACAGGGAAGGTTAGAAACAGCATTCTGAAGTGTATTATGTGGACAGTATGTGGAATGAATTGAAAGGCTTCGGGAAGAGATAGGGGCAGATGCAGCTGTTTTGTAAAAATTAATGAATTTTGTTTTTGCAGTATTGAGTGTGAGAAGGTTCTTATTAAGCCAGTTACTGATAGTTGTCATGCCTAATTCTGTACTACGCTGAACGTGTTCCCAAGAATCACCATGAAAGATGACGGCAGTATCGTCAGCGTAGCATATAATTTCACAATTTTCGATTTCAAGTGACATGCAGTCATTGATGTATGCGAGGAAGAGGGTAGGCCCAAGAATACTGCCCTGAGGGACGCCAAAGGTTGAAGACGTCAGAGTGCTAGTATAGGAATCTATTTTGATACATTGCTCTCTACCAGAGAGGTAGCTCTTAAACCAGTCTAACGAAACACCGCGGATACCGAGTTTCTCAAGTTTTTTTATAAGAATTTTGGTTGAAACTGTGTCAAATGCTTTCGCTAGATCTAGGAATACACCAATGCACGCTTTACCGCTGTCAAGTTTATTAACTATAGCATTTGTGAGTCTACAGACTGCTTGCTCTGCTGATTTCTGTCGTCTAAAGCCATATTGTCGATCGTTCAAAAGCGCATTTGCTTCAAGGAAGCCAGTAAGTCTTTTATTAACTATTCTCTCCAATAACTTTGAAAATGCTCCCAAGAGGGATATAGGGCGGTAATTGCAAGGGAGGTCTTTATCACCACTTTTATAGATGGGTATTACTGAAGCCACTTTCCAATTGTTAGGGAATTCTCCTGAAGACAGACTTAGATTGAAAATGTGGGTGAGGGGTTCAATAATAAATGGCTTGATTGACTTTATAAGACGATTTGATATCCTATCTAAGCCAGGAGCGCTATCATTTTTTAAATTAATAATGAGCTCTTCGATTTCAAAGGGATCAGTAGGTTCTAAGAAAAATGATTTAGTTGGAGAATTAGGGAGTGTTACTTTTGCGACTAAAGAATCTTCTGCTTCATTTAAATGAGTAAGAATTTGATTTGCAAGATTATTACCGACAGAAGAAAAGAAGTTATTGAATGTGTCTATACATTTTTGTGGATCGGGGTTGTTAGTGATTATGTTTGGTGATGGGTTTTTTTTGTTAGCCGAATACGTAATTTGCTTAATAGTTTTCCAGAGAAGTTTTGGGTTTGATTTGTGTTTTTCTAATTCCTCTTTTTCATACTGCGTTTTTACTTTACGTATGAGATCGACATAAAAATTTCTGTACCTTGTAAAAACTAGCTGTTTTATAGAGTCGTTAGGGTGTTTTCGGGCAATCGCGTGAAGTTTATCTTTATGTTTGGAACATCTTATCAACCCAGGAGTCATCCAGGGTTTAAGGTTATGTTTCGACCGACTACATACCACTGTTTTAGTATGCTTGTTGATGACTAATTTCAAAGTCTCATCTAAGGTGGAAGCCGCTTCAGTTGCCTTAGACATATTCATTAGTGTAGTCCATTCAACATCTTGTAAGTCTGATATAATGTTGTCATAATCTAAAATTAATCGATGGCGGTTGCTACGAGACTTGTTTGAGGATGAGGAAGAAAGCCCGGCTATGACAATTTCATGATCAGTTATACTGGATTGGCAGACAACGGAAGCTACTTTATGTTTTGTTCTGACAAATACATGATCCAAACATGATTCTTTACGTGTCGGCTTATCCACTGCTGGGAGTAGGGCAAACTCAGCCATAAGGCAAAGATACTGTGCGCTAAGGTCTAATGAGTTTATATTTATGTTTATATCACCAATGACGATAAATTCCGATTTATCTTTAGAACGACTAAGTATGGATTCTAGAGAGTTCAAAAAGGGATCTATATTCGTAAACGAGGGAGAGCGATAAATGCCTAGAATAGACGGCTGATTACGTATGTCGATTTGAAGGCAGTTGGCATCCTGAAAATTAGGTTCGTGCACAATCGGGTTTAACTCTGATTTTATAAATGCTACAACTCCACCACATTTATTGATGAATTTTTCAGTTCGGTAGCAGTTATATCCGTCTATTGAAAGTTATTTTTCTCTCGAATTATGGAATTTAGAAGAACGGGCGTTATGTTATAATTTAATTAAGAAAATGTTAAAATTCTCATCAAATTTGCGTTAATCTATGACGTTGTGCCTCGTCAATAAAGACAAAAATATTGGGCTCTCAGTTCAGACGTTAAGACCTTCATGTACTTCTTAACAATTAACTTTTGAGTCATTATTTCTTTTTAAGTAATTCACCGAGTGTATCTAAGTAACATTTCTAATAGTCGTAATTTTTATTTTTTAGATAAATTCATGTTTTAAGGTTCAGACAATAACGGAGTGAGGGCCCTAGATATACCGCCATAAATCTATAACGTCATGTTCTACAGATTTGGGAATTTCTTAAAATATGTAAGAAATTCTTAACTAAATCCTTAAATAAAAAATATTAAACCAGAGATGATACTTACTGAGATTAGGCTATGCCACCATCTGGATTGAGGGCCCAAGTTATTTATCCATAAAAGTTGTAATTTATGTTTAAGAAATTTTTGGCCCTATGCTTTAAGTTTTTACTATTTTTAACTAAATTACCCTTAGAGTTTTATTTCATTTCACAAGGGTTAAAAAAATGGGCCCCCAATCCAGATGCACATCTTTTTATCTCACCAGCGATAGAATAATCACCCATATGTTTTGTTTCTATAAGGCTGCATTCACAAAGAAACCTTTTCAAAAACGAAATGTTATCTACAGGAACGCTGTGCTTGGCTATTTTTCTGCAGTCAATATATTTGTATCTTTTGACCATAAGATCAAATTATAATTTTTCGTTGCTTTTCACCCTCAACCACTCACCAGTCCACGCACCGCTAGAGATTCTTCTCTCAACTGTCCACGCTCGGCCGGCACCGCGCGCGGCTAGAATTTTATTGACTGCGCCGACAAAAACACTTATCACAGAAAAACTACTTAAGCTGTATCAAAACTTTAAACACCTCCGGAATGCTAATAAAAACCACTATTTAAATAACTTTACACTTAAGCACTTAAAGCGAGTGTAAGTTGTAAAAAAAGGTTTGACTTGGCGACTGGAATAAAAAATTACGTGTTTTTATTTCGAGTTGTACCGAATATACAAATAATATTTGCCAATGATTAATATGTAAAAAGAAAGAAGACGATCTATTCTTTAAATTGATACCAAAACAAGTATGTATTTAGTGTTATTTCTATTAAAATAAACAGAATAAATATAAAATATGCGCGAATCTGCGCGCAAAATGGCGAACTGTCATTTTATTTTTTCTTTTTCCTAAAATTTTTGTTGCCATGGTATAGAAACGTAATGTTCCTACAGATGGTTCATACATTCCTAGAGACATCTGTATTCGACTGGTCGTACTAAAACACCGCTTACTTTTATAAAATAGCATACAACGGGATGTTGTCGCAACAATGTTGTTTGGGGACTGTAGTCACCATGGACAGTTGAAGCATTGAAGATCAAATCATAGTATTGCCGGTAAGTGGGCCGTTAATCTATAAAAATCGAGTGTGACCGACAAAAAAGTTTGTAGGCTCGTGTATGTCGATGTCTGCGCGGTCACGTTTCTTAGTATAAATACGTACGGACGACAGCACGTGAGGGTAAACACTGCGGCATCTTATGCAGTTGTAATAAGGGCTAGTTTGCAACAATAGTGGGTAACCTGATGTGCCGGCGACTGTACATACACATCACGCACTGTATGGGAGAATATTATTTTTGTCTACGACACGTCACGTGTCTGGCACGCTCGATGTCTGTAGATATAATCGGACCTCAAAAGCTTAAACATTACAACAATGTACATTCGATCTGTGAAAACAATTACAGGTAGACCGCGGAGGGGTGTGCCGCTCACTAGCCGCGCTGTCGCCTCCCCCCGCGCCCCTCCGCCCCGCAGGCGAGGTCTCAATGAAGCGGCCTACCTATACTCTCATTATTTAATCTACATCACCTGGGTCCAGCAAAGACTTATCAACGTGCGTATGCAAGAACGTTTCAACCAAATCTTGCTGCGTCAACTCACTGCCTGCCTTCAGGTCTTGCTCGTCCGGATCGTTGATGGAGTTGACCGAGTTATCGCTGAGGCTCAAGCTGGAGTCGGCATCCTCGCCGTAGCAGCGACGCTTGTGGTCCGTCGGGAAGTTGTGGTAGGAGTGCTCGACGCGGACCGCTTGCATTGTGTTGCTGGAAGAAAATAAAATTCAATAATGCTATTTAGTTTTTATTTTCAAGTTGATGACAACACTACACCTTAATGTAGTCATCATCCGAAAATAAATAACACAAACAGCGTTTTTGGTTTCGCTAAATATACATGAAGAAATCTACACGGTGTTACTTTGCATCCTTGCCATATTTACAGAGGTAACTATATTACTGACACTGAACTCAAATCATTAAAAAAATTATGACCTAAAATTTTGATTATTTATATTTTTATCGACAACTAGCTTTTGCCCGCGACTTCGTTCGCGTGGACTTCAGGTTCGTCCCGTCTAGTTGCGCAAAAAATGTGTTTTTTTACGACCTCACATTAGAAACCTCAAAAATTGTAGCCTATATGTTATTCTGATGTATAAGCTATATTGTGGTAAAGTTTCATTCAAATCCATTCAGTAGTTTTTACGTGAAAGAGTAACAAACATCCATACATCCATACTTACAAACTTTCGCCTTTATAATAGTAGGTAGTAGGATCTGTTACGCACATCATTAACTATCGTAGCGCATACACATCACTGTTGGCTGTTCATCGGCACAAAAGAGCCGCGGCGATTGAGCTCTCTTTCTAACATAAAAAAACTCACTTGGTTTATTCCTATTGCGACTTTTGCGCGTGCGAAAAAAAATTATGTATCCCTATGTGTACTGCAAAACCAAATTTTCCTAAAACTTATTGAGCTTTATTTATGGTAGTCTCTTGTTTATCTAAAGTAATAGGTACTGTTCCCTTCTTTTATCTCTTTGAATATGGCAAGGATGCAAAGTAACACCGTGTATATAGTATATGTGTGTGTATGCACCTATTATAAAACTGAACGTGCTTATCTCAGAAACTAGACCCTTTATTAGGATAGGCTGATAGCTCAATTTATCGAGGAGAGTTATCAATAGGCTACAATGTAAGTATACCATCACGCTATGATATACCATAATTTGCAAACATACACCCTAGTTATATAGATTGCATATTTTTCTAAGATGTTTGACTGATAGGTCGATGTGGAATCATATTTCATATTTATAAAGTTCTTGTGAAACATAATAATGTACGAAAAAAAGAGTATTTACCTACCTAGTCTTCCTCAGGATCGGCCGGCCCATTTCGACCTGCAACTTCAGCGAATACAGCTTAGCCAGCGACTCCAGTTTCTCCTTCTCATCTGGGTCATGAAAACTTGGCAGCTTCAGCTCCGTTTGACACGAGTCTTGTAAAAATTTTGACAACTGCTCATTCGCCGCACTCAGGATAAGAAATCCAGGTCGTTCCTCACGTATCCGCCGACACCCGGCCCGGATCTCTCGCACCTCAGTCACCGCATTGCCCATGGAATGCTCACTGTAGTAATGGTCGCTTTGCGGTGACCTCTCACTAACGTTCAAATCGCTTGACGACGTCTTTTGCAACGAGAAATTCGTCCTCGGCGTGAATACTTCTTGCTGCGCAGACTTCTCTTGAAACGCTTGAAATGATTGAAAAAAAGATTCGTTCGCATTCTGACCTGACACACCCGCGTTTTTTATATCGCTAAAACTTGAAAACGACGAGTGCGGCTGCAGAATGTCACGGTTCTCTTTACATATCACATCGTCTTCCACGTCGACGACCGTTTTCGAATCGGACATCATGGCATCGTCGTCGTTTCCCGAATCTACTTTCGGCCTTTTCTTTTTGAATCTGTTCTTGCAGCTCGCCCAGCCACCTTTGACTAGGTGTTTTTCCTTTTTCAACCGTTTTGGTGGAGGCATGCTGACGGAGTTGGGCGAGTTGTTGTTGTTGTTGACGGTTTTAGAAGATTTAAAGGTGAGGCTTTTGTTGAAGACTTTTAACTCTTCGATGCCCGGCCAGTCGGTCAGTTCGTCGTCACCCTCTCTATCACTGTCATTTGTCACGACTCCGTCTGAATCGCTACTACTGAGCGAACTAGACTCGTTCCCTGCACAGTCCATTCCGCTATTCGAATCCTCAAACTGCAAGGGATTCCTCAACGAGTGTGGTGGATGAGATTTGTTTAACAGCTTAAACTTCCTGGAATGATACTTCCCAGTGCTAGTCGTCGGATTAAAAACGGGCGGTAAATCCGTTGTGATTTTGTAACCTGTTATCTTAGAGAGGAATGGTGTACCGTTTTTGCCTGTGTTCTTATAAACAAAATTAAAGCTCGAACTCCCGGGCAATGATAAGGCGCTGGTAAATGCTGATGTTTTTACACCTTCAACATTTTGCGACTTCAGAACAATTTTTCCTGGTTGTAACACGGACTCTTTGCGTTTTTTATCGCTGTCGTATTTTTTACATTTGAAATCGTTTTTGAAGAATGACGACTTGGATGAGCATCCGCCACTGAAAGACCTTTCTCTCATCTCGCAAATATCACCTTTATCTCGGTGAGACCACTTTCTCTTGCCACAGAATGCATTCCTGGAATATTCATAAACATTAATTAGAAGAAAAATTTAAGAGTCATATTATTTTGACAATATTTTCCAATACATAATATCTTTTATAAGTCTTACCTTTCTTGTTTGTGCTTGGTAATATGAGGAATTGATGTGAGGCCTTGGGTCTGCATAATAATTGTTGCTGGCAGAGAATTTGGCTGAAAATAACAAGGTATTATTTGTTTTATCTCCATTTATTATTATTTTACTACCTACAGTCATTTTAGAAGTACATGTTGTGTATACAATCCAACTGCAATTATATAAGTGCATCATACTAAACAACATATCCTTGATACCTTTTTGAAATGTAAAAATTAAACATTACTATAATACAAAAAATGAAACTTACAGATTCACACTTAAAAGGTTTATGCTCACTACACTGTAGCATACCACGATCATGATAGAAATGTGTTAGGCAAAAAAAAAAAATTTTTTTTGTAATATTGAAAACGTATGATACCTTGCCCACTAGACCGTTTTGTCACCGACCAACACCCTAGCACAGAGTGTATTAGCACTGGCAAAACACATTCTCGCTCCAGAAATGGTGAGACAGAACATAGTCAAACCGTTCAGTGGGCAAAGGTACAGTATGTGTGTTTTGTATCGTGTTGCTTTTCGTGCTTGACACATTCCTTGCACAGGCATGGTAAAGTAATAACTTTAACTGCAAGTAATAACTTTACCATGCCTGTGCAAGGAATGTGTCAAGCACGAAAAGCAACACGATACAAAACACACATACTGTACCTTAGGTCAAGAAGAACAAGATATGGTGCTGTGGGAAAAAACTAAATCTTTGTTGTTTTCCGAGTTTTCAATACAAGCTACTATTATTTTTCAGCCCATATAATTCACTCACCTCTGTAGTAATGCTTAGTATTTCCACTGGTGGAGACCGCTTTCCATCTGGATATTCTACTGGCATTTTTTTATACTTCCGTTTCCTCCGTGCATTTGCTGGCCGTGTCGGCGAGAAGTTTTCGTTGAAAGAATCAGACTCAAAGTTGCCTATTTGACAGTACTGTCTTGACTTGAGACTGCCTGATTTGTGCAAGTTGAGATGAGGGTCATCAGAGTCTGATAATGGTTGTGTGATAAGCGGTGCTTGTGGAGGACTGCTAGAACTGCCATCTTCAACCAAACTAACTGCTACAGCGGCCGCTGTAAATTAATGTTGTTTTTTTAAAATAATAAATTAATCTATCCCCCCTTAATAGCCCCATTGTTATATCACTCAGTAATCACACATAATCAACCCTAAAATTACAAAGCCCTAGAGTTTGTTTGAATGCATTAACCTCAGGAACACCTGGACCTCATTTAAAAAAAGTGTTGGATAGCTTATATATTGGGCTTAAGAGAGGTTTTCGGCTATAAAACATTAGCGACAAACGCAACTGCGACGGGAGGGGAGGGAGTAAACTCAAAATGAGCGGACGCAGTTCCAGGGAACCACTTGTTAGTCACAATATTTGACAAAATATGTATCTCTTACTTACGACAGAGACAGGCAATAAACTATTTACAATTTGGGACAGCTTTTGTTAATTTTTCAATATGCAATAATGATGATGAGTAGAAAGCCAATATAATGAGTAGAAAGCCAATATAACTTCAGCTTACAAAGAAAAGCAAGTACTAATATTCCATGGTAGTAGCTTAATTTATGGAAGTGTGCTTTAATTGATGGTGTTAAGGTAGTCATCTATACTTATATTATAAAGCTGAAGAGTTTGTTTGTTTGTTTGTTTGTTTGAACGCGCTAATCTCCGAAACTACTGGTTCGAATTGAATAATTCTTTTTGTGTTGGATAGTCCAGTTATCGAGGAAGGCTATAGGCTATATAACATCACGCTACGACCAATAGGAGCAAAGATATAGTGGTAAATGTGTAAAAAATGGGAGAAAGAAGTCACTATTCCACGCGGACGAAATCGCGGGCAAAAGCTAGTTAATAATAACAATAACTTACGCAAATTCCCGGCGGACCTAGTGCGTCGCCGAAGCCCTAGCTTCCGCCGCTCTTGCCGGCCGCAGTTACTTTCCTCTAGAGCCAGGTTTAAGTCATGCGACAGCCTTTCCATTCTCCTAGACACCGCGAACCACTGCACCCATTGTCACAAGAACCGTCTAGAACATCGATATTATGCTCGGCAAAACAATACCTAAAAAAACACTTCTCTAACAAACCTTGCACTTTTAATGAGTTATGTGTGCACCTTCAAGGTAGGTTACACTGTTTAAAAACAATATCAACCCAACTGAAACATTAACACAAGGTAATAAATTGATATTAAAAACATTTACACGCTAACACAAACAAAAGGTCCAATGATAGCCTACGCGTCCTGAAACAACTCTTGTTTCATAAGGAATTGATTACTTCATCGCTAGCTAACTTAGGTAGAGAGAATTAACAAAAGTTCACTATTTCACTTTTAGAATTACTTTTACATTCACCATCAAAGGGCAAAAAATACACGACACGACCACAGATTAGTAAGAGTATGGACACGACGGATAACATGACATACAAGACAGGTGAGGGGATAGGGGGGGAAGCCTAAGGGGGAAGCCAGCAGACGTAGCCTTCATAATCTAAGGACGCAGGACGCAGCAGTTACTAATCTGTGCGCAGCAGACAGACAGACAGAACAGAAATGACACATACGGTATGGCGGTATGGCATGCATGATGGCGTAGGACACTGACACTTGACATATGACATTTTGTTTTTTAATAAGGCTAGGCGCGCACTAATGACTTTTTGTCAGGCACACGGCACGCACACGGTGCCAGACATTTCTTTTCTAAAGGTGAAGACATACAGAGGCGGGCAATGATATTTTAAAAGTAAAACATCTTTTAAAACATCATTGGAGGCGGGTAACCGGTACCGACCTGCACCGACTAACTAGTGATGTGCCGAGTTAGCTATTTCCATAGAGAAAGAAAAAAATCTCATGGAATTGAAATTCTTTATAGTGATTCTTCCGACTAAAGTCCTGATTTGAATTTTGTTATAAACAACATTCTAGAGTTAGTCGGTACTTATTTGGATTTTTGTAACGAATTTCCAAATTGTTTCAAGATCAAAAAAAGATGACTTGGCCCATCACTTGTCAGTCGGTGTCGGTGCAGGTCGGTACCGGCTACCTGCCTCTTTATGTCTTCACCCTTATTTTATAGCATGAAATTGACAGATTGTGTCATCTTATCGTCACCACGCATCATAAAAAAACTACATCATCTCATCTTGGATCATGGTGTGGTGGAAAGTGTGGTGGCTAAGGGTGAAGACATAAAGAGGCAGATTTTTTTTGCTTTTGCTATATAAATAACCCCTAATATTTAGGTATTCCAATAAAATTCGTTTTGAAATTCGAAGCATTAATATAAAAGTACGATAGATAAGGCTCACATTTATAAAAGTCAATAGATATGTACCGAGTACGGACAACAGCACGTCAAGGTAAATACTGCGGTGTCTTATGCAGTTGACATTACGGCTAGTTTGCAACAAGAAATGTGCTACCTCTTAGACTAAAATTATTTTATTTTGGTAGCATGTTGTGTTGTTGTGCCTACGCGTATGTCCGTGCCACGCGCCGCTCGCTACTCTGACAACGATACAGGTATAGATAGCGTTACGCATTAGAAAGAGATACGCAATCCCGGCAGCTTAAACGACCTTGTTTGAATAAAAGGCATGCGGTGCAGCTTAATTGCACTTTACTGGATTGTAGCAGAGTTGCGTTTACTGTAATACGGATTACGGAGTGATCCTTCTGTACGTAGTACTATTATATATTCTGTGATAGAACCTAAATGGACACTCATCGGAAAAATACAAACATGCTGTCATTCTTCAGTTATGTTGTTGGTGGGTCTTAAAAACAAATTGCACTGTCATATGAAATACAATCGATAGTGAGGTAATTTGTATTTAGTCGATGTTTGAACCATAGAGAAAGAAAAAATCTTCGCTTTAAAAAGAGCGTGCTACTTAGTGAAATTCTATAGGATTTGACAGCGAAAGACCTTTGACAGCGAGACCGTTTTCTAAGAAATAATGGATTTAGTGGATACGTCAAGTTTCCGTCGTTGGAATTTTTGAAAAATTATGAATGGATATAATTATAATTTAAGTTTTGTATAACAATTTCAGATGAAATGACTTGTGCTTTCAGCAACTGTGAAGTGCGCCGGGGATACAATCCCGAAAATCATACTTTCCACCAGTAAATATGAATCATTGATAAAAAATTGAAATCCAAATTTTATAAAATTTGTGAGTGAAATCGACTCCGATGCCAAATTGTACAGTAAATTTAGGACTTCCTTTGTGATTTGCAGCCATATATCAAAGTTTCCAATAGATTAATTCAAGTATTTTCAGTAAAATAAGAAACCGTTTCTTTACACTAGGGCTTGACTAAATGATGACGTCATCAGTATCGATAAATTTTTTGACTGATTTTTTTAGGTAACCGTAATTCTTGCACAGCTTCTTCTCAGCACTGGCCCACATAACTGGCCCGAAGCTGTGCTGTGGTAAGGTCTATGTTGGAACGTGTATAAGTGTTTCTAGAATGTCTTCATACATAAATAAATAAATATGTAATTTAACAAAAATGAGGTTGTCTTGTTTATCAAATAGAAAGTATTATGTAATTAAAAGTGCATTAATTTAATTATTTTTGTTTCAATTAACATGATTTATCGTAACCTCGTCGATAAAACTTGGACCACCATAAGATACACATCACTATTGAACGCACACATGTAAAGTAACTTTTTGGTTACGCTGAAAATCCGCGTTTGTCATTCTATACTATACTACTTTCTATGGTTTGAACATTTACCTATTAAATCTCGTTCGTTCATTCTGTATTTCCATCACTAGGTTACAGCCGACGGTTGACTCCTTTCGTCGCGTGACGCTTCTGTCAGTTTTTCCGCCAATTTCTGTTTTGGTAAATAAAAAAGTATCAGAGTGAAAATTTGGTTGTGTCTATAAAAATACGTGATTTTCATTATAAACAGGTAAATAGTTATTATTTGGCATTAGTACAGTTATTTAATTTGTGGTTTTAATCACAAAAAACATGATAAACAGCTTTTAAATTTTGCATTGGTCCGTGTCTACTTTAGACTCAAATATTTACAAATTCGCAGTAATACAGCATGATATTTTTGTTCTTTATTTATAGTATTGGCTTGGTGAAACTAATTGTATAAATAAATAATCAGTAAATCAATACGAGGTAATGCGTATTTCTGTCTACAAACTGTGATTCTGAAACGGTTCGCCCACAATCGTTTGTTCCATGAACGGTTCATCCACAGAATTTTATACCCATTATCGTTTAGCCCAAAGAACGTTTCGCCCATTCACTATTGGCCCATTGTATTTTTCACCCACTATCGTTAAGCCCATGAACGTTTCGCCCACAAACTGTTGATCCATGCAATTTTTAGTCCAAAGAATGTTTTAAACCATACCCAAACATCAATAAATGGGCTTCCTTAGTTCAAAAGTTAGATGGGGGGGACGCCCATTTTACCACTTTGGAAGCGTCCATCTCTCAAACGTTAGACTTTTAGAAAAAATGGTTTCAGAAACCTCAACGTCATTTTGAAAGGCCTATCTATAGACACACGTATACGTTGGAGTAAAATTTTTTTTTTGGTTTTAGTTTCATGTATGGAAGCCCCCCTTTCATA
Organism: Pyrausta aurata; assembly: GCA_963584085.1. Classification (NCBI taxonomy): domain Eukaryota; kingdom Metazoa; phylum Arthropoda; class Insecta; order Lepidoptera; family Crambidae; genus Pyrausta; species Pyrausta aurata. The sequence goes on from OY757266.1 coordinate 9,731,845, forward strand.
TCATTTAAAAAAAAAATGAACCTGAATCGGAATGCGGTAAACAGGATACACCTACATACCAAGTTTCAGCGGTGTGATGCTAATAGTTTCAGAATAAAGTGGCTGTGACATACGGACGGACAGACAGACAGACAGACAGACAGACAGACAGACAGACTTGACGAAACTATAAGGGTTCCGTTTTTGCCATTTGGCTACGGAACCCTAAAAATGACTGATAATTTAAGTTATTACTACATAAACGAATATAATTAAGTATTGTATTTATACTCTGTTATATAGAAAAAAGAGATGGTATGTGAATATAGAAAGATTTTCATTAATTTATGTTAATAGGCAAGTTACGGGAACTACTTTTATTTATTAATAAAAAGACAAACATAAATTATTAAAATGTATTATTACCTACGTAATATTTAATAGAAATAAATATATTCATTAATTAGAGCAACTCATTAAATATTCCAAAAAGAAAAACAATAAATTACATTATTTTGTAAACAGGTAACAAAAAAAATTGTAATATTTGTTTCATTTATGTTTGTATTTTTATTAATAAATAAAAGTAGTTCCCGTTACTTGCCTATTAACATAAATTAATGAAAATCTTTCTTAATTCACATACCATCTCTATTTTCTATATAACAGAGTATAAATACAATACTTAATTATATTCGTTTATGTAGTAATAACTTAAATTATCAGTCATTTTTCTTAAAAGTTAAAAGCCCCTCTATTGATGTTTGGGTATGGTTTAAAACATTCTTTGGACTAAAAATTGCATGGATCAACAGTTTGTGGGCGAAACGTTCATGGGCTTAACGATAGTGGGTGAAAAATACAATGGGCCAATAGTGAATGGGCGAAACGTTCTTTGGGCTAAACGATAATGGGTATAAAATTCTGTGGATGAACCGTTCATGGAACAAACGATTGTGGGCGAACCGTTTCAGAATCACAAACTGTCTATCGCTCGCTATGTGGTACCATATTGTATCTTTGATAAATCCATATTTCTTTTGATTATGTTAGTTAAATTAATATGACACGGCATGGCATTGATGGCCCAAGGTGTATAGGTACTTTAATAATCAAAGGAAGTACATAAAGTCAAATAGGTACCTACCTAGTTCATATAAAATGTTTAGGGTACTGCGACCCAAGTCTCGCTATAACTAGGCTTTCCAATAAACAGGGCGTTTATAGACAAAAAATATTGAGAAGTTATTGTTACATATCTTAGTTTTCATATTTGCTACCTTTATATTTCTCCTATGTGTGTGTGTGTTCATATTTCATTGAACAGTGTGTATCTGTAACTGAAATAACACACAGAGAAGTATCTGAACTTGTAATGTTAAAAATTAAAATAATTCTTTAAAAAAGTGGTGTTATAAAAAAGATATTAAGTTAAAGCTAGGTGTGTACCTCAATCCAACTTTGTCCTGTACGGAAAGTTTTATCAATAACCTAATTGAAATAAGCATAGCTTAATTGTATCAAACCACTCTTTATAGTATATTTAAAACACCGGTAATTATACTAAAGTATGCTACTGAAACTAGATTGTCAGTCAAGTTGAGCAGTATTTTATAAACTGTAGAATTTACCAAAATTACCCATGCACCCTTAATGTGGTAATACTGACTACTGTATGAAAGTAAATAATAAAAATACAAAAGCCAATAGGCTGTAACCTGATGTCTTAGCTTGTTCAGATCACAAGACAATAGTAAAACGCAAATCATTTATCATCAAAATAATCAAACCAGCATCATTAGGGTCTGTTTCACCATCTACAAATAAGCAATGAGCATATGAAGCATCTGGCAGATAACGCTAGAACCAGAACCTATTTTGTCATATTGTAAAACAGGGTGTTAATATTGCAAATCTCTATTACGAAGAAAATATTGTTATCTTTCTTGCTCAGCCTTAAAGTGTGACTGGCATTAGAGTTTAGACCCATCTTTTAAACTTTGGTTGTGCATTATTGGAACTCACTGCCCACGTTGGTGTTTCCTAGTGAATTAGTGATTACAATCCGTATCTTTTCAGTTAGAGTAAACAGGCTTCTGGGCGAGCTCGTTCCTTCTTCGACTCGGTCTTGAATCAAGAGCTAACCCATACTAAATTTTAAAACCATTATATAGCTTATAAATAAAAATTGTAGCCCATTAAGATGGAGGGCGCGGTGACGCCCGAAGGCGGTCGCCGTACTCGCGCCGCCCTCGCCGAAATCCCCGCGCGTCTCGACCGACTCCGCGTGACGCCGCTGCAGCCGTTGACAAATACCCGCGAGCGGTCGCCCGCGCTGCCCGCCGGTTACCTCAGCCCTGCGCCCTCGCCCGACGAGATGCTCATACAGCAGAGAGGTGACATATACCCGCCTTGTATATTTTATTCCATGAATAAATAATAATAGTCCCCCTAGCCGATTTCGACTACGGTGGCCAGTCACAACGACTAACCGACTGTGCGGGACATTTATAGTGCACAAGTGTGTGCGCAAACACAGGTGCACTCTCTATTCCTTTCACTCTCATAGCCTGATGGGACAGCAATCTGACACGACCGGAGAGAGATCAGGCGCAGGATCAACGGCTTTACGTGATTTTTTGAGGCACGGGGGTGAAACACCGCCAACTTCCAAACTCCGGGCTTCCCTGAGAATTTCTGAACAGAAAAACCCAGGTACATATTTTTTAATCGAACCTGGGACCTCTGGCAGCCGTCGCTTTAAAATGCGACCCTCTAACCGCTGCGCCACCGAGGCAGTTATTCCATGAAACTCCATCTGTCAACTGCCTGAGGAAGAGTGCGGGGCTGCAAGGCTCCGGATAGATTATTTGAGCGCTCCTGAGTCTCCTGATTGGTCATTTGCTATTGCAAACATCTCAATGTTTCACGGAAGTTATCGAAATCTACACGTGTTATGTTATTTATTAGTCGAATACATTGACAGACAACACTCGCATGTTATTAGCGTATCTAGTGGGTATTTGTTCGATGCATAGGTAATCCTTTTACACGACACACGAGTGGCTAGCCGAGAGCCCATGACGCCGCTGCAGCAGTTGACGAACACCCGCGAGCGGTCGCCCGCGCTGCCCGCCGGGTATCTCAGCCCTGTGCCCTCTCCTGACGAAATGCTCATACAGCAGAGAGGTAGGACGTATACTCAACGACCACTTACCCACCTTGTTTAATTTATTCCATGAAACTCCATCTGTCAACTGCCTGAGAAAGAGTGTGGGGGGCTGCAAGGCTCCGGATAGGTTATTTGCGCGCTCCTGAGTCTCACTCAGCTCACCTATAATCAGACAATATAATGTATTAAAAACACAAATTCTATTTATTTTCAGGGCGCAAGCGACTGCCAACAACATGGTCACCCGACATCGATTTAAAACGCAACTCCTTCCATTCGGTAATACGCACTCCACCTAAGAACTCGGGACGATTCTCACCGCCAAAGACAGGGGTCACACTGCGCTCCACCCCACGAAAACGTCTGCTCTTAGGCGATGTAGAGAGAATCCCGCTCACACCAGAAAAAATAGACTTCTCCGACATCAGCACCCCGCAGAAGTTCAAAATAACCAGCCCCGTCAAAGGGACGCCACCATCGAAACGATCCCGCGTCGAGAAGTTAACAGAATTTAAAGGTCCTATCGACGTCGCACTGAAAGGATTAAGCCCCACGCAACTCATAAACATGATCAAAACAATCACATACAAACACCCTGAAGTGGAAGACGAAATTCGCAAGGAGATGCCCGTTCCGGACTTGTCGCCTTTTGAAGAAAGGCTTAATTACTTGAAGTCCAATATCTTTAAAAGTCTACCTACATCGCGTCTTACGTCTAAGACCGATTCTCCGGCATACTCTCGAGTTTCAACCCACTTGGCCGCTTTCAAGAAGTGCGTTGTAGAACAAGGGAAGTTGTTAGTGGAGTCTCAACATTGGGAGTCTGTAATAGAGTATGTATTTCTGGCGTGGAGTTACGTCAGAGCAACACCGTTATGGGATAACCAACCGCACAACGCCCAGCGTAAGCAGTGCTTCAGGGCTCTTACGAACTATTGCATGACTGCTATAAAGAAAGGTGGGCTGGGTCATGATATTCTCATCGACATCCAGGACAAACTCCACGGCATGGTGGCGGACAGTGAGGAAATTCAGTCCTGTCTAAAATACATCCAAGGACATCTACAAGGCCATCTGTAGATACCGAATTTAAAAATGGATTTGTCGCAAAAGAAAAAACGTGATCAGTATTCATTATTTTTTTTCAATTGGGATTTGAATAAGCAATTACATAGAGAATGGGATTTAAAGCCCATGTTAAAGCGACAAAATCAATGTATGTATGAATGACTGGATTTTAATATTAATTTTCTTTTTCAATATTTCAATACTAGTTGTTAAGGAGTATTTTTCAAGAGCGCCATTTTAGTTATAGTTAATGCTATATTTTTATAGGATAATAATTATCTTGGACTGATCTTGAAAAGAATCAAACTTTCATGCATAAATTGTTTTTGGTTTGCATTAGAAACCCCTATAAAAATATGCTTTGATTCTTTTCAATGCTGTGAAAATACCAAATCGCATTTAATTTAGCCTTTTTACTGATATTTAAGTGGTTCTTATTATACTGGTTTTATTTGATTAACTCTTTTCCTGTAGGTAAGTGAATAGTTTCAGGAAATAGGTACATTATACAGGTTGTTATTTTAAGAAGTTGCTTATAATGATAAATGTAGCGATCAACATTATAAACTTTTACTGTGGGGGTTACAATCGAAACCATTAAGATTACGCTGGCTATGGCTTTATTATGTCATGATAATGCATTCATAGTGAAAGTTGTTGATATTGATGAAAAGGATATTTTATTTAAACATACTTTCAAAAGCAGCAACCTGTATATATTTTTTTTACAATCGGTGGCAGACCTCAGGCCCTTTAACTTTTTTGTGTACCTCATTAAAACAACTTTAATTATTGGTAATAATAATACTTTGTTATGAAATAATAACTCATAATAAAAGAGTAAGAATTATCTTGAGATAATCTAGAATTCTAGATCTATCTAATCTAATCACCCTCAATAAATTGTATATTTTACTTCATGATTTTATTAGATTTTTTGTAAGCTCAAAACTTTCAGTTAACTATGATCAAAAATGTGCCTTTAATCATGTTGCCTTTTATAAAATTGTTAATGACTTAATATCCTTTGATATTGTATATTCCAGTAAGTTTGTGCAGTGTATACTTTTTAAGCATATGTTACGCTTAATAAATCGTATTTTTGATTAACAAATGCCTTTTATTGACTTTATATACCTATCGAATCGTAATCGTCCCTCTGAAATGTAGGTATCTTCTTTACGCAAAGTCCGGTGTTAGACAAAACACGTTTTCTGCTGCCCTCATATTATACACAATAAGAGACACTAAGTGACCTTATTTTTAACAACCACTGCACTGCCAACCATGCTATACCGACTACGCGCTGATTGAACTGCTCATGATATTTTTTGGAAACAACAATTATTAGTTACTTCATTTTAATTTTTAGATTAGCATAGATTTATGAGTATGAGTGAGAGAGTACTTTTATGAGTCGAATGGATGCCAATGATGTCAGCCATCCTGTTATATGTACCTACTTGTATACTGTTTGTTGGCGATTCGCGCGCGCCGCGAACATTCACATAGCTGGGCATTAACTCGTTAATCCGTTAATCGTTAATTAACGAAGTTAATATTTTGATTAACGGATTAACTTTTAAGTTAACTTTCAAAAATGTTAACGGACACGTTAACTTCCGTTAATATGCAGCTAAGTCGATTAATCGTTAATCCAATGCCTACTGTTTACCGCACGGCACCGCGGCGCGGCGCGAAAAACAGGTGCAGACAAGTAAGTTTTTTGATAATTCTGTCACTCAGTCTATTGAAAAACCAAAAAGCTCCAACTCTCTAACGGGTAAAGCGCAAAGTCTCGTTTAAATGTGGCTGGACATGAAATCAAAAGACTCGTTCAACGATACTGCATTCCTTGGGGAACAGATATTCATACTCGTAAATCTATTCATTAAATACGATACTGCTATACACTCAAGTACTGCAATTGAACGGCTGTTTTCCACGGGTGAAAACATTTTAGCATCAAAACGAGGACCGCTTTTAGTTTGTAATTTTTATAAATTTTGATACAGTATTTTGAAATTATTAAAGGGGTATTTGTCACTGGTACTCAAAGACCTTTAGAAGCTGTTTGATTCCGGGCTGCTAGAGGGCATCACACCTGAGGCATGGAACAGGAGTGTGGTAGTGTTGTTCTTCAAAAAAGGAAACAAAACCTTATTGAAGAACTATAGACCCATCTTACTCCTGAGCCATGTCTACAAGCTGCTCTCAAGGGTCATCACGAATCGTCTCGTACGTAGGTTTGATGACTTCCAGCCTCCCGAATAAGCCGGATTCCGAAAAGGGTATAGTACCATAGACCACATCCATACGCTTAGGCAAATTATACAGAAGTCAAAGGAGTATAATATGCCTCTATGCTTAGAGTTCGTGGACTATGAGAGGGCCTTTGATTTGATCGAAACTTGGGCGGTGCTTCGGTCTCTTCAGCGGTGCCATATAGACTATAGTTATATAGAGGTGTTAAAGTGTCTGTATGACAACGCCACCATGTCGGTCCGAGTACAGGAACAGAATACGAGGGCGATTCCACTGCGAAGAGGTTACATCTCCGAAACTGTTTACAGCGGCACTAGAAGACGCCTTCAAGCACCTGGAATGGAAAGGATTCGGCATCAACGTCAATGGCGAATACATTACACACCTCCGGTTTGCCGATGATAATATATTATTATAGTCACTATATTATAGTCGTTGTGGCATGGATGATCTGGGCACTATGCTCGAAGACCTTGACCGAGTATTCCAACAAGTGGGTCTTAAAATGAATATGGAAAAGACGAAAATTATGTCGAACTCCCGTGTTGAACTCCGGTATCTGTTGGGAACTCAATTCTCAAAGTTGTTGACGAGTACGTCTACCTGGGACAAGTAATCCAATTAGGTAGGTCCAACTTTGAGAAAGAGGTCAATCGAAGAATCCAACTCGGCTGGGCAGCGTTCGGGAAACTGCGCAAAAGCGTCTTCTCGTCTCAATTACCTCAGTGTCTGAAGACAAAAGTCTTCAACCAGTCTCTAACTATGGGCCTCATAAAGAAGCTCAAAATCACACAACGAGCGATGGAGAGGGCTATGCTCGGTGTTTCTCTACGAGATCGAATCAGAAACGCGGAGATACGTAGAAGAACTAAGGTAACGGACATATCCCTGCGAATCAGTAAGCTTAAGTGGCAGTGGGCAGGGCACATAGCGCGTAGAACTGATGGCCGTTGGGGCAGAAAAGTCCTAGATTGGAGACCCTTCGACCAAAGGCGCAGCGTAGGACGTCCACCGACAAGATGGACAGACGACCTTGTAAAGATCGCAGGATCGCACTGGATGCAGACCGCTAACAACCAGTCGTTGTGGAAAGCCATGGGGGAGGCCTATGTTCAGCAGTGGACGTCCTTCGGCTGATGATGATGATAATGATAATGATGAATTATCAATGTCAAAATGCTGTTAAATTAGTTAGCAGAAAACCACCCACTACTGTAGCACGACAGTGTCACTACAGCAGCCGCTGTCAGAATAGTAAGGTGTATCAAAGCACTCTCGTTGTACAAGTGATGCACAACTCGGTGAAGACTCAATTAGCAGAATTGGCACCCAGATAGGAACTTCAACATGTCAATTGGTACACCTATGGGTTGGCTGGAAGAGATCTCTTTTAGGGATAAGCCCACCTTTGTTCACATTGTGACTTTTTGTATTTTCTGTACATCTTATAAGTGCAATAAAGAATATATATTGCATGAAGGAAAATATGCACCAAATGCCCGACGATTAAATTACACATTTGAATTACACAAGAATTTTGTTTTGTCCCTAACCTGTTTACTTCCAGAACCTAAACCAACAGGTTTTATAAGTTCACTAACGCATCGATAAAAAAATGAAATTTTACACATATTAACGGATTAACGATTAACGTTAACTTGCGTTAATTCTTCCGAAATGTAACGCTTTAACGTTTAACGAAGCTAACTTTTTTTGTAGCGGATTAACGATTAACGAAGTTAACTATTTAATTAACGGTGCCCAGCTATGAACATTCAACGCTACGACCATAGGTCGACGTTTTCGTAGCTTAGAAAACTACGCCGTATAGTAGACGTTACAACGTAGCTACAGCCTACGTAAGCTACAACTTTACATAAATTGCTTTGTAATGAAGCCTAGTCTACTGCTGCTGTGTGTCTAAAAAACAGCTTAGCCGCTTACGAACTTGTACCATTTACCACATCTTGAACAATGATCTAACTAGAAGAAATAGTTTGCTTGAACGCACCAATTTCAGAAACTACAGATTTGGAAAAGTATTTGTGTGTTGGATAGCTTATTTATCGAGGGCTAGGCCATAATTAACATCCGGTACGATCAACAGAATCGGAGAATAAAAATGCCCGGTCGAAGCCGCGGGGCACCGCTATCTTATTTTCGCCCTTGTTGGGAGATCCGCCTTTTCAAAGAGCAATTATCCAATAATCAAAGACGATTTAAAAAAATAATGAATGACCGACGGTGTCAATCAAAATTATCTTTTACATCACTCATTATTCTTTGATATATTTGGATATTTTTTTAGATTTTTTCTTGTTTTATCATTTACGGGTAGATTTTTACTGTTTTACTGGATTTTGTTAGTTTTTTACAAAATATGTAAGTCTACTATTTGTATTCCGACTTAATTAAATTTATCGGTGAGTGTTTACCTACTTTATTTTGAGTTAGTTATTGCTTTTAATTATTTACGGATATATTCTTAGTTTACAAAATAAATGCGACCTGCCGTAGTTACCTCAACTTTACTGAATCAAACTTGCAAGCATGAAACATGCATGAAACGTTTTAGTTCCAGCTTTCATAAACATGTTTTTATTAATTGATTTTAGTAGGCCTATCAATCTATTAGTCTTGGTTTGATACCGGCTCAATTAGACTTACTGTAGTTTATTTCAAGAGAGTGAATGACCACAAATAATGAACTTAAATAAGGCCACTACTGTACTGGAGGAAGACAATCATAGATAGATGATACCACATTAAAATCAAATGGCACAAAGTCGCGGCGGGGTAGCGAGTGATTAAAAAAACCCCTGGCAGGCACGTTTGGTGTAGGAGTTAGCACTCCTGCGGTCGCGGGTTCGATTCCCGCAAGGGACAAATGTTTATGTGAGCACGAACATTTTGTACCTCAGACATGGATGTTTATATGTATTTAAGTATTTATGGGAGACGCCCCCGTCCTAATTGTTGTCTGGTGTTCGAAACAAGGAAGAAAATTTCTTACTTCGTAACCAAGACAATTGGTGTGATGTCTGGCGCATATTTATTTAATTACTGGTTAGAGCTCCCGTATAGAGGTTGTCTTCAGAGGAGAATATTGTTGATTTTGACGTTAAATTCATAAAAATGTGATATATTAATATAAATTGCACTTGTAAAAAGACAACTGTGAACCTGTGACAGACGAGGAATCGAACCCCGTGTCTTACGCAATCCGGGCGTATGCCTATACCACTCGGCCACCGTCACATTAACAGGCCTGTTAAATTTTGCAAGCGCTTCTTAACGCGTAGGCTGCGTGACATCATCAATGTTGTGAGATTGCTCTCACAATATCTGAAGGAAAATATTTTTACAAATATTTTAACAATTATTTAAGATGATGAAAGCCAATTTATAATTATAATTATTATTTTATTTAATGTGATATATTAGGTATACTCACAGATTTTGTTACAGATTCAAGATGTGCAAGTTAAGCTGTCAGGTCAAGTTCACAGCAGTTCTTTGCATTGTGCGTACTTATATCACAGAATTACTGTCCATTACCTACTTTACCAAATATTAAGTATAGTAATCTATATTGGATCGTTATATTCTCTAAGGAACCTGTAACAAACTCAAATTATTTATTTATTTATTTTATTCTTTATTGCACAAACAATGAAAGAACAAATGGCGGACTTATGCTCAAAGCATTCTCTAACAGTCAACCATTGGGTGAAGCAGAAATGATTGAGGCGGCGTAAAATAACAAAATAACATAAAAAGGCAACTAATTAATATTATACAATTAATTAATATATACTATCTATTTATAATTAATGATTCCTAACGAGTTTGTAGTCGGTAGACTCCAACCGGTTGGTAACGCGTTACTGTTAGCTAGTCGCCTCGTGTGCGGCGAACCTCATGAAAATACACTTATTTTTGCGAGTTGCGTAAGCATCATCATATTAAGCAACCAACTTGTTGTAAAGAGTTTGTTACTCGTTCAATTTGCGTAGCTACGTTTGTAGTGGGGTATGTTATGATTGCTGAACGAAACATGAGGGTTACCATTCGTTTACAATTTACACTCCATTCATCTTTGCTAGTCCAACATTGTAAACTCAAACTCAAAAATATTTATTTGCAATCATTTGGGTTGTACATTCAGCAATATTGACATTACTTTTTAGCGAAAATATTCTTTTTAAAACAAGGTAAACACAAAACTTACATCATAATAAAAGCTAATTCATCGTTCAAAACTGAGATCTTTATAATTGAAATAGTAAATTAGTTTTATTTATTGGTATTATTTTAAAAGTAACAAAAAGATTGTTTACAATGTTAAATGAAGTTGTGAATGATAAATGAAGTTTACATTCAGTATTGCGATGATCGGCGAGGGAGCGAGAATATAAGCACGCGAGCACTTTTTCTGGGTGAGCTTGCTCCATCGTCATCTCTGTCTATGCCACTGGTCTAGCCTGGAGACAAGAGCAAAACATTTCAAATTTTAAAAAAAAGCATCTTGAGTAAACTGTCTTTATTTTTCAGATCTATAACGTCCTTGGGCTCGTAATGAGCATAGCAATGATGGTATACGCGTATAAGAAGCCTGATTTTCGTGTGCAAATAATACTTAATACTAAGAGCCCCAAACTAACGTCTCCCAAGCCAGGCGCGACGACCACTATGTCAACGGGGCCGGTGACGGAAACATACGTTCACATTTTGCCCGACCTTGAAAATAGGGGTCAAAGATTTTTCTCCTCTACCATGCTTATAAAATCATTGTTTGGCATTGCGTTGGGCTTCGTTCTATTGATCGGTGCTATTAAGGTAAGAGTCACAAACCTGCTAAAAGGCAAACAAACCTTAAACTTAGCTTATATCTAAAAACCATCGCCGATGAATTACAAATTCACTGCAGAAAACTACATGTCAATATTGTTTGTAAACTACATGAGAATCGGGTCTGTTTCTGATTGAGAATTCCGAACAATAAATATTATTCAGTGTTTCTTATTTGATTTCAGAGAAAACCTTCTTATGTATATGCGTTCTACGTATACGGAATAGTTACTGCCGGGATGTATGGAATTTTAATAGTGATCTGTTTATCATACCAGCAATGGGACCCGTGCTATTTTATGGCAGTATGTTTCTGTAAGTACGCTCTTATTTATTAAATATTATACAACAAAAAACTTACTTACAAAATCTAAATAAACTGTAAATGGGTGCTCAGCAGTGCCCCCGCCAAGACGAGACAAGAGAAGCGCGAAGTGTGATGTTAATAATAAACTTAATGAAATATTATAAAAAATATATCTATGACCACTAACACATATTTTTTTATGCCTCAGTTATTAAAAGAAGAAGCCATAAAATCTCGCTAGATACCAAAGGCTAGATACGCTAGATATCAAAATAGCTTGTAAGACTAAATTTTGATAGTAAGGAAGTCATTACTTCTTTGTTGTACATCATAAAGTAAGTACTAATAAATTATTCATCCATTTTTTTTGTTTCAGTAATTATTGTGGTCATATTGTACTTTGAAATCAGACCGTTCAAAAATGAGCTTTATAATACTCAGACGCAGAAAGCTTTTGGTGGATATTCAAACAAATTAAATGATTAGATGGTTATATTATAATAAAAAGACGGACCATTTATAGTGTGTTTTATTATTGTTGAATACCAGTTGGATTGCTGGGCAGGGATAGTTCAAAAGCAAGTCAGCTATAGCTATACTAATACATATTAAAAGTTGATGGAAGGTTTTGTTTGGACGCGCTCATTTCAAGAACTTTGAATCGTTTCTAATTTTTACAGAAATATACTGAGTCCGAAAGTTTGACATTCTTTTAGCCCATTTATCGAGAAGGCTATTAAAAGCCATAAAACATTATGCAGAAAAATTCGCGAGGAATGGACAGAAAAATTATAGTTAAACAGCTATATACTCCCTGAATTAAAGGAGATTTTTGGCATTGGCTACCCTGATTGAATACCCAGAGCCGAGAAACCCAGTACGGTATTAAAAAAGCTAAAGTCTAAGGCTAGCGGCGCCCTCATGTCACACACAAGATCCTTGTTGCAATGTAAACTTTGATTGTAAATCTGTAATTTAGACTGTCCCATTTTTTGCAAGTCAGGATGACATTGGATAAAGCTCATCCTTAAACCATTTAGGAAAAACTATCATATACTTATTTTACAAAAATACAAATAACCGACCTAGTGCGATTTGGAGTAGTGCACGAAGGGCAACCCGTACCATTGACTAGCTAGGTAAACAGCATAGATGAATATTTCAAGTGCCTATGCATTATTGATAGTTAGAAAAAAGGCCAGAATATCGCGTTTTTTTGTATGAGAGCTCTTAAATATTGATTTTATTTTGTTTTTAGTATTTGTTGTTATAGCGGCAACAGAAATACATAATTTGTGAAAACTGTATAGCTATCGCAGTTTTTGAGATACAGCCTGGTGACTGACAGACGGACAGACGGCAAAATCTTAGTAATAGGGCCCCGTTCTTACCCTTTGGGTACGAAACCCTGAAAAGTGACATTCATTATCGGCCTACTATAGTAATTAGTCAGTAATTATAGGTCTATGAAGCTTTATTATAGGTACCTCTATAATTTCATAGTGTCAGTATGGCGTGTATATTTTAAAATAGTTTAAATCTTCTTTTTTTAAATACTGATAATCATGTTATTCTTAGTGCTTACTTGAAAAGTCGATGGTTGAGTTGAGCTATCTCCAGTGTCAACCTGACGTGTTAAAAATGAGACACCCTGTATATAAGTTTGTGTCATGAATGAAATCATCTTTGATAGCTTCGATGTCAAATTAGAACGAAAAGCGAATTTTCTGTGTCTTTGAGTCAAATAGAATTTTTACATCATTTTTCTAAGAAACTTTACATAATACAAAAGGATAATCTTTGTGAAAATCACTGAAAAACTTTTTATTTTCTATTGTTCTTTCGGTATGTTTATATTTGTATTATAGTTTTAAGTTTTTTTTGAAGATCTGTTTGCACGTTGGCTTTAGACATATCTTTTTCACAAGTTCCCCGCGACTTCACCCGTTTAAATGTCGGATCTCAAAATATATCACTATGAATTATAGTCTATGTGCTATTCCGATGTAAGAGCTTAATTATTGTAAAGTTTAATAAAAATCCATCTTAAGTCCATTTTTCTTCACAAGTCGAATATTGTAAACATAATATGTCCCGCGCAGACGGTTAGTCGTTGTGACTGGCCACCGTAGTCGAAATCGGCTAGGGGGACTATTATAACTATTCATCGGAGAAGGCTTTAAGCTATCAAACATTAGGTACACTGCAATGGGAGGGCAGGGAGCAAACTCAAAACGCCCGGACGCAGTCGCGGGCGTTTTGAGTTTGCTCTTTAAGTAATAAATAAATTATGCGCCAGACAACTCAACACACCATTAGTCTCGGAAACCGAGTTATTGTGTCCGGTAGTAGCTAATACCAGTCTCAGTCGCGCGGTTGCTAAAGTCCGTTTTTCTTTACTAGTCGAATATTGTAAACAATCTTTACATTCCTTTTTAGCGAAAATATTCCTTCTAGAACAAGATAAACACAAAACTTACAACATACATAGCTAATTTATCGTTCAACATTGACATCTTTTTAAATTAAGTAGTTAATTAATTTTATTTGCTGATATTATTTTAAAAGTTACAAAAAGATTGTTTACAATGTTGGACTAGCAAAGATGAATGGAGTTTACGTCTGGTCATGATTTCACAAAAGAATATATATCAGCGTAGCAGCAGTATGATTTGCTGCAAAATGGAATATCGTGATCATTGATCACGTGTACATCAGTTAATTTCCATGCTATTTACTGTTAGAAGCATCCGTTTTAAAAGGACCCTGAGCGGAGCATGCTACAAAATAGTGGTGGAGATAGTTCTAGCATGAATGGATAGATCTAAGTAATCAGTAATCTAAATCTATTACCCAAATACAAATACAAAGCGTATAATTGTGTATTTCGGTTTTTGTTTATTTGCAGGGTCAAAATGTGCAAACTAGCCACGCGAGTTAAGGTCACAGCAGTTTTATGTATTGTGAGTACCCTAATAAATAAGGCTTCGAATGTGACTTGGCGTTTTTTTACCGGTCCAAAGTGAAAACACACTAAGGCGGCACACTGGGGTCTTTCCTTGGCAGGATTTTTGCTATGTTTGACCACACAGACTTACAGAAAATTGGTAGGTATCAAAAAACTTGCCTTGGAGTACTCCAATATATACATAGTATAGCGGGATTAGGACTTGTAAGACCTAAGTCCTACACATCAGATGCAGTGCCGCCAAAGCTAAGAAAAATATGTTTTATATTGCACTTGTAAAAAGCAACTGTGACTCTGTGACAGACGAGGAATTGAACCCCGTGTCTTACGCTATCCGGGCGTATGCCTATACCATACGCGTTAAAAAGCACTTGCAAAATTCAACAGGCTTGTTAATGTGACGGTATCCGGGCGTATGGTATAGGCATACGCCTTTAACACGTTCCGGGACAGTGCCCGCCTACAGGCGTGAAAACAATAAAACATCTATTGTGTCTGGAGTAGTGTCCCGGAACGTGTTAAAACGCGTGGGCTGCGTGACATCATCAATGTTGCGAGATTGCTCTCACAATAATATCCGAAGGAAAATATTTTTACAAATATTTTAACAATCAGTTAGGATGATGAAAGCCAATTTATAGTTTATTTATATTTTTATAGTGTTTTGTCACCTATAAATTGCACTTGTAAAAATATGTTTTGGCTAAAAATTGTTAAGGCAATAAAGCCTAAAACAGACTAAACATAATTTAAGTAAAATACTATAGTTTCATTTGATTTTTATTCTCTTTTTCTAATTTATTACCAAATTTTGAGAACCTTATCTACAAGCAATTACTCAGTTCATAACTGACAATATTAAAATTGTTCCCATAGTGAAAAGCGAAAACGTTATGTCACCCAAAAATAAAAACATATTTGTCTAAAGCTTGAATACTGCCATTTCAGATTTACAACATATCAGTTATCATCTTTGGCGTGCTTATTATAATTGCGGCGACGAAAGACGAGGATCGATTATTAGCTAGAGGAACACGATCACCACGAGTACGAACGCGAACCAAGTATGGAATTGTGTAAATCAATCGTATTCATTTGACACTTCAAAACGTACGATATGATCTGTCAAACGGCAAAAAACAAAAGGTTTGACAGATCATATCGTACGTTTTGAACTGTCAAATGAATACGATTGCTTTACACAACTGCCCCTCAGGTCCAATGCGGTTATGCTTGCCCAAAATGAGTCAACTACGAAGCCGAGGAGGACTGTCCAGAAATCTAGAACCATGGAGAAGAGAATAGGTTATGTTATTATAGCGAAAGGCATAATTGGCGTTGGATTTGCCGTGGTTCTGTTTACGGGTGTAGTATTGGTAAGGTCACCTATACTTTTTTATCACACCTTGTTTTTAGGGTTCCGTAGCCGAATGGCATAAACGGAACCCTTATAGTTTCGTCAAGTCTGTCTGTCTGTCCGTCCGTCCGTATGTCACAGCCACTTTATTCTGAAACTATTAGCATCAAACAGCTGAAACTTGGTAGGTAGGTGTATCTTATTCACTGCTTTCTGATTCAGATACAAAAAATAAGAAAAAAATAATATTTAAGGGGGGCTCCCATACATAAAACTAAAACACAAAAAAATTTTTTTTACTCAAAACTAAGCGTGTGGGGTGGTGACTATGGATAGGTCTTATAAAATGATTTTTAGGTTTCTAAAACCATTTTTTCTAAAAGTCTAAGGTTTGAGATATAGACGCTTCCAAAGTGGTAAAATGGGCGTCCCCCCCATCTAACTTTTGAACTAAGAAAGTTAAAAATTTAGAAAAAATATATGATGTAGATCTCAACAAAAAATTCCAACGAAAATTGGTTTGAACGAGAGCGAACAAGTAGTTTTTGAGAAATAGTACATTTTTATCAACCGCAAATATAACTTTGTCTTTCATACAAACACTATGAAAAACAAAGTTATTGTTGCTGTCAAAAAATATTGTGATATTTTCGCTAGGTGGAAGGTGGACCCCGAATTCAGTTTAAGGGTGGTACGGAACCCTCAGTGCGTGGGTCCGACTCGCGCTTGGCCGGTTTTTATCGTATCTTACGCTATAGATATACATATAGATATACGCTTGTATTTACTAACCCCTATTTTTAAGCTATTTGTACTAACAATAGATCTGCACTCAGTCAGGCCATAGCATAAGAAAGAGTTACTTCAGCATTGCGAGGAGAGTGCTTGAAACATATTAGACTAGAAAGACTTATTATCCTTCTTTTCTTTTGTCGTTTCATTTCAGGAAAATCGATGTTTCGTGTATGCGTTCTACGTGTATGGAATAGTCATGGGCATTTTTTGGGCTGTTATGTTCATTATATTCATAATAGTCAAAGCATGGACATCTATGGTTCTGTCAATAATTTCAATACGTAAGTATCTTAAGATAAGATAAGATAAATTTATTCAAAAAAAGAATACATACAAAATACATACGTGAGTCACACTAAAAGTTTGGGGACACTGATATAAATAGACCAGGAGCCCTATTTTTGAATCACTCGCGTCATTATTACGAGTGATTCAAAAATAGGGCCCCAGTTTTTTATAAAACTATAAAAATATACTCAAAGGATACTAGAGCTGTGAATCGTGTAATATAAAATGAAAAAAAAAAACACATTGATTGTTTTATAGGGTACATATTGATATGTTTATTCTAAAATATTTTTTCTAAGAAGTTTTTCCTTCCTACAAAAAAATCTATTATTCCAGAGACTTTCGAATGCAGTTAGTGTTTATGTATTTTTTTTGTTGTAAGTGGTCAAGTCCGCAACTTTTAGTGCGACCTAAGTAATAATAAATTGACCGCATCTATACTGCGTCGTTGTGATCCTACCCATGAGGACCCGGGTTCGAATCCCGGGTTTGCCCGAAAGTGTCTGGGTTTTTCTGGCTTGAAAGTACTGAGAATTTCATATAATTTCTGGTTGACTATTTTACTTTATACTGTCACTTCCACTAATTAACGCGTACCTTTTAAAAATAAATCCAATTGAGTGTTAATAATACTATTTTATTTGTTTCAGTTGTGATTACGTATTTCTTGCACTTTGAGATCAGGGTGTTTATGAAGCAGCTACGTTGATTTTCATAAATCAGTATAGACTGTGTGTGTTGTTAGTATTACAAATGAATATTTTTTTATTTATTTATACAAAGACTTTATTGAACAATAAATAATGTTAATACATTACACCAGCTTTTTAACCGATTTCGATTGTGGTTGCCAGTCACAACGATTAACCAACTGCGCGGGCGGGACATATTATAGTGCACAAGTGTGTGCGCAAAAAAACACAGGTGCACTCTCTATTCCTATCATCACTCATAGCCACAGCTCGATGGGACAGCAATCTGGCACGACCGAAGAGAGATCAGGCGCAGGACAAACGGCTGTACGTGCTTTCCGAGGAACGGGGGTGAAACACAGCCGGTTCATTTTTTTTCCAACCGAGTACTCGGCCGAGTAACTCGGTTCAATCAAATTCCTGTTTCGGGTGTGTAAACAAGAACAAACCAGGTTCGCGCAGAAGAAGCTTTCATCAAGCCACTAGAGCGCGATGATCCTAAAAGCCCCATTACTTTTTTTTGGATACAAAATCCACAACATGATAATAAAAACAAAAAAAAATTACGTAATAAAGTTATCAATATTATGTGTGTGTTCTCAATATGTCGTTGATTATCTATGGATAAATCAACCTTATTTTGTAAAGCCTCTACTCGCTCACTTCTACTGTATGTATACGAATATTACGTACGAGTACATTTTGTCTATGGTAAGGAATTCCCGCACAGGCGTCGCCCATGTTTTGTTTATAAACACACCACAGCCAGCTACGTATAAATAAGTTTAGTGTAGGCACTACTGGGCTTAATTCTGAGGCTCCAGTGAAGACTAACGTAAATATTTTATTATGTACATATTTCTCTTCTAAGAGATTACTATGAAAAATTAGAAATCCATGAACTAACTAGCTTTTGCCCGCGACTTCGTTCGCGTGGACTTCAGGTTCGTCCCGTCTAGTAGCGCAAAAAATGTGTTTTTTTACGACCTCACATTAGAAACCTCAAAAATTGTAGCCTATATGTTATTCTGATGTATAAGCTATATTGTGGTAAAGTTTCATTCAAATCCATTCAGTAGTTTTTACGTGAAAGAGTAACAAACATCCATACATCCATACATCCATACTTACAAACTTTCGCCTTTATAATAGTAGTAGGATAGTAGGATTTACAATAAACTAGACTAAAATACGCAAAAAAACTTGTTTCTGAAGTTAAAGAACACATAAGTAAAACTTAAAATATCTTAGTCACCACGACCGCTGTATAGTGTTCTTAGGGATGTAAAATTTTATAAATCTCTCCGAAAAATATCTGTAAATTGTGTTTTAATCAACGCAAAAAATATGAAACTGACCGCGCTGTTAGGTTTGGTGTTTCCAAAATAATCACTATAGTCCGTCTCTTTTGTTTTTTAGCTGAGAAAGAGAGACGAGAAATATCATTCAGTTTTGTCTGTGGCACTTCCGAATTGAGCCAAGTAATAGCTGCGTAGCATTTGTACAGTTGCAGATCAGGCGAAACATAACTGTCTTAAAATAGACCTTATTCCAGCTTAATAAGATACTGCAGTGTTTAGCTTGACCGTAGATTGCACCTTATCTTTTGCTTATGCGCAGTCCAGGAAAGAGCATTGATTGGGTTGCGTGCGTGGGAGCCGCAGTTGGCACTGTTGGCAGTTGCAAACCCATCTCTCCCTCGTGTTGTTGTGTTTCCCGGTGCTTCCGTTGCTTTTTTTCGGTAAGTCAACTTTGAATATTTCTACATAAACTTATGAAAGAGTATTTACTCTACGTTATTTATTTATATAGCATTTTGACTAACCTAACTAAGATGGTTTTGCTGTATTGTGTGATGTTATAATAATTTAATCGTTGCAATGAAATTTGCGGTAGGTAGGTAAGCTAAATAATTGCGCAGTGCCATTTTTAGAGATTGCTAAATGGTATGAGGTGCCTACACTATAATTGTTTGTAAAAATATTCCTCTGAACACGTTGGAAGGTAAGTCATATGTTGCATATGCCTATGAACAAATCCAAGATTCTGCTAAATTCACTAAACAACTTCATAAACGTTTCTCTAGATCAGCGGTACTCAAAGTGTGTTCCGCCGCTGAACCCTGTGGTTCCGCGATAGCCCTGTAAGGGCTCCACAAGAATTTAGATAAAAAAACATCTCTCTGTTCGACCTGCAGAACAACGTTTGTTAGTACGCATAAAATTAATATTGGGATAGTAATTTTATGGTTACACCTTAGATGTGTAGACAATAGGGCTGACCTGACACCTATTTGTGATGTACCACTGTGTCAGCATTTTAGGCTAGCAAGCGTTAGGTCCTAGTTTGAGATATTCAGTCTGGTTCTCTCTCCCAATTAATTGTATTATTTTCTGTTAATTGGTAATGAAACTGTGTGTTTCTACAAACAATCTTTATTAAAAATCTCATCGAAACCTTCCGTATAACAGGCCGTTCGGACGCGGCGTATCATTTTACTATGCCGTCACCGTCGATACCTACTTTTTTTTTACTAATTATTTATTATACTTTATATGTAAGTAAGTAAAAGTTACATGGTAGGTACGATTTATTTTGATGATAAACGCTTTCCAAAAGGGTTCCGTCACAAAAAAGATTTAGAACCGCTGCTCTGGATTGTTAAAAGATTGAGTAACATTTGTGTTGCACATGGGGCTAACACACTACTACTTGAAATCATTTTTTATCGCCTTGCGATCCCATTTGTCCCATTTTTCAGTTTCTCGAAACTCAAGTGGATGCTTACTTTAAGACAGGGATGCACAGACTTATTAAGACTAGGGGCCACTCGGGCAAATTATGAACTGATGGCGGGCCGCCAGAAGTATAGGTAGTTAAAGACAATAAAGAATTGATAATTATGTATTAAAATTGAAAAAGAATTTATTAATTTGAAGCGTGGCACTGCATAGTGCTTACAATCTTTTTTATATTTGGCTCAAATTTACTTGTAGCAACACGTAAAACTGCTTCCAAACTTTCATTTGCAAGGCGGTTTCGATTTTTTGTTTTATTATTATTTAGTATTGAAAAGGTTTGTTCACATATATAGGTAGAACCAAATAAGCTGGCACATTTCAGAGCGTTTATGCGCAACTCTTTGTACGTATTTTTATCAATGCAGCGGTAAAAGTTCAGCAAGTCTCCTTCGTTGAATTTGTTGTGTAAATCTTGGTCGTTTTGAATGTCGATAATTTCTAACTGCATTGACTCTGGCGCATTTTCAACTGAAATCGTGAAAGGATTGCTGAATATGTCCAACAGAGGTTTCACTTTTTTAAACTCCGAAAATCTTTCTTGAAAAGATTGAATCAAAATATCTAGCTTTTCTACATAACTGAAATTAATCGCAGTTTTGTTGAATTTTTCAGCCATTTTCTTATAATTCGGAAAATGATTGTAATTTCCAGAATTCAATTGCGATCTGAAACGTGTCAGCTTGCATTGAAAGGATGATACGTGAGCGTAGAGCTGGGATATCAGTTGATTTTTGCCTTGAAGCCGTGTGTTCAAGACATTCAAATGATTTGTAATGTCAACTAAAAAAGCCAAATCACACAACCAATCAGGATTTTTAAGTTCCGGGACATCCTTTTGCTTTTCCACCAGAAATATTCCAATTTCTTCTATTAAATTTAGAAATCGTTCCAGGGTCAATCCACGACTTAGCCACCTTACTTCTGTATAATACAGTAAATCTCCATATTCGCTTTCGATGTCATCAAGGAATTGTTTGAATTGCCTGTGATTGAGTCCTTGTGATTTTATGAAATTTACAGTCGAAACTACCACTTTCATGACATTTTGAAATTCAATTTTTTTAGAACAGAGGGCTTCTTGGTGTATAATGCAGTGAAACTGCATGAGATCTTCAGCGTTTATGTTTTTTTCTTGCATATGCTTTTTCAGCAAAGTAACTAGCCCAGAATTGACACCAATCATCGAAGGAGCACCGTCAGTGGCAACTCCCGATAATTTTGATAAGTCCAAATCAGTTTTTGAACACTCATCCAAAAGTACATTGAGTATATCAACTCCTCTGGTTTGACCTTTCAATGAACACATTCCTAACAACTCTTCTAAGACTTCAAAATCTTGAGTAACACCTCGTATGAATATGAGAAGTTGAGCTGTGGAAGTAATATCAGTGGATTCGTCGAGTGCTAATGAAAAAAATTCAATGATCTTAGTTTTTTCATTTAATTGTTCCGCAATATTACCTGACAAAGACATAATACGTCTTTGGATAGTCATACGATTCAGTTGAATTTTCTCAAACTTTTTTGCTGCTTCTGGACACATTTTCTTAGCGGCAATTTCTATGCATTCTTTTACAAAATCCCCATCATTGAAGGGGCGACTGCGCTTTGCTATCATTCGAGAAATTTCATAACTAACTTCTGTAGCTGTTTCTGAATCTTGGATGGGTTTTGTAAACATAGCTTGCTGACCAATAAGCTCCCGTTTTAAAGACAACATTTTTTGCTTTCTTAATTCGCCTGTAAACTTGGTAAAAGTAGGATGCTGCGTTTCATAGTGCCTTTTTACATTATATTCCTTTGCAATCGCAACAGAATTCTTGCAAATTAAACAAACGACTTTATTATGCGACCATACAAAAAAGTATTTCTCAGTCCAAATTTCTTGAAACTGCCGATTTTCATCTTTAACCTTACGTTTTTTACTAGGTCCTGGCTTGTCCATGTTGCGTTCTAATCCTGGCTAGGATTAACACAGCACCTAAAAACAATTACAGTACCTACTTAAATTACCCATCCTTTTTTATTTAGGTAGATTGATTTAAATAGGTAGGGAAACACTTATTAATAACAGAGTTTTACTTACGATTTCACAACACAATTATACACGGCACTTGACGGGAAATCTACGTTGAATGTGGATCAAAATATATGACACCGGCTAGTCGAGTTAAAATCTACACTAGAACTATTGACACTTCACTCAAATTAAAACCGAACTATCGGTCGCTGCGGTTAGCGTGGCTTTTATACCGCGCGTATAGAGTCGAAAACTGTCTGGAGAAATCTCGAAACCGACTCTGGAAGCTTCGTGTATCTACCTACGCGAGCAATCGGGAATTCGTGCACTTAAGGGCGCGCGCGCGAGATTCAAATTACTTTTCGAACATATTTTTTTTTGGTTTTATTCTGGAATAGAATTCAATATTTTTCGAATGTACGAGAGTATTATTTTTGCTGTCGGCGGGCCACCAGTATTCGACCGGCGGGCCGCAAGCGGCCCGCGGGCCGCGGTCTGTGCATCCCTGCTTTAAGACGAGGTTAATGTAAATGTAGTAAGTAGGTCATTTTGAGAATAATGTATTTATTTAGTTTCAACAAAGTATTTAGTTTAGTTAAGTGCATTTAATCACTGGAGGAGCCGCAAGCCGACAACTGTTTGTTATGATTTATGAGAAACGTGACACGACTTCTTTCTGAGAAGTAAGGACTTAAGTATGGTATGGTACTAGAAATTAATATCTACCATAGGAATCTGTCTGAAATATCATTGATATATGCCCATAGTTGTAGATTCAATTTCAGTTTTTGCTGTGCTAGTAATACAGTGTGTAGTGTATGTAGTAAAAAATACTTAGGTTTCAATCATCAATCAACACAAATTGACGTACAGGATATCTTAACTTCCGTCGCGCTCGCGATGAACATTTTTTACTGATAATGTTTGTAAATTCTATTAAACGGAATGCTAGTTATAATAATACGAAGTTCATGATGGTCCACAGAATGTTAGCCAATTGAAACCTTATGGCTATGAGTGTGTCTCAAAAGGAATTAGATATGGAAACGATATAATGGTGTTCACTGTTCATATTGTTATCGTTTTAGTTTTTGTCGTTAATATTTGGGTTGGTTAGGGATCTACTCATGTTCCTACCTATAAACCTATTATACATTGTTTCTTGCTTGTGGCATGAATTAGGCTCTTTGTACTTACTTAAAACAAAGGCCTTTCAGTTCCATTAACGATTGCTTGGTCCATAAAAGTTACTTAAGGGCGATTATATCATAATTATTGTTATTTTACTATCTAATATATAAAAATGAATCCATATTTCCCTTGGTCCCGACATCACGCGTGAACGAACGGCTGGACCGATTTCGTTAATTCTTTTTTTGTTGTGTTTGTTATTGTCAGGAGAAGGATCTTGTGAAAGAAAAAATAAGAAAATGGCGCGGAAAATTATAAAACTTAAGAGTTCCTACTTTCTAACCGGGGCCGGGGCAAAACAGGGCCGGGGCTGTAACAAAGTTCACTGGGTCCGCTAGTTTATGATAATAACTTGCACATAAAACTATCATTTATACTTTTTTATCTGGTTACTCGAAAAACTTGCAATAAACATTTCCTTTTCCAATTTTCAGACAAAAATGTGCTCCGAAGGAAAATGCTGTTGCCTTAAATTGGAAACAGGCACTCTGATATTTGGCGTCATCGCTTCTGTAAGTACCGAAATAATTACAGGTCGATTACATTTTTTGGACTGCAACTATATGCGGCGTAGATGTCATTCTTTGGGATTCTACCAGAGATTTAAATCGATTAAAATCTCGAACGATTTAAATCTCTGTACCGTTACCATAAGTTTACGACGGTTTTACTCGCTAGCGACTACGTAAAAAAAGTCTATGGAAAATTGCACAGCACCCCTAGCGGTCATTTGCAGAACTAAAACTCCTTGTCGAACCTAAACACGCGGTCAATCTCATGAGAATGGCCATCAGCGCGGGAAATTGTTTATAGTGCTCAAGAGTTTGTGCAATAAATACACAAGGGCACTCCTGGTCCTTCACTCCCATTATCGACGGTTTAACTTGCTTTCCGAGGCACGGGGCTATCAGCATCACTAACTTCCTGAGCTCGAGCTGTGTACCGAGTATTTTCAAGACAGAAAACCCCAGAAAGAAACAAATTTTGGCCCGACCCTGGATTCGAACCCAGTACCTCTTGGGTAGTAACCGGCGACACGCACCACAATAAAAGTATGCAACACTCAACTATCACATCTAGCTATGTTCACAGATTAGTAAGAGTATGGCTATGTTGAAAGGAGACATAGCATATGCCAATGTCACATGCCCCATTCAAATGTCACATTCTACATGCGAACGCGGCTGTGGATTAACGGCGACAGGTTTCCGTGACACATTGAACTACTATAGTAACAGCTCAATGCCGTGACATGACTTTTCTCAAGAACTTTTTTTGTTACAGGTGCTGAATAGTTTGTCTGTTCTTGCTACAATCTGTGGAATGATAGCATTCAACGTCATTGCGGTAAACGAGAGTAATAAGTATAGGAACAGAGGCATTGAAATATCACATGATGGCTCCATTACGTACTATCACTTCGATTACATGCCCATGATATTTATTAACATTGGACTGTTCGTCGCACTGGTCAAATGTGTGCTAGATCTTACATTCACTGTTCTACTTTGCAACGGTGTGACGAAGGTGAGTTAAAGTAAAATCTTAACATAGTCCTTGTCATAATCCTTTGGCTGATGAAATAAATGAATCTATTGTATTGATAAGGCAAACTAACTAGCTATAGGGCTGAAGTCTAAGCCATGCCCTTTAACATACGTAAAAAAAATATCGGTGCAGTTTACTTTGACGTTTCGAGACATAGTTTATTTTTGTTTTATAGTGTTTTGTCACCATACAAACTTAATAATATTTATTGCACTTGCAAAAAGACAACTGTGACTCTGTGACAGACGAGGAATTGAACCCCGTGTCTTACGCAATCCGGGCGTATGCCTATACCACTCGGCCACCGTCACATTAACAAGCCTGTTGAATTTTGCAAGTGCTTTTTAACGCGTAGGCTGTGTGACATCATCAATGTTGCGAGATTGCTCTCACAATATCCGAAGGAAAATATTTTTACAAATATTTTAACAATCAGTTAAGATGATGATAGCCAATTTATAGTTTATTTTTGTTTTTATAGTATTTTGTCACCATACAAACTTAATAATATAAATTGCACTTGCAAAAAGACAACTGTGACTCTGTGACAGACGGGGAATTGAACCCCGTGTCTTACGCTATCCGGGCGTATGCCTATACCGTCACATTAACAAGCCTGTTGAAAAGCACTTGCAAAATTCAACAGGCTTGTTAATGTGACGGTGGCCGAGTGGTCAATTTGTATTATTAACACGTTCCGGGACACTACTTCAGACACAATAGATGTTTTATTGTTTTCACGCCTGTAGGCGGGCACTGTCCCGGAACGTGTTAAGTTTCGAGACATTTTTACCTTACCGTTACCATGAGTTTACGACGGTTTTACTCGCTAGAGACTACATAAAAAAAGTCTATGGAAAATTGCACAGCGCCCCTAGCGGTTACTTGTAGAACTAAATTTTTCATACGAAAAGTTACGTCGTCGCTAGCGAGTAAAACCGAAGCAAACTCATGGTTACGGTACCTGTCACTTGCCATTTGTTTAGAAGAGCAAGATATCTTTTACATTGTTTTTTTTCGTAGCACGTCTTAAATTTAGCCCTATTGTACTGCCACTAGTACACGATGTACCACAGATAATATAATACTACCGTACTATTTAAGTTGTTTGATGGAAACATTTGTGCCATCATGAAAACAAAACCTCTTGCGTTTTCTAACTCGCGCTTGATTGGTTATTTTTTATTTTGTAAAAAAAACATTATTTTATTTTTATTTTAGCGTAAGCCGTCTTACATCAGAGCCTTTTTTATCTACGGCGTGGTGATGGCAGTTTTGGGCGCTATAGGGATTTTGATCTTCCTGATCTTGGCAGGCAACATCATTTGTGCTTTGCTGTTCTTAGTAATTATGAGTAAGTATGATTATTTCTCAAGTGGTACGGACAACACGCCAACCAACCTTCATTTTTTCTGTCATACCATCCCATTGATTACACGAAAAAAAAACACCAAATTTTTTACTTACAGAAAGCTGTTTTTGAGCAAACTTCTTTTAGGTTTTGCGTTTATACTGTTATTATTTAAAGGGAATTGCTAATGCACCTGGTGGCATCTTAAAGTCTGTTTTTCTTAGTTTGTCCAATATTGTAAACAATCTTTGTAAACAATCTTGATATTCCTTTTTAACGGAATAATTCATTTTAAAATAAGAAAACACACTACTCATAACTTACAGAGGTCTTTTCAAATCAAATAATTTAATAATTATTTTATTTACTCATATTATTTTTAAAGTTATAAAAAGATTGTTTACATTGTTTGACTAGCTAAGAAAAACTTACTATAAATGTACAGGTTGACTTTGAAAACATTGGCAATATTTTATACTAAGAACCTACTCATCATTTATAATCCCTTCCACATATTAAAATGAAGATCAATTGATTTGATAAAACCACTGAATAGATAAATTATCTATTCATTGGATAAAACCGAGGAAAATCATAAAGTATCACTCCGATTTCCGAGATCCGTTTAAGCGGAGTATTTTTTTGATACTTTAATATTATTTGTCAATTTCAGAAAATCCTTAATTGTAATTTATTAGTTTAATTTGATTAAAGCAATGATCATTCTAAAGTGTTTAACATGATTTTTCTCGGTCTCATCAAATTATATTTTATAACAATTGATTTTCATTTTAATATGTGGAAGGGACTATGAGTCATTAGTAGGTTCTTAGTTTAAAATATTGTCAATGTTTTCAAAGTCACCCTGTATATACCTTGTATTTAAAAAAAAAACATTTATTTTCCAGTCCTCTACTCCCTTATCCTGCATATGGTCAACCTAACATACCACAAGATAAATACATCTGGCGAAGTTTATGGTTTTGACCACAAACGCTTGACCGAGGAGGCTGTCTACTAAGTCTTGATGGACTTCAACGCGTACATTATATTTTTGTTTTTAACTTTAGAGTAAAGAAAATCTTGCAGCGCATACATTATGTTTTTTTGTGTGTTTAATTTTAAATGAAGTAAGGAAACTTCTGCCCGATCTAAATAAATATAAATAAGCACAGTTGTTTGATCATATAATCCTGAATTAAGTATATAATTAATTACATTTGCTGCTCGCTTGGATCGGATTTGATTTTCTATACATGTTTTCTCAATCGTGAATATCATAAGTGAGTCGTGTTTTTTCCATAATTGTAATCCGAGTTTTCATGAGATTGGGCAAATCAAATAGTTGTATACGCTTTCTATTACAAATGCAAATCGCTAACACGTCTTCGTTTTCCGAATGAAGGGCATTGTCTAACTAATGGTTGCATTTATTCTTTTATATATCATTTGTAACTAAGCGTTAGCAAAGCGAATATCGATTCGCTGTGTCGTTTGCCACTTGTCTATACCTACTCTGATTTTTAATTAGATAGACGAAAATGACGTTTAGTGGGTGGCCATTTTTTCGTAATTTAAAAATAGTGTTGGTCCTTAATAATCGAAAGTTTCAATTTCATTGAATTGTTGTTTATAATCGATTTTAAAATATTCAAACAAAATCTATTTCTATTAATTATAAAAATCAGGAATCCTATCTACTAAAATCACATGCGCACGACGATTCAACCCAGGTTTAAATCATCATTCCGTCTCTGTCAGTTTCTCTGACGTTGATAGAGACAGAATGATGATTTAATCCTGGGTTAGCGTAATCCTGGGTTAAATTATCGTGCGCAAGTGGACCTAAGAAGTACGATCTGATAGTGGTTGCTTGTCAATAAGACTTCAATATAAAGTACAAAATCATGCTACATACATTTATGTGATTTTCTGCAAGCCATTACTATTATATATTCTGTGCCATTACTTAGAAAGTAAAGTTGTATGATATAAGAGATACCTACCTATCGTGATTAAATAAAATGTAACTATGTATGTATTTCTTTTATTACCTACGTACAAGTGATTTCCCGCCACCAACCACTTGACGCTCACCTTTTAATTAATATTAGGCCTATGCCCAGTAAAACAGGCTAAACTTCTCTAAAATTAAGTAACTATTATAGTTAACTGTACAAGTACCTACTTATTTACGTTAATATACAGGTCACAGGCCACAGCCACATAATGCGTAATGAAAAATACGATTTGCTCCAAATCATTATGCAAGGGAAAATCCAGGGAAAGCGACCACCTGGAAGAAGGCGTACTTCGTGGCTTAAGAATCTCCGAACGTGGTTTAACCTAAGCACGACATCCCTGTTCCGAGCCGCTGTGTCCAAGATAAAGATAGCCCTAATGATATCCGACCTCCGGTAGGAGATGGTACCTCAAGAAAAGAAGAAGAAGAAATTATTGAATAGCGTAAGAGCTATTCTCACGGTTTATGAACCATTAGACTTTTCTTAACCCATGTTGGCCTGTTCTCTGATAGCTCATGACCTTATCCATCTACGGTTTTCGGTTGAACCAGTGGTTGAACCACTACTTACGGGACACGCTGTATAAGAGCTGAAGAGAGTACGTAAAAACTACTTATTTGATTAACATCCAGTGAATAATAATAGCCGATTTCGACTACGGTGGCCAGTCACAACGACCAACCGACTGCGCGGGACATATTATAGTGCACAAGTGTGTGCGCAAACACAGGTGCACTCTCTATTCCTTTCACTCTCATAGGCCGATGGGACAGCAATCTGACACGACCGGAGAGAGATCAGGCGCAGGACCAACGACTTTACGTGCTTTCCGAGGCACGGGGGTGAAACACCCCCGGGTTTGGAAGTGAATAAACAGATAAAGAAATAAATAGCTTCGGTAATAAATAACACCATTTCCTTTGGAATTCGATTTGAGGTTCTCGTTTTATTAGTTACATGCTTTTTAGTATTAAAATAATTATTTTTCGGAGGATGAATTCCTTTTATAAGAAGGTTTTAAAAACGTAGACGATACGATAACATTAACCTGGAGCTCAATTATTGAATCACTCGTCAATATGGCGTGTGATATGCGCAATATGGAGATCTATTATTGATGCAAATTTGAGCTTTTGTACTTACAGATAAAGATCAAACAGTAAGGTCCACTTGCGCCTGGCAAGTTCGCAAATTCCCTCAGGAGTCTCAGTTCTCAGTTTTCTATCTCCGTCAGTTTCTATGACGTAAACAGGGACAGAAGAATGATAACGTAATCCAGAAGTAAGCTAATCCTGACTTCCGCTAATGGCCTTATACAATTGTATCAGATAAATAAGAACAAAACATTTTGAATTAATCGTTATAAAAATGACGCAGAAATTTTAAAAAAACTTATAGGCAGCTGGAAATATTGGTGTTCTAAAAACATTGTTGTACTTCGGAGCACGAAATTATACAAATATACATAAAATTACTAAGAACCTCGTAAAGTTTCAGGTGTTTTTGAAATTATTAACAAAATGTATTAAAGTTTAATATTTGGTGTCTGCGTAGTTTTACAAGAAGTAATAATTACGCTTCGCCTCTAAGGCATGTATTTGGTTCAAACATCATTTAAATACTCACTACAGATGTTCCATGAGCAAACAACCTAAAATAATTAACAAATAAAATGCTACATTAAAACCCACAGTGCAATATTGAAAAGTAAGGCTATCAAAAATGGTTTTCTTTCATTTAAAAAGGAAAAAAATATATTTAAAGGCTACATCCTGCACCAGCACCAAAATATTAATTCGGCTATCATTATTAATAGCAAAACTTTAACGGAAACATGATCTTCACAATTCTTAATTATCATTGATTTGGTCGTTTAGCAAAACAAAAATGATAGTACAACAAGCATTTCTAAAATTATGGAAATCTATAGCAAATACAACCATTTTTTTTCTACTTATTTTTACAATTAAAATAGCAGAATAGATTATTCTAAAAATTAAATTGATTATTCTATCAACAGAAATAAAAGACCCAAGGAGATCGACTTTTTTTCATAGTACCTACTCATTTTAGCGTGAAACCGAACATACTTCCGTATTTCTTAAAATTAAGTAGAGATGTGGTTAAGCCCTTTATTTAGTGATTTCAAATCTCGTCTTGAGAGAATAAATGCTTATGTCAACCCTGGAAAGACTGCTGATGCAGAGTGGAGATCTGACCCAAAATAGACAGAAGAAAAAGAAGTAAGATTTTCATCAAGTATAAAGTCATTCGGATAAAAGAATACCGACGTTACCAAACGAAAGAAAACACTGAAGTATCGGTATACTGTGGTTACCTACCGCGCGATGGGCGTCATTATGACAACTACGAGGGCTGAAGCAATACCATTTTATTCAAGCATTTTCGAAAGAAGTGCGCGTGACGATGTCAGACTGTGTTGAGTTTACTGTGAACGGGACAAAATGTGTAGGTGAGTTATGAAATAAATAAATAATAAACAAATCGTATTTAGTTTAAGTAATAATAATTTAAATTTTGGAAGGTTTCTAAAAGTTTTCTTCATCAACGTATAAGCGAGGCTTTTTGCTGTAAAAAATAGTTCTAACGCGTACAGACGTGTATCTGACCGATTTTATTAATTAGATTTTTCGGGCGGCTCACGGGCGTTCCCCAGGACCCTAACAAAGTTTTTATCACAATCAGTCAAATAGTTTAGGAACGCATTGATATTTTTTTTTATTTTTAAGAGTGAAATTCAGGATGGACCTTTCAGTAACCTTTCTACTAATTCCAAAGAAGTATTGCGATGTAACGTATATCGCGTCCATGTAACTAAGGTATCATATTTAATCAGTCAGGTATCAAACGAATGCCGAGAGTCGCATAACAATGAAATTTTTATTGTGTCTCGTTTACACATACTTGACGAGTTAAATTCTTAAAAGATAAAATAAGAAACCAAAAAGGTAAAGGTAAGTAAGGTGTTAAATAAACATGAAGACTAAGGACCTGTATCACTATCGATAAACAAGCATAACCAACAAATAATTCAAATATGGAACGTCATTTGATCATTTCGTATGAAATAATGGACGGACGTTACTGGGGCCTTTTCGAATCGCTCGCGTCAATATTACGAGTGATTTTCTTTAGAAAATAAATTAAAACTAAAATCACGCTTACAGTAGACGGAAGTATGTAGTTAAAGAAGTTGGGACTAATTTTTCCAAAAAAATTAGACATTAATCAAAGTAAATCACACGTCACATCGACGCGAGTGATTCAAAAATAGGGACTTACTTATAACTAGGACATTGTAAAGCAGGACGAAACCCCAGATCATATAACTAGGTAGAGATACCAAATAAAAAATACCAAAAACATGGTGGCACTACTAACTAACCCATGTAGAATGTATACCTATTTACCTATGTACTTCGGCGGTCTTTGACGTACGACCGAGGTCTTTGACAAGATTACCTCTCATTACCCTATTACTTCAATGGGAGAAGGCGCAAAAGGGTCACTCCATAACTCATGCTTTTTACATTTTTTTTATGAATTGGACCATAAAAAGTCAATAAAGTCGTTTATTTTTGCATATAGACCCACTGGGGGCACTTATACACGTCCCAACGTAGACCCTACCACAGCTTCGGGACAATTGTGGGCTAGTGTTGTGAATAGCAAGCTTATCCTTATTCCTAGTATTATATTTGTGTATATCACTTTTTTTTGTAAATGGATCTATTTTTTTGCGTACACATAAGTACATTAAATTTTCATTATTATAAAAAAACTGACGTTCGTCTAAGTTGAAGTTGGACTTGGTGCATCCAAACCTAAAAACGTTAAAAACTGCAGTTAAATAAGTAAAAACTTGATGAAATCTAAATGGATAAACGTTCTGAGTTTAATTTACAATGGAATTTTAAGTGTGGTGAACACATTCTATACAATAAACCTACTGTGTAAATAACTATATTACCTAACTATTCTTCTGCGAAGGCAATTGGAATGGGCTTATGGCAAAATGATTGCCGTTATTATTTTTTTACTCTGTAATTTAGAGCAGAATCTTGATTTTTGAATCGCTCGCGTCTATATTCCGAGTGAGCAAAATCCCTGCCGTGTGGATTTTGAAAGAATCTCGCACGAAAATGTTCCAAACTTCCGAGTGATTTTCCTCCGAAAAAATTAAAACATTATAGAAGCGAGTTGTTTGAGTTATCTTGCTTGTTTAACGTAGATGTGGATGGAAACTGATTTTCGTGCGAGATTCTTTCAAAATCCACACGGCAGGGATTTTGCTCACTCGGAATATTGACGCGAGCGATTCAGAAATAGAGCTCCACGAGTTTTATTATTGAACCATCCGCTTTAAGATTTCTACTAATAGAGTATTTTTGTATGATTTTCTCTTACAAGTCAAACGAAAATCAACGATTATGAGTAGAAATCCACACGCGAGTGATTCAAAAATAAAGCATCGTTTGTTGGTAAGACCTTCATGTAATAAACAATTCCATCATATTTGTAATATCTAAACTGTCGTCTGGGTAAACTGTAAATGCCTACGAAGGAAACGGACATTCCATCAGATACAAAATACTTATACGAGGATGCGTACGCGATGGATGCGTTTGCTTAAATGACAATCAATAGAAATGCTTCAATAATCTAGCTAGCCTCGTTTAGAGCGATCTATGACAGCTTAGCTTACCGCAGCGATAGTACACAACCTTTTTTTTAAAGGGCCACAAAGTCGATTTATTTAGGGTGATATATGCGCAACTTATATACATATAAGTAATCACCCAATTTAATTAACAACACAGTGCAATACTTTTCAATCTTAAAAATAAGGCAAGTGCAGTGATCGCGAGAAAAATGTTCATTCACTATGCGAGAAAGGCACGTAGTACTATAATTTCGTCTGTGGTAAAGGTTTAGGTGCTAGGAAGGAACGTGTGAGGCACAAAAAGCAACACTAAGTATACGCTCTACCTTGCCCACTGAATGGGAATGACACTGAGAATGACAGCGTTTCACCGTATGTGGAGCGAGAGCGAGAAACTATTTTGACGGAGCTGACACGCTCTGGAGGTCTACTACGAAAAACGAAATCCGTAAATACGCAAACCATTTTGCGGATTCGAAGCAATTCGTAGTGAGGATTCCATAAAAATGTTTCGGATCCGAATAACGATAATCGTATTGAGGGATTTCGTTTTTCTTAGTAGACCTCCTGTGCTTGGCGCGCGACGGTGTTGATCGGTGACGGAACGGTCTAGTGGGCAAAGTGTCATGGTTTATTTATTTATACCAAGTGAAAGTGTACCCTACTTAAATGAAAATAAAGTTTTTCTATTCTATTCTATATATAATACAATTTTTTTTTGTCTGACACATTCGTAGCACGGTCATGTCGGCCTCCGTGGTGTAGTGGCTAAGCACGCTCGGTTTCAAGGCGTCGCCGCTCAGAGGTCCCAGGTTCGATTCCCGGTCGGGTCAATGTAGAAAAAAAAAAACTTCTATATTGGGTCTGGGTGTTGTGGTACCACCGTTGTGTCTGATTTCCATAACACAAGTGCATTAGCTACTTACTTTGGGATTAGACCAATGTATGTGATTGGTGTCCAATATATAATATACAATAGTGTGGTGCAATGGAAAACTACCTGTAGTCACGAGATATATGTATGTATAATAGTACTGCTATGTACTATGTAGTCGCAAAACGAAAGGGTTCCCTCTAGATTAGCCAGCGCAAAAATTGGATCCCCACTTTCTCTTCATGTCAAAATTCCTGGCAAGTCTCGCGCGAGCTCGTCAAGTAAGCGTCGAATTTCAAGCTTGGCAGGCCGCAGGTTGAGTCTAGCTGCTCTGAATATTTTTCAGTGGACAGCCGAACGCCGCGGGTGACGTCACTCAACGCGTACATCCGGTACTCACTGGCTCTGCCGGGCACGAAGGCGATGTGCCGCGAGGGCGGCTGCGGCGCTTGCGTGGTCGCCGTGCGCGCGCGCAGACAGCCTAGCGGCCGCGTCGAGCTGTTCTCTGTCAACTCGGTAAGTATAAAACATCACCAACAACAGCATTGAAGCAGTAACGAAGCATACGCGCTGAGGATAGACCAGTGCTATTTACTATTTAGCTTTTAGCACGTGACAGACTTGCCGAGGTCTGGGCGACTGGAGTGGTATAGGTATGAGGATGAGGCCGGACAGCTCAGGACGCGGTGGTTTGATTCCCCGCCTCAAACTGGTGAATTTTATTCAACTGTCAATCAAATTCAAATTTATTTATTTGCATAATCACCAAATTATTATCCACGTTATCAGCCGCAAGACGTACACGCTTACCATCGGGCGAGATTGAAGCCAAATTCCTGGCTATTTAAAAAAAATGTTTTTTCCATAGTGCCTGGTGCTAGTGTTCTCCTGCCACGGATGGGAGATCTACACGATAGAGTCCCTGGGCGACCGTGTGCGAGGCTACAGTGACATACAGAAGCGCATCGCTGCGTTCAACGCCACGCAATGCGGTTACTGCACTCCCGGTTGGGCTATGCACTTATACAGGTACTTACATGCTTACCAATCGAACAACTGTCTCGTTGGTGTAGCGGTTAGTTTGCTGGTTTACTACCCAAGAGGACCCGGGTTCGAATCCAGGGTGGGGCCGAAATTTGTTTCTGTTTGTGTTCGGAAACAGCTCGACTCGGAGTCAGGTAGTTGGTGGTGTTTGATACCCCTGTGCCTTGGAAAGCACGTTTTAAAGCCGTTGGTCGTGCGCTTGATCACTCGTTGGTCATGTCGGACTCTCATTATTTCCTCCACTCTCATTAATTCGCATTTGTGTATTGCGCACAAATCTGGGCATTGTAATACCATCTGGCCTATCTCTCTTGAGAGGGACCGACGTTACCGAAAATTGGTAGAAGAATGTTTACCCATTGTACAGTCGCCAGCACATCAGACTATACATTTTTGTTGAACAATAGCCCTTATGCTTACAGTATGTAGTACTATTATATATTCCGTGCTTACAGCATAAGATATAGATAGTGCCATCCACGAAGGCGCGCGCCACCTTTCGTTCGTACATTTGTGAAAGTTTTTGACAATATTTGATGATGCTATAATTAATTTAATTATTACATATTTATTATATGATATTAAAATATTTGCCATACGCGCACCCCGCGCTTTCCTTAATCAAAAATGAACGGCGCGCGCCTTCGTGGATGGCACTATCTATTCCGCAGTGTTTAGCTTGACGTACTGTCGTCCGTTCGTGACGAAATGCATTGCGCCCATTTTGTGCCAGACATACAAGCGGTACTTGACGACCGCTGGTGCTGGGTTACTACAGCTCGTATTTAATAAGATCTAGATCAAGAAAGACCTGACAAAGTCTGCCATATGCAATCGACTATGGCAAGGCGGCGGTGTCCTCGTTACAACCTACTTAAGTTTTATAAAAAATAAGCATTTAATCAAATTAAGTATTTTTTTGATACCGGTTAAAGTAATTTACGGGTGATTATTACTTGTGATAGGTATTTATTAAGTGTGTAGTGTTTTTTCATGATTCGGGTATCGTTACGCACGCGGTAATACCTACTCACATATATTAACAAAGAGAAACCAGTTGTTTAATGTGGCCTTAAGTAAATAGCTAATATATTTAGTTTACACTAGTGATATAAATGTTGTTTAGTTGAGTTTTTTTACTACACCATATTTTTATACATATTATATTTAATATTTTGTAGCGATTTTAAGATAATATGAATCCTTGTTAGTCTTCGGACAGCATCGGAAATAAGTATTGTTTCATTTCATAACCAGTTTCAGCGCCAATGTTAAGCTTTAACAATGTCAGATTATAGTTATAAACGTTATTAGGAAATTACCAGCAGTTTTTTTTTCTAGTTTACAAGACAAAAACCTCACGATGGAAGAGATGGAGAAAGCCTTCGGCAGTAACACCTGCCGCTGCACTGGCTTCAGACCAATCATGGACACTGTCAAATCTTTCGCGGTCGACGCAAGCCCAGAACTATGCCAAAAAGTTGCAGACATCGAAGAGATGATGATATGCAAGAAAACCAACACACCATGTAACAGAAAATGTTCAGTCAAAAGCATGGATAGCGACTGGAGTGTCGTCACAGAAGAACCTAAGATAGAAAAAGATAAAACTATAAATCTAGCTAGCAAAACTTATAACTTCTTCAAAGTTTACGATGAGGAGGAGATTTTCAGGATTCTTCGTGATAATGGAGACGATTCATACATGTTTATAGACGGAAATACAGGCAAAGGTATCCAACACACGAATGATCAGTAAAATTATTCGTTCAAAGAAAAACAATGTTACTTACCTACTATTTTATTCCAGGTGTATACGAAACATTTCAATATCCTCGTGTCCTCATCGATATCAGTAACGTCAAATCATTGAAGACGTACAGTATCGATCAAAACTTAGTACTCGGCGCAAACATTTCATTGGAAGATTGCATCAGCATTTTCAAAGACACAGCTAAAACAAATAATGATTTCGCGTATTTGGAAACTTTGGCACAACATCTCAATCTTGTCGCTCATATTCCAGTAAGAAAGGTAATGAAGAAGATCGAACAAGCATTCAAGTTTATGGTAGAATAGGAACAATATATTTAACACTTTTACCACTACATTTTTTTTAAATTTCAGATTGCATCAATAGCTGGTAACTTGATGCTGAAACACGCCATGCCAATATATCCATCAGATATATTTTTACTCCTGGAAACTGTTGGAGCTTGTGTGACAGTTCGTAAGTACCAATAGCACATGAATTGATTAAGACTTTGTAAGAAAATGAGCAAATTTCACTGAGCTTATATTTTTTCCTTCATCCAGGCAACTCAAGGGGCAAAAAGACTGTACTAAGTATGACCGAGTTCCTGAAATACAATATGCAAGAGAAACTGATTGTTAGTGTGGAGTTGCCTCCATTTAGTTCTTCCCACTACGTGAAAACCTATAAGGTAAGCTATTCCAGTTTCATGGCAACGAAACTACTAGTCGAAAGTGAATTTGGCTTCGAGAGGCTGTCTTTAAGCGAATTTTAACGAAATAATGTTTTTCCAGGTTATGCCGCGTCACCAAAATGCCCTAGCTATCGTGAATGCTGGTTTCCTTATAGTAAAAGACTCGAGGACAGACATAATCAGCGATATCAGAATTGTTTACGGTAACATATCAGCAGATTTTGTGCATGCTAAGGAAACAGAGAAATACCTTATTGGTCAAAATGTTTTCAAAAATGAGATTTTGCAAGAAGCGGTAAAACGTCTTAGTAAAGAATTGGTTACGGTTGACAATCCAACATATCCCTCAAAAGAGTGCAGGAAAAAACTGGCTATCGATCTATTTTACAAAGTAAGAACTATATAAAAAACTATTAACTACATAATTTTTTATCGAAATAGATAAAGCTAAAATATTCACACTAACTAAACAACATTACAAAAATTATCAGAAGAATTTACGAACTATTTAGGAGGCAACTTGCGCATAGCAATCTGCTTCTGTAAGTTTATTTGACGTTGGTAGAGACAGAATCATATAAGCTTTATCCCAGGATAAGCGTAAACCTGGATTAAATCATCATTCGCAAGTGGGCCTTATTAATTAATTAAGGTTATAATTCCCAGGTATTAATGTTATCGAACTTTTTCCAATTCCCAGTTCGTTTTAAGCATGACACCCGCCAACCTGGTTGATGCCCGCTACCGTTCTGGTGGTTCTCTCATCACTCGGCCAGTTTCCAAAGGCACCCAAGATTTCACCACGGATACTTCTTTATACCCCCTGAACCAACCAGTTCCGAAACTGGAAGCCATGATTCAGAGCGCTGGAGAAGCTCAATACGCTAATGATATACCACCGTTCCCTCATGAAGTGTTTGGAGCATTCGTACTCTCAACAGTACATAGAGGGAACGTTGATACGATCAACATTAAGAAGATTTTGGTAAGCAGAATATTATAAACTATCTTAACACGTTCCGGGAAACTATTCCAGACATAATAGACATTTCCTAACTCACATAAGACTACCAACACCGGCTCGCCTCACAAGCACACACCACGATAATCTACGTCCACTCTTACCCGCGGCTCTCGTGTTATTACCATAGACATTTAGACTTCTAGAGACTATGCCACTTGACTAGCATCTCATGCGGCCTGCCCCGAGACGATGTGTATCAACTTAAGTATTATACAAACACTATAAATACTTTCCTTTTTTTATGTAGGAAACTGAAGGAGTCCTCGCCGTTTACACACCAGACGACATTCCTGGTAAAAACTCTTTCACTCGTCCTGGTTTCCAACTCCAAACTGAAGATGAGGAAATCCTTGCCACAGATATAAAATATTACGGTCAACCAATAGCAATACTTGTGGCTAATAGTGAAGAGCTAGCCGACATTGCTGCAAAAATGGTAGAAGTTACCTACAAGAACATCAGCTCAGAAGCTCCTGTATTAACTATAGATCAGGCGAAAAAATCTAGCGCAAGGTATCATACGTATCCAGACGGAATCAAACCTAAAGGAAGAGGTGATAAGGTTGATAAAGTGATAAAGGGAGTCTATGAAATCGAGGCTCAGTACCATTACTATATTGAACCTATATCTTGCGTCGTAGTTCCAGTAGATAAAGTTTTAGAAGTCTATGATTCTTCGCAATGGATGGATTTAACTCAAGCGGCCATAGCTCAGTGTTTGAATATGAGAGAAAGCGAGTAAGTAATTTATAATTAAAATAACTGCACTTGTACAAAGCACTGTGTTCAACAAGGAATCGAACCGATATCCGTGCGCATGCCTATATCTCTCGGCCACCGACACATTAGCAAGCCTGTTGAATTTTGAAAGTGCTTCCTTTATTAACGCGTAGCTTGCGTCACCTTATCAATGTTACGATTTGTCAAATTTAAAAGGCTTGCCGATGTGTCGGTTGCTGAGTGGTATGGGCATGCGTCCAAATAGCGTAAGAGACAGGGTTCCTTGTCTGACACAGTTGCTTTTTACATCCGTGAACAACATACATACACTTACAAACAGACGTGCTGTAAGCCATATACTAAAATATTATCAGATTCTACCACATAACATTTTATGAATTCGGTTAAAATAGTCACGTTGCAAGGGATGCTGATAATTGCATAGCAAATTGCTTCTGTAAGGATGTATCTGCTCAGCAGTTACATGAGTTACACTGAGATATCTTTGCTTTCAGCGTGGTGGTCTACGTCCGCCGTGTGGGTGGCGGCTTCGGTGGTAAGATTAGTCGCAACGTGCAGGCCTCCACCGCCTGCGCTATTGTGGCCAGAAAGATGAACCAGCCCTGTCGGTTCGTGCTGCCTTTGCAGACGAACCTCACCATCGCGGGGAGGAGACTACCCTGCCAGTGTGATTACGAGGTACAAAATCTTGATCTACTAAAAAACTATAGTAACCCCGTAAGCAATGGTTCATAAACATATCGGTGTCTAGGTCTATTTAGCCCTAAGAAGTCCAATGTTTTCATGGAATAAATAAAGATAGATGTAGTGACAATGCCAAAACAGAAAGATATTACCAAATCTATCAATATCAACAATATAACGACGATGAGTATTTCTGTGGTTCTCTTAAAGGTGGGTGTGGACAATGATGGGAAGATCCAGTACCTAACCGCGACAATTGTCGAAGATGACGGCTTTTCGCACAACGAGAACATCCTGAGCTACACAGCTGGTGGATTTCCTAACTGCTATGATGTGGACAACTTCGATCTCACCACTGCTGCTGTTCTTACTGATCTGCCTTCGAACACCTTTGCAAGGGCACCAGGTAAAGCACAAAATTGAGTATTACCTCAAAGTTATTAAAACATTTATTATACACATCACATTTATTTAAGGAACTGGGGAAGGCATCTCTTGCATAGAACACATCATGGAGCACATAGCATTCGAAGTCAAGAAAGACCCAACTGAAGTCAGACTGCTCAACATGAGGAAAGACGATAACGATTTACCTACCCTCATAGCAGATTACAAAAAAGAGACAGACTACGATAAAAGAGCTCAAGCGATCCAGCAGTTCAACAAAGCCAACAGATGGATGAAGAAGGCGATCACAATAAGCGTCATGAGTTTCCCAGTGGAGTTTTATGGAAACTACAGCGGGATGGTTTCCATTTACAGAGGTGATGGCACAGTTACGGTGACCACTGGAGGTGTAGAGATGGGTCAAGGGGTCAACACAAAGGTGGCCCAAGTCTGTGCGTACGAGCTAGGAATTCCATTAGATTCCGTGTCCGTGTTGCCGCACTATTCGTTTACCGCAGCAAACAACGTATTCTCCGGGTCAAGTATAACTAGTGAGTCTGCGTGCTACGCCGTGATCAAAGCTTGTAAGATGCTGAAAGACCGGTTGGAACCCATAAAGAGTGCGATGACAAATCCAACGTGGCTGGAGCTGATTACAAAGGCCAGTGAAGAGGAAGTGGACTTGACGGCGATATACATGATGACAGATAAAGAAGAAGACCTGTCTTCGTACCCTGCGTACACGGTCACTATCCTGGAAGTTCAGCTGGATGTTCTGTTGGGGCGGTATGAACTGCTCCGAGTAGATATCATGGAGGACGTCGGATTGAGCGCAAATCCTAATCTAGATGTTGGTCAGGTGAGTTTGTTTGTTGTACTATGAAATAATTTAGAAATCTTCCACTTAGTATTTCTACTTGTTGTAGACTATACGGGCTACTTTGGAAGCCGAGGGAAAACACTTTTCCCATGTTTTTGCTTAATTTGCTAACATTAAAGACAATTGACCGCTGGCCATAGTCGATTTGGCCAATAATGGAGGACAACATCGAATTCACTTATTTTCAGTTAGTATTTAGCCCCACCCTAAATACTAAAAAGAGAAGTATAATTCATGCTAAACTTCCGCCAAAAAAGTTATAGCTAATCATTAGCTAATAGATAAAAACCTGAATTTCGCTAAGAACTGTTTAAATTGATAAAAATCCTGAGAACATCTCTGAGGATATTGATATATATTTCGAGTATACAAAAAATTTTTATAATTTAGGGATTTGTTTCATCGCTGTCTGGCTTGGGCAAGATGGAAATTTCCTTTTTATTGTATTATTTAGACTCGCATCTACAGACAAGTTTATTCCTAGCCTAGGTAGACTTAATATGTAATATTTATTATTTACCCGGTGCTGTTGTTAAGAATGATTGTCCATCACTAGGTGGAAGGTGGCTACGTCCAAGGGCTGGGCTACTATACGACAGAGAAGTTAATCTACGACCAGAGTACCGGCAAACTTCTTACCAACCGATCTCTGAACTACCACGTGCCGCTAGCTCAGGACATCCCTGCCGAATTTAATGTAAAGCTGCGGTACAACTCGAAGAATCCGAGGGGAGTTCTGGGTTCTAAAGGTAAGGAAGGAGATATAACAATTTTGTGATGATGAGACAGATTTGAAAACTAGTACTGATATTCAGGATGGTAAAATTTTAATCAGTGATTGTACTTCTTTACTGCCTAAAACTGACTACTTCATTGACGATAATACCAAGGGTATTACAGCACTTGTGTGTGAACTTTTATTTGATTTGGAAACACGATGATGACTGGCATTAAAAGGGTTGAGAAGGTTTGATAAGATTGCTCGAGTATGATATAAAAGTCATAAATTATGATGATCAGATAGGAGATAATACGAGAAGTAATATGAGAAGATAACCAAAAAGCTACGACGGCTGTGGTTGTGCAAGTTAAAAATAAGTAACAAATTATGTGTATTTGTTACTTATTTTTAACTTGTTATTACAATAACTAGGGGTCCCCCGCGACTCTATTTGCGCGTTTTGAGTTTGCTCCTGTCCTCTGCAGATACTTTTTTCAAAAATTGGTTCTGTATTTCCTGAGATTAGAGCGTTTAAACAAACTCCTCAGCTTTATAATATTATTATTCCTAGGTTTATTATGTTTATCACATTGCAGCGGTGGGCGAGATGGGGATATGCACCGCACACGGAGTCACTCATGCGTTGAGGCAGTGCATTTACGAGTCCAGGAAAGACTCTGGATATGACGACACCCAATGGATTAATATTGGTAAGCTAACTTTACACAGATACATTACTATCATATTTATTTATTTATTTTTATATCGAACACAACAAGATATCTTTCACCCATATTTTATGTATGAATTATTTAAGTTCGTATACGAGCATAAGTTTAAGTCTTTATTATGACAATCCAATTGTAATCAATTGTTTAGGTAAAGACTGATAACAAGTTGTTGATAATATTGGAGAAGCGTATGTGATACCTATGTAAAACCCTTTGTTTTTCTGTATATTTCAGCGGTCCCATACGACACAGAGTCTATACTAAAAGCGTTGGATGTGAAGATGGATGAGCTGGTAGCCGCCAAGGCGTAGAACGTCGTTTTGAAAGATTGGAGAATTAGATTTTAGATAGATAAGATAACTCTTTATTGCACACAAAATTAGTGAATTTACAAATTTGTTTAAAGGAAATGTACAATTTAGGCGGTCTTATCGCTATAAGCGATCTCTTCCAGACAACCTATTATTATTATTTAGGTATTTTCCCAGCACCATACCAATACCGTGTCAGGCACGAAAAGCGACACGATACGCCTACTGAACGGATTGCCAGCGTCTGTCTCACCGTTATATGGAACGAGAGCGAGAGCAAGCGAGAACACATTTTGCCGGTGCTGACTAGCTGTGTGCATGGCACGCGACAGTCTTAGTCGGTGACGGGACGGTCTAGTGGGCAAGGTGTCATAGTTTTCAATACAGAAAATATTTTTTTTGCCTAGCACGGTCAAGGTATACTACGGTGTAGTGGGAATCCATTGAACTTTTTTTTATATTTTGTCTAACTACGTTTTGACTGTTAAGTAAGTTAAGAAGCAAAGAGCGTCTAAGCGTTGATTCCTTTTTTTAAATGAATTTATCAATAAAATAAATGTAAATGCTTAACAAAATTATAACAAGAGTGAAGTTAATTAAATAAAAGAACTAACTACTAGACATTTCTCACATATCACCGCAGAAGGATCTACTTATAGCTGGATATTTTTACTATTGAATTAGATGTTACCATAGTATACCTAGACTTACGATTATGAATGAATGTATGTTAGGCATCATTTACTTGTATTATCTTAAACAAGTTCCCAGAAGGCCAATTTATTCAAAGTTTAAATTCTTAAGTAACGACATTTCAAAGCAAGTATTTTACATTAAGAATTGTAAATAAAACAAATTAATTAGAAAGTGTTCTTTTGCATTTTACGTATCTATTGGATCGCTAATTTCTTTCGCCATAAATTTATAATGTATTACCTACATTAGTAGCCATGATATACTTAGTCTTTTTCTACAAGTTCAGTACCGTATCATCTTACAGCGCAGATAGGTCTGGTTGTTTTGATGTGTACATCCGGGCAGCTGAGCCAGACAGACGCCTAGAGAGATCTGGCCTATCTAGGCTGATAACGAATCGTAGGTGACGCTGGTATATCCAGGTTTCATCGTAGGTGACGCAGTAGTTTTCGTGTAAAATCAAAAAAACTAGGCTCAGACAGCCAGAATTTCACATTTTCTGACACTCTGGATCTCAGCTCTCAGAGGGTTTCAAGGCGCTGTTTCTTATAAAAAGGGATGTGACGCGTAGGTGACGGCCATCCGAAGTAGTTTCATCAATTTTAATCCAATAGTTTTCGAGAAATCATGATAAACGTATGGCTCAGACAGCCGGACATCCGGTCGTCTGAGCCAACATGTTTTTCTCTATATTTCACGAAATACTATGTTTCGGACAAATGTTTTAACTATATACTGATGTGACGACGTTAGTGACAGCTCTCGACCAGATTTGAACCTTCGTGACGCACGCGTTTAGGAGCTATTGAGAAAAAACTGCTGGCTCAGACAGCCGGATGCTGGCTGTCTGAGCCACCCAGTAGCCACCCAGTTCTACCACTTCCAAGTGTTCTACGAAGCTGGAAACTCATCTAATCTGATGTGACGCGGACTCTA
Organism: Pyrausta aurata; assembly: GCA_963584085.1. Taxonomy (NCBI): domain Eukaryota; kingdom Metazoa; phylum Arthropoda; class Insecta; order Lepidoptera; family Crambidae; genus Pyrausta; species Pyrausta aurata. Next base: position 9,776,682 of record OY757266.1, read on the forward strand.
AGTAAGTATAATCGTAAGTGACAGCTCTATATGCCGGCAATCAAAAGTTATAAGCAATTCAATTGTTTTCCATACATTGATGCATTTGGGTGACCACACTTCGCACTTTTTATGGGAATGAAAATACAATATAGTAGAAAATGTAAGCAAAAGCCCCCATTTCAAGACAGATGCTTTCTCCTGCGTTTTAGATATGCAATTATGTAGTTAATAACTTGGCCGATGAAGGAAAATTTGGTAATTATTTATGGTCTCAGGTATGACGTACTCTTTATTTAAAAATAACCACTAGTTTCAGTTAGGTACTACAGTTTAAGAGTATTTCAGTAAGGTACTTCATACTTACTTAATCCTCATCTCGTCCCATGTGATTACGGTACGGCCCACTTGGGACAAGATGCAAAAAAATCAAAATTATTACTAACTTCATTCTGCAAGTCGTCTCCTGTTATAATGGGTGGAAAATAAAGTCATTTATCAACTGGTCCCACCATGCCTTCAACTTATATGGGACGAAATGCAGAAATCAAAGAATTAATTTCTTTCAGCAATTCGTCTTTCTTCAGTAAATCTTAAACTTTCACAACGTTTGAAATGAGGCATTTTTAGGAATTTCTGATATAAAGAAGATTCAAACCAATTCACAATCACGAACCGAGACGTCACACTCGTTGTATCGCTTTTCGCCGACTGGGGGTAAAAGATCCTAATTCGGATCTTTTCGCGTCTTCACATAGCGCGCCCGGGTATTGGGTATAGTCAACTTTTTGTCAAATTGAGAGGTGTTTTAAAACTAAATTAAACGTATTTTCCCAAAGTTGATAAGATATTCCTAATTTTTTAAATCATGTACAAATATTATGAGCCTGTTTAAGTAAGTCCATCTCCTTTATATCAGAAATTCTTAAAAATGCCTCATTTCAAAGGTTGTGAAAGTTTAAGATTTACTGAGGAAAGACCAATTGCTGAAAGAAATTAATTCTTTGATTTCTGCATTTCGTCCCATATAAGTTGAAGGCATGGTGGGACGAGTTGATAAATGACTTTATTTTCCAGCCATTATAACAGGAGACGACTTGCAGAATGAAGTAAGTATTAATTTTGATTTTTTTGCATCTTGTCCCAAGTGGGCCGTACCTTAATCACATGGGACGAGATGAGGATTGAGTAAGTATGAAGTACCTTACTGAAATACTCTAAAACTGTAGTACCTAACTGAAACTAGTGGTTATTTTCAAATAAAGAGTACGTCATACCTGAGACCATAAATAATTACCAAATTTTCCTTCATCGGCGAAGTTATTAACTACATAATTACATATCTAAAACGCACGAGAAAGAATCTGTCTTGAAATGGGGGCTTTTGCTAAAATTTTCTACTATATTGTATTTTTGTTCCCATAAAAAGTGCAAAGTGTGGTCACCCAAATGCATCAATGTATGGAAAATAATTGAATTGCTTATAACTTTTGATTGCCGGCATATAGAGCTGTCACTTACGATTATACTTACTTAGAGTCCGCGTCACATCAGATTAGATGAGTTTCCAGCTTCGTAGAACACTTGGAAGTGGTAGAACTGGGTGGCTCAGACAGCCAGCATCCGGCTGTCTGAGCCAGCAGTTTTTTCTCAATAGCTCCTAAACGCGTGCGTCACGAAGGTTCAAATCTGGTCGAGAGCTGTCACTAACGTCGTCACATCAGTATATCGTTAAAACATTTGTCCGCAGTATAGATTTCGTGAAATATAGAGAAAAACAAGTTGGCTCAGACGACCGGATGTCCGGCTGTCTGAGCCATACGTTTATCATGATTTCTCGAAAAGTATTAGATTAAAATGGATGAAACTACTTCAGATGGCCGTCACCTACGCGTCACATCACTTTTTATAAGAAGCAGCGCCCTGAAACCCTCCGAGAGCTGAAATCCAGAGTGTCAGAAAATGTGAAATTCTGGCTGTCTGAGCCTAGTTTTTTTGATTTTACAAGAAAACTATTGCGTCACCTACGATGAAATGGATATACCAGCGTCACCTACGATTCGTTATCAGCCTAGATAGGTGAGATCTCTCTAGGCGTCTGGCTCAGCCGCCCGGATGTACACGTTTTGATAACACCACTGTTTCGCATTACCATAATTTAACAGCTTTAGTGCGTAGGACGATGTTATTTCAAACATTTTATACAACTGTTTACTACCGTTTACCAATTACGCAGTTTAACGGTCCGTAAAATATATGCGCATGTGACGATGTTGATCGATCTTAATGATAGACTAAACATAAACGCCACCACTATTAATGAAGTTCTAGGTGAAGCTTTCCACGCTCAGAGTTTAACAACTCGTTTCACAATGTCTGAGTTAAGTCACCATTAGCGTTATCTGTCCAATACTTCATACGAAATGACGTTCCATATTTGAATTTATTTGCGGATGGTAAAACAGGCCCTAAATCTCGTCACAGGGACCGTTATTTCATATCCCCGTAGCGGGAACTTTAAAATATGCGTAGGTACGAAAGAGAAGTAAATATTCAAATCATACTTCAAGCAATCGGTTTAGTATGGTCTGGCTATTTGATATCTGATTGAGAGACTACTTTAGTATTAAATAACAAATGTAATAGTTTTCCATTATTATTCCAAAGGAATTATTTTGTAAAAAAAGATATGAGTTCGACTACACATGCCACATGCTTACTTTTCATGCAAATTATTTTTTCACAGACTATGAATAGCACTGATGAAAAGAAATGTAAAGGAAAAATAAAATGCATGAATATTCAATACCATGCAATGATATCTTTAAAATTAACGTAATTATTCACTCGACACTTTCCACTCTTATTTTAACGTGCGCACATTTCATTTGTTCAGTTGTTAAGTTAAAATGTTCTCTTGACTAAAGCCATTTGTGTTAACAAGGAACTTGTGCATAATTCACATTTACATTTGAATTATCAAAAGCTATTATTATGTAAATAGAAATAAAATGCGTCATTCGTGTTTCAGTATTACATATTTATTTTTGCATCGTCAAACAAAATAATTGAGTAAATCATCAAAATTAGAGAAATGTTCAATAATTAGGCCTCTCAGTTTCATATTTGAGTTAGGCCTGAATTACCTAAAATTAAAATTCATCTGGAAAAATCTACATCATGTTAATTTACAACCAATAAGAAAACAATCATTAAAAATAAATAGTTATTAATTAAATTACTATCGATTCGCTATACAAAGTAAATTCCGATATTAAAAAGAAAATTCGTCGATTCTAATGTAAAATATACATTATAATAGTCTATACATAATTATATCAACAGTTGTGTAATGCAAAAAGTGCAATCCAAATGTCATTCTTATCAACTAAATAGCGGACTGTGCGTTATTTGCACATGCAACCATAAGTTAATTTTTATTATTTCCATTCATTACTATTACCCAACCTTCTCAATCTGCTCAAAAACGCTTTTTAAAAATAGTCGTCTTATGTGCGTAACACTTAACTCATTTGCTGCCACACTTGTTGTCACGCACCGGAGCGCGCTGTGGCATGAAACTAGTTAACTCAATCAACCTAATGTCCCACAAACATTCTGGTAATTTGAAAGACAAACGGTTTTACTAAACTGATTTCAAGCCTTTGATTGCACGTCGCAAATAACTGGCACCAATAGATTGGCTTTGGAAGCGAGTTGGTCAAAATATTACAATAGTGACACTGTTGTATCAAGCTCTGTACAAAACTATTTTTTCCCACATAAAAATAACATACTAAGGTCTACTTTCGCTATCCGTAGAATAAATTTAACTACAGGTTTCAATTTCGATACGTCCTGTCTCTGTCAACATCACAGAAACTTACTGATAATATTTTAACCCATAGTTAACCTAACCCGGGATCGTTTAGACCTTACACACACTATCAGAATGTTAGACATTTTAGTACATCTCAATGGATACATCTCTGGTTGTTTTCGGAGAATGTTACAACAGAATTGCCACCAATTTTACCGAAAGATTACTCCCTATGACTATGTAAGTAAATCTACAAGTTACACCTACCTCTATTTCAGTTGCTGTTTCTTTTGTAGCTTTGTTATAATTAGCCCGTACAATGGCTCCTTCATAGTAAAGAAGGCTGTTATAATTATCGTACCATTTAAAAATAATATCAATTCTTTTAAATATAAACTGCAATACATTGGAATGTCAATATGATTTTATTTTATTGAATCAGGCTGCCCTCTTTAATATAAAGAAGTTATGAGAAATCACAATATCTTAAAAAGCTGGTAACAACATCTTTTTAGTATAAAATTGACAGATATCAAAGCTAATCTAGTATAAAATTATACACCAATTTGGCAGGGGTTCCGTACTGTTTCTGTGGATTTGACCATAGACGAAAATATCTGAATTCTGATTAATTTACAGAATAACTCGACGGTAGTCTTGAAAACTTGATGATAGTTTTTCTCACCTTTTCGGAACCCTAAATTAAAATGCAAAGTAGTATAGCTTAATATGCTAAAAAAATAATAAAAAAATATTTTTTTACATGTTTTATGTGTGTATTCCATATGAGTGATGTTTGTTAATACCGTTAAAGAGTAATCATTGTCCACGGCATTTTAAACGTGAATAAATAAAAAAACTACTTGTTTTACGAACTTTAGAAATGACTCCGGTTTTTTGGTACATTGATAACGTAACTGCTTCGTCACAGAAATAAAATAAAAATAGATGCACCTATAAAATCAGCGGTTAATCTACAATCTTTTTGCAGAGCTACCATCATCTTGTCAAAGTTGCCTTTAGATGTAAACAAAACTATTCCGTTATTAACGTATAAAAAACTGCCTTTCAATGAGATAAAAATGAATAGTTTAAACACTTTAAAGAATAATCTAATACCGTGGATGTGATGTATATGAGTAGTAAGCTATCTTTAGCTATCGACACTATATACTATAGATATTCGTTGAGGACTTAAGTAGAATATCAGTCCAATCTCCTCCCATACCCCAGAACACACTAGCGCAACAATGTACCTTATATACTTATATTAGTGTATATTTTCCTAAGTTACCACATGACCGTTGAGTTGTCAAAATATATGGTCACTTCTCATTGATGTTATTTTGTGATGCTAGGTTAAATGGAGGGAGTATATCCAAGAGTAATATTTTAATAATTAAAGGTACAAATTAAATTAAATTCTTTAAAAAAAACGATTAGAAAACGAGATTCAAACTATCAGATCTAAATGATTTGGTTTATGTATGTCGCTTACTAGAATTAAATTAAATTACAGGATAATAAATTAGTCATATAAAACGCGAGTACCTAGTAATTTTACCGCTACACTGTATTTTAAGGTTAAAAATTATAATTTAAAAAATCTTCTATTATTTGGTGGAGTGGACTATTGCTACGGTCGTCCTATAAATAGCGTTAATCATACCCTGCACATATGCGTACGTAGCTACTATAAAATTGGCGTCGCGACATCGTCATGTCAAGCGAAACAGTAAAAATAGAAATTAATTACGCAACCGACTTCACTATTCAAATAAAAAAAATATAACACCTGGCAAATATGCAAAACGGGTCGAACACACGAATCGAGGCAAACCGGGTTCTTCACAAAAGAAACCGACAAACTACGAGGTATCAAAACTGTACTCTACTCACTTATATTTAAAGTCGACTCTCGCTCACGCAACGCCACTGTCCTGCGCGTGAGTTCTTTTCTTGTCCGACCTGTGATGATCGGGGGTAGATTTCAGTATATCCGGTTGTCCGTGGGACACGACTCGGGCTTCGACATTGAAAGTCGAAGTGTGCGAGCTAAGAGTCAAGGTCGCGTTTCGGTCGGAGCCTAGCGTCATGGTGGTCGCGTGCGAGTTGAGCGTGTTGTGTCCGTGGTGGGAGTGGGGGTGGGAGTGGGGGTGCGCGTGCGGCAGCGTGGAGGGGGAGGAGTGCGGCGCGGGGGGGCGCGCGCGGCGCTGCGAGCCGTGGCGCGTGAGCGAGTTCATCTGCGGGGTGCCGGGCGCCGCGCGGAGGGCCGCGTTCTTGTAGTCCGCTATTAGGTGCGTTAGTTCGGCCATCTGAAAAAAAAGAGATTATTGTGAAACTCTTAATAATATCTTCTGGAATATGTAATTACAAAACATAGAAAATGAATATAAGGAGTAAAAAATCAATGACCCCTACTATAAGCAAATTTAAATTTGGCAAAGGTTGCCAAACAACCTGTATATTGATGTGCATTTGCAACATTAATATGATATAAGATTTAAAACTTGCGTTTATATACATGCATATAATATGTGTTAATATAATGTTATCATTAACATTAATATGATGTCATTCAGTTGCAGAGATTACTGAATTAATTAACGAATCCCTAGTTTAAGGAAACTTAACAATTTAAGAATGAAACGACTGTACTCTTACTTGACTGTAGAAAATTGGAATACATTCTGCGATTAAATTAATAATCTTATTTAATTTTATGAAATAAGTAAACACTTACTTTTGGCTTGTTGAGACTAATCAACATCTTATGCACCGGACTACCGGCATCTTCTGCATCGATCAGCATCATCAGGTCATCCTGCAAAAAAATAAGAACGTAGGTTAAAACTAAAACAATTTTTAAGTAGATACCTACAACTTACAACGCGGATTTACGAAATGCATAATTAAAACACACATTTCACTGACAATGAAACCTACTATTAACTTACCCCCTTGTTCATAATAACTCAAACGGTATTTTAAACCTATTTTAGCTAGTACACTGTATTGTCTCATTCTTTCTTGGCGCTGTCATCCATCATTTAACAGAAAGTGACAAAACAGTGTAACAGCTAAAATAGGTTTTAAAGACCGTTTAAGTTATTATGAATAAGGAGGTTAGAATTTGGACATAATTCGTCAATTGTCTTTTATTTTGGACATAAGTCCTACAGAGTTTGTCGTATCAGTCACCGACCAACACCGTCGCGTTTCATGCATGGAGCGTGTCAGCAACGGCAAAATACGCTCTCGCTCTTGCTCCATATTATAACGGTGAGACAGAACGCTGTAGATCCATTCAGTGGGCAAAGTAGAGCGAATCCTGTTGCTTTTCGTGTCTGATACGCTCTTAGCACGGTCATGATATGGCAAGGTTTAGTGGGCCCAGACCTTAAGAAGGTCCAACTATTGTCTATGCCTCACCTGCAGCCCTCCGAAGAGTCCTATCGAGTTGAGCGCGTACCGGCCGATGACCGCCATCGACGCCAGCTCCAGCACCGTCACGCCTTCCTCCGACACCGCCAGCCAGACCATAGACAAGTCGGGCTGTTTTATCTGTGGACACATAACAATTGACAATATATGAAATATTTATAGTGGTATTACAAACGTAATAAGATAGTGACCCAAGTTAAGCAACATACGGCGCGCGGTCGTTTGGATGGGTGACCATTCCGACCATATAAGTGACGTATAACACGAGCGGAAGGAAGGCACGTCAAGCAGTTGGTCCCGGCTAATATCGGTTGATATTAGTCGTTAAGCCTAGTTAGTGGTTTTCTGGACGGCTTGATAAAATCTGATAGCAAGGTTGGTCGCTTGTCTTGCAAACACCCTTCTGCCAATCCGCACTGAGCCCGCGTGGTGAAGTATTGGTCATGCTACCTCATACTTGAGGTAAGGCCTTGCCCAGCAGTGGGATGCTTACAGGCAAACTTTACTATTTTGAAATCGGAGTCATTTTTATGTAAATTGATCAATTTGACATTCAGTTTCATTTGGGCGAATTTGATGATTAATATGAATAGGTTTGAGTCAGTCTTTAATTTTATAAATTGATTACGAATACGTCGTTGATACGAATATGTACAAAAATTAAGCGCCCTAACATTTCACAAGTATGCACAGCTGTACAAACACCATCATATTTCCATTGAAATGAAAATACGGCGAAGCGCGGAAAATTGATTCGTAAATAAATCCTTTGGGTTGCAATGTAACTTAAGCCAGTTTAGAGTTATTTGTTTTTTATGCGTGTGTTTTGAGTCGCACACACTATTGGGACCGTGTGCGACGACAGTGTCACAACTTATTGGCGGACTGTCATTACGAAAAGTAAATAAAACAAAGCTATTTCAATAAAGTGTTGTATTATCCATTTATTCTATTCAATTAAGTAAATCTATAGTGCCGATTTTTACTTCATCATCATCATCATTATCAGCCGAAGGAGGACGTCCTTCGGCTGCTGAACATAGGCCATCCCCACGGCTTTCCACAACGACCCGTTGTGAGCGGTCTGCATCGTCGGTGGACGTCCTACGCTACGATATTTACTTATTCATAAAATTTTATGCACAGCTCAAAAAATTACTAGAGAAATGGTGACAGAAGTCCACCGACGTTATTATTTTTTTGGTCACTGCGAGCGCTGTCATCGATTCGATTTCCCCCACCACCTACTTTGCACACAGAAAATAAGCTCTAATTAAATAATTCAATTTTAGAAAACATCTTACCCTAGCTTGGAAGAGCGTGGCTCCGAAGAACGGCCACTTCCTCGTGCAGTTGAGGTATATCCTTACGCAGTCTGCTGTACTCCGCCCCTTGAGCGCTATCCACTTTGACCGCAGCTTCTCTTCCACGTCCCTGTTAGAAAATGATTTGTTAATTAATTTATGTGCCTGACAGAAAAAGAAAATGAAATAAAGGATTTGTGCCATGCAGAGGCGAGAACAGCGAAGACAATGTGCTTTACCGAACTTGTAGAATGTCATTAATTTCGTATTGAATGTGGACCCTTCTTCCAGCACCCGCTGCATGGCACATCGATAAACCCGTTTGCCGCGCGTTTTACCGCGTCTACCTAGATAATTTATCTCCACGTGCATGGTACAGTCTTTTGATATATCTATAACGCGATGTCGTAGACAATTTGTCTCTAGTGCGTAATGGCTGCATTATGGCTGCCGTTTTTTATACAAGTTTGACAGTTTAGGAAAGTTGGCATCTGTCAGTTATATCGACATCTCGCGATCGTTTATATACCTATATCTATCTATACATCGTCGCGTCCCACAAGCCAACCCATGCAGCGGGTGCTGGACCCCGGGTGCACGGGATACTCCAACGTGGTCTACGTTGGTGTGAAAGGTAAGCGTCCAAAATTTATCCAGTTTCGATAAATAGATAAAAATTAGATTTTTCGCTACGCTTGCGTTTGTCCTATAGTTACGTGGCTGTTTCGTATGATTGCCGATTTTTTCGCGCGTTTTGGTTGTGTTACAGGCTCTTGAACTTATAATGAGCACTAGATTTTCGCGTTCGCTATGCTTGCGTTGGTTCTGATATGTGTCACTTTCTTATATAAATGCTAGAAATGTAGCTAAGAGGGCTATAGTATACGGGATCAGTAAAAGTGGTCCACCTGGAAAACAAGTTTGGAAACCTCTGAGCTAGAACTAACTCCTATTCCTAAGCGACCAACATGGTTGTGCTTACTCGACCTTCGTTGGACATAGCTAAGGCTAACGGCTACCGCGTGAAATGAGAACTTTTTTAATGTAACAATTAGCCTTTATACTATGGTGACGAATAAAATAATCATTTCATTTCATTTTTACGGGCCAGCTTTGTGATTTCTGCTGCGTTCAATATCCCGTCGTGCTGTGCTCGGCCCGAGTCGGCAAAATCACCTACCTACTACCTAGCATTCACAGTACTGCGGATGCACTGCAGATTCGCAGAATATTCAGAACTCTACTTGATTGTTTTTTCTATTACTCAATATGTGGATACAGCTATTGGTTGTGCAATAATGTAAAACTCTTTAATTAAGATTACCGATTAAGAGGATTGTGAAATTGTTTTTTGTCTTAAATAAAATAATAATAATAGTCCCCCTAGCCGATTTCGAATACGGTGGCCAGTCACATCGACTAACCGACTGCGCGGGACATATTATAGTGCACAAGTGTGTGCGCAAACACAGGTGCACTCTCTATTCCTTTCACTCTCATAGCCCGATGGGACAGCAATCTGACACGACCGGAGAGAGATCAGGCGCAGGACCAACGGCTTTACGTGCGCACCGAGGCACGGGGGTGAAACACCGCCAACTTCCAAACTCCGGGCTTCCCAGAGAATTTCGGAACAGAAAAATCCAGGTACATATTTTTGGCCCGACCCGGGCCTCGAACCCGGGACCTCTGGCGCAGCCGTCGCTTTAAAATGCGACCCTCTTACCGCTGCGCCACCGAGGCAGTTAAATAAAATATTAACATTAGGCACACACCTGAGCTCGTCGTTGCTAAGGCCGGCCCGGTACCGGTACGGGTAGAACCGGTGCGCGAGCGGCTGGTTGTGCTGCGCGCTGGCGGGCGCGTGGTCGCCCAGCTCCAGCTGCGCCATGAGCGCGCCCAGCTCCGCCGCCAGCTCCCGCGTCACGGGGAATCGACCGGCCACCACTGAAATATGAATGAATGATTTAAATTGCACAGACGTGACAGACGAGGAATAATTCCTCGTCTGTCACAGGTTCACAGTTGCTTTTTACAAGTGCAATTTATATTATTAAGTTTGTATGGTGACAAAACACTATAAAAACAAAAATAAACTATAGTGAATGATTTATTTGACACACAAGAGGTAAGATACATCAACTTGGTTATCAATCAATCTAACAATTGTTTTTTCGTCTATTTCAGACTATTTATGGTGTACCGTTTGAAGTACAACTCTTTTCATAGCTAAATAAACCAATGCGAAAGCTGCCACAAGCTCGACAAGAGATATGGATAAGAGAGAGAGAGAGAGAGAGAGAGAGAGAGAGGATATGCGCGACGCTAACATCATCACACTATACAAAGGGAAAGGTGATCGCGGCGACTGCAACAACTACCGCGGTATATTCATTCGGAGCATTTTTGGCAAGCTTTTTGGCACAGTTATTCAAACTTTGTTATATTCAATAAATGCGAATGTTGTTGAAAACCCTTGTTATTACCAGACCAGTTAGTGAAATAGCAGTCTATTATAGAATGTAGTTATTGTCAGTATTTTTAAATATGCCGGTTTATTTAAAAGTACAGTCGCAGTGCTGGCGAAAATCATCATCATCACGATAATGATGATAACAGCTGCTAGCACATCAGGCTGTACAGTTTTGTTGAAAACTAACCCTTATTACAACTGCAAGAAACTACAGTGTTTACAATGATGTGCTATTTGTTCGTTAACTGTTAACTCTGTCGCTTTAGATAAAAAACGGGAGAAATAATTCATATGAATAAAAATAATAGTAAAATAAATAAATAATATGCAGTCACTGATATTCACTAGCATAGAATATTATTAAATCAAGTAAATTAAATTTATGTGAGTGATAAACAAATCGCACTAAAACATTATGAATATGCTTCTATAGAATTGCAAAAATAAAGTTTTATTTCATAAAAATACAGTAACCATTTCCCAATTCAAGCTAACAACTTACCTTGCTGGTTAATTTGATAACAGAGCAATAAACGCTCTTTGTCGGTCTCCGAGCGAACGGAGTGCTTAAAGTACAACCTATTTCTGTATGTCAGTCGGATGACGCGAGAGTTCTCGAACTTTCCAGAGCCTTTTTCGCGGAGTGCCGTCTCCCATTTTGATATGACGTCACATAGCTGGAACAAAAGTTGAGTTTTAGCAAGGTAAAAAAAACATGGTAAATGATAATGTGGTCATGTTCGTTACACATATCGAAACATAATAATATTTGCATATGTGTTTGATAGTTAATAGTAGATTGTTATACAAGGGGAGAAAGCGATCCATTTCACTCGAGATGTTTCTTTCCTTCCTTTCAAAAATTCGAGAGTGAAATGGTGCTTTCACCCGAGTTAAACATACTATTTTTCATTTCGACTGTGAGGAAAAACATTAAATTTACAATAGTGGTTGTAGATGTCATGGTGAGGTATTAAGTAGTACAGCGAGAAAGGAAAACTCAAGTTTTTGCACAAAAAGACAGTTAATTTACAGTTCTCCAATCATCTAACATGATAAGAAAGAATTAACGACACGAATACATGAAAACAGTACGAAAAAGCAGACGATACGAAATAATTAAAATCCTTGTAAAAAATATCGATCGAATTTTCCCCACAGATAATAATTGTCAAAATTTTAAAAATTAGGCATAGAGTTCAAAAAGAAAAAAAATACATTGACAATGTAAAATAAAAAAAAAGTGTCATCTTGGTATTATGGCGGGAAGCCGAATATTTTAATCACAGATTATTAAAATTCTTAAAAGATTAGAAATTAATTACTGTCTATTTTAATTATAGATTGAATTAATTGTATATTTTTATAGCAACGATCATAATAAACATGTTTTTCGGTGTATAGCTAAGCAAAAATGTTTATTATTTTTATAATATAATGTGACTCAATTATCTTTGACCCAAGCTTTGACTGCATGCCTTGACTCTATACCATGCCAATTAAAACTAAATTACTTTCCACCCTAGGGATGGAAGAGCTATTTTCCACCCGGCTATCTTCACAGGAAAGTGCTATTTTCCGAACAGGAGAGATGAAAAAAGATTTTATATCTACAAGACTAATTGTCCCTCATTATGAACGTAGGAGGAAAAAATCACACAAAAAAATAATTATATTTTCTCGGCATGTTCGTACATACAGCTTTAAGATTACCCTTAATAAGGTCTCACCACTCAGCATGTTTCCTTCATAAATCTTTACTTTTAAACCCTTAAAGGGCATAAAACATTGCATATTTATAGACGAAAATAGCGCTAGCAAGCGCTTCAAAGCAAAATGGCGTACGTGGACAGGTAAGAATTTGGCAGTAATAGTACGGGCATATTATTCTGTTTAGGTACGATTCACTGTAGCACTATTCAGCTAAGCAGCAGCAGACTTCACTCAAAGGCACAAATACTCACTTTCTTGTCCAGCTTGATGTGGTGTTCCAAGTCCTTCTCTATCGGGTCGTCGCTGAACAGAGCGAACCCTGAGACAGCAGACTCCCGGCATCCCAGCTCTGTACTGAGCGTCGAGAGGAATTCTTCCACTGTTGTTGAGCCGTCGAAGCTTATGACCTGGGGAAACGAATGGATTTGAGAATAAAGGGCAGGGACTTTTTGATTAAAAAAAATGTGGCTAATTTTGATATTGGAATGATGTAGATACGGTTACGCTAGGAGCCCTTTCGGTCGCATACTCTCTTTCGCCATAATATAATTTGGCATAACAGTTTCAGCATAAACTCTTTTTGCATAAGTTATGATAAGCAGATAAGTCTTGCAGATAGATAGAAATACTATTGCACACCACATACAATGAATGATACAGGATAACATCTTAAATATCAGGTAGTACATACAATTTGTATTGTTATGTAAGCACCTTTTTGTGGCTCTTGTGACTTATAGAAGTTGTGATAGCACAAACGCGTTAAGGGTTTCTGCCTACTAGACCGTAGTATACCCTGCTAGAAACGTGTCAGGCAAAAAAAAGTATTAAAAAATTATGACACTGTTCCTTCTAGACCGTTCCGTCACCGACCAACATCGTCGCGTGTCATGCACGGAGCTTTGTCTTACTTTATTATGCGAACTAATTGGGCCTGATAAAATGGTGGATTGTGAGTGTGACCTGTGAAACAATCAATCAGTCCTTAACAACTGAATGGGGAGTGTTGTCACCGGAGCCAGAAGAAGTACCAGTGGTAGTAAGTCTTTATAAGATCACTTAATAACACCTTGCAAAGAGTAAACTAGACAAGGTGAAATTGTATTGCTAGTCCTAGTATGCATTACTAAGTTACAACACGCATTACCCATTTGCAGTGCTAATACGGGGATAGTATTACCACTGCAATGGGTAATGGGTATCGTGGGAAGGACCCGCGCGACTTACGCGCCGCTGCGGCGCTGCTGCCGCGCTGCCGTGTATAGTATGAAATTATAGGCAGCGCGACTGTCGCGCGTAAGTCGCGCTGCTGCCGCGCTGCTAAAGCCGCCTAAATGTGAAAACGCTCAAAGGATGGTAAAGTAGTAAGGTATACTTGAAAGTCCACAAACCTGGTATGTATTGTTGAGCATGTGTACAGGTATGGCGTGCGGCAAACAGTGATGGTAGGGGTTCTTGAGCAGGATAGATAGCACCTCCATCCGAGACGGCTTGTCTTCTCGCCCTCCATTCCGGATGGTTCGCTCGAGCGCGCGCGCGCAGTAAGCTGCGTATTTGCCGCATTCCGTTCTGCGAAATAGATTAAGCATTAATGAACTAGTGGTTTAGCATTATTTATTATGTTGCGTCATTTCCATTTTTGGACCATGGGGTCCCGGACCTTTGGAAGGCATACATGGGGCCGAAGCCAAAACGCAGAGCTTGTTAGACAACATTAATCTAAATGCAAGTATTATTTTGGTTCTTCTGTTTGAAAGTCTCAGTTATATTACTTATATTTAACATAACTGGTATTTATAATGTATTCACGGGCCGAAGCCAAGTCAAATACATTGTATTCTACTGTTCATTTATTATTATGAGCCTGTTGTGTCCCACTGCAGAACAAAGGTCTCTCTACCCCTTTTTTATTATCTACGATTTTGGGCAACTGCCTGCCAGTCCCGGTTAAACGGTTTAGCATTATAAACAAAAAATAATATCTACGAGTCTAATATCAGAATAGATAAAGGAGAATGGATACGTAATACCAGCGCGATGGTTGAGTGAGTAAGGTTAGAAAGTCATGCTTTAATTTGTCATGCACGAACTAAGCAGTGGTGGTCCATCTGCGTTTCCTAGTAACAACATTTGAGTGACATAATTATTCCTACAATATAATTGTTAAAAATTATGTTAGTTCTACGATATAACAAGCTTAATCTTATTTTAGGACCACTTATTAATCATTCAGTTATACATCCTACTAATATAAAAATACTAAAGTTTGTGAGGATGGATGTATGTTTGTTATTCCTTCACGCAAAAACAACTGGATGGATTTTGATGAAATTTTACATTAAAATAGCTTATACATCGAAATAGCAAACCGGCTATGATTTATTGCTATATTTTTTTGAGATCAACAATTTTTTCACGCGGGTGATGCCGCGATAGACATGCTTTTTTATACATACACTTTTTTACTAAAAAAGTTACTTACTTAGAATCAGAGTGCCTGCTCAGATGCAGTTTGAGGTACCACAGCAGCCGGTTATTCCTAGGCACGAAGAGGCTCACAGCCAGCGCTAGCAGTTGCCAGCCTTGCACGAAACTGTATGTGGGAGGGTTACTCTTGCAGTCTACGGAGAGGAGAGGCGCCTGAAATAGTTCAAGATTGTGTAATGATGGGAAAATGATTAATTTATACAGAATGTTCCAAAAAATTGGGCAAGTCCAGAGGTAGAGCATCACTCGGGCTAACCAAATAACCTCTAAGTATGTTACGCGCTTTTTGGTTAGTATGTTGGTTAACTCGAAGGAGAGTAATGATTTTTTAAAATATTTGTTTTAAAATATTAATTCAAAGCTATGGATGAAAATACTTTGAGCTTGTCTTAGTATTCATCAGAAATAATGTAACGACGGTAAAAAAACGATACAGTTTGTGTCAAATCTAAGCTGAAAACATTTTTTACACATCTCTCATACGTTTGAAAAACGATACAATGCAACATTAAAGGACATACACAGTTGGTATTCATAACGATACAATTTTGATTCAATTAGTAATACGAGTGGAATTAGTAGTACGAGTAAATAGTGGTATCAATCAAAATTGTATGGTAAAAAATACAAATGTTATTTAAGTAGGGATTTTGCAGAAACTATACCTTAACTAAATATTAATATTTTTGGACATGTGCATACAAAAGTGGTTTACAAATAAATTCTATTCATTTACATTATATGTTTAATCTCGATGGAATTATTGTGACAATGATTAAAAGACGAGTCGATTAAAGGTCAAGATTTAATGGAAGCAGGTTATTAGCGCACATACAAATTACTGTAAGTACATATAATTAAAAAACCGGTTAAGTGCGTGTCGGACCCGCGCACTGAGGGTTCCGTGCCACCCTTAACTGAATTCAGGGTCCACTTACTTTCACTTAACGAAAACATCACAATATATTGCGACACCAAAAATAACTTTGTTTTTCATAGTGTTTGTATGAAAGACAAAGTTATATTTGCGGTTGATAAAAATGTGCAATATCTCAAAAACTACTAGTTCGATCTCCTTCAAACCAATTTTCGTTGCAAGTTTTTGTTAAGATCTACATCATATATTTTTTCCAAAATTTTCACTTTCTTAGTTCAAAAGTTAGATGGGGGGGGACGCCCATTTCACCACTTTGGAAGCGTCTATATCTCAAACCTTACACTTTTAGAAAAAATGGTTTTAGAAACCTCAACATCATTTTAAAAGACCTATCCATAGACACCCCACACGCATAGGTTTGAGTAAAAAAAAATTTTTAGGTTTTAGTTTCATGTATGGGAGCCCCCCCTTAAATATTATTTTTTCTTACTTTTTGTATCTGAATCGGAAAGCGGTGAACAAAAAACACCTACCTACCAAGTTTCAGCTATGTTATGCTTATAGTTTTAGAATAAAGTGGCTGTGACATACGGACGGACAGACAGACAGACAGACAGACAGAGACAGACAGACAGACAGACTTGACGAAACTATAAGGGTTCCGTTTTTTGCCATTCGGCTACGGAACCCTAAAAACGATTGTGACATTTTCGAAGTTATTGAGCATAGTACCTGATTCCGTTTCATAAGTTTTTCGTCTTCCTGCAAACGACTATACCATGACAACCCGCAGCGTTTTTTGATCTAACATTCGTAATATTTTTTTACGAATTGTATGTGTTGGGTACACAGTTGTTGTGTACTGTTTTTATGTACTCTATGTTCATGTGGGTATGCTTTTTTTAAATGTAATCAAAAGGACTGCTCTATATTAGGTCACCTCGTTTTTAGTGATAATATCTAAAGGGCACTTTGGGTTTTTATCCGCTAGATTTTGAGAAAATTGAAGATTTAGATTTTATTTTTTTATTAATTAAGGCTAAGATTAGAGAAAAAGAAGGTTTGGGCATTGAATTGAGAGAGGCGAAGCCGATGACGTAGATAACTTTTTAAACTGTCAAGGTGTTGTTTTAAAAAATGGTATTGTCTATGTTAAAGAAAATAATAAAAAATCAAATCTTGATTTCCCAAAAAATCATTTTAGGTTCCTGTTTCTATGATGTATACTAAGCCACTGTTAAAATATTATCACTTGACCTTTGACCACCTTTGACCTTATAGAGCCATCACCTAATTGTATTGAACCCACATTTAAAGAGGAGACTGAAATAATTGAGATATTTTTTTCATGTAGTTTTTTGCCCACTACATCGTAGCATACTATGACCGTGCTAGGAACGTGTCAAACAAAAAATATTCATTCTATTGAAAACTGATACCTTGGCACACTAGACCGTTCCGTCACCGACCAACACAGTCGCGTGCCACGCACGAAGCATCATTTTGCTGGTGCTGAAACGTTGCTAAACCGTTGAAACGGTTTGTAACCGCGTATGATGGTCGTTTTAAAGGCGTTGCCGTAACTTAGTCCGTGCAATGATATTACTGCCGATACAGACTTTTGACTGGTCACAGTCGCACACTTCTGAGTCATGGTCTTACGTAAACCCTGTCAACGAATCGCGGTTCGCCCACTACGACCAAATAAAATATTACATATGGGTATCAAACGGGTTGCATACCGGCATCATACGGGTTGTATACGGGCACAGAACACTGTGGATCCGTTCAGTGGGTATAGTAGAGGGTATAGGTAGTGTTTCTTTTTGTGTCTGATACGCTATGTAGTGTATATAGATGTACACACTGTGTCGTATTCATGGAGTGGTGATGAGGCGCGCAACGTCAGTATCGCGAGAGCCACGTGCGAGGGCGGACCTTCCGGCACACATAGTGAGGCACTGAACCAGTGAATAGAGTAGACAATACAACACGCTTCTATCACGGTCATGGTATAGTGGGTGGTATGGTACGATGTGGTGGGCAAAAACCCTTAAATGATATGAATACTTCGTGCTGACCTTACTAGATAAAAAAAAATACAACTGCATCACTTGACAACGTAACTCGAACCCTATCACTTTAACAATAGAGTCTTCCCGCTTCAGGTCCCAACCATTACCTGTATCGAGCTAGGCGAGCCCGCCGCGTTGGGCTGCGCGTCCCCGCTCTTGTTGTCGCCGCCCACGGACGAGGCGCCGGTGTCGCAAGTGAACAGCGACTGAGTCGCGCACAGTAGCAGTTGCTGGACAAATGAAATGTTGGTGTTCGGTTCTACGGTCGCACCGTGTGTGGGGGGCCTTATTTTGTGAATTGGGTTGAATAGTTTGACGTGTGGGGAGGATTTGCTTCATAGCTTTCCGTTTAAGAGGGGACTACTGATTATATTAAATAGGGGTTTAAAAAGTAGTGATCAGGGATAAATTTAGAATAAGATATTAACTTCAAATGACTTGTATTTAGTCAAAGTTAAGGAAGTTATGTGTACTTGTTGATTGAATTTAATCAGATAAAAATGGTCAGTTGCAGAGATACTTTCCGACAGGCTTTAAACAAAGTATTTTTGCAAATATTTAGTACTTGATTTCAACATACAATAAAGTGTATTGTAGTTCTGATATGTTGAGCCAGTGTACTGAAAACTGTAACACAAAAATCAAGAAGTTGGCAAGCATAGTTAGACCTCTTAGTTTATTCACTAGTATTACCTAGTTATAAAAACCTTTACATAATATGCACTGATTTTCTACCGTTAGCACATGGAAACAAAACAACGTTTAGGCAAAGGCCAATTTTAAAAGGAGAAGACGTACTTAAAGCCAACCAAAGACAGATTTGTATTTTTTATACAGCTTGCCGTGAACAGGACCATTTTGCCTGTCAACCACCATTTTGATCTTTCACCATTGTGATGCGTAAAGTAAGAAAAAATAATGAACTTTATACATTTGCTAACCATAGTTTTGTTAGTGCATGTGCGATGACAGTTGTGTGTGAAGATTACCAAGTATCCATGTAGGAAAGAGCCCTGACAACTTCCCATTTGAAAGTATTTACAAGTGTCTAGAGAGTGCAATGTAGGTAATAGGTATTCTTAACATTTATAAAGGTACAACTGCATAATGATTTATTTAATGTTTATTAAGTTTGAGACTGATATCCATAAAAAGGTTTAGTGTTGGAGACCAAAGCTTTACCACAAACAACTTTGGTCCGGCAGCAAAAGTTGATGAAATTAATTCGTATTGTTTAATTATAATAGACATTAACCCTTAAACAGTGAGCTTGGAACAAACACACTTAAAAGAACCATTCCACAGAAATATAAAATACCCCGATTTGTATGACAAAAAGGAAAAGAATGGCAAAGCAGATTATACAATATTCACACATATGGTTACATAGATAGATACATGTGAAGTGATTTGGTAAATGAAGTAATACTCCACTTTTATTATGCAGTTATACCCCATCTTAACCTATTTACACCTACATACTCACCTTGAACCGTTTGAATTCTTATAAGTATCGATTAAATATGGGTAAACAGACTAAAACTTGCAACATCAACCTTTCATAACAAAGGAGTTGAACAGTGCATAGGAAACACTAGCTATGATAGAGTATGGATGATATAACAAAAAAAAGATCATTCCCTAAATCTATGGGACACGGGTCAGACATTCTTGGAAGAAAACTTCGGAAAAAAAAACTAAAAATTCAGGGAAAATTTACACCAACATTCCATTTGAAAGATTTGCAACTAAGCAAACTGTATTTTTTGGTTATGGCAACATTTTTACCACACCCATGATTTAAAATAACACCATGTTTGTGTAGTAAAACATTGTGATGATTAATGAAGTTATGTACAAAAATGAAGACACTAAATAAAAGTGTTGAATAATGCACACACCACAAATATTGCCATAACTAAGAGATCAAGTTGGAATACAACTCTTTCTTGCCCAAAAATGTTGAATAACTTCGTTTTGTAAGAACCCAAAAAATTACAATTGTAATTTCGCAATACAATGAAGCCAATTGTCACATTCACAAATTCCAAATTGATCAACAAAGACTAAGCATTTATATTTACTTCTGTAGCCACACAGAAAGCTAACACTTATAGGTATGGGTTGTTAGTGTATATTTACAGTTTGTACCGGCAAAGTAATTAGATATGGAAGCTTTTAATGATAAACTAAAACCTAATGCACATTACTGCACAAAAATTTACTGCATCAGTCGCTTTATTTCTAAAGACCACTATTTCAAGGTGATCCATGCGCGAACGAATTACTTTTTCTTACCATGCAGTTCATTTTTGTAGCGTATATCGTGTGTGCTTGGTTTTGCATTGTAAAATATAGTCGCTGGTTCTATTCTTTATGTATAAAATTGACTATTTTTGTCCCATAGACGTAATCATTTGAATATCACTGTAATCAGTCAGGTATCAAACGACTCCCGGGAGTCGCATAATAATGGATTTTCTATTGTGTCTCGTTCACACATACTTGATGAGTTAATAACGAACCAAGGGCTATTAGTTACTCACGAACTATGCTAACACCATTTTGCTTACATTAATTTGGAATTTAGCCCAGTCTACGAATACAATGTGCTATGCGGAAGTCAAAACCATGTGTACGATGATGGATATAGGTAAAGACATATGAGAAAAGCGTAAAAGCGTACCGCTTAGCCAAAGCTTGCAAATGAAGCGTTTGGTTATTGTGTCGCCGGTTTCAATATCTTTAAAACATATTTTACAATACGGTTCCTTTTAATATCAAACAAAATATTTTCATCGCAGTGATATAGTGCTTAAACAGCCACAATATCCACTGTTCATGAATTTAAGTCAACTTTTATACGGTCTACTATTAAGGGAGAATTTTGTGTGACATTTAACGAGCCGTAAGAAAAACGAATCGTCTTAAAAATATTAAAGCTGGCGAATATTACACCACTATACATACCAGTGATACCGTCTTATCAATATTGTCCTAAATTGTTGATAAATATTATGTGAATGAGATTTTAATAATGATATCCATCTAGCATTATTTGAATTTAACACACCAAGTTATCTTCGTTAATATTAAGTATGAAAATCTATTTCCTTTCTATGAACAAGCATGGTGTGCATATAGCCTATTAAGGCTAGATGATGATTACATCAGTAATTTAGTTAAAATAAATACGCTTTTCGTGTAATTAAATAAGAACTTCGTTGAAACAGCTGTTAATATTTTAACTTCAATATACCTACCGCATTTTATTTATAAGAGTTAAAAACCTCTGCCAAAAGACTAAGTTATTTTTTATTGGTGTTTGTTTGCTATGATTTGAGGAACACCAAAAGCCATGCTACACGTTTAATTTTATTTCGTACGAATAATTTCTATAACTCAATAGAAATCACTCGTTGGACGGACAGGACAGCAAATAAAACATAAATATTTGGGACGATCCTGGTTCATATTTTATATATAAAATTTTAGAAAAAAATATTAGTCGTTTTTTTAACAAAAAACCAAGATAGATCCAAATAACAGCTATAGTTATGGGAGTGAGGGTTGATGTAGTTATAAAAATCGATCTTGTAGTTAAAGTAGTGTTTTTCATAATTATATGGGTTGTTGTTTTATATGTACAAAAGCTAAATCTTTTTGCATCCGCATCGGTTCAGTTTATCTAACTGAGTAACACTTGATGCTTTGCTATCAAATTTTCTAAATATTGAAGTTCCAAAACTAAATTTAAAAACTAACTTGCTCGTAAACAATTAATGCACACGAGATCACAACGTTTCAAATTTACTCACGCCTATTCTCGGCTGTATTATTGCTGTCAATCAGGTCAGAATATGGCCCATTAGTGTTACTATTTATTTTAAATACAAGTGACATTCTACTCAAGTATTAAATATTAAAAAAAAAATTGGTTGCCTGTAAAGTCGGTATACGGGCGAAAGTTTTACGTGACAACGACTTTTGATGTCTGTCTCGCTCGCTCTTAGGCGGGCTAACCATGCCCGAGTGGAAGGGACGCGCGCCTCTCACTCGCTCTCATTGTGAGCGCATAACGTGAGCGGAGCGTAACGCAGTTTCTTGAAGTGTCACCCGGCAAACCAATTTATAAGACGTTGTGACGTCAAAACAACTATAACTGCGGAATTGCTGTCAATCAAGCCAGAATATGGTCCATTAGTGTAACTATTTATTTTAAATACAAGTGACATTCTACTCAAGTATTCAATATTTAAAAAAAAAACTACTATAATCGCATAAAAAAATACTATAACCGCGGACACATCAACAGTCACCCCCACGAAAAAAAAATAAAAAAAAGGTCATCGACCCCAACTTACATTCTTAAGCTTGGCGGCCTTAACGTTTAAGTTACGCCGTGCGGTGGCAGGCGTTACCTGTACGCCGTGCTTCGTGTGCGTGTGCGGCGTCGTCTGCTTGGCGAGGCACGAGGCCAGCTCGTCCTGCAGCTCCGTCACCTCGAGGCACTGCTGCAGGGCGTTCTGCGCGAGGACCACGTGGTAGTCTATGCCGGCGTGCTCGACGGCCACCGACATGAACAGTTGGACGCACTGGAATTTAGGGGTTAAAGTGCATTATACAAGGCTAAGATACTATCATTATCATATTTTATTTTAAGATAAATATCACTAGCTAGACATTCTGTATGAACCGACTGCTAGAGTTGCTAAAAAGATATTAGACGATGATATTATATTTTCATATCCACGTATCTTAAGATAAAATACTATCATATATGCACCGTGTTTGATGAGCTTAAGGGGTTTATGTATAAGATATATGCAATAAAAAGTTAATCTTTCAATGTCAAATGTCATTTTGCTTTCCGCTTTCATAGACATCTAAGTCCGCTTTCGATCTTTTTTAATCTTAACAGCTGATTGGCCGACCGGTATTTGACAGATTTATTAGACATCATGAAATATTAAAAGATGAAATATGAAACCAAAAATTGCGCACGGGCGGGATTCGAACCAGCATCTTTCTGGCAATCCGGGCCAACTGCTCTTCCAATTGAGCTACCGTGCTGTTGGTCCGACCGCGCGAAATTCTTGGTCTCATTGATACGTCAATTGGAAGAGCAGTTGGCCCGGATTGCCAGAAAGATGCTGGTTCGAATCCCGCCCGTGCGCAATTTTTGGTTTCATATTTCATCTTTTAAGAATAAAATATGACACTGTGAGTGTTAAATATTATAAAACCATTGAGTAGCGAAGCGTTATCATTTCCAAGTTGAATTTATTCTGTAAAGAATAACTACTTGGCCCGCTGTTGCATAAACAGACGGGTAGATGGCGCTAACGTCACGCAATGACGTATCAATGAGACCAAGAATTTCGCGCGGTCGAACCAACAGCACGGTAGCTCAATTGGAAGAGCAGTTGGCCCGGATTGCCAGAAAGATGCTGGTTCGAATCCCGCCCGTGCGCAATTTTTGGTTTCATATTTCATCTTTTAAGAATAAAATATGACACTGTGAGTGTTAAATATTATAAAACCATCATGAAATATTGCTAAATTTTACTAGTTTATGTTACATATTACCCAAAAATTATATATTTTACGGACGAGAATCATTCTAATTAAGCTTTACATAAGCTATTTTTAGTGTTGTGTACAAGGTGTTGGCATTTTCCCCATACATTCAAAAACTTCTCCTTTATTCACATATTTTTTTATAAAAAATAAATAAAAACAAAGTCCTCATTGAACCTTGTATATGTCGACTTGACTCGATTAATCAGTCAGGTATCAAACGACTGCCGGGAGTCGCATAACAATGGAATTTCTATTGTGTCTCGTTCACACATACTTGACGAGTTAAATTGTTTTACTAGTTTTAAATTTACCTTGTGCGAAAAGGTATTAGCAGTACAGAAGGACTGGCCTGCTTTTGTTTTTTTTTTTATATTGACTGGTATCTCTACTGTTAATAACTCCTGCCTGCTATTTCACAATCAAAAATAAGCACTACTTACTACAAATTGTGTAAAATATCTGGCAGATAAAACTAACTTTCTTAACGATTGAGACACAGGTCCTTAATTAAAACAAGGCTAACAGTAGCTACGTTTTGTTTTAAAGTACTTGTTTCTTACAAGCTGGCAAAAATTTAGCAACATACCTTAAATAATTTTAACGCCTCAGCCTGCAACGCCTCGGAGTTGAGTGATGTTAGAGGCGACGTGATGTTTTCCTTTGAGTATAGTAGCGTCGGATGTCGCCATAGCACACAATCTGGAATAGCACATTCACAGTTTTAAAGCTATTAATCTAGACGAATTACAAGACAGGATTAGGGTAAAGAAAGCTTAATTATTGAATAGCACAAACTGAATTTAACAAACCGGTTTCTTAAAAACGTGGTACAAAATTATTAGAGAGTGAACACAATTACAACATCTTTTGCACTAAAATGGGAGTCACGATTAGACGGAGTGCACGAAGCGACGGCTCGCGGCAAACTGACCGACTGAGCGCGCAGGCTACGAACGAAGTTTCAGTTCGGTCCCCACTCTGCGTCTACCCTACAACTGCTTGAGCGGTTATGACGTATTGACCATAGACTTTTCTCTATGCGCTTAGTGACAGTAGGTCTTACTCTATTGGCTTGCTGGTGTTTATTTTTTTACTCTTTGAATCTAATTGGAATTTAAATAGAGCTTTTTTTTATTTATTAGAAAAAAACCGGTTAAGTGCGTGTCGGACCCGCGCAATGAGGGTTCCGTGCCACCCTTAACTGAATTCAGGGTCCACTTACTTTCACTTAACGAAAACATCACAATATATTGCGACAGCAAAAATAACTTTGTTTATCATAGTGTTTGTATGAAAGACAAAGTTATATTTGCGGTTGATAAAAATGTGCAATATCTCAAAAACTACTAGTTCGATCTCCTTCAAACCAATTTTCGTTGCAAGTTTTTGTTGAGATCTACATCATTTATTTTTTTCAAAATTTTCACTTTCTTAGTTCAAAAGTTAGATGGGGGGGGACGCCCATTTTACCACTTTGGAAGCGTCTATATCTCAAACCTTACACTTTTAGAAAAAATGGTTTTAGAAACCTCAACATCATTTTAAAAGACCTATCCATAGACACCCCACACGCATAGGTTTAAGTAAAAAAAATATTTTAGGTTTTAGTTTCATGTATGGGAGCCCCCCCTTAAATATTATTTTTTCTTACTTTTTGTATCTGAATCGGAAAGCGGTGAACAAAATACACCTACTTACCAAGTTTCAGCTATGTGATGCTTACAGTTTCAGAATAAAGTGGCTGTGACATACGGACGGACAGACAGACAGACAGACAGACAGACTTGAGGAAACTATAAGGGTTCCGTTTTTTGCCATTCGGCTACGGAACCCTAAAAAAACTTATTACATTTAAAAAGAGAGACGAGTATTTTTGACTGCTATTAAATCTGTTGTTTGACGATATTTTTCTATTCAGTTTGGTACTTTTATTTTTTACTTTTGTTTGATTGATTATACCCATCGCATTTCTTTGCACAAAATGCCAATCATTAATCCTGCTTCAACTCTATCTTACAAACAAAATCTACTCACTAGGATCGCCATCAGTTTCCATAAGCTTCTGCACAAGCTGTTCAAAGTGCGTTCCTTGACTGAGTCCACCCCCACTCACCACAGTCAAGTGGTATAGCCAGGAGTCCTTGTCGGCTTTGCTCTCGAACAGTAGGTACGTGGGACCCTGCAAGGAAGAGGGGACGCGAATGAGATTGTAAATGGGTGGGAGATTGTGTGCGGTCATGCTCTTTGATTATTTGATAGATTAGGTTAACAAATATCATTTTAAAATATTAACTTGCGTTGATAGACTTGCTACATGCTGAAATTTCGATTAGATGGATGTTTCGAGAACTGTAAATTAACTGTCTTTTTGTGCAAAAACTTGAGTTTTCCTTTCTCGCTGTACTACATAATACCTCACGATGACATCTACAACCACTATTGTAAATTTAATGTTTTTCCTCACATTCGAAATGAAAAATAGTATGTTTAACTCGGGTGAAAGCACCATTTCACTCTCAAATTATTGGCGAAAATTAGATTTCAGATTGAGTAAGAAGCATTTGCAAAATTAAAATTACTGTTTCTGTGCATGTTAACTTATTTCTTATCGATAATAATTGGATAATAACCTAATGGAACTAGCTCGGGAAACACTCATCTAGTCTACTCTAGGTACAATCACAATCACATTATTATAAACTGCATTCATTTTTGCTTCATTCATTTGGGCACTAGCCCACAATTGTCCCGAAGCTGTGGTAGGGTCTATATTGGGACGTGTATAAGTGCCCCTAGTGGGTCTATATGCAAAAATAAACGACTTTTATGACTTTTTTATGGCTAGTCTAACAATGTAAACAATTTTTTTTATTTCTCTCAAAATAATATGAGTGAATAAAATTAATTAATTGATTGATTTAAAATTTCAAACATCATGCACACATAATATTGTACATATGGTGGACTTAATGCCAAAAGCATTCTCTACTAGTCAACCATAGGTCTGATCAGAGACAATACAGGCGGTGCAAATAAAGTTATAGAGGCAAGAAAAGAGAAGAGTAAAGATCTGTGTTTAATGTAGGTTAAGAGTTCTGTGCTCATCTTATTTTAAAAGGAATCATTTCGTTAAAAAGGAATGTCAAGATTGTTTACAATATTAGAATAGCAAAGAAAAACTGACTGTAGTAGTCTACTCTAGTTACTACCACAATCACATAAAATATGCAGTCTACTCTAGGCACTATCACAATGACATTCAGAGTATAATCGCTGGGGTGACTGACCGCGGTTACCTGGTGCTGCGGGTAGATGGCCACGGTGAGGTGGTTGCGCGCGTCGTCGTTCTTCTCCTCGGAGTCGGAGTCGGACGCGTGCTCCACGGCCTCCACGCGCGCGTCCCGCATGTTGATCTGCCCGGTCGGGTTCTGGAGTGCGGGGGTACGTTTGTGAATTTATAGGTAGACCGCGAAATTGAGACCTCGCCTGCGGGGCGGCAGAGCGCGGGGGGAATCGAGAGAGCGGTTAGTGAGCGGCAACCTCTCGCGGAATCGCTATCGCCTCCCCCCGCGCCCCGCCGCCCCGCAGGCCAAGTCTCAATGAAGCGATTTACTTATAGTGTAAAACATTTTAGAGTTCGTTTACAGCGAAAGATTATAATGAGAACGAAAATAAGCAATGAGATTTTGTGTAACTTTTTATGATATTGGACTCACACTCACACAAGGTACATAATTTATTCGATAACTTTTAGGTTTTATCTTTTTGAGAAAAAAAAATAAAAAATGACAGCAGCCTTTTTTGACAGCATTAACTATTAATAACTGTAATTTTTCTCTCTCTTTTTAAATTGTTTCTCTCAAGTATCTGTCAGTTATGTAATTAAAACGAGAATTAGTGAAAGCTCTAAGTACGCTCTAGCCAAATCTAGGTGACCACCAGAAATAATGATACATCAAATCTAACAGATATATGGTCAACGGTTTAATGTTAATATGTAGTTATTACCTGGTCCCCCGGCGACTTGAAGTAGAGGAACATCTTGCCTATCAGCACGCACCAGCTCTTCTTCGCGTGGCCGTTCTTGACTTTAGTGAGCCAGCCTTGGATTGTCGGCTTGTTGTCTTCTTTGCTTAATAGGAGTTTGGTCGCGTTCCGCCTTTGGACGTTCTGAAGGATAGATTAAATAAACAGTACTTAGTTTAATATCATAGAGCTTTATGTCCTCTTGAGAACAAAATTGGTTCTTAAGGCTGTTTAACAAAATATACAAGATACAATACCCAATGACCCTAAAAAATCATTTTTACAAAGAGGATTTCAATGTTCTAAATCTTTATAATGCTCAGCTCAACCTACAAGACAAATACAAAGCTTTCAACGATACACTTTAAATATTTTTTTAAAATACGTCTCCTATTGACTTACACCATTTGTGACCCGATATTTATGATTTTTATTTTGTTGGCTTCCTTTTTCTAATAATGGAATAACAGAATAAGTATTAAAATAACGAAATGTACGGGGATACAAAATTACCCGGCTCCTCTATTTTTATGAATTTAAATACATTAAAAATAGGCATCGAGAAATGATGTAAATTTAAATTACATACCTGTAGCACCCTGATCCAATCCTCCATAGTGGCAATACTATCAGCAGTCAAGTAGTAGGTCCGACTGCCGGTGAAGATTTCAAAGGTAGCCGCGCCTTCGTTCCTGGATATCTTGCACGCTTCGCCGAGGCCGATCTGTCCTTGGGGCTTGCGATTCACTTCCGATTGAGACTTCCAGTAGGAGAGCGTGCCGTTTTTGAGGACGAACCTAAAAGAAAAATACATTTATTTTTATTTTAATTAGTTTTAAATGATTGCTTTGAAGTAAAAACTACGGATGAAGTAATATGGCACTGATTTATTGATGACCGATACGGAAGTTCTGAATATCACCCACAGGGGAAGTCTCTTATTTACCCAGTAGATAATGCCAGCATAAGGGAAATGGCGTAAAGAGCCTGAATTCGTTTAACACGTCTAACCTAACCTTTTCTTGATCTTCTTCTTGATTGTCTTAAGCTTCTTGCGCTACTTATACACTACACTTTATAGATAAACATTTAAAGACTGATCATTATCATCTCACAATTAGATTCACTTCCTGTGTGTGTGTGTGTGTGTGTGTGTGTGTGTGTTCTGCTTAGACTAGAAAACACTTGCTCTCGTCTGACCACCTTTTGGCACAATCGGCGCGTCCGCAACTGAGTCGTGGGGCTATAAAGTCAATAGAGACAGGAATATGCAGCTCGCCGCTTCATCGGTAAGTGCACGCGAGATAGACACGACACGGACACGACTCAGTTGATCGCACGCCGACTATAGACAGTCTTATAAAATGGTCCGATCGTGAGGCTAAGTGCGGAAAGCACCCCAGCCAAACTAACTATAGACAGCCATAAAGACATAATATCTCACCATCTCTTCCGCCAAGTCTTGAGCTTCCCCCCCAGCTTGGCAAGATGGCCGCTCTTCTCGAGCGCGTCGTGGCGGCGCGGCGAGTCGGCGGCGGGCGGCGCGCGGCTCAGCGACGCGAGCGAGGGAGACGCCATGCTCGAGCACGACACCGCGTCGGGGGGGATGGCGTAGTCGTCCGACATGCCGGATTCGAATGATGTGTCTGGGGGTAAAAATGGACAATGTAGTTAGAAATATTTGAAACTGGAAGATACTAAATAGGGCTGTAAGAAAATACATGAATGTAAATATTCAAGAGACACCTAACACAGCTAACGGGCATGACCTGAGGAGGCTATTCATTCCACTCAAATCTCGATATTATAAGATTTCGGTGAATGTCTTACTCTGTCAATTTGGCAGAGGAAAAATATGAGACCTTCTATTTATTATTACTCTTACCACGCCCGGCGGCAAAGGGCACTCGAGGACAAGACTAGCAGGTAAAGACAAGTAAAATAGATGAGCAATGTATCATGTGTCATACAGAAAAAATAACTCGATTGACCAGTTTGATAAATTGATGTCAAAAAAATTAGATCCCAAGCCATTGTGACTAGCCAGTCACAATGGCTTGGGACATAATGAACAGTTAAAAACTGAAATCATATATACATCATACTTTGAGAAATAAAAGATCAATACCAAAATATGAACATGGTTACCTAAAATCAACAAAAAATCAAACTCACCTCTAGTTTTACTCTGTTTACTCGGCGATCCACTACTCGACCTCTTCGCCGGGCTCAAACTTGAGCTAGTTTTGACACTTTTCGACGGACTGCTCGCACTTAAGCTAGTATCAGAAGAGCTGCACTGTCCGTTCGCGCTGTTCGTTAGTACTAGCGCGTGGGATGTCTGTTGTATGGACGCTGGTAGCACACTTGTTAGGTTCACGTTGTTGATCGGCATGTTTATCTGGTTTGAGGTTTGAGCACCTAGGGGATGATGTTAGTTGTTAGTGACGGGTCACAAATGGTGTAGCTTGTTGGGACCAGTGAGATGTTATTACTAATAGAGAAACTATGCCAAGCAAAAAATGTGTCGCAAACACAACGACAGGATTGTGGCGTATTCCTTGATGTTTGAATTTCGAATATGAAACCGTTTGTATGAGTTGATGACAAGTGGCGTCAATTTATGTGGCTCGAGATTTGTTCATGATGTCAGTTCCATACGCTAGTATTAGTAGTTTAATGGACACTTAGTTTCTTTTTATTTTTTTCAAGCTGTATTATCTACCAAGTAAGCTGATGAATGGAGACATTATTTACAATTTAAACATTCTAATTATATGGGTAAGTCAATCAAATCCAAATCAATTATTATAAGCTACATGTTTTTGATAATTTATCCAAAATAGGAATATTATAAGCATTTTTGCCCGACTTACCAAAAGTATGGTGTGGCGTGTTATGTACAGTGACGCCCATGGACTCCTCGCCGTCTGACGAATCATCGGACGAATCTCCGGTGAACGGCATCGACCTTATCTGACTAGCTCGCTGTAACAAAGAGATAAACATCAAATCGTTGTCAAATAAATAGTGAATGTTTGAGATACAAAATAATAATAATAGTCCCCCTAGCCGATTTCGACTACGGCGGCCAGTCACAACGACTAACTGACTGCGCGGGACATATTATAGTGCACAAGTGTGTGCGCAAACACAGGTGCACTCTCTATCCCTTTCACTCTCATATCCCGATGGGACAGCAATCTGACACGACCGGAGAGAGATCAGGCGCAGGACCAACGGCGCATCGAGCTCTCCGAGGCACGGGGGTGAAACACCGCCACGTTCGTTACAGCCATGGGTCTCCTTAAAGAGGCCTAAGATAGCACATATTGCTCGATGTACTCGTATATTAGCAATAAGCCCGCCTGAATTGTACTCTTATTTAATATGTTTTTGTATTATTTATTATTGTTTATGGTGTGCAATAAAGTATATTTATTATTATAAAAAAAAGTAAATTTAGCCTGTAAGCATCCCACAGCTAGGCAAAGGCCTTACCTCAAATATGAGGTAATATGAGCCATACTCCACCACGCGGGCTCAGTGCGGATTGGCGGAGGGGTATTAGCAAGGCAAGCGACCAACCTTGCTGACAGATTTTATCAAGCCGCCGCATTTTATCAAGGGCCTCTGACTAGGCCTAACGACTAATATCAACCGATCAAGCCGGGACCAACGGCTTAACGTGCCTTCCGAAGCACGGAGATGCTCATGATATACGTCACTTAAATGGTCGGGATGGTCACCCATCCAAACACCGACCGCGCCGTGAGTTGCTTAACTTCGGATTTATTAATAACCAAAGCGCTGCCACCACTGCGCTACGAGCACCTCATATTATTGTTATTATTATACTAGCGGTCCCAGCGAACTTTGTTTGGCCCCGGCCCCGTCCCGCCCCAGCCCCGGCCCCGTTGAACGGGATAAAAAGGATCCTATGTCTTTCTCCTGGTTCTAAGCTACCTCCCCACCGTTTCGCCCCGGCCCCATCCCACCCCAGCCCCGGCCCCGTCTGACGGGATAAAAAGTATCCTATGTCCTTCTCCTGGCTCTAAACTACCTTCCTGCAAATTTTCAGCTAAATCGGTTCAGCCGTTCTTGAGTTATAAGTAGAGTAACTAACACGACTTTATATATATAGATTGCTTACCCCCTTGACGGTGGCGTAGACGGGGACGGAGATGTCCTGGTAGCTGGTGGACTCGTGCACGGGCCGCGCGCACGGCGGCGGGCTCAGCTCGCCCTCCACCGACTGCTGCAGGCCGTCGTCGGCCACC
This sequence comes from Pyrausta aurata, assembly GCA_963584085.1. Classification (NCBI taxonomy): domain Eukaryota; kingdom Metazoa; phylum Arthropoda; class Insecta; order Lepidoptera; family Crambidae; genus Pyrausta; species Pyrausta aurata. Next base: position 9,808,743 of record OY757266.1, read on the forward strand.
TGCGGAAGATTATACTGGTGAGTATGTAAGGTTAGAATATGGATTTTTAGGTCACAATAGATAGCATCAATGAACTTTAGGCTACCATGTCGAGGACACCAACTAGCTACTGAGATACGTTCGGCAGCCAATTGATATCAACCTGCTTCTGCATCGCGACTGCATCGATGCTAAAAGTAGCGCAGTGTGTAAAGGTTGACATTTTGCGACTGCATCGATACTAACGCGCGTTTGCATCGCTGCTAAAAGCGACGTCCATAGACGTCGTTACAATCAATGCTGCATAGCGTACCTGGTATATCTTGGCCTCCCAGCTCGGGAAGCGGTGCAGCGGCGGCGTGGGCGGGCGCGGCTGCTCGGAGGCGCAGCTGTCGCCGGTGGACGAGCCGCCGCGGCTGCCGCCCTGCACCACCACGTTCACGGCGCCCTGCCACGCCGGCGTGCGTTCTGGGAGAGGGGTAACACTTTATTTATTAACACGTTCCGGGACACTATTCTTTTTTTTTATTTGAAATGGGTTCGCTCTTGTCTCCAGGTTAGACCAGTGGCATAGACAGAGACATTCTAGACACAATTCAATTCAATTTAATCAAAGATTTATTTCTGACAAAGTCCATACCACAATACAGTACAGTTGGGTCGGTCGGTGGGTATGCATAAAAGCATTTTCCTGACGCAAAAAAAAAAAAAAAAAAAGTAACACCATAGCACTATACAAATACAAAAAAATTACAACAATAGATGTTTTATTGTTTTCACGCCTGTAGGCGTTCACTGTCCCGGATCGTGTTAAGTTGTAAGTTGTAATACTTAAAGAAGTGACTGGATTCATTTTCCAGTTAATTTGCGTAGATGAATATATAACAGTTTTAGGTCCACTTGCACATGATGATTTAAACCTGGATTAAATCTTATTTCTATATCTGTCATATAAACTGACAGAGACAGAACGATGATTTAATCCAGGGTTAGCGTAATCCTGGGTTAAATCATCATGCACAAGTGGGCCTTAAATTAAGTGTAAATCTCATCGACAGAAATTAAATGATGAATTATAGTGGCTTTACTGCCTAGAGATTGGAACGCTAGACGGGGGGACGTTTGTGACAACTATATCACAAGAAAACCCCTATTTATTAACCTGGCTGACACAAGTTGTGCGAGAATCAGGTAGTAACGTGACTTGTAGATGAGAACAGCAGAACTTCTGGACATATGGAAGCATTTTTGCCCATATTACAGCAAAAACATACAGAGTTTGATAAGTCAATTTTGTTTGTTATAGTTTAGCTGCTATAAGACAGGAGTGATTAAGACAAAGTCGGGAAGTTTGAAAATCCTTCCATATATTTTGTGTCAAAACTGAAAACGCCAAAATATTCTCAGACCCGCAACATTATAGTTTAGTTTTGTTTTAGTTAGCAGACAAGTTTCAAGTAACATTTAATTTTGAACATCTACTTTCAACGCAACCTTTACATAATAAACTAGAACAAACCTCTACTAGGGGTGTAGATTTCAGCATAATCGTGGGTCGTATCTCCGTCTGTCGATGTGTTTGGCGTCGTTGGTAGCACCACTAGATTTTCTACGGCCGTCTGAAAAGAAATAATAAAACATTTAATAAAAACACAATTTACGGATATTTTCGCGATAATTTATTAGTTTTTTTATTAAATATTCGCGTAAACTTCTGAAACAAGTATAATTACAAAACATTTAATAATTGGATAAATGTAGTACAACACGCGAGAAACTAGTAGATGAACGCTTGGTGGTTCAAATACTTTTTTTAGTTAAGAAACCTCAAATAATTAGTCAAAAAATTACATTATGTTACACAGAAGTAAACATCTTTAATAGTACCCACGCTCCAGAATAGGTTCAAAACTCTTTCCCACTCTCAAACACAGTACCTCTAAAATACAACAATGGCTTATGCTGAATTGCATTTACCTAATAAACCCATCTGTTTACCATATTTATATTTATTGGGCAGTCGTTTACGTCCCAAAAAGCGCGTTCCAGCAACGCTCAAACGGCTATAGGGTCATCGAAAAATTACGTCACGATTTAGGGAGAAAGACATGAAAATATTCCTGCAATGGACGTGACCCGATGGGGAGTATACAATTTTGGGTAAGTAATACATATTTTATTAATGAGTTTTCTATTATGCATAAGATATGTCCGATAAAAGATATCCAATTCGTTTTCGTGCAATGGCAAAGTGATGAAACTAGTTAGGTAATGTGCATTTCTTTACTTTAAAATTCAACAGGCATGCCAATGTGTCGGTGGCCGAGTGGTATAGGCATGCGTTCATATAGCGTAAGACACAGGGTTCAAATTCTTGTCCGACACAGGTGCTTTTTACAAGTGCAATTTATATGATTAAGTTTGTATAGTGACACACACTATAAAACGAAAATACAATATACATTACCATCTTTAAAAGCATTCTTCATGATAGATGAATGAATAATATTTAATATTGTGATAGTTGTAAAAAAATGATTGAAAATCTTACCGCTAAATCGTCAGCCAAAAGGCTAGCAGTGGTTCGTTCGTCCATGGTTCTGTTCATGGTGTTTAGCACCGTCTGATTGGCAGTACTGACGTTGTTCGCTAGGTTGGTAGTACCGATGGAGAGGTTTCGTCGATGCCTCACTGGAGTACTGTAGTGGGGTTCCGATGAATTTATTGGTAGCTGCGGAAGAAAAATTATGTTAAATACATTGTATATTCTATATAGAAGAAGAAAAAAAACAATAGGAAAATTAAAAAAAAGATGTTACAAGAGTTATATTTCAGTAAAAGTAAGATAAGTTGTAGTTGTTGCTAAGAATAAAACAAATGTGCTAGAATAAACACTTTATAAACTAGGTAAGTAGCAAAATATGTAAGTAGAAGTAGTTAATAACAAAAAAAAACTGTGAAAGAATCGTAACAAATGCTTTGGGTTGTGATAGATAAAATAACAAGAAAGTATTGAGTATTATGATACACCTAAAGCTGAAAGAAACATCCAAAATTACCCACAACATTACGTGAATGTCCGTAAACAAAGAAAGTGCTTTACACAGGGGTTTTGTGAAAATATTAGGGAAAACATACAGAACAACAGACTTGTCATCAGAGCAGTAGCAAAATGATAAAACTGTTTATTATTTATAAGACAAAATAAACTCTAAATAAGTATTATCCAAGTGTAACATAACCAAAGTTAGCAAAAGAACCACGGCCCTAAGGGTGTCTAGGCTACCTGGGGCCCTTCCAGGCTCTCTGAACGCCTTCGATTAGAGGCCAACAAACTGGATGCGGAACGGGGAGAGCCTTCTTCGGTCCTCACTTCGAGGGATAGGCTCGCTCGAGTTGGCAGAAACTGGGGAGTTAATTGTTGTTATAGGGACTACTTTTTATTATGATTTTCACAAGACTGTGCTTTCAATACTTGTAGAGAAATTATTTGGTGAACATAAATAGTTATCACTTTACATACAGAATATTGAAATGTTATATTATGGAGATTAATTCTTTTTATAATTGTTTGTTTATGGATTTATTATTACTCAGTATAAAACTTGCAACTTTATTACACACTTAGTTTTGGTTAATAGTTTTTTGTATCGCAGAATGAATGAAAGGTAAATGAGTTATTGTTATTTCCTTAAATTTCGTTCACATTTAATAAAAATTACTTTCTTTCCCATTCATATTTTAAAAGTATTTTAATATTGATTTAGAGCTCAGGTTAAATGGAAACCTTAAGGTAAATGTTAGTAAGTAGACTCACAGCACAATTCCTGCTTCCCTGCGCTGCTATGTGGTTCCTCAGCAGCTCTAACTGTTGGTTGCAGCGGTCATTCTGTTCCCGGAGCAGCTGGTTCTGTTGTTCGAGTTCTCTGAGCTTGTTCGTCACCCACTCTTTGATTCGGGCCGCTTTTGCTTCTACTTGCTTCGCGTCTTGGAGTCTTAGTTGTTTCTGAAACAAAATAGTTTGCATTTAGAGTGTTAGCACCTCTAATCATTACAAATCCTTAATTTACTAAGCATTAAAAAAAGAGCACATGCAAGCTAATTTTCACAGACTTTGAAGCAAAGCAAGGGTTAGTCAAGTAAGTCAAAGATCCTATTATGGTACACCTTGTTCAAAAAAAATATTGAACAATCATATAAGAATAGAAATAACTCAGTCATGATTTGTTTTATCAACTCGTTTATGAATGGATTTAATAAGCTTATCAACAGCTGAGATAAAAAATAATTTACCTTCATATTTTGGTCTCTGGAGATGCTCTATTTTGTGACTAACATAATCAATTTTATAGATTCATATTTCCCGTAAAAATTACATGGTTAGATAGAAAAGTTAACACAGCAGCATTCTTGTCGGAATGTATGTACTATCCAGTCATAAAATGAATAAATTTTATGAAAAACGTTTTCAAAACATCAATCGACCAGCACGCACAACACAACAACAAACAACTTTACTTTTTTGACGTTTTCAATTTGACATTAGTGAGTGACGTAGCATACGGATATGACGTGATCTAAAATGAATGCGTTCAATAATATAAATAAATTATTTATAGGTAATTATTAAAATACACATAGATTTTTTGTAGGTATAGTTTGTTTGTTCAGTCACAAAATTAGGTTAACCTTTAACTAGGGACGTGACAAATTAAGAACACTATAAGGGACATGTAGTCTCACAGGCTACTACTTTTAAATTTAAATTTTGACATTAAATTGCATTATAATGATTTAAAATGTGTTGATATTTATTTGTTGGAATGTAATAAAACAAACATAAATTAATTCAATCAGTTTTTATAATCACTTTAAACACAAATGATAATTAACACTTACTTGTACTTTTCAGCCTTAATTTACATGAGATCCTTATTTTAACATTTTAATAGACCTTACATAAATGATACGACAAATGTAACTCTTTTTATGAAAACTTAAACAATACAAAGATAAAAAAAACATAAAAGCTACTTCTGAAAACAAAACATTAAAATTCTGACACATACTCTGTTTGGCATAAATCATTGGCAATTTTTACACATGGGTCTAGAACATTGCAAACATACGGGATTGCAACACCCGACACATGTGTACACAGTCATTCTGTGAAGTTTAGGCGGACAAATACTGCATGCCCTTCGTTTGCCTTGACTAGTTTCAGGACTTCGGACATCTTCTTCAACCATATCGTCAGCCAGAACTCGTTTCATCACTAGGCGTAACTCCCTTGGTAATTGCCTGCACACAACACGTCTTTGCAAGTGGGGTAGCACTAGTGAACGGGCTAATGACTTTAGAAAATCTCCTCTATCTGTATTTTTGGGCTGATGCATATTATATAATATGTAAGCATTCATGCCGCTCAAGTCCACTATGCGGTAGAATACCACCATTGGCCACCTTCTCGTTCGGCGGCTGCTGGAATAAATGGAGCATTTTTTATCTGCTTCATCTACGCCTCCTTTTGTCATATTGTAATATAGTATAATTTCAGGCTTTTTAGTATCTTCGTCAACTACAACATCGTGATGCATTGAGGACACAAGTATCACCGCTCTATTCTTCTTAGGGACATATGAGCACATAGTATTTTGTTTTGTAAAACCAAACAAAGTTGACTGGACATCTCGATCTTTTTGCGGCTGAAATTGGCTTGGTATTTCACGTTTGTTTTTTTTCATTGTACCCACATAAGTAAGCTTACGTTTTGCTAACTCATCAATTAGTTCAATAGAGGAGTACCAGTTGTCAGCAGTCACATTTCGATTACTTCCTTCAATTGGTTGTATCAACCGTAGGACACACTGAGTGGGCACGAGATGTTTTTGATCTTGTGTGGTCAAACCGACACCGTGAGAGCCTTTTCCAGTATAAACATATCCGTTATAGAAATAAGCATTTTTTGCATCACATAAGGATTGTATGACTAGTCCGTATTTACCTGGTTTCTTCGGCATATATGAAATCATGTGACTTCTTCCTCGAAACTTCACTAACATCTCATCTATGGTTACGCATTCACTCAATTCGTATTGTTGTTGAGAATTCTTGACAAACTTGTTGAAAATAAAAGATATCGCTGCCAACTTATCATCGTTTTGCCTTTCTGCGCGATCATCTGGATTATCGAATCTCAAACACAGTAACAATATGACAAATCTATTTTCTGACATGCCGCATCTAAATATTTCACAGCCTGTACCATCTCTTGCAAATAAGTAACATGTACGTTCGTGGTTAGATTTCAAAACAGCTGAATATAGTAAAAGCCCCACAAAAGCCTTCAGTTCAGTCATATCAATGTCTTTCAGTTCAGGTTTATTCTGCCGAGCGAACTTCATCCTGTAACTGGCAATTTTTTTGTTAGTCCAAGTCAAAACTTGTTGAAGCATTTCTTCGTCAAACAATTTATGCCAAATGCTCAAAGGGTCTTTCGCATCTTCACCTGTCAATTTCGACCCACAAGCATGCGTAATTATATTATGTTGCAGTGTGCGAACCCTAGCATTAGGAGGCGTCTTCGACCATTTATAACGATTTTTACCGTAGTAAAAATTCGATTTTCGTAATTCCGAAAGAGGCAAGGCATCATCAGAACTATCGGTGCTATCTCCTTCTCTAGTGATCTGGCTCCCCACATTGCTGCTATCCACTTCTGAAATGTTCTCTTCTAGATCTTCATCTTGGTCACTTTCACGTAACTGCAAAATTTCAAGGTCGGAAACCAAAAACTCTTCAATATCACCTTCACTGTCTGATTGGTCTGAAGCTAGCAAGAGGGCATTGAATTCCTCTTCAAATGATGGACTATCCACTCGTAATACTTTTCTTTTTGATGAAGTCGACGGCTGAAGTTCACGTTTCCTAGCGTTTTCTGCCATTTTGCACTAAAAACAAAAAAATGATCGAAAAAATATTTATTTGACAACTAGGGACATGTAGCCTCACAGGCTACAATCGAATTTCAAATTAAAATTACGAACCTGTTACATATCTGACGGCACGTCTGCTCCCTTCTATGGTCGTTTTGGCACTAAAACTAAAGCTACTGAGACGCCGGGTCGCGGCAAGCGGGGGGAAATCATCAATTCTAAGAATTTACCGAACACACGACGCCTGTGAGACTACACGTCACTAGTTAAAGGATAAGCAAAAGCTGTCTATCTATGGACAAATGTTCACATTGATGTAAGGGTACCTTATTACAAACCTGTTCTTCAATTTGGCCCTCTAGCCGCGTGATGGCCCTGGGCGCGCCCTCAGCGCCCGCCGGCCACTCGCACAGCCGTTGCTCCATGGCGCGGACCTGGAACAATAAAATAAATAGGTTCATTTAAACAATACTTACGTTTCTACTCAAACAAAAGAAAGCAAAATAAGTGTGCTTAATGATTTAATTAAGGCCTCATCTACCAGTCAACCACTGGGTGAAGCAATAGAATAAAATTAAATGTAACAATGTGTTCATATTGGTTATAAGGGTAAGTTTAGTGATGGGCATAATTCTATATCACGGGTTTTATTTTCCTGTTTATAAGTATGAGAGGTACAAGACCCATAATATAATTAAGTATAATAATGTTAGAATTTATTTCAAAATGTTAACTAAAAGGAGTACCGATAGCCGCCCTTGCAAATATTTATCAAAAATCGATCGATACAGCAAGTTTTGCCACTACAGGCACTTTATTATGTCTATTAAAATTTGTTTATAAGTAGCAATGAAACCGCTGTGTTATGCAACAAGAAGCCAGGAGGCAAACACGAACCGCAAGGCTTGCCGACATACTGTTGCAATACTCTCCTGTCCGTATCGTACCACTACCTAGTTGCAAGTATCAAAGCACGGCTTACCGAAAATTGCATTGCGGAGGCATATCATATCGCATTGCGAGATCAATCACTGTTACCCAGAAAGATAAGCCCTACCGTAACTAAATGAATTGAGTCCTAAGAAATGGGTAATTTTTCAAGTTTTTCTTAACACGTTCCGGGACAGTGAACGCCTACAGGCGTGAAAACAATAAAACATCTATTGTGTCTGGAATAGTATCCCGGAACGTGTTAATTAATTGGATACATCTCAACGCTGACACGATTGCTTGGCTTATCATTTTATTTGTTTTGTAAAATATTTCATTTTATTTTACATCAAATAAGCTAGTAAACTATAATCAAAACATTTTAAGACGAACCGACCTAGTGTTTATCAGACTTACCTATTAAACCGCCTTCACTAAGTAAAAACAAAAAAGTCTGCACACAAAATACACACAATTATAATTATTTGGAATACCGTGCTTTGAATCGAAGCGAAGGGATAGGGATTGTTGGCTTGTAGCAATCAGGCACGTCACATAAGGGGATTAACTAGCAATATTTGGAATTGAAGCGGGAGGTGATTCGTTGCGATGCGAGCGTTGGATTATTTTCGTAACAAAGCTTGGTTCCAGTCTAAGAGACGATAGCTCTCCGTTTCCCGTCAATTTCTTCATACGGGATGAAGATTTATAATACATTTTAGGTATCGCTTATTTGGCGATGGTGACACAGGCCACACAGGCATTTAAGCTTGCTAGATATCAATAATGTATTGTAAAAAATATATACTCGTATCATCGTCATCATCATCATTATCAGCCAAAGGACGTCCACTGCTGAACATAGCCCTTCTCCACAGTAAACACATATACCCGTATAAAGTTAGGAAAATATTAAAAAAAAACAAATAAAATATAAACTTATCAAATTGACGCATGTCCATTGATTTTCGTCCAAAAGCGGCGAAACACAAAAGGATGGTAGTGTTTTACGTGGCTCATAAATAGTGTAATATAAACCGTAATCAGTCAGGTATCAAACGACAGCCGGGCGCCGCATCGTCGCATCGCATCTCGTTTACACATACTTGACGAGTTAATCAATCTAAATGAGCTCATTAAATTTCAATGTATAATTGGAGTGCAGAAATTATGTATATTGAATTTGAATTCATGTAGTGTGCAAGTGGCAATATTTTTATAGCTATCCGATGAATCGCTAAATAACAGTAATTATTCTGTGTAACCATCTCATTGCGATCAGTCATTTAACTAAATTGGTATTTATATATTGGTGGGTGAACTAATAAAACTGTAAATTCAGTAAAATGGAGGACAAAACTATGAATATTCCATTATGCTTAAAAATCTTGGTAACTACATTATATTCATATTTGTTCGTATGTGCAGTATAATGCAGCATTCCGATGGCTTCACGTCTCAGTATTTGGAGGGTGATTCATCGATGCTAGCTCAGTTTACAGGCTATAATCCTCATCAGACACAGACATGGTTTCCTGCCTCGTAAAATATACAATAGTTATACCTGAGTTCACTGAACTTTCTACGGTAATAAATAAACATAGAGATACTAAGCAAAATTACTGCTATATTTTTTTTTTGAGTTAACAACAACATACATCATAACAGTAGCTAATTAATGATATACACCAACCCCTTGACAGAAACAGATTAAAGAATTAGAACCCCACGTACGAAGCAGATGTTAAAAGGTTTCGGCTTTGAGAAATTACACAATTCATCATTACTCGAAGTTTTAAAGCCCTATTCATACACGTAACATAAGCCACTGTCTCGTATCAGGCGATGCTACGCCATGTCTGTTATAATGTTTCGGAACAAAGGAAGGTGTAGCAATGGGTGAAGGATCTATCCAGGAATAGCGCGCATTAATCACAAAACCCGTAATTTGCTTGACTCACGACAGAAGGGGACGGGAGCTGTGCTTCTAAATCGGGCAGCACTTAGACGGGCGAGGAAAAATAAGCAATAGTTAGCACTTGCTGAGGGAGCAGCTAAAAAAACAAGATGCTTTACTCGGTTTATTGATATTTCTAGCACATATGCAATTTTTGATGGCAAGAGGCTTTAAAATTTACATAACATTTTAATACCATCTTAAAGCTGTTTTATCCGGATAATCTGGTATCCATATTTCCGGGTATGCTTAATTTTTTTTAAATATTTGATAGTGTTCGAAAAATCATCCTGGACGTCTTGTTTTATTTAAATAGTCACAATTAGGGATTTTCTATTCAAATATAACAATAATTACAAAATGAAACGACAGCTTTATCATTATAGTCACCGTCTTGAAAGCTCTAGTCATGACTGCTCACGCCGCGGTCAAGTGTAATGGCGCGTAGGAGTTTACACGCGACTCGGTTCATTACCGGACGCTATCTAATTAAACTGTTGGCGAAGCAACTTCCTTGTTTATTTAACACTGGTAGTTAGCAGTTAGCATAGCTTTAATATTCGAAACATAACATGTTATTCCGGGAGAGATCATTAAGACATGATATTACAGCTTCTGGTGATGTCTTCTTAAACAGTTTATATATTCGTTAGGTAGTTTAGTTTATATATTTTATATTCTTTATCACACAAAATATAGTTATTTTGTGTGATAAAGATCTTAACTAATATTTATGATTTTTATCTCGTGTGTTATAGAATGTTGTAACGAAACGAATAGAATGTTGTGAAGAAATCCATGGGGGATCCCATGGATTTCTATTGAACTAGTTGAATAGTAACTATTGTCAAGTTATTGTTTTGTTAACATTATTCCATGTATCAGTGCTGTTTCTTTATTACAGTGTGTATGTTACATAGTATGGGTAATTTCTTTTTCTCTCGCTAATTAATAATATTATCATTAATAATGACTTACTAAAAAACACATAGTAATAATAACACATCATGCATTATTATTATTGTTGATGTTGATGTTGATGTTGGAATCCGTAGCACTTGTTAAATTAATAGCAGTAGACAGATTATTAACGTTCATGAAATCTCAAATATAAGTTATTGAACTTAGTTATAAATCTGTACTTGCATTAATATTATAATCCTCATCGCGATATCAGATTAGTCACCGCACGCACACTGATTTAACGCTTTCAAAATAACTCGCCGCTGAACGCATCAGTAAGCGCCACCGGATGGGGCGTTTCAGCCATCTTTTGTTTTTGTTTTTTGAATGTTGGTATTAGATTTTCGATGTGTCATCTTAGATGACAAAAGAAAACAAAAAAGTTTTTGAAAGTTTCGCTATAGTGTTGATTAATGTTGTTGATGCTCAAAATATCATAGAATAAGTTATGGTTTATAAACCATCTAATTTAAAGACTAGATGAGCGCAAGTAAGTAGACAAATTAGTTAAGTTCACAATAAAACAACAATACGTATAAGTATTACGTAGCAAAGGTAGGTACTTATTATTTTGCAATGCTATTATTTAAAATATTTATCATCCTAAATTCCCTAGGTTTTAATCTACGTTCTTTGGCTGATACACAGTTATTGATTCGAATATTATATTATTGTTTGCCGGATTCGCAATTTACAGCTACATGTCAGCGCACCCAGTCGTTCCTCATCGCTCTCAAGAACGAATAAACAGCTCATCACTCGACCACAAGTACCATGCCCTCACGCGTCGAATTCCCTGTAACTCGCTGACCCGAATACGAGGAACTACGGATGTCTCACAGTCACTTCCAATCTCGATGCGATCGGAACGACTTTGATCTATTTCTGGACGTGCGACAACACTACTCTCGGGATTGTTAACAAACATACAATTTATGAGAGAGGCTGCAAGTGCGGTAAGTCTGATTAGTCGTGTTTTAGACTAAGATCGCCATTATTTGAGGTTATACTGAGTCAAGATTCTTTGTATTCATAAAAGTTGAAATAAGAAACCAAAAATTGCGCACGGGCGGGACTCGAACCAGCATCTTTTTGGCTAACCGGGCCAAATGCTCTTCCAATTGAGCTACCGTGCATGTTGTTCTAACTAAGCCATCAAGAATCCTTTAGAGATCTAACCCGAAGCTTAAAATATGTCACCGCGTTTTTCTGGGTCTGTCAACTACTTTTAAAAAAGCCTAATGCAACATAGGTAATAATGATCTATCTCAGAGTCTACCTATGTTAACTTATGCTATAATTGCGGAAATGGCCCGTCATTTATTGTTATATAAAATAATAATATCTAAATAAGAGTTTGTGAGACATCCGAAATGCAAAATTTTTACAAAAGGTTACTAGCGCTATGTGACATTCTCTAAAACTTATACCTTAGTAGAACTAAAGCAGAAATGAAATAACATGTCAATATTCCGGGTCAAATAATTTAATAAAAGTAAGTATTTCTTGAAAATTTTTGATTCCCAAAACGAAACACGTTCAACTCACCAGCTGTTCAAAACTAATAGCTCTGAAGTTATAAAACAGTTTCCACCAACTTCGCCACTAACATACTTTAAACCTACGTTTTAAAACTATTTTTTTATACCAGCCTGAAACGACCTCTGCAATGCAAAGTTACCGCATTACGTACAATGGTATGGTACCTACTACAGTCTATAGGGACATTATCCTGCTGCTAATTTATCATCCGCAGTCGCAGCTCGGTTTCCTTAGGTAAGTAAGCAAACTTAATTAGAACTTGAGATGTAAGAAGTTGCGGATAAAAGGGTACTTGTATACAGAATTAATATTACCTCGGCGCCAAGTATCGCGCATATGGCGTAATTTGGTAAGCAGGATTTATGCGAGTTTGTGTTTCGGCTGAACTTTAATTGGTGGGAAGTGGAAGCGTAAATGAAAACTATGGTCTTGGAACATGTTTCAGAAACTTTTATGGTTATATGTGAAAGATGTTTCTTATAATAAGCAGAGGAGTAATGAATGTAGGTGTAGATGATGAATTTCGCACTTGCACTAGTGAAAAGGCGTTCAGTCAGAACGTTAAAATTAGGTACACTTGCCTAAAATGTGCATACGCGTATTTCTTCGGTTACTCAGTAAAAAATAATAATAGAAAAGCTATAGGTAGATTGCCTACTATCCATCCATAATCCATTTAAATACCAATAATGTTTACTTACTTCAAGTTGCTTTACTTATTATAGCTATTAAAAATAGCAAAAAGTATATGTAAGTAAATAATTAATAAATATAAAACCTATAATCCTATATATTTAATATTCAATCTTCATTCACATACATTTTGGCCAGTATTCTCCGCACATCACCAAAAATAAAAAAACTGCAACGAAAACGGCGCGAAAACTTTTTCCTTTTTCAAACACGCATTCCAAAGGGGGGTTCACACTGTCAATAGAGTCGCAATCCACAATTTGGATCCACATTCAAAAATGGAACGCGACGTGCGCGCTCTACGCGGCGCGGAAACGAACTAAGCTACCTACCCGAGGATATCCTACAGGACGTGCCGTTTGCTTATGAGGATCGATATTTACATAGTGCTTTTAATATGCAACTGTTTGGTCGTTAAAAACTATTTTAATACGAGACGTGAGCTGTAGACTGATGTTATTGGCCACATTCCTTTAGAGAGTCGATTTATTTACATGGTTATGATCGCGTCGACGGTAAAGTTCGGACAGATTAATATTGACGCAGGCAATGATTTTTTAAAATGTTTATTCATAGTAAGTTTTATCAAGTTTTAGTCTTACCATTTATTTTTATAACTCTGGGTCTACCAAAAAAGTTTTATCAAGTTGAACCAAATAAATCAAGGCGTCTTTTAATTGTAATCTTTTATATCATTATTTTAATTAATCATTACATAAAATGGCCATTTGATGTTTCTAAACGTTATCACACAATACACGACCATAAATAAAGTCCTTGTATACTCAAACTGCTCAGACTTTTATTTTAAACTTCGTCCGATTGCGTTCGTTATAAATATCTGTGTCTGAATTAAGCTAGCTGTAACTAAACAAAGAACTCCCTAGCCGTCGAATGCATACCAATAATGCATGTGGAATGGAAACGGTAATCCTCGCTTTGTGAATAACTAATTCGTTGGAATGGTGCTTCGCAACTCACATGTAGGACCGCAAAGGGAACTCTTTACGCCATACCTATTTGTTCTTGTTTCCTTTGCTAGGTGTATTTGCGAACGTTTATATTTCTTTTTGGCTAACACGTGGCCAGTGTCATGGTTATTTTTTTCTCTGGTTCTATGAAATGGAAAAACAACAAACTTATAACGGAAATATAATTTACATATGTTTTATATTACCAAGAATATACTTCATTAGTGTAGTTTTTTTTTGCTTGATATAAAGTGTAAATAAATATACCCTTCAAGTAATAATATCCCTTTATTTGACAATGGCATAATAACGAGTATTAGGTACTTTCCATACGCATTAATTTAAACACCCCATCGCTAACTTTTATTAAGTCAAGTTATTTATAATAATGTATTCGCATCTCGCGAGCGATATCTTCACGAGCTAACATGCTGACACAAACATGGTCGCGTATTATTAAAATAATCTAAGTAAAAGCTGTTTGAGGGAGTTAACACACGTTACGGACGTCGTTTATGTAAATAGCTTTTAATGCATGTAGACAACATTCCTGAAATATTAATGAACTAATTTTAATACTGCATACATGATTCCACGCTTAATTACAGTAATTACACTGTTTTGTGGACTAAATAATGTTGTTTAGTTTTTCAGGATGTATTTTATTTTTATTTCCGTTGAAATAGAATTAGGTAACGATATAATTAAGCACTAATAGGTTAAGGCATATACTTCAAATAGGAAAAAAATGTATCAAAAGTACTCACCTAAACTTGTTTAATGCGAAAACGAGAAGCTAGGACTAAATATTTACAAACGCAATTACTTCCACCAATACAAAAGCAAAACGAAAAACGAAACGCACAACACCGTCAAAATTGCAGTCCACAGATTAAAATGGTAGACATTAAAAATGGCGTCACATCCTCTTTATTGCTTTGCGTCTAGCACCACAATGGAAAACTATCCACAATTTTTATTATAGGGTAGGTGCACACTAGTCCGATTTTGGATGTTGTCCAGAGATTCAGACCTAGGACAGCCTGTGCCAAGGCTAGGTTCGCCTTGAAAATAATCTTAAAAATTGAGGGATATCCGTGCCAAGTCCGATTGTTATTTGTTTTGATGGGGGCCAGAAAAATAAGATATGTCTGTGGGTTTGGGTAAATGAAAGTTCGGATTTGGATTCAGACAAAAGTACTCCTCGATGCCAGAAAAGTTATGGATGGTTATTTGCGATTCTATATTTGTTAAACCTGTACATTTCTTTAAAGTAAGATATGTACTTAGTGATATGAAATATTTTTTTAAAACATCTGTTTCTTCTTATTTCCCATCCCTATAAAGATTTGATTTCAATGCATACTACTCGAATGAAACAAAATTGATGAAGCGCGATTGCGTACTAGAAATCATTTTAGTGCGTGTTATGTGGTAAGTAAGTGCGTACGAAAAACTTATAAATCTTATCAGATGTCACAAAAATTTGGTACTTCACTTTTTTTACGTACGGACATAGAATGGCTTTAGGTAGGAAACCATTCCAAGATGAGCTCTACCAACGACAGTTCAGTAAAAATGTGTCTTGAGGATATGACATTATTCATCATAGCTTTAACTTCAGAAGAACTTAGCCTAATATATTTAAAGGTCAGGGCTACCAAATTGGATTATGTCCAAGATCCATATTAGCTGAAGTGAATACAATATGACCCAAATAACATTCGTTTAGTTGCACAATATGGGACAGAAATATCGATTAAGACTGACCCTAAAATATAGGTATAGGGTGCATAACCCCTGCTTTGAAGCCTCACTGACTCATACGAAGGGACGGCTCATGTGTTAAAACCATTTTGAACTGTATTAATAGGTGTTTTTGATATTATTTTTAAAATGTATGTAATGACAGTATTGGCAAGGTGGTTAAATATTTGGACACAATGTTTATTAAGTTTGCGGTTCTGTTTAAATATTTGTTTTAACTATGTTTACTTTATTGACCTCAAAATATTACATGAATCAGACCAAAACTCAAACTAAGTACTTAAACAGAATGCCTTATGCAAAAAAAACTTCATAGAATACGAAAGAAGAATCGTTTGCATCTTCCAATAAAAACTTGGAATAAATAGCAGGTATTCTTTAGTAGAGAAAATATTGCTTGCAAGGACTGAGAAATTTCAATAGAAATATCTAGGCAAGTTATGAAATGTTTAATACCCCTGACTCCTGGCTAGTCAGGCTTCGCAAACTCAGGTCTGAAGATATTTAATTAAAATTAGCTTTGAAGGGATGTGTGCATACTTCCCCTATATCATACAGCTTGTTGATTTAATTTTGAAATATCAAACTTCCTAGCTGTAGAAATGGGGCTAGAGCTTTCTAAGAGGTTTTAACATACGCGATAGCAGTAAAAGTTTGAAAAATAAAATTGTTCCCGACACCCTGTATGTTTTAGTGCAGATAATTTAAAAATCGACGTAAAGTTAATATTTACAGTCGGTTCGTAAGTCGTTTTGTAAGACCTTGTATGTGGATTTTCACTTGCTTGACTTAGCGGTCGTGAGGATATAAAAACATTTATAAAGGACGATTAGTTTCATAAAAAATTAGGAACAGATTAAACAAACCAACAAAAAAATACTGTCCTACATAAATATTAATAAAACCCTAAAATTTTCAAAGTCAGAGTGAACAGGCTTCTTCTGGATGAGCTTGCTCCATCGTCATCTCTGTCTATGCCACGTTTACGTTTAGTCTGGAGACAAGAACGAACCCAATCCAAATAAAAAAAAGAAGTATGTGTAAATTGAAAAATTACGTAATGTAACCTTTTTATCTCGACATAATGTTTTAAGAAGGCCCTCATTCTGTCTGATTCTGCGACCAACATTGCCCTCCATCTTTATGTTGGACGTCTTCTGAGCTGCTTAACGGAAGGTCATATAAATCTCTGCATTTAATAGAAAAAATAGTGGATGTAGTTATAAATATTGGTTCTTGAACTATTCTCGGTCGTAGTTTGTAAATGCCTTCAATGGCAAAGACAGTATAATGCGTTTCTTAACCCACGCAGTCGCCTACGCGGCGCCTTCTAGGCGAGGAATGAGGAGTCTTGGGTGAAATGCGCATGATATTTGTATTATAAGACCTTTAAAGGCATAATTATATTTATAGTATGTAAATTATGGTATGTATATAATATTATTATTCTACACTTTAGTATTTTGTTGCAATTTTAATATCTATTTACAACAGTCTCCTGCACCCATCACAATCTCTCTGCATGACCTAAAGGTATGACTGGGAGAGAATGCTTTTAGCATTAAGTGCACCTTTTGTACACTTTTATTTGTGCAATAAAGTTTTTAAATAAATAAAAAAATAAATTAAAAAAATAAATAAAGGCAAAACCTATAAATATAGTAATTAACACAATTTGCACTTTAAGACCTATATTTAGATCAATCGGAAATTAAGTTAAATAATCTTGGTATTACCGTTCAGATGTGGTTCAGATGCAAATAGGAAATCTTATTTTATTTATTTAAACTTCACTGTGAACTCACAAAAAAAACTGTGACTTGGGTTGGATGAAGTACCTAACATTAAACACATTATTTGAAAAAAAAATTGACACATTATTTGAAAAAAATGTGCATGTCAGCTTAATGCGTTATGTGCTGTAGCTTATGTGCGTTAGCAAAAACTCATTTTTCCATGACTCTTCGATTAAAAATACTTAGACGACAAACAGTAATACCACTTATATTAAACGCCATTCAGTTTTGAATATTCCATAAAGCCATTATAAGTAAGGAGAGCTTCTAGGATGTTTTAAATTTATTCACACCTGCACCCCTCTCCGAATATAAATTTTAAAGCGGCATCGCTTTGTAAGGCGGCCTTACCATTTGTTATGTAAGTGCAAAGAATTTAATGTTAAGGATATAATAATGGAACAGGCATATCGTAACCATATGAAAATACAATACTACAAAACTAAAGTGAGTTCAAACAATAAAACAGCGATATGACCGCCTAGCTACCTACGTAGTTGTATAATTCCAAAACGAATTTGTAACTGACCTATTTGATGCGCAATAAAGAGTTAACTTATCTCATTATATTATAAGCGCAGCATGAGTTAGAAATTTGTGATCTATTAATAAAAAATATTTTGAAAAAATAAACCGCCTTAAATATTTTATGATTTTTTAGTTACTCATAATAATATCTGAAAAACTACGGAACTGATTTTTATGAAACTAACACTGTACCCTGAGTTGATATATATTATAAGTATATATATTATATATATATATATACACATTATATATAAGTATATTTTTATTTTATTTTGTTAGAACACAAAACAGTTTACAATTGAGGTGAAACATTTTTTTTACATAATGTAATTAAAACTAAACTGTAAGCCAAAACATGTGCTTTAGGAAAGTTCATAATAATAATATATTTTCTATATTCTAAATTAAAATTTCAAATAAGTCATATATCTTGTCGTCGTATTTGCGACACGTTTTTTTGCTTGGCATAGCTTCTCGATACGTAGTAAGAAATAACAGCTCTCTGTTAAGAACTAAGTATATACCGTCGATATATTTAGAACATAATGACAGGTAGGTACATATACCTATTGATTGAAGGAACAATCGATTTATGGGCCCTTGTTGATTGTTCCAATCGAATCGTCTGCACGCTCTGATTATTTCAGTGTGGGCTGTAAAAATCGAGTCGAGATACTCTACTAGTAGCAAACCCACGTGTTGTAATAAAACAAAATAAGATAAAAAATAAGCTGGATGTGTGTATAGGCATAATTTTGTGAACATTAGTCTGCTAACGGAATTAAGTTAAAAAAATACTGTCAAGAAGATACTTTAGAACATATTTTTCTTCTTATCCAACTTATTATAATGATAATAATGTGGCTTCTGAATTCATAATTCCAATTCAAATGCTTTTCATTGTTGCTTTTACATTGGGTAGATTAAACTTGTTACTTTCTGTGGCCTTTTCGTACCTTTGGTCACAATCACAAAACAGAACTCTTTTTATCGTCCATAGCAAATCCGGAAAAGCCGTATAAATCAGGTGGACCGAGGAAAATTGCAAAAAAGGAAAACACAATATTTATAAACCGGATGAAAAACGATGTTTTTGTAGTGTCGCCCTAAACGTTTCACACTAATGGGTGGGACCAAAGGGGAAGTGTGACTAATACCTGGATGACCATAACTGCTATGGGAAATACAACCTTACTTGTATAGCTATATGAACGAATAGTGATGGAAAAGCCACTGACCGATTTAAGGACTACGAATCCGAACTTTATCGACACTAGACAAAGCACTTCGTGTAAAAAATGCTGACGACTGTACCGTTTTGGTACTTGCTGGTCAATTTAGAGCTTTATCGCAAACAGTAAAAGAAATGGTTTGTTAGCGATAGTGGGATGCGTTAATTAAGATTGACAGGTGAATAATGGTGACTCATTTGATGCCATTTCACGGATGTTTATAGAAAATTCAGCACGTTAGGGGAAACTGTGGGGGAAATCACGGATAGGGAATGACGTGTGAGCTGTATTTATGTACTAAAACCCCTTAGTATGTATTTAGAAAAGACTTCAGTAACTACTTAGGTACTGTTAGTTCATACTGGATTTGGTAGTTATTTGACATACTAATTAATTTACTTCCTTACATACTTTTTTAATTAGGGCAACGTATACAAAGTGCATTTTGCAAACATAAAATAAGTACTTAAGAGTACATTCCACTATTTATCTATGTTTTTTTCGTTACTAAGAAATTAAACCGTCACCACAAAAAATGCAAACACTGCATCTCAGTTATGTATGCAATGATAAAAATTTGATCACTACCTAACGCCGCATTGCACCGGGCACGACCGTAGTTTTCTATATTTTTTTTGTCCCGATAGGCTGAAACATTAGCTCACAAAACAAAACGTGAGCATGTTTGGACCGCATCCAACTGCAGACGTGTTAGGGTGAAAAACGACAAGTAGAGACGTTCCACTCCGTAGCAAGATGTCGATTTGCTGTCTATGTTACTTAAGTCTGCTTCTCAGCATGTGGAAAAAAGATGGAACATAAGTACGGAACAATGTCGAACAGATTGGATTAGAAACTAAGTATTAGAGATAGGCCACTTCGATATTGAAGAATGAAATATTTTGTGGCCGAATAAAAAATGCATTTTAGCATAAAAAATAATGATAATTAAAAGTTTGTAAGCAATGCATGCTAAAAAGAATGATTCTCATTTGGTTAACTTTCTTAAATTCAAAAACAGGTTATTCACATTAGTTGAAAAACTCAGTAGTACTTATCACGTTGTATTTTGTGCGTACACAATATGTTGACACAAGTATTTCACATACGCTACTGAGTTTAACAATATGTATTGTTAATTGTTATGTAGTAGTAGTAGGTAGTTACGCTACTAAAACAATAGTAACATCACTAAATGAAGTTACAAGCCATAATTTATCTCGGTTATCTGAATAAGTCAAATACGTATTCATTCAAAGCGACAGAGAACTATTCGATATCCAGAACTTAAATCAAGACATGAATGATAAGCCGACAAATACCAGTTCGAAAGTTCAATAACTATTCAAGTCGGTGGAATTTATTAGTAGAATTCGAGTCGAAGTTTATACTTGGTTGTCTCTTCAAACAGATCTGTTTCCAAAGAGTAGTGAAGACATCAAGATATTTGGTAATGACATCAACTAGTCGAAATATCAACTAAAATTGAGTTTATTTAGACAATCAATAGGTAATGCATAGGCCTATCTGATATTTTTTGGCAGTGTGTAATAAAACGTAGGTACAAATGTGTGTACCAGTACCAGGTAGGTACAAACTATATAGGTACTAATTGTGATTGTGACACATACAATCATTCTATGTACGATAAAATAGGGTTAAATGATACCTAAAGTAGAATTAAAGTAAACTTAACTAGAAAAGATTCTTGAGTCGATACTAGCTCTCTACCTAAGGGGCCTGGGAATACTAGTAAAAAACTAAGTATTACTTCAGAAGAGCACTTTGTAGGAGTGCTGGTACGAACTAAGGAAAACTACAAGTTTGTTTAAGATTAGGTACCCCGTCTTCATTGTGTTGTGGGAATTACTTTGAAAGTTTATCTTGTCGTGTGCTTAGTGTAAAAAGTGGGTAGATGTAGAAATATTTTTTGCCTAGCAGAAGTTTCAAGAATAGAGAATCTGTTTAGCTAACGAAGTAGGTAATAGTGGTTGCTTGTATTCCGTGTTTTGATAAGGTAAAAAACAATTGGCTTTCCTGATATACTACGAATGTAGATTTAAATATTACTTATTTATTGGGGATTATTGTCACATTACATTGTCACATTCATAGTTTTTATTTATTACCCATATCATATATATGGGTTTGCTCGTGTCTCTAGACTATTCATGTTAATAGCCATCAGCATCAGAACAGAAATAGCAAGTGAGGTACGCCTTGCAGAGCTAATTACTTAGACAGATTTAAAATAATCCTGTGCAGCAAAATGGCTTGTTAAGCTTAAATTGTAGCTACAGGACTGCAAAAGAGCCACTTAAAGCACTGTTGACAACTGAATGTTAGAAGCAGAGCACACTCTTGGATTAGCTTGATAGATGTTACTGGAGTTACGTATCGTAGTATTGTTGATTTAGTCTATATGCATTATATTACAAAAGTTATTAGTCTAGTAGAGCATCGTGTTATAGTTTATATTGTTATTTTTAATAGAGAGTTTCAATTATGCATAGTAATTGCATGATGGCGCTCATAAACCAACCTAAAGCTATCATTAGTTACATTTTTTAATAAAATAAATGTGCCACTGTAGACTGTAATTAAACTTTTAATAATAGAAGAGACGACTTTTCTTTCATATGCGCCTTCCTATCCCAAAATTTCATGACCTTTTAATTTTGTTAGGTAACCTTTTGCCTGATCTGTTTAAAGAGGCCGCCATTACCAAAAATCGGTAGAAATATACATATTATGAACTAGCGGTCGCCCGCGGCTCCGCCCGCGTGGATGTCGGTTACCGCTGCAAAAAGCCTACCCAGGAAAGACACGGTCAGCAAACAAAATGATTCCTAGGTCAAATCACAGACACCGACACTAACATCGATTTCTATCCTAGTTTACTCTCCAAGTGATGTTGAGTCAAATAAAAAAAAGCCCCATCAAAATCGGTCCAGTAGATTCTGAGATTAGCTCGAACAAACAGACAGAAAGACAGACAGACAGACAGACAGACAAAAAATTCAAAAAACAATATTTTTGGTATTGGTATCTATTACGTGTAAGAAGCCCCTTCAATGCATTTTTTTTTAAATATGCAATGTACAGAATTCACCTACTTTACAGTTTTATTAATCCAATGTTCTGCCTACCCCCTAAGTCAATTAGCGTGATTATTTATATCTCAGTTTACTTTCCAGGTGACACTGAGTCAAATGAAAAAAGTCCCATCAAAATCGGTCCAGTAGTTGCTGAGATTCAATTTTCTGCCTACCCTCTAAGTCTATTGGCGTGATTATTTTTATCCTAGTTTACTGTCCAAGTGATGCTGAGTCAAATAAAAAAAGCCCCATCAAAATCGGTTCAGTAGATTCTGAGATTAGCTCGAACAAACAGACAGAAAGACAGACAGACAGACAAAAAATTCAAAAAAAATATTTTTGGTATCTATTACGTGTATAAGAAGCCCCCTCAATGCATTTTTTTTAAATATTCAATGTACAGAATTCACCTACTTTACAGTTTTATTATATGTATATATTATTATATGTATATGTATATAGATATTATTTAGGGGATGCATTTCGTAAAGTCATAGCTGGCATGTTTTTCTGCTTCAATCAAATCAATGGCCTTTTCACAAATTTCAGACGATTTATGGTGTAACGTTTGAAGTAAAACTCTTTTCATAGCTAAATAATTGATACAATAATTTTTGAAGTAATTATCAGTGTAAGTGAACGAGTTAGTGACTTTCGCTTTTACGTATTAAGATTTACTAGCAAATTAGCGTAAGTTCAGATATTAATCACCATACTCTGCTAGATTAAAGCTAAAAAACGTTCTAGTCAGAAGTAGGTAGTTAGGTACCGTACGTTTAGTTTGTACAATACAGCCTGCGGTTACCTGGCACAGCTGAGAACAGTTCGGCTGTTTGCTTGTGTGCACTATGCTTTGTTTTGTTTTATTTAGCCCAGCATTTTGGTATTTTGCATCGCATGAAAACTTTTCCGATGAAAAATCCGTGAGGAAAAGTCACTGTTCTGTAAAATATGAAAAGTGTAGTTTTTCAGAGATTTTCTGATACGAGTATGTAATGTGTACTAAATACTAATACCAATACGAAAAACCTTTAAACGAAACCTTCAGTGGATACATTATTAAGAATAATAATCTGGTGACCACATAATAATAAGTCGATAAGGAACTTAATTGGGCTTTAAATAATCAATATCACAACGACATACATACACCAAGTCATCTAAATCCAACACGTGTCAACTTCACAAGCATTCTCCAAAGGCACAGACTAAAATACAAGTCTACAGAAGCGCCACTCCTCTGCAGTTGGCAATAATTGATGAAGCAACACAGCTAATCTGTACCTCTCCTAGCAAAAAGACGATGCCTAGGCGCCAGCCTGGCAGATGTCCAAGTCTGATTTTATGCTGTTGTTAGTGTTGCCTATCTAAATTTCCGTTTTAGTCGCTAGAGATAAGACTAGTTAGTTTTCAATTTACTAAAAGAAAAAAAAAAGAGATCGATGATGCTCTATGGTTAAGTTGCACCAAATGCGTTTACCTTTTAATCGCGTATTTCAGACGTCTTATGGGTAGTTGTATTTTGCTTTGTTTTCGTTTTGTCCCATTAATGTTAAGAAGGCAGAATCAGATTAGGATTTATTTAGTTCACGTAATCTTTTCAAGAAATTACGTCTCCGTAGTCATCATTTTGGTGTGCTGAGAGCCTCAGATTCCTCTACGCTCACAAACACCAAGATTAATATTAAACTGACAGTTTGCGTTTTATGTAAACAATAACTGAAATGAATCACATATCCATCTTAGCCATTTACAGATCGATAGTGATTAGACATCGACAGTTGAACATCTCTAGCAGTAACTGAGCATCATCCAGAGTTATTGCCTACTATGGTTGCGGTAGAAATACATGCGGTGCGAATTTTGGATGATAAAACCGGTTAAGTGCGTGTCGGACCCGCGCACTGAGGGTTCCGTGCCACCCTTAACTAAATTCAGGGTCATCTTACTTTCACTTAACGAAAACATCACAATATATTGCGACAGCAAAAATAACTTTGTTTTTCATAGTGTTTGTATGAAAGACAAAGTTATATTTGCGGTTGATAAAAATGTGCAATATCTCAAAAACCACTGGTTCGATCTCCTTCAAACCAATTTTCGTTGCAAGTTTTTGTTAAGATCTACATCATATATTTTTTTCAAAATTTTCACATTCTTAGTTCAAAAGTTAGATGGGGGGGGACACCCATTTTACCACTTTGGAAGCGTCTATATCTCAAACCTTACACTTAGAAAAAATGGTTTTAGAAACCTCAACATCATTTTAAAAGACCTATCCATAGACACCCCACACGCATAGGTTTGAGTAAAAAAAAAATTTTAGGTTTTAGTTTTATGTATGGGAGCCCCCCCTTAAATATTATTTTTTCTTACTTTTTGTATCTGAATCGAAAAGCGGTGAACAAAATACACCTACCTACCAAGTTTCAGCTATGTGATGCTTATAGTTTCAGAATAAAGTGGCTGTGACATACGGACGGACAGACAGACAGACAGACAGACAGACAGACAGACAGACAGACAGACAGACAGACAGACTTGACGAAACTATAAGGGTTCCGTTTTTTGCCATTCGGCTACGGAACCCTAAAAAGCACATGGGTGCACTGTGGGAGCATAAAACTGGTGCTCAGACCAGACTCAGAAAGTATGTTTTTTTCTGTATTTATCTTTCGCAGACACTTCTTTGAAGATCTGTTTGTTAATAAATACTATAGGTAAGTTATTTTATCCACTATCTGTTAAGTTGTAAGTTCAGTATATACCGAACGACAAAAAACGGCTTTTTAGGATGTTACTCACGCATAGTAAGAAATTACCTAGTAACCACTTTAGTAGGTATCTCATTTCTTACATTTCATTGAGGTGATTATAACCATTAGTTGGCGTAGCACTAATATAATAGTCTTCTCTCCGCACTTAGTGTCATCATCCATCCATCATCTAAGAGCTAGGCTTTTGTCGGAGTATAGGTTTTTCGTACTTTACGCTCTTCCGCCATTCTCTTGACCTCTTGATACGATGCAACATTAATTTTTACTTTTTGAAGCATATAGCTTATGGTTTTCCTCCCTTCCTTCTATCTTCTATTCTTCCCTCTATTATGGTTCTGACGAAGCTGTCGCGTATCAAGTGTCCCAACATTTGCCCTCTTCTCTACCAAGCCAGAAGTCGTGTTCATTCAGGCTATTAAACTAAAGTGAAAATAATAAGTATGACTAACAAACTACTTCAACCAATTAAAAACAATGTGTCACACCAAAAAGAGTTGGACACAACTCATTACTCGTGACGGACAGACAGACAGCCGCCGAATATAGATTAGGAACAAAGGAAGCGAGAGTTTCCTGCTTGTTTTAACTACGTGCCTTCCTGTGAGTTACGATTGTCGTTGAGCAATTTAGGTTTTTTCATAGAAATATTTAACGATGTTCGAGTTGATTTTAAGGTACTGCAAATCTATACTAATCTATACTAATATTATAAAGCTGAAGAGTTTGTTTGTTTGTTTGTTTGTTTGAACGCGCTAATCTCTGAAACTACTGGTTCGAATTGAATAATTCTTGTTGTGTTGGATAGTCCAGTTATAGAGGAAGGCTATAGGCTATATAACATCACGCTATGACCAATAGGAGCAAAGATATAGTGGTAAATGTGTAAAAAACGGGAGAAAGAAGTCACTATTCCACGCGGACGAAGTCGCGAGCAAAAGCTAGTGTTTTATAGGCCAAAAGTTTCATTAAGAAAGATGTAGGATACTTTTACCTATTTTCTTAAATTCTATATGTTAAGAGAAAGGCCAGAGAAGTGGCAAGAAAAGACTAGTACCTAGTACCTATTGGAACATTCTGTTAAATACTTTTTGTTCTTCGAGTACGATTTCATTCAAGTTCTTAAATCTTTTTCAAGCCATATATTGTTGGAGACACTACATATGGATGAAACCCAGGCAATAGATCTAATTCGCATCAGTGACTCCCGCCAAATAGATACCTTGAGTTACGTAAAAGAATATACTCCGAAGAAAACTCAATACATAGCTGACTCGAAACATTTATCGAGTAAATAAAAGCAAAAGCGAATCTCGCAATTTGCAGAAGTAATCTTGAATCCGGTTCTTTGATTTTCTTTAAAGGGCTTTTTATCTTATTGTGTTGTTCCGATTTTAAATCTATCTAGATGTAATACTCGTAGGTACGAGTATGTCGTAAAAGTAAAATGTTTTAAAGTAATCAAGAAGAAGGACTATGAGCACATATCTATGTTTCGTGCTTTATGTAATACTTCTTTCGAAAAATAACAATATTCGAAACGAGTAACATTAGAATTTGTCAATCAAAGGATGGAGATGGTCTACTGCACCCTCAGTGAGGGAAAAAGATAATTCTGCAGGCTACATAACTGTTTCAGGTAACTAAATAGGGGTATAAGTATCCCTCCCTTTCTCTGAAACGTATAGCCATCTGAGCTGATTTATACTTAGGCGTTGAAACAAACCCTATTTCCTACGAACATTACACACATAATGTGTTACGTTCTTTTATCCTTTTTGCTGATAGTAGAGTATGAAAAAAATCTATTTTCAGTTCACGAAGGAATAATAAAAAATGTATTAGCGGCACAGATGCGTCCGATGAGACGCGGCGAGTGTGGAAATGTATGTAAATGCGCAATGCGTCATACAACACTGTATACTCATGAATTATGGATATCTACAGGGCTACACGGGCTACCGGGTACATTCTGGTCTTTTGAGCTTGGGTGTCGTTTGAGGAGTAGTCATTTTATTCGATATCAGAAACTCTATATACATATATAATATCCGCAAAGCCAAGAATAAAAAAAAAACTTTGTAGTCAACGACACGCTGAATGCACATTGACTGTGATATACCATGTATGGAAATCAAACTCTAACTTGGCCTCTCTAGTTTCACCTACACTACCCGTATAGTCGTAGTTATTTTTTAAATTGGTAGGTCTCCGTTCCGTCGCGGGTAAAAAGCTTCATTGTTATGGTAATTATCCCCATCTTACTAAAGGAGACAATTTTTTTTGGGCCCAGTAGCAACTTGTAGCGTCTAATAATGACATTGCACCCTAAATTAATAACTTATTTTTTTTGTCAATTAGACGAAAGATAACATTTAAATGAAACCGGAATAATAAAATCGAACTAAAAGGTGCGTTGTGTTGACTATTTTTTATCACGCCATTCCTCCTTTACAAATACGTGTAAAGGAACGACGGGCTGGTCAATATAAAAACAATATCAATTATTTGAAGTACGTGATTTTGTTAAAATCACGTTTTTTCTACTTTTATTTATTTTAAACAATTGGAATCTCCGTATTAAATATTTTTATTGCTTTTGTAAGATTTTTGCATGAAATGGTTATCAAGTAAAGCCGTGGAACGGATAGCAACTCTGACAGTTATCACTGACATTGACAGGAATGACTGGAGTGTCATTTGTCACACTCTCCGTTTGGCGTTTGGCTTTCCGTCACCTTCCGTTTGTTTTGAATTGAGTGTTTGTTTTCTCCGGATTTTTAACGATAAATAGAAGCAAAAAGCATCAAGTACGGCCCCCATTCCACTAAACCGTTATCGTGTAACTGTGCAGTGAGATTTCAACGACTGTGATTTTCAGAAACGACTGAAAATGTGCGTCAACTGGTACGTGTGTGGATGTTATGATGAGTTTTCAAATATTCCCGTTAGATAACGAAAAACGAATATCGTTAATGTTTTTATGAGATTATAAGGAACAATTTAATATATGTTTAATTATAAGACGTTACAATTTATACGGGCCCATCCTCCATACAAGAAAAAAATGTCTCCTTTACCTTTTTCAAGAGCAAATAAAAATTATGAACATTCTAATTATACCTATACTAGCTTTTGCCCGCGACTTCGTTCGCGTGGACTTCAGGTTCGTCCCGTCTAGTAGCGCAAAAAATGTGTTTTTTTACGACCTCGCATTAGAAACCTCAAAAATTGTAGCCTATATGTTATTCTGATGTATAAGCTATATTGTGGTAAAGTTTCATTCAAATCCATTCAGTAGTTTTTACGTGAAAGAGTAACTAACATCCATACATCCATACATCCATACATCCATACTTACAAACTTTCGCCTTTATAATAGCAGTAGGATAGGTGTAAAGGATTTTTTAAATCAGACGCACTAAAGATTTAAACTAGCCGTGTGTGTATGTTATTATTGACTGAAAAAGAAATAAAATATTGAAGTTTCTCGCACGCACCTAATAAAG
This sequence comes from Pyrausta aurata, assembly GCA_963584085.1. Classification (NCBI taxonomy): domain Eukaryota; kingdom Metazoa; phylum Arthropoda; class Insecta; order Lepidoptera; family Crambidae; genus Pyrausta; species Pyrausta aurata. Next base: position 9,837,417 of record OY757266.1, read on the forward strand.
ATAATGAAGTCTAAATAAAATGATTTGCACTGTAGTTTTCCCATCAAATCCCCAATAAAAGGCCAAACTATAGATGTCACGAGTTTTTTTATTAATATAAGAAGGAAGTCAGCCCTGTATAAATGGAAAAATAGGGATGTATAGAAAATGTCATTATTATTGGTTTTGTGCGGTCGAACCTTTGATAGGTTTATGGGGAATATAAAAGTACATACGAAGAAGATTTTCCTGTAACAGATTCCAAGATGCTATGGTGAATATAAGCGAAACTATATTTATATAGAGCTATTCTATAATAATAATTTATTTATTTCAATCTACAAAGGATCATAATATAGTTGTCGTCCGTGTCTAGTTGTGAGCAGACGTGTTGTTAGTTAAAACTCGATCTCTTGTCTTCAATCAATAAACTTCCTTATTAACAAGTGCGTAAAACACTAGTTCTCCCAAGTGTGCGAATTGTGAGATTATTCTTATCGCGGACTTCGTGCATAACATCCATAGACTTAGCAATCGTCAGACATGCTACGATCGCCCAAGGAGAACGCGAGCTCAACGCCAGACTTAACTAAATTGAAACTAATGGAAGAGGAGGCCGGTGTAACGATTCGTAAGAGGAAACATACCGAAGATTACACCGACGCATTTAACAAATTTTCAGATAGAATGATGGCGTCCTTAAATAACTGGAAATCGGAAATCGTCAGGGATAATTCTCTCATCAATGAGACTCTTAATTCACTGAAAGATAATCTCGCTGATATAAACCAAACCTCTCAGGATTTAAAGACCGAGATGATAAATATCCGCTCAGAATACTCGGATATCAAAAAATCAGTACAATCGCTCGACAACCGATTCACAGCCTTAGAGAAGGAAATAGTCCTTTTGCAAGAATCTACTCAGTTCTGCAGTGATCAACAAGACAATATCACTAAAAAAGTTGAGTTATTTAACAAAGATATAAAGAAAATTAACATCTTAGAAAGCGAGTTAGAAGCAATAAAAAAACAAAATCGCCAATTACAACTGGAAATGAATTTAGCTGAGCAGAGAGATAGATTGCTTAATTTGGAGATTATGGGTGTGCCAGAGGAGAAGGGGGAAGATTTAAACACGATGATTCTAACGATGGCAAAAAAGTTAAATATAGATCTGAATAAAACAGACATAGTGCAAGTTAACAGAGTAACACCTAAGACTAAAGCGCCAGGGAGGCCTAGAGCGATCATTGCAAAATTGAAATCCCTTATACTTAGAGACAATTTCATCTCATCTGCACGCAAATATCGCCTATCACCAGAAGACTTCAATTTGCGAGGTGCCTCTAAATCCATCTACGTGAATGAGCACTTGACTATTACCAATAAATTATTACTACAGAGATGCAAACAGCTGGCTAAAATGAAAGATTATCAGTATACTTGGACCAAATATGGAAAAATCTACGTACGTAAAAACGACACAAGTCCAGCGATCTTGATAACTGCGGAAGAAGACTTCAAAAAAATTTTTTAGGACTGGCTGAAACTATTGGTTTAGTGATTATATGTTTGATAATATGTTGCGTAGTTAAGCAAATGTATTTATTTAAAAATGTGATGTTATGTTTTGCCCTTTCTACTAGCTTACTTACGTCTATGGCGGCCCGAGTAAACAACAATCTTCCAGCATTATGCACTCGACCAAAACATGTGAGTCTTTTCTTACGCTGCATTCCCTATACACACAATGACTTACTTATAACTATGATTCCTTCGTGCTATGATAATTTAAAGTCATTAATGCTTATGTCAATTGTTTATTATTTGCGCGTTTCCATTGTATTAGTTTCGCATATTATGCACAAACAACTAACTTTATTACGAGCATATTATAACTCTGTTTTCATGGTTTTACTTTTAATAAAACAGAACTTAAATCGCAGTGTTACCGTAAACTACCTTATGCATTTTAACACTACAATACGTTATAAACCAAAATGCTTTTGCTGCGGTACCGATATCGCGCACCTGTTTTTAACGCGTACGCTGTACAACAGTGGTCTTAGCTGTAGCCAGTGCTACACGATTCCTACGAAGATAGTTGCAACTTACCCTCACGAATACAATACAAGCAATTATTATTTTAAGCCACCGCTTTTTACCATTATTTTGATTGCCGAAGTAATGTATGTTTTGATATTATCATTATTAAGTAAAGTAAACAATACCTACGGAGTCTCGCGCGAAGTGTCAAGCAAATATGTATTACACACTACAAAGAACATTATTTTCTTAAATATATTTAGGGTCATTGCAAAATCGAGTGAACTATATTATTGGAGTTTCGTAAAACTCGATGGCTCCTAGTTTAACCGTCTTCTATCAGAACGTACGTGGTTTAAGAACAAAATGTTTGCAGTTCAGACAAAGTTTATACTCTAGTACTTACGATGTCGTGGTTATAACTGAGTCGTGGTTACTGGATAGTTTTTTTGATGGGGAGGTATCTGTTGGTGGGTATGACGTTTTTCGACGGGACCGTGATCTTGGTTCAAGCGGTAAGACAAAGGGGGGTGGAGTAATGGTTTTAGTTAAAAGTAGTCTCGGGGCGCGTCGTTATGATGATCATGAACCGCTGCCGCCCGTTGAAATGTTGGCGGTCTCGATACCTGCGCAAACACTTAGTTCGTCTGCTGCCCTGCATATAAGCGCTGTTTATGTTCCACCAGATAGCAGCCGTATTCCACAAGATATTTACTCTGTAATAAACTCAATAAACAGTAACTTCAATTGCAATCCAAAAGACAATTATTTAATACTGGGTGATTTTAATTTGCCATGTATTGAATGGATTAATAATAATCCAACTTTTCTTAAAAACGGACCCGTATTGGTACAGAACGCGGCCATTCAACTTATAAACGATTTGTCCCTCTTAGGATTTTCTCAGTTTAACAATTTACTTAACCATGCAGGGAACACCCTAGATCTAGCGTTCTGTAACTTACCGCTTATAATAGAAAAGTGTTCTCCGTTTGTCAGTGAGGACTGTGCTCACCCTTCATTTCATGCGGAAGTGATGGATTTAGCGATTAAGCCTCTGATCGAGTCAAATAGTTTAAGGCGCAATTATAAGCGAGGAGACTACGATAGTTTGAACAAACATTTCTCAGAAATCGATTGGCAGTGTCTTGTGGGATCAAGCACAGTAAATGACGCTACAGATTTGTTTTACAGCATTGTTAATGACGCTATATCAAATTTTGTCCCCTTTGCACGACAGCGTAGCTCGGCTCATAAATATCCAGTCTGGTTCAGTAAATCTCTGATTAAAATAATAAAAGAAAAAGCCAAAGCGCATTCAAGGTGGAAAAAATATAATAATCTCCTCGATTACGATGAGTTTTCTTTGTTGCGTAAAAGACAACGCCGTGTCCAAGAAGCTTGCTATAAAAAATATATCAGTAATGTCGAAAACTCGGTAAAAAACTGTCCTAAGATGTTTTGGTCGTATATCAAGTCACTGCGTGGGGGATCGAACTACCCAAGGACCCTAACGCTAGGCTCCAGCACCTACACAGATGGATTATCAATTTGTGAAGCGTTTAGCGAGTTCTTTAAAAGTGTTTTTGGTGATTCTAGCATCACATCACGACCTATTTCGCAAATTTCTATGAGCGCCGACTCAATCTCAACATTCAACATTACTGTTGAGACTGTACATAAGTCACTAACCAGCCTGGATTGCTCAAAGGGTGCCGGCTGTGACGGCATTCCCCCCTTCTTCTGGAAACATTGCGCTAAATCATTAGCATTGCCGCTATTCATTATCTTTAACCGATCTTTAGGTGAGAGCACTTTTCCCACTGCATGGAAAAGTGCCCATATTATACCTCTGCATAAGAAGGGCTCAAAAACATGCGTGGAGAACTACAGAGGCATATCAATACTAAATACATTAGGTAAAGTTTTTGAAAAACTTGTTTATGATGCCTTATATCCCGTTATTCATAAAGGTATGTCGGACTGTCAGCATGGCTTCTTGCGCCGTCGATCCGCTATCACGAATCTGTCATCTTTCACTAATTACGTCTTGACAAATATGGACGGTGGTGGGCAGGTTGATGTGGTATACACTGACTTCGAAAATGCTTTCGATCGTGTGGACCACATCATCTTGCTACATAAGCTGTATGAGCTGGGTATTCATGGAGACCTACTTCGTTGGATAAGATCTTACTTAGAAAATCGTTCTCAAGCTGTAGTGCTAGGTGGCTTCAGATCAAATTTTGTGAAGATACCTACTGGTGTCCCACAGGGTTCGCACCTTGGGCCTTTATTCTACAACGCATATCTTTACGACATAGGGTTACATGTCAGACATGCCGAACACTTGCTATACGCGGATGACAAAAAAGTATTTTTCCGCATCAGAAATTTACGTGATTGCGAATCTTTGCAATCTGATCTCGATAGGCTTAACGAGTACTACATTCAAAATAAAATCACTGTAAACATAGGTAAGTGTCAGTCTATCATATTTACACGAAAACTGAATCCTATTAAATACGCATATGCCTTCAATAATAACCCTATTAAGGCAGTTAAGGAAGTCCGTGACCTTGGTGTTATTTTAGACAGTAAACTGACACTATCTGCCCACATTGATTGCGTTGTCAATAAAGCGTTTAGAAATTTGGGTTTCGTATTGCGATCATGTAGGCCCTTCAGCGATATTTCTACCATTAAAACGGTTTACTTTGCATTTGTTCGCAGCATATTAGAATATGCTAGTTCTATCTGGTCGCCACAATACAATACATACATAGATTCTCTTGAGCGTATTCAGAAAAAATTTACTAGCCATCTTGATTATCGTCTTCGTTTTACTTCTGACTCCTATCTTAGTAGCTGTCAACGTCACAATCTCTTGACTCTCGACGAGAGAAGAGACATGCTGGATATGTGTTTATTATTTGATATCTTGAATGGACACCTGGACTGCGCGGATTTGGTGGCGGGTGTCGCGCTGCGCACACCGAGGCGCCGCACTCGCCACACACCTCTGCTGCACACACCTCGACACTCCTCTAATTATGCTAAAAATAATGTCCTAACGCGTATCGCACACACGTATAACACCAAATTTAGTGAACTGGAATTATTCGGTATATCAAAGCACACCTTTAAACGTCACATTGCAAAATATCTTAAAGAACGTACAGGAGAGGGCATCGTTTAAATATATTTGTACACCTCATTATTTTATACTTTTATCTCCTCACTCTCTATGTAGTGGTCATTAAGAGCCGATCCCAAGATTATTCATAATCGTAGGGCTACAACAACAACAACAACTGCGCTTTTAAAATTTGACGTTTTTTCTTCTTCTTTTTTATTCTTTTACCTACTCTCGTGTTATGGGAATGTAGCAAATTACACTTTAGGTTGTTCTCGGGCCGCCCGTTGGGCACGCTCTGATACGGTCGCCCACCAGACAAATCTGACTAAGTTTTGTTTCACTTTTTATAATTTTTTTGCCTGCCTCGATGTTTGATTGTCCGTGCGCTAAAACTTTGCACAGCAATTATTCATTGAAAGCACTTTTTATGTCCATGAATGCAACGGAATATTCATTGTTAACGTTAAGTTAAGTTAAGTCTCACAACTTTTATACTAATCGTAACAAAAGGAAAACCTAGTATTGGCTTACTATTTATTAGTACATTGTAAATTAGTATAAGTAATTTTTAGCTGTTGGTTTTCTTAAATAAATAAACAAATAAACAAACAAATAATTAATGATCCATTCTATAAACAATAAAACGTTTCTAAGTTTTGTAAACTGCAAATAGTGAATGGATATTAATTGACCGTAAATGGTCAAATAAAGAAAATTTTAAAATTACTTTTCTTACAAGCTCCCTAAAAACCGTACTGCTTTTAGGTATCTTAAAGTTTTAAAGTTACTTGCTTAGAAGAGGTGTATATTTATAACTTTTATAAAGGACCCAGGTAACAGAGGTTTTTCTTTTTGAACTTTTGCTAATTGCCTTTTGGTCTTGCTTTAAATAAGATGCTGCAGCCTCAAAACATTTACTGATGTAATCTTAGAACGAGTACTGAACAAACACCCTGGGGCATACCCAAACTTGCACAGACTAATGTTGGAGTAGTCGCAAACGCAAGTTAAAGTTACTGTTCTACACTATAAACTTGGTACAGTCACCTTCAAAACCAACTACTTAATGTATGAATGATTTATAAACACCCCTGAGCTAGTTACTAGAGATTCTGATGATCAAATGTAATAAAATTTGAAGTCGGTTTGTAAACGCGTACACGTTAACGTTACAAACCGTATTTTTTATCGTCAAACATGTTTAAAAAATATTGATATAACAATATTTCGGTTGTTAGTCGTAACCAACCAAGTTCTTTGTTTAGACAGTAAAATCAGCTCATATGATTAAAGCAACTTCGTTTTATTTGTCGCTCCACGAACCTTATTATCTTGCGTGTCTAACGTGCACACATATTTTCGATGATGACTGTGCTACCAAAACGCCTCAGGCCTTAAGTTCACATCAGATCCAAACAGGAGTCTGGAATAGAATGTATTTGTATAACAAAGCGATTTAGTTTTGTACAACCGGTTTCAAGACATTCCTACTGAGAGGTGAGAATTTATACAAATTAAAGTAAGTACATCCTTAGTCAAAGGCATCAAGGTGTCTTGAAGTACCTAAACATACAATACAGAGCTTTCCACACTTTTCCACTACAAGAGTTCGTGGTTACTCGTACCCAAGTCATAAAATACGCTTTAAGTTTGACGATGAAAAGCAGATATCAAAGTGAGCTAAAATATGACAAATCTAAAAAACCTAAATCACGTTTATCACGTAATTGGTTTCATTATGCTATTTTGACGTATTTTCGCGTATTCTGCGACAGTCTTAACACTAATAAACAGACTCGGCCATCAGTCTGGCGGGGTTATTGCACCGTGACTCACTACGCAGCCACATCGATTCTTGCTCGCTAGTTCACCTATATCGCACCTAAGACGCTGAACTGTGAGTACTCTCAGTTTCTCGTATTTCGACGACGTTATCGTCATATCAAAATCTAAATCATAAAATTAACTATGATTGATCTTGTAGTGTAGCTCAGTTAATAAATCAAATTAGATGATAGCAGATATCGACAAGCAACCTGTTTACGTGTCACATGGTTTCTTGTGTGCTGCTCCCTATATTATATCGCACCTAACACTGAACTTTCAGTACTTCCAGTTTTTCATACATCGATGACGTTACTGTGTCATCAGAACGTACCCAAGACTGATTTTCTCTCAGTCTCTCGTACATTGATGTTTTCGTCAAATCAAAATTGAAATTGTAAAGTTAACTGTATTTGTTAAGTACGGTATTATAACAACAAATATTCATAATAATTGCCAGCAGATAAGCAACCCGCCACATTTCATCAAGTCTTGCTTGCTAAAAGTTAATCTTAAATGCACGTAAGGTTCTTTGGTGATTCATTCTCCTACGTTTATGTACATTGATGGCGTTATCGTTGTATCAAAACGCACCTAAGATTCTAAACTTCTTATTATTAGAAACTTTAGGCTGTTGCACATTTGAGACGTTATCGTCAGATCGAAATCAAAACTAAAAAGTAACTGTAATTGACACTGTTGTACCTTAGTATATAATTACAATACTTGATAGTAGATATCGAAATACAACACAACACATCAATTTTTGTTCATTCTATCTCTTTAAGTGCACCTAAGAATCTCTGCTCTTTTAATCTTACAGTTTTAAATACATTGATGACGCCATTGTCATATGACTGAACTGCTTATTTTTCTAGTTGATGAATTAAATTGACGAGTTTTTTAACATGTCAGATCCAATGTTCACCTGCCGCAAACAGACTAATTACTTAAAACTTATATTTTCTTGTTTATGGTACATTTCCATGAAAAACAAACTCTAAATAGAAGCTTGCAAGACTTTTTTCACAACACTGCAGCACTTACCTCACGACTTCTACGAGTGTAGGCTGAAAATAGTTTCTATTGTTTTCATACCAATTTTAGAACTGCTGCACTTGACAAAAAGTTTTTACTTTTTATATAATCAAATAGGTTGTCTGTTACATTAATAATAATAAAAACTGTATTGATGAATATAATGACGTACGAGTATATTTGAAAACATGGCTTCACTGTTAAAAAACAAAGGAGACATTTTTTTCTTGTATGGAGGATGGGCCCACCCATAAATTGTAACGTCTAGTAATGAAACATATATTAAATTGTTCCTTATAATGTCTTGAAATCATTAACAATATTCGTTTTTCGTTATCTAACGGGAATATTTGAAAATTGATCATAACTTAAATCCTCACACGTACCAGTTGACGCACATTTTCAGTCGTTTCTGAAAATTACAGTCGTTGAAATCTCACTGCACAGTTACACAATAACGGTTTAGTGGAATGGGGGCCGTACTTGATGCTTTTTGCTTCTATTTTTCGTTAAAAATCCGGAGAAAACAAACACTCAATTCAAAACAAACGGAAGGTGACGGAAAGCCAAACGCCAAACGGAAAGTGTGACAAATGTCACTCCAGCCATTCCTGTCAATGTCAGTGATAACTGTCAGTGTTGCTATCCGTTCCACGGCTTTACTAGATAACCATTTAATGCAAAAATCTTAAAAAAGCAATTAAAATATTTTATACGGACATTCCAATTGTTTTAAATAAATAAAAGTAAAAAACGTGATCTAAACAAAATCACGTACTTGAAATAATTGATATTGTTTTTATATTAACCAGACCATCGTTCCTTTACACGTATTTGTAAAGGAGGAATGGCGTGATGAAAAATAGTCAACACAACGCATCTTTTATTTCGATTTTATTATTCCGGTTTCATTTAAACGTTATCTTTCGCCAAATTATCTAAAAAAATAAGTTAATAATTTAGGGTGCAATGTCATTATTAGACGCTACAGGTTGCTACTGGGCCCAAAAAAATGTCTCCTTTCATGTTGAAACAAGCAAAAATAAATGCCTACCGCTTACAAATAGTAGTTTTACTCGTATTTACTAATAAACTAGCCCGTGCTTTTAATGACTCGGTTTTATATGTTACGAAGCATGTTACATGTGTGTAACTCTCTAATTAGCCTAGCGTTTTCATGTATGGCAATTAGTACGACAGGACTAGCGTGCTTCGTGTTTAGTACGTTTACAAATACCTAATTAACTTTACAAAAAGGAGTGGTCGACAACTTAGAATGTAAAGGACACCGACTTAAACGCATAGACCTACCATTGAAAAGTTTTCCTCCTTACGATGTCCGCATTATAGGGATCAGTATAAACTGGCGAAAATGCAAGAGAACAACAATAAAATTAAAACATTAAGTAAACAGTAAACACTGAAATGGACACCATTTTAACATTAATAATTAGATTTTTAAAATACAATAGCCTCAAACTTCTACTATTTATAACCGATAAGCCACAAAAAAAAATCCTTAAAGAAGTGTATGACACTGGTGATAGTTCATAGTTTAGTTAAGAAGTTCGATAAATAGACTATCAGCCTTAATTTTAACTTCATTACTAATTCAACGGTAATTCTATCGACCCGTATCGTATCTAGTCTATTAGAGCATTATTGGGATCAGGGGATCTGAAATTTCGTCTTTCATTAAAAATTTAAGTTCAGCCACGTGACCTCTTTTTGTAGGGCACGCCAAATACGTTCAAAGATGGCGGGAAACGTATGGCGCATGCGTAGGTACGAGGAACAGCTGTAGGCAGCCATGATGGAATTCGTATTTCGACTGTTCGATTGTAACTAGCCAGTGATTTATTCTTATTTGTAATTTGCAAATGTTCATAAAAGATAATGATACAAAAAGGTACGAATGGACTATTTACCAAGATATAGTCCCAGTAGGTAATAATTTCAAGGTCGAGGAAAATTGTAGGTGGCGCTGTAGACGGAACTGTCAAAATTACTACGCAAAACTGAGTAATTCCACGATAAGAGGTTTCACAAAGAAACCCTTTAAACTATGAATGGATTAACAAACTATGGAGTTTCTGAATATCCTTGGCAACGAAAATGGTAATGTTGCGGAGCAAATACTGTTTTTGAAGTTTTTATTTTTTCTTGTATGAAAGCTTTTTTTTGACATAAGTTCTGTCGTTCTTGTCTGCCACTCTTCGTCTTGGTATGTATAAAATATTATTTAATTTTGCCTGTTTTAAACTAATACACGCTTTACTTTGTAACATATAAATACAGTCCTCATTATTTCTGCTCCCCTCCTTTACATTTGGTCCTTCGCTCGGTAAATTTTACTTTCAAAATTTAAATTTTTCCTTGTAATAGTTTTCCCTTAAAATTTTCCTTTTCTACAAATAACTATATTGTTTTTTGTTTGTTTGAAAGTAACCAGTATGTTAACTAGATTGCAAAGTAAAGCGTTAGAGTCGAGTGCGGGCGAGGCTCCGCAGCCGGATTCCGGCACGCTTAACGATGTTGTGCCTCCGCCGCCCGCTCTCGTGCTCGACCCTGTCGGGTCCGTCCATGTGGCGGATGACAAGTCTATTTCAGGAACATCCAAGTCGTCCAGTACTATTCGCGCACGCTCGCTTAATATTAAGGCCTTATATGCTCGAAAAATTGCTGAAGCGGAAGCCAAAGCTGCTGAAGCGGAAGCTGAGGTAGAACGCAAACGAGCAGCTAAGGTGGTTAAAGCGGAGCGTAGAGCGTTAGAAATGGAAATGCGCGCAGAAATAGCTCAAATAGAGGCTGAAGGCAGTAGTCGCCGCGACAGCAGTCGCGCCTCGAGCCGTCGCGACGCCAGTCGCGCCAACAGCCATCGCGGCAGTAGCCGCCTAAGTAGAGGTAACGTAGTAGAGTGGTTGGATACTATGACACCTTCTAATGAATGCGTTTTTGTAGATACCCGTGGTGCTACCACTGTGGATGCCCCTGGAACCGTGCATCCCGGCAGCTCTACACTTGCGGTTCCTACGAGTGCGCTCATAGAAGGGCGGCCCTTCGCCGCTGCCACTGCGGACGCCCCTGTTATCGTGCGTCCCGGCAGCCCGACTCTTCCGGTCGCTGCGTTCAACCTTCGAGTTCCTGCGCCCGTCGGCCGCGGTGTCACATGCGATCCCACTGCTGGGCCTAGTCGCCTAGCGCTCGATCCGACACCGCCCAAGCCCTGTTGCGGACCTACAGGTGACGTTCAAGACTCTACGTGCCTACGTACCCTACCTACAAATATTTCTAGTAACCAAAATGGTTCTGATTTTAATCGTTTGGCTCAAGCCATACAAAGTTTATCTAAAGGTAAAATGGAGAGTCGCCTGCCTAGTTTTGATGGTAAAACTTTAGATTGGCTTGCTTTTAAAAGAGCCTACGACGTCTCTAAGGCGTCTTATTCTTCAATGGACAACTTAGCACGGGTGAATGCTGCGCTATACGGCCCGGCACGAGAGGCCGTCGGTGCCTTACTTTCTACAGCGAATAATCCGGATGATATTATATCTGTTCTTGAACTACAGTTTGGTAGACCGGAGCTCATCGTCCTCCAGGAGGTTGCCGCTGTGCGAGCTTTGCCTAAAGTGAATTTTGAGGGCAAGGACTTGCATTTCTTTGCCGGCCGTGTTCGCAGTTGCATTGCAGTTATGAAATATCTTGATAATAAGTCCTATTTAGAGTCACCGGAGCTCTACAACTCGTTGCTTCTGAAATTGACTCCTGCAATGCGAGCACGCTGGAAAGACTACGCAAAGTCTCGCTTTAACCCGATTGTAGGAACGAAGTTAGAGTTGCTAGCTGACTTTTTAGCTGAGGAAGTCACCACGGAATTCCAATTTGGCGTTATTACGGAAGCCAACTTGTTAAGTCAGCCACATAGCTCAAAAATGTTTCAGGTTAACGTGGTGAATTCAAAGCAAAATAATCTTTATTCAGGTAATAAGTCGGCTGAAAATAAAAATCATTCAAATTCACAATCACAACAAAATAAGTCAAATTGTTGTTTATATTGTCAACAATGGCACATGATTGACAACTGCGATAAATTTATTCGTCTTGACTTTATGGCTAGGTTGAATTGGGCCCGCGACCAAAAAGTTTGTAACAGATGTTTAAAAAAAGGTTCGCATCGCTATAGGTCATGTAATCCGAAGACGTTATGTAATGTGGAAGGCTGCAAATACAAACATCATAAATTGTTGCATAACTTTGAATCGGTTAATTCCCATACAACTACTGAAACGCTTACGAACGGAATCGAACCCGAACCTAGTTGTTCGACTACACCACCGATAGAGTCTGAAAGCGAGACTGTAGCTCACGCTATTTCAAATGGGCCCCTGAAAGCTCTTTTGAAAGTCGTCGCTGTTACTGTAAGCGGACCCAAGGGCTCTATGAATACTTATGCTCTATTGGACGACGGCTCGACCAGCACTTTTATTGACGATGAGGTATCAGCTCATATAGGCGCAGTCGGCCCTAAGGCACAAATTAGAGTCGAGTGTATGGGCGGACTATCTAAATTAACCGAAGTCGAGTATGTAGATTTTTATATTAAAGGCGTGCACGAATCCAAACAGCATAAAATATATAGAGCACGGTCTGTATCGGCGCTAGGTATTGCACGCCAATCAGTCAGCCCAGACGCTATTAGGCATCTTTCGTTAGATAATATCACGTATGAAAACGCTGAGCCAAAATTGATAATTGGAATCGATAACTGGAATCTGCTGACCCCACGAGAGGTGCGCCAAGGTTCAAACAGACAACCAGCTGCTTGTTTAACGCCTTTAGGTTGGGCTGTATTTGGCTTCACTTCCAGTAGGACTAAACCGGTCACTTTTGTCAATCATAGCACGACGTCAGATGATTTTTCGGAGATTGAGGGTCTTATTAAGGATAACTTTAAGTTGGAGTCGATTGGTATTGTCAAGCAACGAGTCCGTTCTGCCGCAGACGAGCGCGCCTCGAAAATTCTTGAAGACACTGCTCGTCGGTTACCAGATGGACAGTTTGAGGTCGGCTTATTATGGCAATCAGATGTCACTGACATTCCAGATAGTTACCCGCTAGCGTTTTCGCGTTTTAATGGTCTGGAAAAGCGTTTTCGTAAAGACGCCGCTTACGCCCAACAGTATCGCGAAAATATACACGCTATGATAGACAAAGGTTACGCCGAGCCATGTGACATCTCTTCTGATTCGACTAGGGTGTGGTACCTACCTCATTTTGGGGTGGTGAATCCCAACAAGCCAGGAAAGCTGCGCGTGGTTCATGACGCCGCAGCCCGCTCTCAGGGAGTTAGCTTGAATTCCCTTTTATTGACCGGCCCTGACTTATTGCCTTCTCTTTTAAATATTATTTATCGTTTTCGAGAGGGTAAGATCGGTATGATAGCTGACGTAAAAGAAATGTTTCCGCAAGTGAAAATCAGGCCCGAAGACAGGGATGCGCAGCGGTTTTTATGGCGTGATTCTCCCGACTTGCCTCTTTCGACATATAGAATGTCATCCATGATATTTGGTGCTGCTTCTAGCCTATTCACAGCACTCTATCTTAAAAACAAAAATGCCGAAGAGTTAAAAGATTTATATCCTGAGCCTGCTCATGCAATTGTCCAAGATACATATATGGATGATTTCATTGGCAGTATGGAAGGGTCAGATAAAGCCGCGCAATTAGCTAGAGACATCGTAGAGGTGCAAGAGCGAGCGCACTTTGAAGTTCGCGGGTGGGTCTCTAACGAACCAGATGCGCTCACTCTTATACCACCAAATTTGAGACTAGATTCTGGTAGCACTGGCGTAGATATTGGTCATTTTCCGCAAAGCGTGCGTACGTTGGGCCTAATATGGTATCCGTCGACTGATGAGTTAGGTTTTAACACGGCTGCCCTAAAAACGTCGCTAGCTTTGCCTCAAAAAATCACAAAACGTCATGCACTTTCAAGTATGATGCGAGTTTTTGACCCGCTAGGTATACTAGCTCCCATTACCATAAAAGCTCGTATTATATTCCAAGTAGTTTGGCGCAGAGGAATTGATTGGGACCAGGAACTTCCTCAGGACCTAAGTACTAAGTGGAAAGCGTGGCTTGCTGATGTATCTTCTGCTGTAGACATTCGAGTCCCACGCTGGCACCTGAGAGAGGCTCATGTTCCCAACCAAGCTCATTTAATAGAGCGTGAACTGCACGTGTTCTGTGACGCAAGTGAGCACGCGTATGTCGCTGTCGCTTACTGGCGTTTGGTGCTGCCAGACAAAACAGTGCAGGTTTCGTTTATATGTAGCAAGTCCCGAGTTGCGCCTCTAACTCCTGTCACCATTTCTCGCCTCGAATTGCAGGCAGCCACGGTAGCAGCTCGTCTAGCGACGTCTATCTGCGACGCTCATAAGTTTAAACCCTCTAGGCGGTTTCTATGGACCGACTCTAAGAATGTTCTTGGATGGCTCCGCAGCGACGCACGTTCGTTTTTGCCTTTCGTTTCACATAGGTTAGCAGACATCCTAGAGCTTTCATCTTTAGATGAGTGGCGGTGGGTGCCCACAGCACTGAACGTCGCAGATGACGCCACACGGCAAAAGTCAGACCCTGACCTTAAAAATAGTCGGTGGATAAAAGGACCTGAGTTTTTAAAATCACCTCAATATGATTGGCCAGTTGAGCCACACAACACTAGCCTTAACAAAGATGAGCTGAAACCAAGTGCTAAAATTCATTCATATCTCATTCAAGTAGGCACCATTCCCGTCCATCCTGTTTCGGCGGACCCGTCCCGCTTCAGCCAATGGTTGCGTTTGTTACGGTCGACGGCGCGTGCACATCAGTACATCAGGCGTTTGAGATGTAGAGCGAGTGCTAAGGCCTCAACATCGCACACGCCTGCCTCTAGGCTAAGAACTTCTGTCGCCCAGCTTACGCCTCTTACTGCGGAAGATTTGCGCCTAGCTCAGCTGCATATTTTGATCAAATGCCAAAATGATTCGTTTCCTGATGAGTTAGCTGCGCTTCGACTAGGAGAGCCATTGCCACGCCACAGCAAGTTACAAAAACTTCATGTTATTCTCGGAAGTGATGGTTTAATGACGTTATCTGGTCGCATCGGAGCAGTTGCAGAATCTACTGAGGCTACTAATTTCCCGATTGTTCTTGATGGAAGCCACCCAGCAGTAAAACTTTTGACTCACTATTACCACCGGCGCTTTGCTCATGGCAATAACGAGACTGTTGTCAACCAACTCCGGCAGCAGTTCTGGATTTTGAAGCTGAGAAGTACAGTCAGAGCAGCAGCACATGCCTGCCAATACTGTAAGATAAGGAAGGCTATCCCTTTAAACCCCCCTGTTGGAAACCTCCCGGCGGTTCGACTCGCCCATCATCGCCGACCCTTCACTTTCGTCGGCCTAGACTACTTCGGTCCAGTGCAGATTACTGTTGGCAGAAGACACGAAAAGCGTTGGGTAGCTTTGTACACCTGTCTTACGACGCGTGCTGTACATTTAGAGGTAGTCCATGACCTCTCAACAGACGCAGCGTTGATGGCCCTACGTCGATTTACGGCCCGTCGTGGAAGTCCTCAACAGATTTGGTCAGACAACGGGACTGCGTTCGTCGGTGCTGCCAAATTCATGCGAGAACTCTACGGCCCTGCAGTTCAAGAGTTTGCAACCAACCAGAACATCGATTGGATCTTTATACCACCGTCAGCACCGTCAATGGGTGGTGCTTGGGAGCGGCTGGTGCGTTCAGTGAAGACTGCTTTAAAAGTAACTTTGCAGGAGAGAGCCCCAAAGGAACCAGTCTTGACGACACTTTTAATGGAAGCTGAAGCTGTGGTCAACTCAAGGCCCTTAACATACGTTCCCACTGACCTAAATGATGAAGAGGCACTAACACCGTTTCACTTCCTTATCGGCACAGCATCCACGGCTAACCATTACGGCAAGACAGAGCCGCAGGATTTATGGGGGCGTTCCCTATGGCGTAAGGCATTGCGGCTTACAGATTTATTCTGGAACCGATGCGTTAGGGAATACCTCCCGACTCTGACGCCTAGGCGAGGTGACAGGACCGGTGACGGACTTGCTCTTGGTGTAGGTGACCTCGTGCTGGTGGTCGATGGCAACTTACCGCGCGGTACATGGCCACGTGGCCGTATAACCCGAGTATTTCCCGGTGCAGACGGGCTAGTGAGGGTAGCCGAGGTCTCTACTGCAGGAGGAGTCCTTCGCCGTCCCTGCAAAAAGCTGGTGCGACTGCCTGTTTAAGGGCCATATCTCTCCCGCTCTCTCTCTCTCTATCACTCTAGTTATGTTTTTATCAGTTTTGAAAGAGAGGGAGAGATGTTGCGGAGCAAATACTGTTTTTGAAGTTTTTATTTTTTCTTGTATGAAAGCTTTTTTTTGACATAAGTTCTGTCGTTCTTGTCTGCCACTCTTCGTCTTGGTATGTATAAAATATTATTTAATTTTGCCTGTTTTAAACTAATACACGCTTTACTTTGTAACATATAAATACAGTCCTCATTATTTCTGCTCCCCTCCTTTACAGGTAATAAGTTTAGAATAAGCCTTAATTTAAATAAGGAGTTTATTTTATCATAGTTTCGAGTAAAATTTCTTAATAACTTAACATTTTATCCAAAACACAACACTAAGGTCACTAAACTTAATTAATATACAATTTTAATCAGATTTCGTGTTAAAGAACTTAATAAATAAGGCTATGAGAATAATTGCGTGCGAATGTAACATTGCAGTAGTGATTTATAGCGTCGTATTGTTGTTTTTGTTTCATAATTACCTAATAAAATGTTATCTTCAATAAAAAGAACACAAAAGCCTGAACATTTGGGTATATTTTATATAGTTTCTCGTTATAAATGTAGGTATTTATCTGCAAGGTTGAAGGTAGAGTTGTGAACGAGTAATCTGAATTGTATGTTTTCTTTTAATTTGGAAAATGTTTTAAGAACACACAAAAATATACTTTTGAACTAATTCGAAGTAACTTGTGTCCTTAATCGGACGGTTTTGACTAATTATGCATGAGAAGAATGAGGTCTTGCTCTAGAATTTGGACTTTGGTATCTACTCTGAAGCAAAAAAAAATACATTACCTAGATTTTTACGCATAGTTCAAGTCAATTGCTTGATTAACTTGAAGGCAGACGAGATTTAAACATATAAATATAGAACGTGCTTTCAAAAGGTAGAAGCACTCAGACCTTTGATCTTGTCTGTAGTCGATTAACCTCAAAACTGTCAATGAAAAGAGTACTCACGGGTGGTTGCTATGAGTTCGTTGGATCGGCCTTCTTGAGGGCCTGACTCCTCTTCTCAGCGAACTCAGCACTCAATCTGTGCGCCTTCAACGTATTTGGCTTCGACATAGTATCACTATCACTAACCCGAAATCACACAAATGCCAATTGACTTAAGAAAATAAACACTATCGCCTAAACACGTAAAGCTTACAAAATATTCGTTGTCACCAATACGGATATATCACAAGTCCCCTATGTGTGTAAAGCGATGCCTTTTTATCTAGAACACAAATAAATTAATAAATAGCTGCTATTGATCAAAGTATCACTTGTGCGGAGCGGAATCACTGTTCTGTGTTGCGGAGGAACGCGTGTTTTAACTGTTACGGACTAGGTTATTTTTTTTACGATTACAGACGGATTTGGGTTGCTTTTTGTTTTATATTTTACAGTTTATTCGCGGAGAAATTGTTATGTATATACAGGTAGCGAGTTGAAGTTGCTACGCATAGCGTGGGGCACCGGAGTGAAGTTGGACCGGGGTGTACGCATGCGTAGAAGGGTGAATTCGAAGGGCGACTTGCCCATTGTCGGGAACAGACATGTGCTGGAAAAAATGCTATAAAATAAATCTAACAAAAAGGTTAATCGTTTTTATTGCGATGCAGTAGGGTCGACGTTTGCCTGAATGTGTCCCTTTGATCAAGGACGCGTTTGTACTTTTGTATTAACTACCTGAGGGTCTAAATCCAGGGGTTATTATACTATGCATGCATATTATGTCATTGTGATTTGTGAATGCTTTGGTTGAGTAGGATATCGTGTGTGTAGGTTGATTGAGAAGCAAGTTGGTCGATAGCTACTTAGCTACACACCTACATGTATAAAAGATCAAAAAATATCACAAGAGCTTTTAGTAACATTCAGCTTCATGATATTGCTGGGTGAAATTTTCAGAAAGTAGTCCTAAATAAGTTCCTCGCATATAGCGGTATTCAGTGGCTTTCAAGGAATAACAAGACTTGAAATTCAAATTAAGCAGTAGTAGTATCAAATTAGGCTTATCGGTAAGGTAGAGTTGTAGGCTACTAGTGGGGTAAAAGATGGCGGATAGTGAATGGCCACCAGATATGGTGGCTAGCTGCAAATATGATGAATAAGCAGTCCCCGATCAAACAGAGGCAGGATTACCGGAATGTAGTGGGGAGTCTATTGGGATAAGCTTCTCTTTTAAATTCTACAATATTCAGTGACGATCCTATGAAATGATGAGTAAACGCCGCCATTAAATAAGCGTTCCCCTGGTGTTGGGCAGCAGCAAAGGTTTTTATGGTTTATATTTACATAGCCCTACGAATCGGTAAGCTCAAGTGGCAGTGGGCAGAGCACATAGCGCGTAGAACTGATGGTCGATGGGGCAGAAAAGTTCTAGATTGGAGACCCTTCGACCAAAAGCACAGCGTAGGGCGTCCACCGACAAGATGGTCAGACGACCTTGTAAAGATTGCAGGATCGCATTGGATGCAGACCGCTTACAACCGGTCGTTGTGGAAAGCCGTGGGGGAGGCCTATGTTCAGTAGTGGACGTCCTTTGGCTGATAATGATGATGATGAGGAAAGATTTTTGACTGGGCATTAAGAGGCAGATAACCCCTGGATTTTAAACTGCAGTGTAGAAGGCAAGAGGGAATCCACCACACTATTTTCTCTAATTTGGAGTTTTAGAAAAATTAACTCCACCGACAAGAGCCTAGCTCTTTTTGATCAGTATCATCATCATCATCATCTTCATCATCATCAGCCAAAGGACGTCCACTGCTGAACATAGGCCTGCCCCACGGTTTTTCACAGCGGGTGGTTACAAGCGGTATACATCGAGTGTGATCCCGCGATCTTTACAAGGTCGTATGTCCATCTTGTCGTATCGTATAAAATGTTTCATTTCCTTATTCTTTGATCACAACGAAACATTAAATTCGTCATCAGGTTTTTTAAAAATTCCTCAAAAACATTAGAACCAGAGAATCAGAAGCCTTTGTTTAAACTACCAAGCATGTACTCAACACACGTAGCCAGTAATAAAACTTATCTAAAGTGCTGAAGCGAACGAAATAAAAGTTTAGTATTATCTCAAAACAAGCAAAAAGCACAGAGTGAGTCATAATCCCGCAATTGAGAAAATCAATAGAAACATCCTACGATTGTTGCACTTGTGTGCACTGCTCTTGTAGGATTGAGGAGGGGCAGCAAAACAAAAATATAAAAATAATAAAATTATTTATTAAAAACGAGGATTTGCTAGTCCAAAAACGCTGCTCTGGTTGTGTCTATTTGATTGCTTCTTGGGGTAAATAAAAGGTGAAGTGAGTCAAATCAATGCCTAGCTAAAGAAAAGTATAGTAAATCTGATGGCCATAGGCTTCACCTCTCAGACTTGGAAAAGAAAAAATAATTGCAGGTCTAGTGTGTCTCGCTCTTTCTTGTCAAATATACCTTGAAAGTGTTCAACAGTTCTTTAGTAATAATAGGTTATGTTATGCAAAGAACAGTTTTGCGGCTAAGTAAAATAAAAGATCCCTTTAAAAATGGTTTAGTTAGGGGCCAATATTTTTACGCAAATATATTTATATTTTTTTTGCAACTAGCTCTACATCGCTTCGCAGTCGCTTGGTTTTTAAAGATTCCTCAAATTTACCACAAACACAGATGACCCAAACCTTTTCTTTGCAGCATTGTTATATTAAGCAACTTCTAAAGCTCCGATAATTTCATATTTCTATGCTTCCAATAACAATTATTCTGCTATCGCTACCAGCAACCCCATATTCTGATCCCCCATTTCTCAGTTGTCAGCGTATGATGCCCCCAAATGAGGGTGCTTTACGATACCACTGACAGGCCGCCGCTGACCGACTTTGAATGGTAATTTGAATTTGACGAAACGTTTTGAAGAAATGGATGTCATATTAAGCAAGAGGGATGAGAAAGTTAATGAAAATTCGACACTTAACGATATTAAATATGAATAGTGAGAAACGGTCATGATTCCTTATAGTTTAGCGATAAGTATGTACACGGCTCGTGATACTGGAAAAAGATTTCGTGTAGGTAAGGTCGAGGTCTTTCTAGCCTAACCATATTTGAAATCGCTTGCACACACGCCCCAAAAACGGGCGTCACTTCAAACAAAAGACGACGCGAGGTGCAAGAAGTTTTAACTTTTACGGTGGTTAGGCGCGAGTGACTGCGTCACTAATCTAATAACAAATATAAAACTCAGAATATTTTAAATATATTTACTTTTTCGCAATTCGCTTTCTCATTTATTTTCCTGCTTTTTTTTTATTAACCTATATCATCCCACTGCTGGGCAAAGGTCTCCCCCAAGCTCTTCCACCTATCTCTATGCATGGCCAACGACTCCCAATCCTTAGCAAAACTAACCAAATTGTCACACCAGCGCTTTCTGGATCTGCCCCTGCGGCGATAGCCGTCTGCTGGTATTCATCGCGTGACGATTTGGGCCCATCTCCGACAAAAATAGTCAATGGTCAATGTTAGCCTAGCCAACCTTAGCCTTCAGAATAAAATAATAAAAAAAATGGAGTGGCCAACGTGTAGGTAGCGTATGTAGTAAGGTTCTAGGGTATTCATTGCTACATTACCTATAAGTACTGCCTCGTTGGCGCAGCAGCGGTTAGAGGGTCGCATTTTAAAGCGATGGCTGCGCCAGAGGTCCCTGGTTCGATTCCCGGGTCGGGCCAAAAATATGTAAGTACCTGGGTTTTTCTGTACAGAAATTCTCAGGGAAGCCCGGAGTTTGGGAGTTGGCCTGCCTCGGAAAGCACGTAAAGCCGTTGGTCCTGCGCCTGATCTCTCTCCGTTCGTGTCAGATTGCTGTCCTATCGGGTTATGAGAGTGAAAGGAATAGAGAGTGCACCTGTGTTTGCGCAGACACTTGTGCACTATAATATGTCCCGCGCAGTCGGTTAGTCGTTGTGACTGGCCACCGTAGTCAAAATCTGCTAGGGGGACTATTATTACCTATAAGTACCTATGTCTGTCCGTCTACCCTTGTGGAGAGTGCAAAGGATAATTAAAATGCCCTAACGGCGTAATTAACTTCGTTTTAATGCACTGAACTGTAATCCACTGCCGCCGTACTTAATTAATTAGCGCGCTTATTAATTAATTTATAGCTTTAAATATTGAGCGAAGTTGTTTATAAATTTTTGAAGATTTTTTTTCCTAAATAAAAGTGCTTATACATAATATTACGAGTCACGTATAATCTAGTGTTTATTCAAACGAAGTTTAGCAATCAGAATCAGAATCAGAATATTTATTTGCATAGAAACATGGTATTTAAAGATGGTACATACTGGTAAGTTAGTGCACATGTTTTGCTATTACAAACAGCATGCAAAACTTATACATTGGCATAGTCTAAAGCATAATCTAAAGCCATTTATAATTAAAAAACGAACTAAATGTGTAAACATATAACTTTAACTTAATACCCAACTTTTTACTAAGTATTTCAGCTAAGTGACGGTTGAAGTTATTTATATTTTTTTACCCCCAATCTTACCGTTAGATTGTACCTACTAGTTATTTTTTTTGTTATGGTGACTAGGAATGTGTAACTCGGTTACTCCTGAACTTCCAAGCACAAATATTTGCCATACCCAAAGAACTGATTCAAATTTAAGCCGCGGGTCCACTAAGTGACCCTGGATTATTAATGGTAGTTTTTTTGCTGACGCTCCTGACTTGCACAATGCAAGACCCCGGTATAAGAGAGGTTTTTGTGGAAAACAGCTTGAGAAAAACAAGTTGAGATTGGAGACCGTGATTGGAGATTTTATTTCTGAAAAATCACTGTTTACTGTAAGAAATTGTTTGTTTTCTTAGAAGAAACTTATCATTACCTAATGGTTGATTGGTAGGGAATGCTTTAAGCATTAAGTCCGCCATTTGTACGTTTATTGTCTGTGCAATAAATAAAAGAAATAATATTAAATAATTCGTCTTTTTTATACTCGATTTAGGACGAATGTGTTCGAAAAAAAAGTAGAAGCTTCATAGTTTGATTGGTAGATGATGATTTTATTCTGCAAACATGGTTGTATGTCATGTACTCATTGCGAAAAACGGGACTAAAGTATTTGTAAAACAATGTTTTAAGGTAAAAAGAGGGGTTTTGGAACTAAATAGTAACAAAAAATAATAATAATAACTTACCTTGTCTTCTGCTTCCTCGGCCCGGCCTTCTGCCTCCAGAACCCGCTGCTCCAGCTCTGAGAGCTGAAACAAAGAAAAACAACAAATTTAGTATATTATAGAAATCCTGAAAATAAGTTTTCATTCGAGACTACCAGCGCCATCTATACCGCACCTCACCCAAAAAGTCGCAACACCAAAAAGCTCTACACGAACCATTTTCAAGCACGCTCGCGCGAGCATGTAATTCACCCACCACCCAACAGATGGCGTTGTCGCGACGCGCATACTTTATTGAACCACGTGGTTGCAGGGGTAGCCAGCTATAGGCACTGTTGTGTATATCGAGCTATTTATCAGAGAGGCTGTAGAAAAGGTATTATTGTTATGTAAGAGAGAGTATTCGTGCGGTTTCTGAGGAGCGGGGAGGCGAATCGGTTCGTGAAAGGGTGTATGCTACTTGCAAATGTTATAGCAGTGATATATGTGCGTGAAAACAGGCCTTAGATTGTATTGAAGGTTTATTTCTGTGAGGCGCCGGGATTATTTTCGTCTTTCGTCGCCGTTATGAGTTGTAACTTTAGGGTGGCTTTTTATTTGTTGCCTTTGAAATGAAGCAATTTTTTTTCGCGCAGTCACTGCTTGATAAAAGCTGCGTGATCTTACTTAAATGGCGAACGTTTGGATTTGATGAGTACGACGAAAAAATTATTTGGAAACAGTGCTTTGTTAAGTAAGTCTTTCTGATCGCTATTCTTAATTTAAAAATTATAAAATATTAACGGCCTGTTTTGCAACACCTTAATAAGTAGCCAGTAACTATTGTCATACAAAATGTCGATTTATAAATTATTTGACGTTGGTGAAACTGTCACACTAAACGATTAGGGCAAAACAATACAACCATCATTGATACGGCTAACACTTTTAAGGAACTAAGATTATAAGGTATTGATTGATAGGTCGTTAGCTCGTTACACTACACATAATATACGCAAACAGTTACATATACAACATATCTTAACCCTTTGAACGACAACCTCGAACCCTAAATGCGGTGGCAGTCTTATCTATTGACAAGATGTAGTCTATTAAACGAAGATTTCGATCATTTACATTTTGATATATGCCACACCTTTGGATGTAATATGTATATGTCATACAGCTCAATATGGCATAAGATTCAAGTGAAAGATTGTTTCATTTCATTACATACAGTACTTTATCGACATAACATAATAAGTGAATAGGGATAACTGTATGTTAGGGTTTCGTAGCCGAATGGCAAAAAACGGAACCCTTATAGTTTCGTCAAGTCTGTCTGTCTGTCTGTCTGTCCGTCCGTATGTCACAGCCACTTTATTCTGAAACTATAAGCATTACATAGCTGAAACTTGGTAGGTAGGTGAATTTTGTTCACCGCTTTCCGATTCAGATACAAAAAGTAAGAAAAAATAATATTTAAGGGGGGGCTCCCATACATGAAACTAAAACCTAAAATTTTTTTTTTACTCAAACCTATGCGTGTGGGGTGTCTATGGATAGGTCTTTTAAAATGATGTTGAGGTTTCTAAAACCATTTTTTCTTAAAGTGTAAGGTTTGAGATATAGACGCTTCCAAAGTGGTAAAATGCCCCCCCCCCCCCTCTAACTTTTGAACTAAGAAAGTGAACATTTTGAAAAAAAAAATATGATGTAGATCTCAACAAAAACTTGCAACGAAAATTGGTTTGAAGGAGATCAAACCAGTAGTTTTTGAGATATTGCACATTTTTATCAACCGCAAATATAACTTTGTCTTTCATACAAACACTATGAAAAACAAAGTTATTTTTGCTGTCGCAATATATTGTTATGTTTTCGTTAAGTGAAAGTAAGTGGACCCTGAATTCAGTTAAGGGTGGCATGGGCCCTCAGTGCACGCACTTAACCGGTTTTTTTTATATTCTTATATGTCGATGTAGAATAGATAGGTTCAGAGACTATTTCCGATTTTATTTAACTCTAAAACTCAATTCATAAATATCTGACTTTACTCTGACTGAAGTTGTGCTTTTAGTTAAAATGTCCCTCAGATGCCAATGAATAAGTAAAGTTGCAATAATATTATGTGACCACCAGTCAATTCTTGAAAAGTCCAACGCTACAGAAGTTCGGTGAATTTGACTAGGTATTATACTCGTAGTTACATGTTGTTTTGTGTGATAGTTGTCAACTTCAAGCAATATCCACATCGTAGTTCATCGACGCTAGTATGTATGTAGTATGTGGTGGTACCTATCTATGTGGTGGTACCTATCTATGTGGTGGCAGTATCGACGACCCCGTCTCTTAGAGGGAATGCTCTAATCAACCCGTTAATTGATTGTCCGGGATACAATCGCCAATACACTGACTAATCGCACTGTCTGCTGTTCAATCAACGCGATCACTCACCGGTGATAATAAAAATTAAATAACAATGACAATGTTGGGGTTAATAAATTTCAAATAAACGTTCGGAAAAACGAATCTCGGTTGTCTGCAATCGGAAATCCGATGACAACATTCCAAAAGGTGAAAACTCCCCATACTCTATGTGAGTTCTGTGATCCTGTAGATATTGCAAATGTTCAAGTGAATCATTTTTTGTACTCATATCACAGATTAATGAATAGTTGCTTAAATCCCCACGTATTTTTATTGGAGTCTTTAGCTACGAGAACGTTAAGATAAGATATATTTATTTACGTAAACATATTACGTTACGTTAAACATTACGTTGTTCATATATTATGGTGTCAGATTGTAAATTATTTATTTTTAATGAAATTATTTACTTACAGTAAACAAAAGGTGGTTAGTATAATTTATCGTCACACATCCATTCTACGATGATATCAAGATCATGACTTATTCCCATGTAGGGATAGCTGAGTTCTTGGCAGTAAGAGGGTCAATGGAAACCGCAACATTCTCAAACACATTTTTTCGTTTGATGCACTATATGCTTGTTTCGCGGCTTTTAAGGGTTAAGGAAAAGGGTGGCACCCTCTAAGAAGGTTAAATTGACCGAATTATTATAATAAAAACTCCTTAGACTCATGTTATATTTTTAACAAGGCAATGCAATGTGGCTTATAATGGTTAAACAATGTGTGTGCGATCAGAGGAGATAAGATAAGATAAGATAACTCTTTATTGCACATCACATAGAATGTTTACAAATCTTCTTCTTTCTTTTAAAGGAAATGTACATTTAGGAGCTCATTGTAATCAATTCGTAATTGATTCAAATAAGACAGTCATTATTGAAGCCTCTTGGTATACTACGAGAAATTAAAGTTTTCTGGGGCGATTAAAATAAAACACCGTAATTGAACGTTTTATAAGGTACTTGCGGCAAACAAGGCCCACCTAACTTGAAGCCCTCAAAAATCCTACATTTTCGGGTTAATATAAATAATTCAATCAGTAATAATTAGAATATTTATTAAATATTTAGGACGCACTCAATCATTTTTGCTTTTTTAATATAAATACTTGAAATGCACATTTTTTTAAAAGCCTTCACTGGGCCTTATTAAACTACTGTAGTATAATAAGGCCCAAACTATAAACAGACATTTTAAATGAAATTTTAACAAAAAATAAACTTATAATAACAAATTATACTGAATTTCCCTTCATCCTTTAAAAACAAAATTGTTAATGAAATCGGAAATAATTTTTTTTGGGCCTTATTTGACCACAGTTGACCATTTTAGGATGCACCTTGTAAACAAATATTTTTAACAACGAAAATTAACTAAAACTAAAGAAAACTGCTACTTGTATAAAAAAGAGAACACAAAATCAATATTATTAACCAAATCCAGTTAGGAGTGTAATAAGGCCCAGAGCCAAAATCGGTGGGCCTTATTAAACCTACAACCTATCGGCAAACTCATCGAAAAAAAATTAAAAATATGCAATTGAAACATAAAAACACGCTAATATCACAAACTAGAATATGCACTTACTACAACAAACACATTATTTTATTAAACAGTAGGAAAAATACATCAAAACTTACCTTTAATTCACAGCGAAAATTATAATTTGCGACATACCCTCAAGTCAGTACGAGACCCGGCTCGCTACTGACAAAACGAAGCGCGCGGGGTGCGCGACGTTGCCAAACCGTGCATATTGTGACTCGTTCTATGTATGCGTAAGTCACACAGGAAAGAAATCACATTTTCGCGCGAAATACGAACTGTGGGCCTTATTTAGCTGCGGGCCTTAATTACCTCTAGTACCTTAGTTAGGATCTTTCGAAAACGAAACATGTTTTTAAGAATTTTCACTTGTATTTCTATGCTCGCTAACATTCTAGAACCCAATATTTAGTAACGAATAGACACACGCCAGCCTTTGTATATTTCACATTCGCAATATAAATGCAGCTTCGGATGTCAAAGGAGAAAGAAAATGCATACTTTGCTTTGTGTTCTTTATATATATAGGAAACGAACAACGAAATTGGATCATTCACCAATTTGTCATAGAACGATTCACTTAGAACTGCAGGCAAAATAATAATGATTTATTCAAGTCTTATTTACTGTTTGGTGGCCAAAACTATAATTTGTGTTGATATACAGGGTGTTATTGCAAGGGGGTGCCAAATTTTTGGAGGTGAAAGGGACCATCAATATGAACAACTTTTACTATGGGACCATCGTTCAATTATTAATTTTATTTTCAGCCTCTCCATACATTATTGTCAATGTAGGTGACTGATTTTGTATGGGGAACCTGAAATTTTATTTAAGATTTTGACCATGACCCCCTAGTTAAAGTTGTTCATATTGACGGTCTCATTCACCTCCAAAAATTTGGCACCCCCTTGCAATAACACCCTGTAGTATACGAAGTCAGATTTTTTAATACACAATGTCGTAGTTTGTAAACTAATGCTTAATTACGTCAGCTCTAAATTACTAAAAACAATAGCAAAATTAAAATAATATTTTTTTTAACTCGTCCCAAATATGTCAAAGTGTTGGAACAGTCGGGGAAAAATAATATTTTATTAACATAAGAATAAATCGTCGCAAATGGGTCAACCTGTGGGACCAGTACGAGAATAACCCTCTTTGTTTATTTTAAAAAGCGCGTTCTCTACAACAAATGCGGACAAATACGACGGAAACAATTCAATAACATTGCACCTCAATTGCTCATGACTGGAATTTGCTTCAATATCCGCTGTAAAAGAGAATAGGAAACAGAGATATTTCACAAAAGCCTGGGAAAATTGTTAAACTTAAGTAAAAATATATTCGTAACGTCTGTGGATTTATCATTGGATTTATTATTACTCAAAGACAATCACACGCTATATTAACAACATTAAGAACCTATTCAACTGTAATATAAAAGCTGTATGTTTCTTTGATAAATAAAAAAAAATATTGAGGCGAGTGATTCAAAAATAGGGCCCTGATTCTCTACCTTATAAAGTTATGGCATAGCGTATGCCATAATTTTCTATCGTTGCTATAAGTAATGTAAGTGATGGTCATTGATAAAGTAATTATTCTGTGCAGGCTATTTAGATTATTAAATTTTTGTGTATTTTATGTATGTTTATTTTGCCTATATATATTTATATATCTTATTAATTATTTGTAAAATATTAGTATGTATGTTTATGTCGACATAATGCATTTTATAATTTATTTTATATTACCCGCTCAGTTATTGAAAACTTTCCGCAACTGATTAAATTTTCTGCATTCCCCAAGCGGTTGACTGGTAGAGAATGCCCTAAGGCATTAAGTCCGCCAATTGTACAGTTTACATTGCAATAAAGTTTAAATCAATAAATAAAGACGCCTTCATAAAATTAATATCATCCAATGTGTGTCAATCACCATATCATACAATGTTTACGAGCCGCTCTACTAGGCCTGCTACGTGACTTCGCTCGATGTCACATATCTGCAATCAAAGTGATGGACACTCCTCCATCATACCTACCACTTGACTTGACCTCTGTAAAACTTACCAACATAATACATTTTACTCTAAGTCGAAGGCTCTTGCTTCAATGGTCATTATATCACCAGTCAACGTGATCTCTAAAAGACTTACGGGCCTATACTTTTTGTAGAGACACCAAGGGTCATTTAAAACTGGACGACCGTATTTACAGCGTATGAAATATTCGGGTCACCAACAATCTTAGAGTGTTATGTCAAGTTTATTGATATCTGTTGGGGAGTTGGTGGATGTTACACTGTTTATTGATCTATTATACACACACACACACACACACACTGTTATTGGAAGTTCCAAATACCTTAGTTAAGTAATTGGAACTGATCTCTCAAGATACATTCATAGCCTAGTTTGGGAGCCTCTGATAAATGGCTATATTTTATGGCTTCAGCTATGTTTTAATTATGCTTAACACGTTCCGAGACAGTGAACGCCTACAGGCGTGAAACATTTCATCAAAATTCAGCGCTATACATGGATTTTATTTCACAAGATTAGTTGACTACCTAATAAAAGTGTCACGAATTTTTGATCTTGAAAATAGACCTCTGAAAATCTCCTAAACGTATTTTAAAAGTCATAAAGCAAAATCTTGCTGCAATCTTAAAATGAAGACTCAAAGCTTTTGAAGGCTTCTAACTTCCTTTGACTAAACTTATGCTCGACTGAACCTCCCATCGGCCAACAGCTTAAATCTTTGCTCACTGGTGCATCAAATCATACATACAGTCAACCGCAACTCACACAAGATTTTAAGTCCTAAGCCGTAACGCGTAAGAACTGCATTGAAGATGTGAGGTGGGCTGTATGTCTTGCGATAATACAAAATGTACCAAAGCAAATATTTGGAAATCGAATGCAGTTCTTGAAGACGTTTGATTTATCTTGAAAGGCTACGAACTTGATGTCTGGTATTGGTTCCAGATGATTTAATGGCTTTAAGATATTTTAAAGCTTATGTCTGAAAGCGCTTCATCTGAAAATTTGGGATTTGCATTTACGTAAAGTATGTAAAAACAAAATAAATTTAAATCCTCACGTGAAATAGGGTTAGACTTTGTGTATCATTCTATCTAAAAAAGACCTACAAGTAGGTTCAGATTTAATACCATATTGAAAAGTAAACAATCCGAGTACCAACTTCCCATAAAGTTTGTAACACCGACCAAAACGTGCGTCCATTTCAGACTGAGATAAAACACAAATCATAGCGTGGAATTTTCCGTTCAGTAGTCTTCGATATTCGACCAGAGTCGGTAGAAACTCAATCCATTTCAATTTTCTGCAAGGTGGTCGCAGCTCAACATTTCATAGGGTGGATTTTCTGAAGCAACCGAAAGTGTGACCGATAGTATCGCTTTTTTCTTCTTCAGTAGATTTAATTGAAAGTTTGTGGTGCCTTATACGGCAGAAGTGAGGATGCTATCAACTCAATGAGCATATTTATCTTACGAGTAATTTTCTCTTCTCCCAAATCAGACTTTATTTTTTGATATAACTTACTCAATTTATATTGGTAGATCTAATAAATTATATTGGACACTACATTGCTCTGATCCCTAAGTAAGTAGCTAATGCAATTGTGTTTTGAGGAATCGGTAACAACTGTGCGGTGGTACCAAAAGGCCCGATCCGAGACAATGTAGCAAATTAGGAGTACCTATAAAAATTTTGCCATTTCGCCTTGAAGCAACTGCAATACCTACGATCAAAGACTCCTTGCCCGTTCATCTGTCACCAATACCCCTGTCATACTATAATTTCCGAAACCACAGAGTTATTACGCGACAAACTTAACTTAAAACGTAACTTGCAGGTCGCGATTCGAATACGATGCAGTGCATTCAAGTAACGCCGCAGACGAACTATCAGGGGTTTTCGTATAGAATTAGCGGCTATTTACAAAAAAAACTTAACATATCTCCATATTTTGGACATTCGAAAATACTGCAATTAGGTATAATGAATTGTTATGCACAGATATTTAGTTATGTAATAGCCATACCTCAGTCTCGCTGCCGTCCGAGCGAACAATCCGTTTCAATTTTCTGCACGAATGTCCGGTAAGTCATGGCTTCGGTAGTTCGGCAGCTGTATTTTGTAAGGTGAGAATCTAAATAATATTTTGTATGAATGAAAGCAAGCTATTTTACTGGTATGAGTGTAAGGAAAGAGCTGTAACAACTTCCTGATGCACATAAATAAACAGTACATAATTATGTGGATATTTTTAAAGTTTTATTTGGGCGGTCATGTTACGGATATTTTAATGCACACGCGTCAAACTCTCTTGCATATAATGCAAATCTCAATTAAACAGTTATAAGCTATCAATTCGAATGCAAGCCCAACTATCTTTCAGTAGCCAATCGGTCGAATTCCATAATCATTCCCATAATGTTTCCTCATAGGAATGGTCGAGGGCGATAAAGTAATTATCACATCCCAATAACACGGTGGAGCGTCCATCATGTCTACTTAACGTGATAACGTGTATTAATGTGCATGCAGCTTAATAAGGCCGCAAAAAGCACGTTGATGAGAAGTATTTTGGAATCCTTAGAACCTTAAATAAGTTTGAAATGGTGGTACAAATTGTTGCATTATAAGATGCTATCGTGTCTTGTAAATGTAAATGTGATTCAAACGTTATTCAAGATAATTTTCCTAGTGAATAATCTATTTGTTTCAAACAAAAGCTCAATATTCTATTCCAACGAACAAACCATTATCCAAACAATATTAAGTCGCCGTCTCTCGTTCTCCGGCAAATAACCTTAACAATAACATTACCAAGACGTCGGCTCTCCTCGACTGCCGGACAACGAATGACTGTAAAGGTGCTGCGCGACTGTTTCGCTCAAATATTAACAAACTACCCACTTTTATGGCGATTTAAATGTGGTCGGCTATCGTGGCGCTCGCTACGCTTTCGGTTTATGTCTCCCGCTTTGATTTTAGTACTATCTGCGGCTATGGTGTTTGTTTACGGTATTTGTGGAGTGGTTTGGCTTCGGTGTATTCATATTTAGTAGGTGGTTGGTGGTTGTATGCATCGATAGCTACAGATAATAAAGGTTTGGGTTCACACTTTCATTATTTTACTTTAATCAAAGGGTTCACACGTGTGTAAGAATTGGTTTCTGAAGATTTAACTGTAATCTTTCTTTCTTTCTTTAATATTTTTGGTAGAAAATGTGTTAAGACAAAATCACCTGATAAAATAAAACTTGTTATATCTCATAGCCTGCAGCAGAAATTATCCCAGAATAGGTGCCATAAATGCAAACAAACTTGGGAACATTAACTACAAAGTAGTACAACTAGCCATGGCTGCAGCACCTCTGAATTCTGCCTCATTTCGCACTGTTGGTTCTCGATTGTTGACAGTCGCAACGCAGTTCACGAAGCGAATTCTGTACGAGGCAGGGGTTCTCAACATTTATTTCGATGACCTCTACCTTTGGGAGAGCCTCAAATGGCTAAAATTTTGTATGATATTAATTTTGATTACGTCAGTGCCAACTTAGAGGAACAGAAAAGTTTGGATAGTACTTATATTAGTCTGTTTTAATACATATACTTACATAATAACTGTATTTTATTATTGGTCTTGAATATACGGAAATTGGTTTGCACATGTAAAGCTGAGCAGGCTCATTGAGTTTTCTTCGTCTTTTATCTTAATGGGACAACATTATGTATATGACTAGCGGCCCGCCAGCGACTTCGTACGCGCGTAATAGCTTTACTCCGTTCCCATAGATCGTAGCGAAAATATTTAAAAGCCTATTCGCATTAAACTACTCGTACTTCTATAGACTTCCCCGATAAATTAGCTATCTAACAATGTATCTAACATATTTTATAACCGGACCAATAGTTCCTGTGATTAGCGCGTTCAAACAAACAAACAAACATCCAGTTTTTAAATATATACGTAGTAATGCGTAGAGATAAATGTTATAATCTATGAACACACAACACGTAGCTCGGTCTTTAATTTGGTCAAACTTACACAGGAAAATATCTTTTTATTTTACAACGAAATGGAAATACTTACTACGCGTATCGTCAATCGAATATATCTTTCAGGTGCTAATAAAAAGACCAGGCTATACCCTGTGCGCTTGCACAGCATCATGCCACATACAGGCTGTGGGAGAAACGAATTCCCTCAAGTCTTCTCCTGCTACCTTAAGAGTTTGAACTTGAGCTTAGGTTATGGTCATAGCGAATACTCTACTTTCTTGAATTCAAATCGTGAATTCAAAGGGACAATTCTATATAGGGATTTACCCCATCATCATCATCAACACCTGAAAGCCGTCCACTGGTAAACATAGGCCCCCACGTAAAGTTTGCAGAAAAGTTCCAGATTGGACACCCTTCGACCACAGAAGCAACGTAGAATGTCCACCGACAATATGAACAAACGATCTGCCATCTACACTGGACACGGACCGCTTGATACCTACCCTGTTTAAACACAAAACAGTATTATTTAATAATCTAACTGAGGAATAAAATCTCTTCTCAAGAGCAACATCAATAACAAACATGTGTCAAAACATTGGGTCTCAGACATGTCAAATGATTGTCAAAAATGATATAAAAATGATTTGTATCATTAGCACTAAAGAGTATTGATATCAAATTCGAAGCAAATCAGCCCCATAATAACTTTGCACCCCTTTTTAACCCCCTTAGGAGATGAATTTCAATAAAATACAAAATAAGTCTTCCGTCAATTTTGTTAAAGAATGTGTATGCAAAATTTGAAGTAGATTGGACCAAGGGATCTGGTTGTCCCATACAAACTTTGCACCCCTTTTTGATCCCCTTAGGGGTGGAATTTCTGAAAATCCTTTCTTATCGGATCCCTTCGTCATACAAAGAACACACCCTCCCAGTTTCAGGTCTCTACAATCAGCGGTTTAGGCTGTGCGTTGATCCATCAGTCAGTCAGTCAGTCAGTCAATCAATAAGTCAGTCGTTCAGGACAAAGCATTTTATTGGTATAGATTACCGAGCTGTTTAGAACTAAACGCTTCTCATCAACATTCATAATGCGCACGGCAAAGGAGGAACTCGCTGCCCGCGTCGGTGTTTTCTAGTGACTCTAATCCGAATCTATTCAAAGTTAGAGTGAACAGGCTTCTTCTGGGCGAGCTGGTTTCATCTTTGACTCCGTCTTAGTCGCACTTGGCTTGGTCTGGAGTCAAGAGCGAACCCATACTGAATAATAACAAAGTAAACCTAAAATCAACATGGTAAGAACATTAATATTCGGAAAGTGCATTTCAACTATCAGCGGCCGTGTTTTCCAAATGTTTGAGAACCACAGTTCTAAAGTACCCAAAGCCATGGAGCTTTTGTTTCGTCTGATGTTATTTTGTGACCGCGGCTCATTTCGCAGGTGAAGAGAGCGCCACTTAGCGGAATTATTAAGTTACTTACGACAGCACCGGTTTGTGCTTTGAAGGCACTAGTTTTGCTATTTGAGGTACACTGGAAATAAGAACAGGAAAAGATAAAATGTTCAATTTATAAAAATATTGCTTACATATTTTAGATTACATAACTTTGACACAAAATTGAAATAGTTCGTTGAAAACCTTCTCACGTACAAGCAATTTATTCTGTTTAAACGACAGTTACTTCAAATCTGTCAAACTTAAAATGGAGATGAAGCTCTACTTTCAAAAATGTTTCATTACGTTTAAATAAATTAGGCAATAAAGATGTTGCTTTAAGCACAAACCTTCTGTTTTTACTTCTGTTAAAACTAACCAGAGAATAGCTGGTTAGTGCAATCCGTATACTTTTGGTAAATAATGGCAACCCTGCCTGGTGTTTCGGCTACCATCGATCATGTAGCGCAGACGGCGCTTGCGGTGAGCAGTGTGTTGCTGACACATGTGCTGTCCACTTCGTGCCAGGGACGTGTTTCAATATCTACGTATAAATACGTAGGTAGTTAAGTAAGGAGTAATGTACTGGGTTATGAGTGGCTAGTTCGCTGGTTGCTACCTAAGATGTCCTGGGTTTGAATCCCGGGTCACGCCGAAATTTGTTACTGGATTTTGTCTGTTTTGAAAATACTCAGCGTCAGGATGATGCGAATAATCAAAAATAAAATAAAGTTTATTTTAGTACCTAATATTTTTGAATGAAACTATAAAATAATCCTCAATGGCCTCAACAGGTGAATAAGTAGTAGTAAAGTGGTGGAGTGTAGTAATTGATCTATTGACTTGTAGTAATCAGTCGTTTACTTAAAAGACCCGTAATTTCGCTGTCACTGTCACTCGACAATCGCCGGCGCCATCTTTGAATGATTGATCAACAGGGTTATTACAACATAACTAGATCGCGATCGCATTGCAATTGTCAATGACATCATGGTTATATTCTAAGTGTAGATGTAATAATCACTGACAAATAATCGAAAATTTGATAGGTAGTACGTTCGTTATTTTACTTACAACCGCTTTATGTGCTTACTTCGTTATTCTTTGCACACAGCACACGGTGTCACAACTACTTATAGTTGCGAACGTACGAGTAATCTCAAAAACACCCAAGCCGATTTATAGCTGCCAACTGCTATCATTGCTTACTTCAGAGCTTCCAATATACTTCCACGACATCACTCAAATTGCCTAATTGTCTGTGTTCTGTCTCGAAGCGCTGGTAGGGCCCAAAAGATAAGGAGACATGTTTCGCACATTTATTTTAATTTTTATATTTGACGTTCATAAGTGTCGTTTCATGACCTAAATTGAAATAAAGATTTTGAATTTGAATTTGAATTTGTTTGAGAAAACAAATAACATAGATTGCAATTGCATTGCGATTGTTTAATAGTTACATAATAACCTTTCTGAAGCCGCAGGGTTGCCTCTGAGCGCTCTGTCGACGCAGATTTGCGATTCAAATTCGATTAATGATTTATTCAGCATCTACCCGCGATAGTAAACGTTAGAGATAACACAGTCAGGGATAAGATTTATCGGTTCTGTCTGCCAAGTTATCTGGATTCAACTATTCAATTAATTGAAAGTTTGTGGAAGATCTTAAGAGTAGCATTTAATTCCTGATAAGAATCAAGATTACTTATTTGTATTTTTTAAGCACTTACTTGTCTTGTGCTCGAAGTTATTATTTTTATTTGATCTTTGATGTTTTATTTATTATGAACTAAAATTAAATGTTAATTGACAAAATATACACAGATCAGTCAATAGTTTGGTCAAAAGCGCATCTCGTCAAAGTTACACAGACTATATTTTTATACCGCGTAGCGATGAAAGGCGTTTTCAAAGAGTTTACTGTAGTTTTAGAAGGCTACTTAACTCAAAAACATTTATGTTTGTAGGAAGAAGCGTGTGAAAGGCAAGAGAGAAACCACCACACTATCTTCTCAAATTTGGAGTTTTGAAAAAAACTCCACCAACAAGAGCCTAATAGTCCCCTTAGCCGATTTCGACTTCGGTGGCCAGTCACAACGACTAACCGACTGCGCGGAACATATTACAATGCACAAGTGTGTGCGCAAACTCAGATGCACTCTCTATTCCTTTTACTCTCATAGCCCGATGGGACAGCAATCTGACACGACCGGAGAGAGATCAGGCGCAGGACCAACGGCTTTACGTGCTTTCCAAGGCACGGGGGTGAAACACCGCCAACTTCCAAACTCCGGGCTACCCTGAGAATTTCTGAACAGAAAAACCCAGGTACATATTTTTGGCCCGATTAAGAGCCTAACCCTTGATCGTCATCATGAACAGGAAGACGTGTAGGTATCAAAGTGCTATGTTGTAAATTACAAGAAGTTATGTGTTCTGCTGCAGCGGGTTGTCCACTTGCTCTATACTATAAAATTTATACAAACTTGTGTTCCAGATTTAATCTGTAACATACTCTTTAGTCTCGAGTCAAGTTAGCTTTAACGACCTTGTGTCTGCTCCTAAGTTGTAAATGAAAAGGTAAGGATACCAAATAGTTTGTTTTAATAGTTTTGCTTTATAGCTGTAGTTTTGTAGCGTTGTAAAACATGTTTAGAGAGAAAGTTTCAGCGAATAAAACGGTACCAAACCTTCAGTGAGATGTACCTAAATGAAACTTTGATACGATTTATGTAAGTTTTATTCGAATGTTTAGGGTAAGAATACAACTTGTCGACGATGAGGTTGTGGATAACAAATGTCACTGTATCCTGTGTCATGTAGAATATTGTTTGTTAGTGGTTCATTACTTACCGAATGATTGTCTTCCCTTTAACGGACAGAATTAGTCAAAAAATCATTGGATTTAGTTAGACCCTAAGTAAATGGAATAAAGTTCAAAATATGGTAGGAAAAAAAATAACCACAGCCATATAAAAGCTTAAGTCATTGAAGTCTTTTCAAATATGAGGCATTAAGCGGCGTTCTCAATGATTCAATCTTCTCATTTTCACCTGAATAGACATGCTGTAAATCTTTTAATTACCGCATACACAGATACAGTCAATTCTATTATTTGTTCAACTTCATAATGGAAATGTCCACACACAGCAAGCTAACTGACGATGAGCCATTTGAACAAAGCTACAATATAATCCTCTCCGTTTGTCCGTATGTCAGTTCGAGCTACTTTTTAAATCGGTTCAGAGGACCTCATCCATTGCGGCGAGACGTTCGGAGCTAAAACTTGGCAGTACGATACAGTTTTAGTTAAAGGGTTCTGGACACTAAATAAATGTTAATAAGAGTCGTTATAAACTGAACTTATATTGTGAAAAATAAAGATTGTTTTCGTATCTTAAAAGGCGTATTTTTGTTTCCCCTAAAATCCTTATTTTTGGGCTTCAATGTGATCCGGTAAGAACAAAAATGTTTCTGGTGATGGGTAAGTATATTTTTCATAAAATCATGTTTTTGTGATATTGTTCTATTTTTTTAAGCGTGTAACCTTGGAGTAGTCTAGGCATTTAACTGTAAACATACACCATCGTTAGTTAGAATGGTAGTTACTATTGATATTAAAATTTTGAGAAGCACATTTCAAATAACATATTAGTATACTACTATTCGAAAGTTGATAATTGAACGTTCCTTAATCGTTTTCCTATCACCCTGCCGAACCCTAATCCGTAAAGCGAAAAGAACCGCACCGGACCGGCAATCACAGGAGAGGAGCCCGATCCATCAGCGAGTGGTTGCCAGTTTCTAGCAAAACCAATTAAAATTGCGCATCTGCTATTTGTCATAGACCCGTCAACTGTGATCGATAGACCTTGATTGTGTTAGTTTTTAATTTATCAAATGTGATTTTGGCGGTTCATGTTTTCATTTCAATTAACTTCTTATTGTGTTTACAAACCTTTTTAACAAGACTACCATTAGACCCATTAGTACAATCACAGAAGATAATTTTATTCGTACTTCGTACAATGACATCGA
Organism: Pyrausta aurata; assembly: GCA_963584085.1. NCBI lineage: Eukaryota > Metazoa > Arthropoda > Insecta > Lepidoptera > Crambidae > Pyrausta > Pyrausta aurata. Next base: position 9,875,457 of record OY757266.1, read on the forward strand.
ATGGAAATACTAGAGGACCTCATCAAAAGTCTTTAACGTTTGATATCTGTGGTTCCGTTGTATGATTGTTTTGTCTGTATTCCTTGTCCAGAGATATTATCTATGTACGTGATGGTTATCGAAACTACGACATAGATAAATTAAAATATGTATCCCCATATTCACTAAATTGTCCAACGATAAGCACTGTTTTAAAAGAGTAAAGTCAGTTACGAGATGGCATAAAACTGATCAACAACCGTAAACAGCAAATTTACTAAACACCCACATAAAATAATCTCATCATATTAACCTTGAACTTGAAAGCGGTAATAACGATGTTAACTAAATACGCGTCCATAAAACGAATTCAATAAAGGGAAGCGTCCGTTTCACATAGAATAGCTTCCCTTTATCAACTTTAGAGCTTTTAATGGCAAATTTAAAGGCACCGTGGTCGCCATTACGAGCTAATAGAGAACATCAGGCTCTTTTCACTTGCTTAGCCTTATTTCCTTTCAAAGACAATGGTGTATTTAGAGCATATTGTTCGTTCGTTAGTCATTTTGTGTGGGGATGGTCAAATTAATTTGTATTTAATGGAGAGTTGCCAGCATATTCAGACTGGACATTTTTGCTAAAGAATAATATGTCAAATGCATAAGATACCGTGATGTTGCGCTTGACATGTTGTATGTATACTTTAGTCCATAGTTATGGGATGCATATTTTAGAACTTTCCTACATAGGCACATTAGACATGACGCCTTTTATAGATATTTAAATAAATAAATAAATCTTTATTGACAGGTAAATTACACCCATAGAGTCACGTTAGACTTGAATAAATAATTAAATTAAATTTGTATAAATTGAACGTCCAAAGCTTTTATTCTAAAATTAATTTAGATACAAACGTCACTATACTTCAAAATGCACATTAAATTATTATTATTAGAGGCGAATTAATGATGTTGATTGAATTAAAATTTACATGTCATACTAAACTTAATTAATACGTACTAGAACGTTCTTTTTGGCATCGGGACAGAGCAATGCCTTGCACAGCAATGCCGAATATAACAAGAGTCCAGTCTTGAAGCTATCGTCGCCAGGACGGTGTTGGAGCTGGCCCAGACTCTGCGTACCAGTGATGCAGCTCTTTTGCGCATAGTTGCATGAAAGCAGTCAACGCTTACTTCCGCAGACATACCCGAGGCACTGTAAAATTGTGACAGCCCCATCACCGCCCTGAACGCATTATTAAATTGGACGCGGAGAGACTTTAGCTTTTCGCCGTATAACAAGCCCACAAGCTGCACGAATAGAGCGAGGTACAATACGGCTTAAAGAGCGTCGCGCTATCATATTCGCTCTTACCGACAGCGCCCTCCGCTCCCGCTCCATACCGTGATCGTTGAGGTTGGCGGTGAGTATGTGCCCCAAATATTTAAACTCAGTAACTCTCTGCAGAGGAACTGAATTCATCCTAACCGGGAGAACTGTGTCTGGGCATTTTGCACCGAGAGCCTCGAAGACCATGAGCTGACTTGACATTGTATAGCAAACCGTGACCAGACGCATATTCCTCACACACACGCAGCAGCTTGCGCAGACCACAGATCGAGGCGCTCAGCAGAACCATTTCATCAGCATAATTTAGACAGTTACATGTGATTTTGCTATCCCCACAACGTTAAGGCAACGTGCATTTAAGAAATAGGATACCTGCGTATATGGAATACATTAAACTACTATTACTAGCTTATGGAACTGACACCACGAACAAATCCCGTGCGCCATGAATTGACGCCACTTGTCATCAACTCATACAAATTATTTCATAAAAATTTCAATTAATACGACATAATCTTGTCGTCGTATTTGCGACAAATTTTTTGCTTTACATAGCTTCTCTATACGTAGTAATAACAACTCACTGTCGAAATAGAATACTATGCGATGACGTAGCTTCTAATGTTAAGTAAAATGACAAGTTTTTATGCTATTCTCCACTTTTTTAAAGGCTTTATACCGCTTAGCAGCAGATGGTTGTTCGAGCATCGCCAACGATTTATTCAGCGGGACATATCTCGTTGTTCTTCCGCTTTTTTGCTCACGGCGTTTAGAGAGGGGAGGTTTTTCCGAAACTTTTCCTTCAAAATATTTGCTTTTTCTTGATGAGAGATGATGAGATGTTATGTTTGAAAGCATTTCTTTACCTTTCATTTACATTATTTTTGATGTTGACTCATTTCGACTAGATTTTTCTGAATAGTGAGGTATTAGAAGGGGCAAGATATTCGTATTACAACATATTCAGATTATATTCAATGAATATAGTTTATTAAATAATACTTTTAGAAAACAATCATTTTTAATAATAATATCTAAGATAAAACTGTTACCGAGTTCTTTAATAATAGGTACTGGTATTGTATATAATTCTCTTTACAAGCGGGACTTTACGATATTTCAAAAGCACACTGTATATCCCTTCTAATCAAAAACATTTGATACGTATACATATACGTATACAAATGCTATTGTTAGATTTGTCCAAATATGAGAATGGGCACATCACTAGCTGTTTAAATAATTGTCCGGTATCCTTTGTTTCCCGCCGTCATTTGTCAGCCGCATCAGCCATTTTGGCGGCAAAAAGTTTGCAGCATTTTTTTTTCTTGCTAGCCAGTGTTAATTACATGCACCTTTGTCTTTGTATAGGATTTGAATGGTGTGTAGAATCCTTTGTGGAATCACAATAGTAGATTGTTATACAAGGGGAGGAAGCGACCCATTTCACTCGAGAAGTTTCTGGCGCTCGAACGAAGTGAGAGCGCCAATAATTCGAGAGTGAAATGGGTGCTTTCACCCGAGTTAAACATACTATTTTTCATTTCGACTGTAAGGAAAACATTAAATTTATCAAAGTGGTTGTAGATGTCTTGGTGAGGTATTATGTAGTTCAGCGAGAAAGAAAAACTCAAGTTGATTTACAGTACTAACAACACCTAACACGATTAGAAAGAATAACGGCACGAATACATGAAAACAGAGTACAAAAAACCAGAAAATATCAAATAATTAAAATCTTTGTAAAGAATATCAATCGATTTTTATCCACATATATTAACAGAATCCAAACATAATTTCTTTTTTTTATAAAAGTTTTAACGGCTTTGGAATCCTTCCTGAAATGACACTGTCAATATAAAATTAAAAAAAAAAACATCTTGGCATTATGGCGGGCAGCCAAATATTTTAATTGTTAATTGAATTAAAATTAGAAATTGTATATTTGTATTATTAGCGATTATACATAATACCTACACAATATGATTTTCAATTATAGCTAAGCAAAAATGATTGTTATTTTAATAACATGATGTGACTCAATTATCTTTGGTCCAAGCTTTGACTGCAGGCCTTGACTCTATGCCATGTCAATTAAAACTAAATTACTTTCCACCCTAGGGATGGATAAGCTATTTTCCACCCGGCTATCTACACAGGAAAGTTATATTTCCCGAACAGGAGAGATGAAAAATATTGATGTGGAATTGTTCATTTTTTTTAAAGTTTTCATTGGCTTTTCTCTGAGACCACTAACTGAGACCACCTGAGACTCAAAAAATTTTTTTTTTCATTAAGATCAGCCATCTTTGATAAGTAAACATACTTTTTCTATTGATCCCTTTGAGCTTTGGATACAAGATAGAATTTGAGTGAACTACACATTTGGGTAGCACACCTGTTAGCAAAACTAATCGTTACTAAGTTGTGGTATCATGACAAAGTTGTCTATATAACTTTGAAAGAGCAAAGATCTTGCTAAAATGTAGCCCTCTAGCGAAGTTTAACACAAATATCTCATTTAGGTACATGCTAATAAACATGTGTAACAGCTGAAGTGTTTTATCCACGGGGTTGCTCACGCCAGCCCCTTGTAAAATGAATTAGTTAAAAAGAAGGCCAAACTGACGCTTTTGCTAAGTACAGTCAGGTGGTGAAACATCCTTAATTTTATGCATAAAAACGTGAGGTTGAAGATACGCGACACGCGTGTGAAGATCCTTTTATCCACTTAATCTATGTTAAACTAAACTTAAACTATGTTGACTGCTATATAAGTTGAGTTGTTAGGTTATTACATCACAAATTGCAGACGTAAGTAGAAAAGTGTTTGCTGCTGCGGCGTCACTAAACAGGCTTCGGAACTTCCTACCGATACCCACTAAAATTGCGCTTGTGCAGGCTTTATTGTTTCCAATTTTGGATTACGCAGATAGTTGCTATCTTGATCTTAACGAAAATCTTCTTGACAAGCTCGAACGTCTCCAAAATTTCTGTATTCGGATAATTTTTGGCCTACGCAAATACGATCACGTCTCCGAATACCGCTCTCGGCTCAAGTGGCTTCCAATTCGACTTCGTCGAAATTTCCATATTCTATGTTTATTGTACTCCATACTTTTCAATCCAAAATTTCCACCTTATCTCAAGGAACGCTTCCACTTTCTGCAGCCGTTGCGGGGTCTTGACTTGCGGTCATCGAGGAAACTCCACCTTCAATCTCCTTGCCATACAACGAGCTATTATTCAAACTCCTTCACTGTCCAATCAGTACGCTTGTGGAACTCCTTACCCCTGGCTATCAGGAAATCAAAATCTATAACTGTTTTTAAAAACCTACTTAAAGAACATCTACTCTCTTCAAAATAATTTTATCTACTCTTATGTATCATTCAATTTCCTTTCATTTCACATTGGTTTGTATATATTATGTATGATTTATATTGTGTTATTATATGTTATATATATATATATATATATATGTATATATTTATATTTTATAAACATGTAAGTATTTATCTATTAATACTATTTTTTAAGTATTTTATGTAACTATTTTGTTATATATCGCCGCTTCTCACAAAAAGTATACAAAAACGAAATTTTTGCGAAATCGAGTTATATATACAGAAATACTCAGGATCACCTAATGTTTCTGTTCAATAGTGACTAAAAAGGCTACTTCGCAAAATCGCCGCTAGGGGATCTAATGTTTAGTTTTGAATTGGCGCGATTTTGCATCTTTTTCGCACAAAAAGAAATCATTTTTCAGTTTAGACAAAGAATCCGTGGAATCAACGTAGTATTTTCTCATAAAAAGTAAAAAATAACGAAATTACAACCTAAAGGTAAGTTATAATTCTCTTTAATACTATATTATATCGTATTTGAATGGTATTTGTGATAAAAGTGGCCTCACATTTAGCCAAATCTTTTCAGAAAGACAATACATACAAAAAATTATGCAGTTTTTACGATAAAATATTGAACTAATAAACTGTATTATTTATGAATTGTTTAGTTTTGACGAAAAAAAATTCTGGAAATAGAAGATACTTTTTTAAATTGTATAGTTTAAAAATGGTAAAGATGACAAATCTAATAAGACTATTTCAAAATTACTTTCATTGGAGTTAGGCCATGGAGAAGGAGTAGATCACATCCTGGCCCAGAGCGAATGGTCTGTAGAATGATCTTAAGTACTTGTTGCTAGGCACTGAGGAGGTCCCAATGAAACTGCACTGATTTAATTTACTCACTGTTACTATGGATTTATTGTTGAGCACTTTTATAACCCAACCACTGTATACTGTATACGACCGTTCAGTAGTATGGGTCGCCTAGTTGTTTTAGGCACTTTTGCCTTATTCGCGCGTCCATTGAGCTTTTGAAGTATAGTAGTAGTCCAACAATAGGTCGAAGCGATGAAGAATGCCTTTCTTCGTGCAGTCTATTTCTTGAGGAAACGAGTCTTGTTGTCCTCGTCGCAGCCCGAGATTCGTTGCCTTCTCGATATGGTCGTGGCTGAGCGCAGTGTTCTTCTTGCGGCAACAGTCCACGAACTGCAGTACTCTTGCCCTGGATCTAATCGGCTGATATCAGGCTGTGCTGCATCCCATTTTTTCTGTTCTTCAGTGATAACGTATAGCAGTTCGGTTGCGATGTCATCGCTGCTTTCTTCTGGGCGTGGCCAGTCTCGCCTAGGCATCTCTAGAAATGACTTCAATCCATGGATCTTATTTTGACGTTGGCACGTAGCCGGCTCGTGTTGCCACATCAGTTAAGTTCTGGTGAGTTGCAGGAACCCACTGCCACGTCTGTTAAGCTCGCTTCTTGGGTGGTCTCGCCGAGCCGGTGTGCTACAAGGGTCGTTTAGCGTCGACTTCCGTTTCTCAGCCAACATAAGTAAAACTGTCTGCAAGTCACTCCAGTAGACAGTGTCATTGATGAGAAGTCAGTGTTTTTGCTCGATGGCCTTCGCAAACCTTGTTTCAATCAATGCTGCTTGTAGCTCCAATCTGGGACCTTCGCGCGTGATGCCACCAGTACTTCTTCTACTTCCTTGTTGCTGTAGGTGAGCCTCCAATGTGCAACCGTCGCGTAGGGTTCTTCCCTCGCGTCGCAGAAGATGTATCTCGCAACGTTGCACTTCTATTCCCACGTTTTAGCATCGAGAAAGCCGCAGTTTTTAATCTATTTTAGACTTGTGATCCAGCCCTTGGATTCCATGACGAGATCTTCTGGACTTGGTTTGTCCTATCCAGTATGTAAAGTGATCTTAGCTGCTATGCTATAGCAGCTCAGAAGTCCCAGCGGGTCGTAGCTCTGTTTTAATCTTTTGATAGATACTTTCTGTCAAGAAGAAAGTAAAAATCTCAGAGATTATAATATTTTTATTACTCGGAAAAACTTAAAAATGCTTGTTTTATTAAAAGCATAATGGTGTGCCGTGATGTTAAACGTCCAACAGTTTCAGTCATACCTAGTAATAATGTTTAATTCTTTATTTTGTAGAAGATTTTAATAAAATTTACAGGTTTAATGTTAAATGTTATGTTACATTGTTGCTTTTTATGAGAAGATATTTTCTCAAAAAGTAGCTAAAGTCAAAACAAGTATTTTTAAAGATATTTTTTTCATATATACGCTTTTTTTAATATTATCCAATAAAATATTATTTTGAAAGATAAAGGATTGAATTATTTTTAGATAAAAAAATCTACTTCTTAACTTTATAAATGACGCTTTTATTAATTGTTAAACTTTCAAAACGCTCTCCTGTAAAGTTTGGTATTTTTGAGATTGTACACTTTTTTAGCGAAGCGGCGATATGTAACTATTTTTCTCTTCATTTACAACGCACAAAATACCCCTTCCTATAAACCCATAATTTCTTTACCCAAAAGTTGTCTGGAAGAGATCGCTTATAGCGATAAGACCGCCTAAATTGTACATTTCCTTTAAACAAATTTGAAAATTCACTAATTTTGTGTGCAATAAAGAGTTATCTATCTATCTATCTATCTATCTACATGTATACTTTTAAAAAATCATACCTGCCTATTAATTTTGACCGTCAACATATTATTTTCAATTTATATTTACCTACCTATTCATGTACAATATTTTTTTACATAATACATAAAGTATAATGAAAAAAAAGACCTCGAGGTATCAACAAAAGAGTTGAAGCCTTATCGCGTCAGTAGGAAAGTTTTAAAATGTCCGAGTAATTGTTTAGCCTACGACAATGCTTTGCGGAGTTATTCTAACCAACTGTACCTTTTTACCATAACACAAAGTTACACCCAAACAAGGTTGTCAGTTACGTCATCATTTATATCGCGGGAGGGAAACGCTTACAATCTTTTCAGGAGTAACATTCTGTGAAAGAAATGTTCAAACGTCATAATATTTTTGCGAGGCATAAGTATTTTTGCAATTCAAACTCAGTTGTGAGGAGTTACAGTCAGTCATCTAATCCAGCAATCATATTCAAATGGGAACTTAAACTTCAATTTCCGGTCATTATATTTTTTGTTACTTATTTTTCTGAATAATACTACCATGAAAAATATAAATGAATACCTATTTTATAACCGACTTCCAAACATCCGTTTCTATCTTTTTAAGGGTACCAATAGTTCTCAAATGGGGTAACGTTTGCAATCCCCATAACCGGATCGAACCAGTTTATACCGATCGCGAGCTGGCGGAGGCGTGACGCGATTGGCCGTGACAAATGACTGATGACGTCATCATCCGTAACAGCCCTATTACCCCACCGCTGGGGCTGGTACCCTAATAAATACACGCCCATTCACGTCTCGATGGGACGAGTGGGACAATTGTGACGGGTGGACCGAGTTCGGGACATATGAGGTCCTGTCGATAACCGAGATAGAATGGGACAATAATCAGTTTGGAGAGGCATTGCCCAGATTTTATGGTTGTATGCGACGTTTGAAGCACAATATCTCGATCTCAGTGGAGGTTGGATAGTTTTCGGATGCCAACTTAATATATGTATAACATAATCAAGAATTACTTAGTAGACCACTGAGTGTTTTGGTTACCTTAAATAGTTTCTTGTCAAAATTTACATCACACTTGCCCTTTTTTCGATTTTCACTCAATCCAGAGTCAACCTTACTGATGGTCAGCATCAACAAACCAATCAAATCTATTATCAAAATGCAATTCAAAATCTCTATTTCAATTTAGGTCATGAAATGACTTTATGAACGACAAATACAGTTAAAAAAAATAAGCCCTGAAAATCGAATCGTGTCTCCTTATCTTTTGGCCCTACAAGCGCTTCGAGACAGAACACAGACAATTAGGCAAGTGCTGAGAAGAAACGCCGGAACGAACTCAGTCACCACTTAGTTGCCGTAAAATCAAAATCATCACATCAGTCGGTGCAGGCTGGACGGACCACACATTGGTGTCGTTTAGATAGTCTTAAACCTTGTAATAGCCATTTTTCTTATCATATCTATCTTTTAACTCTTATCATAGTAACACACGTCTTAACCCTCAGTATCAAAACTGATGAGCGAAGCTACTAGCAAAAATAGCTCGCCGCTTATAAAGCTATTACTCCAAGGTACAAAACGTCCCGTTACACGCAGTAGCGGCATCGTAAATCTGAAACTTGGACCATCAGCGCAGCCACTCAGCGGCGCACCTGTGCTCAGTTCACATCTCATCTCAACACTTTACCGCTTGCTTGTACTTGGTAGTACAGTCGGGCAGAAATATGTTAAGATTCGACTATCGAAGAGATAAAAATATTTCAAGTCAACGCTTATCCGCTTGCTTGTACCGGTACTCTCAAGGACAAATTAAAGTACATAATTTAAGACTACCTATTTTATCTTACTTACAATAAAATAAAAGTATCTTATGTCAACACTTCAACTTGCTAACACCTACAGGAGAACAAAAATATAGCTCTTTATTTTACTGACAAGTAGCTTTATTTAGGCTGCGATTCAAAAGATACGTTAGCTTTAGTCAAAATAACTAACTCAGTATGTTTCCTTATTGTATAGTTTCTTTTTTCTAAAAAAAAACAAAAGCGTATGGTCTGGTCTACTCGAGAATACAACCCATAATAACCAGCTCACAAAACAACCACATGAAGAAAGAAAGAAAACATTAATAAAAACAAGAATATCTTTAAACCACAACCGCTCATAACCATAAACACACATAAGCATTATACACAACTGTTGATTTTATCCAAGAAAAAAAGAAACAGGAAAGTGACGCAAGGACACAGCAACGTCAGCCAATCGCGAATTAGCATAGTCATCAGGGGATAGACGTCGCCAAAACGAGATACTTTGATCGACTTCAAAGGCTGAATAAACGACTTGGGCATGGACGAAAAAGAGCAGTCAGGTCATTTTAACTTTCATTTGTTTTGAAAGAAAAGCGAATAGAGTCCGAAGTACATAAGACACCGAAAGGTATACAAAACTCTCTTTAAAAAAAATCAACGATTGAAAGTTTAGTTTTAAACAGTAGCGAACAAAATTCTAAGTAATAAATTAGTCAATAAGTACCTACTTTTGCAAGAAAAAAGTAAATTATGTACAACAAACGTCAGAAATATTATATAAATGTTATCATGTTTTGGCGGCTAGTTTCGGTTAAATAACCTGCCAGAGATAAAAGTTTTTAAGATAAGAGTTTTTGGTGAAAAAATGGAATTAATGTATTATTATTTTTTATTTCACTAACGACACTATTCACATTTTGAAATAGTTTCTATTTTCTCTACAATTAGATAGACTGATCTCTTTAAGCTATAATTGTGCTTACAACAGTGATGTAAATGGGCACAGTTTATTTTTGTCTTTGAACACACGGCCCATTAGGGCGGGCCTACTCGTCGGCGCATGAAATGAGTTATGCCTCCGAAATCATCGAAGTATCCCTGTGAACAAGCAGGGTGATAACGTAACAAGCGATAGAGGTGCGATTGCAACTCGTGTAAGTGGAGGCTGCGAGTAAAATGTCAAAGCACTGTCATTAAGAGTGTTCTGTAGCCTACAACTCTTTACACACTGCGGCTTTTAGCAGCGATGCAAACGCGATGCAGTCGCGATGCAGCATCGATGCAGTCGAAAAATGACAACCTTTACACACTGCGCTACTTTTAGCATCGATGCAGTCGCGATGCAGAAGCTGGAAATTTACAAATTATGTACTGATTATTGGCAACTGCATCGATACTAACGCGCTTTTGCATCGATCCAAATTAAATGAGTTCCTTACGATAGTTGCGATAGATGCTAAAAGTCGCAGTGTGTCAGCGATGAAAGATCTCGGACACACAGATAGCTATTACGATAGCTGTACCCGATGACATGACGTGTTAACGGTCATCCCGAAACGCATGGTAGCCGCTGATAAGTCACCGTCAGCCGTCGACAAAACGATGAACGGCAAGTCGATGTCACACCACCACACCGACGAAAAAAGGAGCTTATAAAACTGTCTTGGCGTCAGTGAATATTACATTGTGATTGCGACAGCGATTGAGTTACATAGTAGCCCTACCAGTTATGAGGGAAATAACCCAATATTACCCCAAAACACTGTTAGCTCTACACTCACTACCGAACGCATCGTAGCGTGGATGTTGTGCTACAGTGACTACGGACTACGAATTTCGTAGCACGAAGCGTTTCCGTAGCGTAAGTTGATTTTTTGAAAAAATATTGAGATTTCAGGTTAATTTAGTAATTAGTATGTCACAACCACCATATTTGCCTAATTGATATTTTGGCATAGCTCAATTTTTAAGTTTGATATGAAAGCATTTTTGTTAATATACTTATTCGTACAGATTTTTTTGGGGTATTTTTGGTACAGAAAACCTAATTTGTGTTTCATTGAAAGAAATACGAGTTTATGGTCATATAAAATAGCACTTTTGTATAATAATATATTACCCTAAATGACATAGAAAACCCCAAAATATGTAACGTATCTTATCGCAGAAATAGTCAAAACAGAAGACATTAATTACAGCAGGGCAGTTATACAGTTCACCACAAAACCTTTTTTTCTATTCTAATATGTAAAAGACCTAATGGCCCATTAAATAAGGGTCATAATTGGTTGGATTGTGGACAATCTAAAGCAACATATATTGTAGTGAGACGGACGGACATCCTAATGATTTATTAATAACACACTCGCAGTTTTACTGAACAATTAAATTTAAATTATTCATTATGAATAGTAAAAGCATAGGTACCTAATGTTGTATTTGTTGTTTGTGCCTCGGAAAGCACGTAAAGCCGTTGGTCCTGCGCCTGATCTCTCACCGGTCGTGTCAGTCAGATTGCTGTCCCATCGGGCTATGAGAGTGAAAGGAATAGAGAGTGCACCTGTGTTTGTGCACATACTTGTGCACTATAATATGTCCCGCGCAGTCGGTTAGTCGTTGTGACTGGCCACCGTAGTCGAAATCGGCTAGGGGGACTACATACATACATACATTGTTGTTTGGTTAGTGCTTCTACTGCATAAAGTTTCGGTGCATTTCATATACCAAAAGATTGAACAAAAATATTGATCAGACTACAGTTACTCGTACATTCATTTCAACAGCAAAATGATGTATGAGTGTACCTAGCTAGATACATTTTTAGATCGAATGTAGCCAAAATGACATACATAAGTAGCATTTAAATAAGTAAAAAAAAGACTATGTGAAACTCAATCTATCAATTTACCAAATCTAACTGGCGCGGCAAACATAAACTTTATTCTCCAAGTCACAAGATTGCAAAAACGTCCCCATTTCCTGTGATAATATAAATTTTTAACAAGGTTGATTCCGAAGACAGAGGGATCGTCTCACCCAGGCTCTTCTTTGATGTTATGATTGGGTTCGTTTCGAGCGATGATGGCCAAAATATGCCATTCCCAGGGGAAGGTTTGACAGGATATTTTGTAAGTGTTTCGTTAGATTAAGCCTGTTTTCGACGGAACCAAACATTCGGTGTTGACGTGGTTTCCAATTACTTATCTCGTTGAAAGTAGGTCAGTTTCAGGTTACATAAACACAAATATTGTTTGATGTAAAGTTGACGCAAAGGAATTTATTTTTGGCTTAGGTAATTCCTGTTGGCTTACTATGAAATACGAAATTCGTCAATTCGATTATCGTTTTTCGGATCCGAAACATTTTTAGAATCCTTGCTTTGTTTTTCGTAGAAGGCTTGATTATGTTTAGTTTTCATTTCTGGTTTCACAGCTTATGTTATCAATGCAATAGTTATCCGTGCTATATTGGAGAATTCTAAATGATAAAAAGAAAATAGGATTAAATAGTGATTCCAACTAGTGTAAAACATTATTACTAAGCCAAAAAGGAGAATGATAATGCGTACTGCAGACGTTTGTTAATTTGTGTTTGTTTCTTGTCGATTTGAACCTGATTTCTTGTAATTTGCTCTGGTAATTTGTTTATCTTCTATCTTAATCAATTCGTACTAGTACTTTACTCATAAGTTATGTATCAGCTTGTTCATTAAGAGGCTTTTAATTCATTATATCAATTTGGAGGGACGGAACCATCAGCAGCGGCATTGCGGGTGTTAAATAAATAATCACGCGCCGACAGGCTGGCTGTACATGAACAGAACAGTGGAAAATAAATTATAGCAAGCGAATTTAAGCATTTTAAAAAAAACTCAAGTACAAACATTCATAGAATTATGTAATTTACTTGTAAGATACGCGTAAGTTGCATGTTTCCCCAATCTTTCTTTACTAATTTTGATGAAAAAAGTTGGCTAAAGGCAGGACTTTTGTGTATTGAAGAAGGTTAAGATGTAGCTGCTTTTCTTTGTCCTTGCTCGCTTCCAATTATTTTATTTGATTAATTGACCATAGGTGAAAGGAATGCTCGTAGAATCAAACTATCGATAAATTGACTATAGTTGAAAAGATAGCTCGTAATATTACTGATCGGCCAATCAACTAGCGGCGTAACGAATATTCGTAGAATTTAAAATCGGCGAAATGACCATTCGGAGTATTCACGGTCGGTAAGATAGTTTCGGAAAAATGCTCTGGACTCGATGAGATTACATTATAGTCGTATATCGAAATAAGCATTGTATTATAGAAGTCGTAAAAATCGAATGACCCAACAAAATCAAACATTTTATCTTCCGCAGGTATGTAAAGTGAAAGTGGTGGTGATACGTAGACAAACTAAGGTAGCGGACATAGCCCTGAGAATCAGTAAGCTTAAATGACAGGACACATAGTCCGAAGAACTGATAGCCGATGGGGCAGAAAAGTTCTAGATTAGAGACCCTTTGACCAAAGACGCAACATAGGACGTCCACCGACAACATGGACAGACGACATTGTAAAGATCGCAGGATCAAACTGTTTTTCTTAGTAAATAAAATAGGGGTAAGCAGAAATTCAGCAGGCGCAAAATCTTAAATCGTTCGTGTGAAGTTGACATAATATTCCGTGTAATACGGGGTGTTAAAATGCAAACCTGCGCTCTGCCGCGTGTCAAATATAAATCTGAGCTATAGTTCGCCCTGTGTCGTGTTCTACAATATTTAATGTGCGAAAAGAATATTGTTGGCACGACTTATGTATTTTAATCTTTGCATTTCAATTGCAGATTTATCTATGTTTGTATTCTGAAGCTGTTAACTCTAGGTAAGTAGACAATCATTTTTGTAAAATCCAATAAAAGACATGTATGGACATTCCCTATTTATCACAATTCCACATATTTAGTAACTTTATCTATATTAATTAGTACGTGCACATTAAGTTAGTGGATTTTTAAACATCTGAAATAAATAATAACCCCTGGTTGGCAAAAACGATGTATAAATTTAATGTTATTTGCTGAAGGTTGGTAGGACACAACTATTCAACCTCGGCAGAGCTCAAAAGAAGGATTATTCCTAAAGATTCTTGAAAAAAACATGCAGGTAGTTATGATATAAACAAGCATAAACTATCGATCCTAAATCATAACTGTTGGTCTCGCACGCAATATGAAGAGTTTACTGCCATTTTACCGCTGGTCGTTTATTATAAACTTTACGGGGTTATAAAGCATGGAATAATGGGCGGTTTTTACAGCCGATGCTGTAAAACACCTATTAGGTGCGGTACAGCACCTTCACTGAAGTGGTTCGGGGATATTTCGTTACGACAATTTCGGTTTGATTTTAGAGATTTACGAGTTGAGAGGTTTGTTATGAAATTTTGACAGGTAACTGTTTTGTTCAAATTATTTGGTACCTGAAAAATCGGAAAAAATTAAGGCCGTTGTTTCGTTACCTATTACCGATGTTAGGCGTAGTAATACCTTTTCCAAAAGTGCACCAAACTGATAATTAAGTTTAATGCGTTTCACTGGTAGGTAGTTGAAAACGTTTGTTAGCGAGTAGGTATTTGATTCAGTTTCCGCTCAGTTTTAGTTCGCAATCAAAAATATTAGTTCAATAATATCAGTAATATCAGTTCAGTATTAGTTCAGTTTTAATAATATTGTATTAAAGGTTTTACCATATTCAATAAGTAGATCATGATACCAGCAGTATTAAATTTATCCAATGTACGTATAGTAACGCTTGCACAGTATTTAGCTGATAAATGTCATTTACACGGCACGAATAAAATGGAAAGGGAAATACTAATAAAACGATATTTGATTGATCGATCGATCAGAAATAAAGTAAGCAGTATTTATCAAATATTTAGAGATTGACTTTAAGCTTGACGGTTATACAACACAACAAGTGCACGAAATAAAAAGTAAAGATTATTCCAAATAAAATCAATACCATATTTTTTTACATATGTGTAATTAATTAAAAATCGTCTCGTATAAACACCAGCTTAGCTTCAGTCCAGTCACGGATCACCGCTACATTATTCCTTTGTGCGATGTAGGCCAGCCGAATTTTCTTCTTGGCGTGTCAAAGGGAATTTATCAAGGGTATGAGCCGGCAGAATACCGAATGTCAGCAAATGTCAACGGCTTGGTAGCCGCAAATCTCTTTGGTAACAGAGTGGGTAAATAGGAAATGCGTTTGAGGTTATTGGCTTATAGGTCAAATTTTTATCAAATTGGTAAGAAACTACAGATGAACTTTTCGAGGATGTCCTTTTAGCTTTAAATCGAAAGGATAGAGTCGGAAAAAATATCAATATAATAGCGATTACAACAATAATGGTAGTTGATTGTATTAAACTAGCGGCCCGCCAGCGACTTCGTACGCACGTTTTAGTTTTACTCCGTTCCCATAGATTGTAGCAAAAATATTTATAAGCCTCTAAGCATTAAACTAATTAAAAAGCCTACCCCAATAAATTCACTATTTAACAATGAATCTAATATATTTTATAACCTGACCAATAGTTCCCGTGATTAGCGCCTTCAACCAAACAAACAATAACATCAGTTTTTAAATTATAGACAAATGTTTTATTTTGTGTAGAGTCAACACGTAGCCCGGTCTTTAATCTGGTCAAACTTACACGGGGATATTATCTTTTTATTTTACAACGTAATGGAAATACTTTACGTCTTTTCTTTCGGGTGCTAAAAAGACCAGGCTACTCTGTGCGCTTACACAGCATCATGCCACATAACATATCAAGTCTTCTCCCTCTACCTTAAGAGTTTGAACTTGAGCTTTGTTTGAAATCAAAGGGAAAATTATATGTAGGGATCTACCCCATCATCATCATCAACACCCATGGCCGCCCACTGCTTAACATAGGCCTCCACGAAAAATTTGTAGAAAAGTTCCAGGTCGGATACCCATCGACCGCAGGAACAGCGTAGAATGTCCACCAACAATATGAACAAACGATCTGCATACTACACTGGACACAGATTGCTTGATACTTACCCTGTTTCAACACAAAAATCATGCTTTACTATTTTAAGGAATAAAATCTCTTCTCTAGAGTAAAATTAATAACAAACATGTGTCAAAACATTGTGTCTCAGATATGTCAAATGATTGTCAAAAATGAAATAAAAATTATTTTAAGCATAAGCACTAAAGAGTATTTATATTAACTTCGTAGCCAATCATCCCCAAAATAACTTTCTACCCCTATTTAACCCCGTTACAAGATAAATTTCAATAAAATTTGATACACATTTTTCGTTAATATTTTTAAATAATGTTTATGCAAAATTTGAAGTAGATCAGACCAAGGAATCACATTTTCCCATACAAACTTTGCACCCCTTTTTCAACCCCTTAGGGGTGAAATTTTAGAAAATCCCTTCTTATCGGATCCCTTCGTCATACAAAGAACACACCCTCCAAGTTTCAGGTCTCTACGATCAGCGGTTTAGGCTGTGCGTTGATCCGTCAGTCATTCAGGACAAAGCCTTTTATATGTATAGATTAAATAATTAATTTGGTACAGAAATGTTAAAGCTATTACCATTGATTAAAGGAAAAATGTTTGCCGAGCTAGCCTATTTATATCATAATGTACCCAAAAGTACCAAATTTACTAAAACCCGTACCTACTTTTCTAGACTAAAACGCGTTATACATTTCTCTGGCAAAATGAACTCACTAAACTTATTTTTCCACAAAGCACAGTGATTCTGTCCGAAGACTCAGAGGGCGCTAAATAGTGTCGCCAGCACATCAGGTTATTCATTTTTGTTGAAAACTGACCCTTATTACAACTACATAAGATACCGCAGTGTTTACCTTGACGTATTGTCCGTACATCACCTTAATAAACACGGCATTGTGCATTCACAGCACAGGGGCTTGAAAATTTTCAGGCATTCCCTGGAAATAGATTTTCTTCGGACCTCGAAGACAAACAGGATTGTGAAACGATTTGATGGGATTCGTTTGGTACACTTTCGAGGTGTTGAGTTGGTCTTTCCATTGAGTGTAGGTAGTTCACCTATTTATTTTACTATAGTATGATGTTCAAGTCTGCAAGTGTATGTTGGTATTCGTTTACATCAATGGTATTATCTGTACCTGTATCTGTATGCCAACTGCCTCAATGCAATTAACTGCCTCGGTGGCGCAGCAGTGAGAGGGTCGCATTTTAAAGCGACGGCTGCGTGCGCCAGAGGTCCCGGGTTCGATTCCCGGGTCGGGACAAAAATTTATACCTGGGTTTTTCTGTTTAGAATTTCTCAGGGTAGCCCGGAGTTTGGAAGTTGGCGGTGTTTCACCCCCGTGCCTCGGAAAGCACGTAAAGCCGTTGGTCCTGCGCCTGATCTCTCTCCGGTCGTGTCAGATTGCTGTCCCATCGGGCTATGCGAGTGAAAGGAATAGAGAGTGCACCTGTGTTTGCGCACACACTTGTGCACTATAATATGTCCCGCGCAGTCGGTTAGTCGTTGTGACTGGCCACCGTAGTCGAAATCGGCTAAGGGGACTTTTATCTGTATGCAAATATAAATTGATTAATAATTATAAAATGGCCTGCAAAACGAAGCTACTTACTTACTTACTTTTTGGGAACGGGGTCGGGCCCTAGTATGGGATGCAACTTGTGTCGATACTTTGGCCCCCTCCCATCTCAGAGAATCAGCCCTTAAAGCTGGAGCGGCAGCGGAGTTGGCTGAAAACGCCAAGCGTCGCAAGTACGGCTCACTTGCAAGTGATTATGTATTTGCGCCGTTTGGCGCTGAAACGTTTGGGCCGTGGGGGCCTTCGGCTAAACTGCTGTTTAGAAAATTTTTGCCAAAACTAAATTCTGTTACGGCCGATAGTAAAGCTGGCTGGTTCCTAGCTCAAAGGATTAGCATAGCTATCCAACGCGGCAACGCAGCCAGCATTATAGCCTCCTTGCCACAAGGAAATGGTTTCGTTTTTGAATAAGGTAGTCTTATTTTTTTATGTTGCAAATCTTAGTTTTAATTTTTTCTTGTATGTATCTTAATAAATATTTTATTATCAATCAATTCAATATAACTTATAATCATTTATATTAGGACAGTGAAAATTTACTCTAACTCTTGATTTTTGATACTGTAGGACTTGACGGAATAATGTGTTTTCTTGTGGCATAAATAAAGTCGCTAGTATTATTTACGGACGAACCCGTGAGATTGTCTAGTCTGCACTATATCTGGTAATGCCCATGGAGACAGTCCACCATAAAAGCGCGAAGCGACATACGTTCGCACAAATTTAATAACAGCCTGAGTGCGGCTTTCTGTTTTGGAGGTAGGGATGTCAACATCCTAAACTAAATACAACCTGATAAAATAATATTACCTGTTCTTGTAGATAAAATTAGGCAAATAGTGAAAGCTATTCAACCAATACTTTCCGACGTTAATACCTTGTTTAGCATTAATTAACTACTGCCTTCTCGTATTGCACGTGATTCTGATACAAGTATGTCTATTGTAAATAAAATACAAAAGTGAACGCTGTCTTTTTGCTGACAAAACTTGCAGAAAGATTTGAGGGTTCCAATATTATTACATTATTACGGTTTCTTCCGCAAGCCTGATCGTTAATGGTTATTGTATCAATTTTAAAAATATGTATAACCATTAATTCTTGTTGAATTTGAAAAGACGTTTTAAACAGTTGGCAACCCTGTTTTGAATGCACGCACGTGCGGTGTGAAGTGGCCCTTAATGAAATAAGTGGGATGGCTCTAATGGCGATTTCAAACGGATTAGGTGCAAAATGTTCGTATTGAAAGGCTTTTTGCACCCAGCGTACAATGTGCACTATAAAAAAAGGAGGAACAAAATAAAAGTCTATTTCCCACTCTAAAGCTACTTCTTACCCATTGCACGACACTCCAAACACCCATTGTCCGTACCTGCAAACAAAATTACATGTGTTAGTGAACGATTAAATCGAATTAACGCGAGGCACGTAATTGAATCGCTCTGATTGGCTAGTTCGATCCACGGTCAGTGACGTCACCTCCGGAAGCGTCACGTGGTCAATTTCCGCTTCAATTTCCTATGCAGCGCGTCATTTAAGATCTGACGGACGGGGAGGGACGACGTCTTGCGTGATACGATGTTATTGATTTCAGGGCCATCATAATATTGAGCATTGGGAGATTGCGCTCTGCCTTTTGTGATAATTACTTATTATATTAATCAAGCAAGAATTAGCACCGCAAAGCTCTAAGTAATAATAAACCAGAACACATCTGCTAAAATGACACAAAAATACACTTTCATAGGATTCAAAACATTCCATATATTTTAAAAGGGTCAAATATATGTAGTAAGATAGCCGATTAACATAACAAATTCCTAACACATTTCTGAACAGCTTTGAAATATTCAATAATTCCGAAGAATTATCGCGGTGATTAATTTTCATGGTGGAAACTTGGAAGCAGCTGGTTCGAGTCAGCCATGTTACTTGGGGGACCAAAATAGGCAAACTTTCCTATGCAAGTTCCCCTAAAATTCACGATAAAATTCGCTCTTACGCCATGAGTCATTAAAACTTCATTGTTAACAGTTAATTGTTCGATTTTATTGAATTTCACTTACGTGGTTTCATAATTTTGTGCGAATTTCATAACAAAGTTTGCATGCCCGAGTTTCAGCGAAATATTAATTGGTGATCGATCGTGTTTTGTTTAGTCAAATGTTTTGTTTATAAGGTTGGTTGCGAGCTGCCTATTTTTAGGGTATTTGATTGATAAAACTGTATTATTTTTACAAATGGCTTTGTTTTTGACCTTACGAGTAGAGTAGACCTGATTGGGCTTAGTTAGACAGAGTCGATGCTGGAACGAGCTCCCTCAAAAGAAACCTGTTTAGTCTGACTTTGAAACTCTTCGACTGGTATTTCCTTGGGAATACATGCGTGCTCCACTATTTAGCGCATAGCTATGAATGATGACGAGAAGCGCTAAAATATAGTAGCGCATGTTTAACGCTATTTACTTTGTTCCAATTGCAAGTAAGAAGTGTATATATACTATGATTACTGAATTATACCTCAAGATTTTCAATCAATTCAATCTATCCTATTTTATTTATAGTAGGCACAATGCTATTTCATCCTAACAATAGTTAGGCATTAATGTGTTACCAGAGGCTACAAAAGAATCCAAATAGCTCAATCTACCCACAACAATACCAAGGGGTTGATTCTCTCAGTAAATCGACAATAAGCGAACAAATAGTGGTACTTAATTTTCTCCGTGGAACCAATGGAAATAGACTATATTTCTTCTCGACATACTATTTGTCTATTTTTTGGTCTAGCGCGATATCGTTGGTCACCTTAAAGTGGAATAAAATTCACAGAAGTAGAAAGAGTGGCGTTTGTGTGAAGGCGAAAAAATATTGATTTACAACTTTCAAAATTAACGCCATTACTTTTGAGAATAGTATTAAGAGTATATTCACATTTGTACAACAGTATAGTTAAATAATAATATCAATAAAAGAGTGTGGGGTACATACACTTCGAAGTTATAAAAACGTTGGCTTAATGGATGAATGTCATTGTGAAGAAATAGCAGTTTACAAATTTGATATTTATTATTATTGTACGCTTATAACTATATATTTTTGTTGATACATCGAATATTTAGTTGACTTCAACACTGGCAATAACAACAGCTTGAGACAAAATAATTGAGTTACAAAGTAATAATATTAAGTTTACTACGACCACCTGCGCTCCAAGACGATAACACTCTGATTTCCTTTAAAGATTTAACTGTGATCAATCAAAACAAATAACGTTCTGATAAACAACATCACTCAATCAGCGGTATTTATTCGGTGAATTATTCTCAAGCGGCTCATTTAGAGCATAGTAGAGGTACAATCAACAAAAAAATATGACGTGACGCAGCCTTTAGCCCTTCTAAAATTCAACAGGTTTTCCAATGTCTTCGCTGTGTGGTATAGGGATGCGCCGGGATAGCGAAAGACACAAGTGCTCTTTATATATTTGATCTCAAAACAAAAATCATAAAAATTAAAGACTCTGTCAAGGAACTGAAAGATCCCAGACCCTTTTTATAGCTAGGTAAATGTATCATTAATTGCTGAGCAATTCACCATCCTGGACTATACGGAATAATTTTAGTCAATATAAGACTAAAATAAGGAACATTACAGTTACCTAGTCTTTGTTAGTCGGCCTTAGTATGTTAGAATAGTTAGATACGGGATTGCTACCTTATTATTTTACTAATCTACAGTATATTGTACACTTAATGGCAATAAACGAATTTACCTTAATATTTATTTTGTTTATTTATATTACGTATTCTACCCTTATTCGTGCTCGTAGACAAATACAATGAAACTAACCAAGCCCCAAGACCGGTCTAATTTCGAAAAAAATGGCCTGCTTATAACAACTTAATCACCATTTACTATTAGCACGTCTTTTCTTGGGGTCGGACTAGCCATCCATCTCGTAGACGTTATTACCAGTAGTTTATTATGAAAGATGGCGTAATTAAGAACAGGCCGCAACAACGCCTACAAAGGTCTTTGAAGTATAGCAAACTAGTGTTATGGCGTATGTATGAGGTAATGAAACGAACACAAAAGATGACATTATTCTGCTAAGACAGGCATGAAGGGTCTTAACCATGGCCTCGCTGTTCTTTGTAATTCAAAACCGATGCGCATCACATACAACAGTATGAGAAAGACGTTTATTTGAAAATGAAAAATTATAAAAAAAAAACTTTCAATTTTATTCCGGGCAAGTAGACAAAACACTTTTCGACCACAAATTAATGTGCTACATACAGTCACCAAATAATATAACAACGGCCGTACTACGCAGTGCCAGGTTTAAAATGAACGCCATTTTTTTTAAACTTAGAACTTAACAGCAGTCAACGTCAAACTCCTTGTTTGCGTATTTCAAAGAAAGAATGCCTCGTGCATTTTACATTGAATCAATCTTTTGATCAAAGACCGGCCGGAGGGCTGAAAACTGAGCCGCGCTCCTTAGAGGGAACTTTAACATATTTTCCTCCTTACTTCGTTTCGTTTTATTTTATTTTTCATGCTTAAAATGTTCGCAGACTTCAAATAATACGCTTAGGGTGGATAACAATCAACGGTGCGAGTAGATACTAAGTAAAATATGGTGATATAGACTTCATACAAGAGAAGAGTTGCAATAGTATGAAATATTCAATGTAATATTTGTTGCTCAATACATTAATATTGATAAAAATGTGGCTGATAAATAACTGGTGGCAAAGGTAGGTACTATTATGCGGATCCGAAGCATTTTGTAGTAAGGATTGCATACTAAAAACGCTTCGGAACCGCAAAACGATGATCGTATTGACGGATTTCGATTTCGTAGTAGGCCTTTTGTTTCTGTAAGCCTCCCAGCACTGACATAAGCTAGAGAGACATTTCTCTTCTTCTCTTTCTCATTAGAAATTATACTACTAATCAAGGTTTCTTCTTGATAAATACAACCGATACAGAACTGATCTGTGAGTATTTTACAAGCCTTTTTACAAGTCTACACACCAATTTTCACAGCGTACCACCATCACAAACGTAACAATTTCCTTCACAAAGCAAAGGTAGATTGCAAAACGCGCCTTAACCCGTGCGATGCCGCACGCATATATTACCAGAGTCAGATTAGCCGCTGAGTACGGACTACATCACGTAAAGCTTACAAATAAAGTATCTTACGCTCCTGCAATACGGGTTAGTTTCCAACAAAGATGTACAGTATGATGTGCTCGCGACTGTACATTTCAGTTCATAGCGCATTATTGCTTTCATGAATATTCCAAGTTTATAAAGGTTAATCCGTCGTTTATCGTTGTTTTGTACAAAAAACAAGCTCCGATCAAAAGCGCTGATCAATTTTGCGTGAGCACGGCTTAAATCATGCAAGCGATATTAATTGTTTTTTGTCGATATGCAAAATGGGTATCTATCGGAGTGTTGAATAAATTATGTTGTCACTGGGATGTTAGCGAAATATGAAAGCAATTTAGAACAAAAGCATACAATACGTACATTGAAAATTCAATTAAAATATGAATAAAAATCTAATTTTTAAAAGAAATAGATTCATTTAGAGTGCATGATCTGAATACCTAGGTTCTAGTGGGTTTCCAATTAATACTGAAAAATATATACTTTTCTTATGCATTTTAAGGTTATGATCATTACGAACAATGAAACACACATAACAACAACTGTATTACTAATTTTAATCAAGTCATTCGCTATTGCTTTCCCGATTTTAAACACCGGTTCACAGTTCAAGCAAGATGTTCGCATTGAGTCGTATTTTCGTTACATATTAACGGAATCTAAAATTATACTACCAATCGCTGTTCTAATAGAAGGTAGCGTTAACCCTCCAGTGCGGACTGCAAGACGAATGTGCCCCAGTGGCTAGTACTCGCTAAACGCCAGTAAATCAATACTCGGTCATTAGGATCGAACGATCTACCACGCCTGTTGCCAGGTTGATGAAGGTTCAAAGTCCGTATAGTTGACGATGAAAAAAAAATACAAATTCCTTAAACTTTTACGTCATTTTAATTATAAGATTAGCCAAGTAACAAAAATTTATGGTGATGTAATTTTTCGTAGATAAAAATTACTTTGACTAATTATGTGTTTTTTTTTTCAATAAACCTTGACACCTCGTACAACGCGAGTTTTGAACTTAGTTAATAAGTCTCACCATACCTGCGCGTGGAAATTGTATGGAACAAAAATAAAAATAATGAGTACAGCAAAACTACTCCAGATATTTTTCTAATTAGGTAACATAACAAACAAACAGTAGTTGAAACAAAAATGGTCGACACAGCGAGCAAACGCATAAAACACCTGACACCTTGAAAAACTGCCTGCGGCACCGTGTGGTATTTTTCGACTTTCGCGTAAAACCTTTAAAACTTTTTGTTTTCCCTCTTTCCCTGCAATTTGTTCTCACAGTTGAACGCCGACCCACTGACCGAGATTACGTATCTACCCCAAATATTTTCCGCTAAAGAAGACAAATGATCGCGCATTAATTACGTGTCATCTCGAAATTAACACTTGCGTAATATAAGAATGTCACATTCATAAATCAAAGAGTGGCGAGATTAGCCGGGGCATATCTTCACCTTAACCGGTAAAATCCGGGTGGTTCGACGTGAAAGGAATACATTACCGGCTTGAACCGCCCCCGGCCGGTTTTATCCGGTATCCGCGCATGATTATTCGCATTTTCTGGTTACTCCGTAATTCGAGCGTGTTTTGTTTTCAGTATTTTTAAAGCACGCTTTAAAAAGTTGAAATTACAAAACATCTTTGTCAGTGGGCTGTACGATTAGACAACTGTGAAATATCCAAGAACTTCTTCTTCTTCTTAGCGTGTCGATGGAACACGAGAAATTACAACGTAGCAGCCCAGAATTCAGCCACTTGTATTGCGGATCGACTGCAGTTCATTAAATCCGCTGGCGTGCAGGTGTTGGGGCAGGCCGGGCACGATGTTAAGTGTGCCATAGTTTGCACTGCACCACAAATACAGTCCACATCGGAGCTTGCCGAAAATCCCCACCTAGCCATATTCTCCTTACTTCGACCAACCTGAGTCCGAAGCCTGTTTAAGGACTTCCAGATCGGCCATGGTAGATCATGTCCAGGTGGGATATTCTCGGCAAGTGGGCCGAAGGGAAGCTTTTTTGCTCCAAAGATCACGTCTGGCCTGAAGAACTATGCAAGTAGCACTTACAGTATTTGGTGTTGCTCTATTTTAGAAACTTTTGATTACTCCAAAGTAAGTTTTTTTCATTATGCACCTATGTTTGTCAATGAAATTATTATGTCCTAACGAAAAACTCAATTAAAATAAATGAATTGATCCTTCAAACGAATTATAACGAGCAAAATTTTAACGAAACGCAAACCTGTTACAGTAACAAAATCAACCAAACTACAAGCCGACGAAAATTTTTACTAATTGAGAATTTTACGAATCGTTTCAATTTGAATCAACGATTCCTCGGATCCTTTGATTTGCATTTAAGAGCCATATGACAGTCTGGAGATTCTCAGATTTTACCGAATTTATCAATGTGTGTGTGCGATTTTATATGTCCGGGACACAAAAAAATGTTTACTGTAATCAAACAATTTTGATACTTTATCTCTAGGTAGTAGGCTATGCGTATGATGAACATAGAAAATGATGGTCATGTAAAAGTCGATATATTAATGTTATACCAGTTTTGTATGTATTTAAAATACCTACGCGAATACAGTTCGGAATCAGGGCTCGCGTCAATTCCGTTCGCGAACATTTTAATTTTGGTAATTCAATAACTAAATTCACAGATTTAAACACAAACGTACAGCTATAATAACGTAAAAAATTATAGCATGGAAAGAAACAAAATGCATCCAAAGGGTGAAGACATATACAGGCGGGTAACACGTACCGACCTGCACCGACTAACCAGTGATGTGCCGTGTTGGCTATTTCATGGAATTGAAATGCTTTATAGAGATTCTTCCGACTCAAGTCCTGATTTGAATCGTGTTTTAAAAAACATTCTAGTGTCAGTCGGTCCATATTTGGATTTTTGTAACGAATTTCTAAAATATTTCGAGATCAAAAAAAGATGACTTGGCACATCACTAGTCAGTCGGTATCGGTTTTCTGCCTCTTTATGTCTTCACCCAAATCGTGACTCTGAGAATAGGTATTTTTTTACTAATGTGAACTACATGAGAAACGGGGACTAAGGTTTATTGGTGGATGCTGCCGTTGGATCTGCGCTTGATCTACCACGTGTCATACCAACTGGGTGCTATGAGGATTTATTAACACATAAATACTTTTTAGTGTGACGCTGTTCTTTGATATGATTTGTATTTTGATATATGAAATATGTGACAAGTTACTATAGCTGTCATTCAGAAAATGTAGTTAAGAAGGTTTAAATCAAGATTTCAAGTATTTAATGTATAACAGATGATAAACAACATCATTTTTATTTAATTATTTGGTTTACACCGGTATCATATCATTTTATCCATAGAAATTTTTTAATAATGAAATATTTTATGAATGTGGATTTGAATAGAACCATAGAACTTCATGACATTTGCGTACAATTTGAATACAGGTTCATATTAACTACATACACATCCCATGAAACGCATATATTAAAACAAGCGTATAACTATACAAGTTTATAGTTAGGTGATTATTGTGAAAGTCACTGGTGCAATCAGTACCCAGAAAGAAAAGTCATGTTAACTAAGCAAAATATTGCCCTATTTATTTAGGTTTAAACCATTGAAATAATGTTACTAGCGTATGGAATTAATGCCATGAACAAGTCCCACACAGTATGGAATTGACGCCATGGCCAATGGTACGTAAGTACAAGTACGTATCAAAGATTGTAGAACTAAATAACGCCTCTATACGGTCCATATAAAGAAAGTCTGTCCTTTTACTTTTTGGCGTCCGCTTATTCTTATTCATAATCCAAAGCACGAATGATGTTAGAAAATTTATAAACACAACATGTTTACTACTCAAAGTCAAATACTAAAAACAAAAGCCCTTATTTGTCTTTAATTTTGATGGGTTAATGATCACTTCACCGCCATACTATTTCAACAAAACCGACTTCAAAAACAAAAGACACCAAAAATTCTTAAATAAACTCTTGAAAGGACTCCATTTTAGGCAAACCTTGTCATTGGAATGGAGTCCTTTCAAGAGGTTATTAAGGACTTTTTAGTGTATTTTGTTTTTGAAGTCGGTTTTTACTTTATTATAAAAGTTATTTTATTTGCAAATTGTTAGTGATTAAAATCAAGGGGAGGGCGTTTCACCAATAAGCTACAAAGTACCTTTTTACATAAGTTCCGGCGTCATAATCACTAAACTCCTAACCATTAAGGAGTTCCACTATCAGCTCAGTTCTACAAATAGTGACTATCAGACGTAAAGACACGTCAACATTGAAATACTAGTACAAAAACACTATACGCGCCTTTTAGATTTAAGAGTTTCCCTCGATTACACCAAGACCCCATCATCAGTTCCGGATTTGGCCACAATCGGACCAATTAAAAGTTAAACTCTATAAGAAAATGAAAAAAAAATCTAATCTGTTAACAAATGACTGAGATATGAGGATGATATACATACAAAAAAAAAACATACAATCTAATTGATAACTTCCTCCTTTTGAAATCGGTTAAAAAATAACTATTCGCCAGCAGACACACAATATCATAAAATGTACATTCATTATTACTCAGTTATCCCGTACGGAACGTGAGTCCGTTTTACCCGTTGCCAGTTTTTATGGATGTAAGTACTAGTGGCCCCAGTAAACTTTGTTTCGTATCCAGCCTCAGCGCGCCCCAGCTCCGTTTCATAATAACTTAAGGGGTAAGAGGTAAATATCATAAAAATCGGTCTACCGTTGTTGAACTATAAAGTAGTGTTACTGATACTACTTCTACTTTATTTTATATAAATAAGGTTATTATTTGCAACCCCATACATAATATGCAATAGAATTGGCACTATTGCTTATACTTGGCCTAATCAATTTAGTATTTGTCTAAAATTGTCATTTAACTGTTTGGTGATGTAACAGTTTGCTCATCATGTACCACAATTTTATTTTATGGACCATTTATTATTATAATTATATTTGTCGATAATTTTGGTCCTAGTATCTGCACATTTTGTTTTATCAAGTTTCGAAAATACACATTGTATATGGTAAAAGATCTTCGCTATAAATCATGAACCTCTTGAAATAGTCGCCATACATACAAATCTTTCTTGTTTATAGTATTAATAAGGATTACTTTATATGCAGGTTTACATAATATTTATTAATAATTTAAATACAACTACAAATCTTTATAAAAGAACGAATACTTTTTGTTATAATTAGAGACCATCGACGATCCAAATGCACTATGTGGCTTTATGCCTGTTGCATAAAGCCTCAAAGCGAATTGGTCGCCGTATAAAAATTGTGCAAAGCGTGATATTTTCAAATTTGGAATAAGTATCATACACGAAATAAAAGAGTTGCAGCGAAGACAACGAGCGACACACCCTTCCCCTCCGAGCGCTCGGCGCTGTCTGTCAAATTTGGATCGAAGATGAACGTCCGTGACAGTTCCAAATCTCAAATTTATAGGTTACTTTAGTAAGATATTTTGAATATATTGTACACGATTAAATCAAGAATTTAGATGCTAAGACAAAGATAGGAACCTCTATAACATTGTTTTATCAAATAACTCAGAATAAGTGCAATGTATCTCAGAGATAATCGCCTGTCTTTAGGTGCGTATTTTATGCCAAAACATGGTTTCAATTTTGTCTTCATTTGGAATAACCAGAGCAATAAATAAAAAAAACAGAGTCTACACCTTGTAGACGAACGTAATTCCCTTCAAGTTTATGTTATTTCGATAGCTGATGTCAACAACTGATCTAGAAAAGTGCACCAGAAAAACCGTCAATTTGGCTTCTTGGATTGCAAATTACAGGCATTTAAAAGATTGAATCAAAAATTCAGAGCTTACATCTTATGTAGATAGCTTATTTCTACACAAATCAGTCAAAAAAAGTTATCAGTTAAGTCATTTTTGGGAAGAAAACTGCACTTGAACTTTGTTAGAAGGTAGGTGACAGCAGCCTTAAGGTGTAGACGGGCTCTGTCATTTGATTTAGATTTCAAAGACTTTGAACATTAAAGGGTTTAATTTTTAAGACAAAAAAACACGTTTTAACCTTAAGGTATTATATAAAAACTAAACCTTTTGTCTATCTATCTAGAACTCTATTTTCTGATTTTTCTTCATTTAAGAGCTATGCTCTTGCGTGCATTCTATTTACTTGAACGATATTAAAACCTTCTTATGTACAAGAAAATTTTCCACTACACCAAGACTTATTATACGCAAAGAAACGATGAAAACATAAAAAAGGAAATTACCTGATATGAAAATTCCGGCCAAAAGTTTGGCAATATTTTCATTTATGAAAGTTGTTGCCTGCGAGTGATTTCGATCAAAACTTTGGATTTATTTGGCCAATCTTCGAACTGACAAACTAGACGTGGTACCTGGAATTTACGCATTTGTCATACCTATCGTGAACACTGTCAATAAATTATGTCAATTTAAAAAAAAATAGAATGGCATCTTTAGAGTTACGGATTATGATATAATGAAAACGTGTTATATAATTTAACCCCCTTATTCATAATAACTCAAACATATTTAAGCTATTACACTGTTTTGTCACTTTCTGTCAAATGATGACAGCGCCAAGAAAAAATTAGACAAAACAGTGGAATAGTTAAAACAGGTTTAAAATACAGTTCGAGTTATTATGAATAGGGGGTTTTAGTTTCTCGGTTCATGTCAATGTTATGATAATACTTGTAAACAGCGCCACGGTGCGGCCGTGTTCCTAACACAGTAGAGGGGTTCGTGAGGGCGATGGATGTTTTTTTTTATTTTAGCCTTTTCCCGCTCTTTACCTTGTGTAAGTAAGTAAGTCTTTATTGTGTCCTTAACGGATGTGTTTATCAACATTCTTTTGTTTACGCGACCGCCTGCGTCCTATTAATCCCCGAGGCTTTTAATGGTCAATCTATACTTCTACACTAATATTATAAAGCTGAAGAGTTTGTTTGTTTGTTTGAACGCGCTAATCTCCGAAACTACTGGTTCGAATTGAATAATTCTTTTTGTGTTGGATAGTCCAGTTATCGAGGAAGGCTATAGGCTATATAACATCACGCTACGACCAATAGGAGCAATGATATAGTGGTGAATGTGTAAAAAACGGGAGAAAGAAGTCACTATTCCACGCGGGCGAAGTCGCGGGCAAAAGCTATATGATATAACCTACCCAGTTAAATCTACACGCGCTTGCTTCCCACACATTTTAATTGTGTCCTAGTGATTGTAATTCGTCGCTCATGGTTCTAAAGGCGGTAAACCTTAAGTTTGTCAAAGTCAAATGTTTAATTTAATATAGAGAAGAAAGCGTAATTCCTCAGCGAGCACAATTCTAAAACAATTGTATTGGAACAGCAGCACTAAAGGCTTAGCCGGTCGATCCAATCTGCACTACAATCGACAAAGCGAAGCCTTTTGTGTGTAAATGTATTAGACAGCCAGCCTGCGGATTGATTTGATATACCTTTGCGGGACCAATAATAGCTATGACTACTAGTCTGACGTTTTTTGGGTCTGTGAATACTAATATGTGCAATAAGTAATACGAATAATAACAGAAGCGAGCTTTGTATTAAGATCGCATGTATTGTGGGCCTTAGTGGGTACCATAACTTGATAATGTAATTGTTGATATTTATTCATTGTTCTTAGATTTTTATGCACATAGGTATAATAATCCAATCTTTAAAATGAGAACCGTACAGTTAGAACTAAGCAGGTTAAGATATAATTTCAATACAATGTTGAAAAAAAACCGGTTAAGTGCGTGTCGGACCCGCGCACTGAGGGTTCCGTGCCACCCTTAACTGAATTCAGGGTCCACTTACTTTCACTTAACGAAAACATCACAATATATTGCGACAGCAAAAATAACTTTGTTTTTCATAGTGTTTGTATGAAAGACAAAGTTATATTTGCGGTTGATAAAAATGTGCAATATCTCAAAAACTACTGGTTCGATCTCCTTCAAACCAATTTTCGTTGCAAGTTTTTGTTGAGATCTACATCATATATTTTTTTCAAAATTTTTACTTTCTTAGTTCAAAAGTTAGAGGGGGGGGGGACGCCCATTTTACCACTTTGGAAGCGTCTATATCTCAAACCTTACACTTTTAGAAAAAATGGTTTTAGAAACCTCAACATCATTTTAAAAGACCTATCCATAGACACCCCACACGCATAGGTTTGAGTAAAAAAAAATTTTTAGGTTTTAGTTTCATGTATGGGAGCCCCCCCTTAAATATTATTTTTCCTTACTTTTTGTATCTGAATCGGAAAGCGGTAAACAAAATACACCTACCTACCAAGTTTCAGCTATGTGATGCTTATAGTTTCAGAATAAAGTGGCTGTGACATACGGACGGACAGACAGACAGACAGACAGACAGACAGACAGACAGACAGACAGACAGACAGACAGACAGACAGACAGACAGACTTGACGAAACTATAAGGGTTCCGTTTTTTGCCATTCGGCTACGGAACCCTAAAAAGTCTAGAAGATGAGACACTGAGATTTTTCGCTTCATAACGTTGTTAAAGTAGAGCTTTGAAACAAAGATAAATACATAAATCGCATTTTTGCATAAAATAAAAAGGTGTAAGTAACTCTTGCTTATAAAAAAGTTTTTATAACATAGAATAACATAAACCATCGTGAAATAGAAATAACGAAAACATTTACCAAACACAAAGAGAATGAACGTAAATTATAAGGAACTAGCTAAACTATTGTCTAGCAGGTAGTTAAATAAAAGAGCTTAAAAGTTAGCTATCACGAATAGCTTGTGTTTATAATACCAACCTGAGTTCTGTTATTTATTGCAAGAACTTTATGCTAAAATATAATTAAATGGTTAAAAATATAATTGGCTTATTAAATTGTGCGAACAGAACTATACGTTTCTGGGGATACGATTGCATAAAAATTAAAATAGTTACAGAATAACACATGGCTTAGTCTTCGCAAATGTCGTACTTATCTAGTTGTAGTTAGATCTGTTACGTCTATAAAACTATCACTACTGAAGTCAGTCATTGATATATTATTTCATTTTAGTCTAGTTTTTAATCTAGCAATATCGGCTCTTGAATATAGAGTAGCTTATCACATACACATCTTCTGTGGCATACAATCGAAGAAAGAGCTAGCTCAATCAATCAATCAATCAATCATTTATTGTTTAGTTGCATTTGAAGAAGCTTGTAAACTTTGAAGATGTTCGGATTGAATTAGAGGTTACTTACGATATTATTTCTCATTTACTGGATCAATGATCCATTTTCACATTTTTAATAACAATAAACCTAGCATTTACTTTCTTACCTAGTTACACAACGACGATTTGTTTCGGCACTTCTAAGCACCGTTCACACTGTTCGATTTATTTGCACCGGCAGTGTA
Source organism: Pyrausta aurata (assembly GCA_963584085.1). Classification (NCBI taxonomy): domain Eukaryota; kingdom Metazoa; phylum Arthropoda; class Insecta; order Lepidoptera; family Crambidae; genus Pyrausta; species Pyrausta aurata. The sequence goes on from OY757266.1 coordinate 9,907,961, forward strand.
AAGTCGACTTATTGCCTTTACTCGCCTTTGGGGCATGATAAACTGGGCCACTGGAGTTAGCTAGGGCTGCCTTTCAATAGTCTATCGATATTTGAGTAAACCAAGGTATGACAATAGTATAGATAGATGCTAAGTACAAAAGCAACGATAGCCCCGTAAAGTATTGATGGACTTTCGAGACATAGCAATACTATCGATATTATCGAAGCTTAATATCGAATACCATTATTCCAATAAAAATTAATACTGTCGATTGTTTGTCGATAGTATCGTTACTAAAGGTATTTTATAACAAACCAAGCTACCGATTATATCGATATTACGAGTATATCACCTCGTTACAAATTAAAATATTTGTAGGGCCTATTCAGCAAAATTAGTAATTTTTGTATATAAAACGTTTAGTAATGTTGTAGTGCAATTTAGAGTTTTTTTTCCTAGCCGTTGCTGTCCCACTGCTGGGCAAAGGCCTCCCCCAAACTACTCCATGCATCCCTGTTCTTGGTAAGGGTTTGCCAGTCCTCGTGATATTTGTCTAGATCGTCGCGCCACCGCTTTCGGGGTCTGCCTTTCGGACGGCGTCCATCGGTAGGGTAATTTAGAGATAAATATTAATATTTGTTTTTATATTTTATAAATTAAGATTAAGATAAGAGAAAAAGAAGAATACGGCATTGAAATAAGAGAGTCGGAGGCACTAATGGAAAGGCACTAGAGAATTTACAGGGTGCTCGTTAAAAAATACCTTGTTTGAAAAAAGGTAAAAAAAATAATGACAGATTCTTGTTGTATGACGTACAAAGAGACGCTGTAAAAAGTTGAATATTATAAAATTCTTTTGCTTTAAATGTCCGCTAAGCGACGCCGGCGCAGGCAACTAAGTTACAAACCGTCTCCGGGCTGAACACTACTTCATGCAAATGCAGGACACACCACCCGCCCGTCCTAAAAATATTTTCAGTCAAAACGAGGCGACCCTATAGATGATATTCGAGGCCAACTATAGATATTCAAAATATCGATAGTTCGGCAACGCTAGCGCGGAATGGAGTTAAGTGGAAATAAGCTGTAAAATTTTCACGGTCTCAAGGCGGGGATACTTATTTGGTGTTTGTAGTTACTAGGTAAGTTAATTGCTCTTGTTTTGTTGCAATGATGTTTTGGAATTGGTAACCCACATTATGTGTTTTATTTAACGCACACATAATGTAAGACAGAAACAGCAAATTAAAGGTGAAAATTGGATAAAAGTTAATGACAATCGGACAATGATAAGATAGATAATGCCACCGATTGGAGTTCTAATATTTTATGGAAGTAATTTCGTAACTTGGGATTGACACTTCTATCACAAGTCTTTATTGTCAAATTTTGTTAAACCGAATTAAAAGTCCATTATCTTCAATGGTTATTACTTAGCTTAACAATTATGCCTTTAAAATTATAATCCTTTATTATGATAAACTTTTATATACTTTATATTATGTAATATACTTTGATAGGTAAAAGTTTATCTAATTCCGATGTTTAAAACCTGCACCTTACGCTCTAACTTCAGATATCGATTGGTAAGAACAGACGGTTTTAATATCAGTGGTGCACTGCTATTACCAGAGGCTATTACAGAGAGTCGGGCAGTGTGAAACGACCCAACGCTATGCAAAGAGTCGGGCAGTGTGAACCGGCCCTCGGGCTGCAATATCGAGTCTTTCATAGCAGTAGCCGTTGTGAGAAAATATGTGGAAAACTGCCACTTAAGATTGGGAGTCTAAAATGTAATATCGTGATAGTAAAAGTAAAAAAATAGTGTAAATTGTGTAAAAAATCATGTGTGGTCAAAGATATTAAAAACATAATAACATACTTGAGATTTAATGGGTTTTATAAAGAAGGTTCGTACGAATAACCCAAATAGACCGTAATTCAAAATAGCCGCGTAATTGCGTAACCTATACATGCATTTACTCTGATCAGACTTATGGTTGACTGGGATAATGTTGTTGGCATTAAGTCCGCCATATGTACAGTATTTTGTTTTGCGCCTTAAATTTTTAATAAACACATAAATAACTCGTCCACTAAAATAAGGAGCATAAAACAATGATAATTCTACTTGCTAGCGTGAAGTTAAACCGACAAAAAAATGCGGAACTGTGCGTTACAGTAAAATTCTTAAATTCGACTCCTTCCATTACTGTTAACAATGGAATAGCAACTTATGTTCCACCAATATGTCGTAAATAGTTGTAAGTGGCTATGTGGAATTGGTTCCGCCTATATCGATATGAATTGACCACCCATAAAAATAAAATATCAAAAATGACATGGCATGGTGGTAATGGAAATCGTAAACTATTTTTTTATTAATATTGCGGAGACTGATATTTGGATCCCTTAAAAAAAGAATAAGTATTTTACTCACATAGAAACGCTTATTATTATTCAAAACTGAATCTTTGGGTAACAAAATCACCCCACCCAATGTTTTGAATAATAAATTGAAACATTTTCCCATTAGAAACACAATTCCAGCTGCAAAATTAAAAATTGCATTCCGCAAAACAGAACGTAAAAAGTGACATAAATTGGCACGCCTATTAAATTTTTACGGCGGCAATTTTTGGAGGGATCGCGATATCGAATAGCCACCATTCGATACTTTATCGATACTGAGCATCGATTTCTAGGACATCGTAAATTTTGCTAAATGTCCGCCTGTCATTTCGTATAAGTGACGATATGTGCTGTGTCAGCCGTTTTCAAAGATATGTTTCATAAATAATTTTAGCTTGAAAACGTGCCTACTCAAGATTTAAGAAATAAACTTTAATATTTATGACAAAAGAGGACACACTTTTGTCCTCTCAGCATTTTACGTGTGTAGCAGTATTAATTCAAAAGTCAAGGATACAAGGTATCTCTTGTGTAAATAATGTAAGTATTTATTTTATTCATACCCAAATTCATACTTCCATTATTCGCGACAAAAAGCCAGTTATTTTAAAAAGTTTCTCTAACACTCGAGGTAGCTATCGTACATGGAAGTTATTTACCGATTACCGATGCCGTTTTAATTTTCACGCAACATTGACATTGTCGGTATTATAACGTCGTTAGCCGCGTCCACCAAACTTCACACCACTGCCATCAGGCACCGTAACAAGGCAAAAACTTGCTGAGAAATAATAATGTTACGCCAAATGACCGTAACTTAACTTGTACCTACTATGTGTAGTGTATTTAAGGGTCAATTTTGCAAAATATCATTTGTTGAGATCAAATTTGTGTTTTTATTTTCTTGACCTTAATAATAAACAGACGAATTTGTAACGATCCGAAAATGAGATACCCTTATCTTATCAATGCATATAAAGTAATGACGTTAAGTAATTTTTCTTTGCTTGGCGAATAGTGTAAACAGTCATGACATTCCTTTGTAAGGAAATGATTCATATTAAAATAAGATAAACACAAAACACACAATATACATGGCCATTTCATCATTGTATACTGAGATCATCTATACCTATAAAATGCTTTGTCCTGAACGACTGACTTATTGATTGACTGACTGACTGACTGACTGACTGACTGACTGACTGATGGATCAACGCACAGCCTAAACCGCTGATCGTAGAAACCTGAAACTGGGAGGGTGTGTTCTTTGTATGACGTAGGGATCCGATAAGAAAGGATTTTTCGAAATTCTACCCCTAAGAGAGTCAAAAAGGGGTGCAAAGTTTGTATGGAACAACGTGATCCCTTGGTCCAATCTACATCAAATTTTGCATACACATTCTTTTACAGAATTGACGGAAGATTTATTTTATATTTTATTGCAATTAATCTCTTAAGGGGGTGAAAAAGGGTGACAAAGTTATTCTGGGGATGGTTTTTTTCGAAGTTGATATCAAAACTCTTTAGTGCTAATGATAAAAATATTTTGTATATCATTTTTGACATTCATTTGACATGTCTGAGACACAATGTTTGTTATTGATGTTGCTCTTGAGAAAATGCTCGAGAAGAGATTAATATTTTTTTGTGTTTTAACAGGGTAGGTATCAAGCGGTCTGTGTACAGTGTAGATTGCAGGTCGTCTGTTCATATTGTCGGTGGACATTCAACGCTGTTTCTGTGGTCGAAGGGTGTCCAATCTTTTTTTTTGCAAACTTTTCGTGGGGGCCTATGTTTAGCAGTGGACGGTTTTTGGGTGTTGATGATGATGATGGGGTAGATCCCTACATAGAATTAACCCTTTGAATTCACGATTTGAATTCAAGAAAGTAGAGTATTCGCTATGACTATAAACAAAGCTCAAGTTCAAACTCTTAAGGTAGCGGGAGAAGACTTGAAGGAATTTGCTTCTCCCAAAGCCTGTATGTGGCGTGATGCTGTGTAAGCGCACGGAGTATAGCCTGGTTTTTTCATTAGCTCTCGAAAGAAATATACGATTAACGATAGGCGTAGTAAGTATTTCCATTTCGTTGTAAAATAAAAAAAATATTATCCCCGTGTAAGTTTGATCAGATAAAAAACCGGGCTGCGTGTTGTGTGTTTATAAAATATAACATTTATCTTTACGCATTTTTACGTATATATTTAAAAACTGGATGTTTTTGTTTGTTTGTTTGAACGCGCTAATAACAGGAACTATTGGTCCGGTTATAAAATATGTTAGCTACATTGTTAGACAGCTAATTTATGAGGGAAGGCTATAGAAGTAGTTTAATGCGTATAGGCTTATAAATATTTTCGCTACGATCTATCTATGGGAACCAAACGGAGTAAAACAATTACGCACGTACGAAGTCGCTGGCGGGCCGCTAGTTTACAATAAAATTGTTAATTAATTTCATTAACATTTTTTTTTCTAAGTTTCTATAAGATTATTTACAATATTCGCCAAGCAAATAAAAACGTACTTAGTACAGAACATTATTTTCCGTGCCTAGCCGACAACATTTGACCAAAATATTACTAAACCTATCGCAAAAATCCAAAAATGAAACTCAACGGAACCTCATACCCATTTCCCCACCCTTCCCCACTTTTTTCCCTAACTGCACCGTTGCGTGTACTAAAAACATTAATCGGTTTTTACGCCAAGTGCGCGGTCGCGATTTATTCACCCCGTACCACCATTTTGAGCTGCAATGCAGGCTAGTATATTATCTAATAATCCATGATAATTGTATCGTGTCCAGTAGAACGATCATGGTAGGAGATACCATAGTCTAGGTTAGATGCAACGGAATTGTTTCGACAATCAATATTAGGCAAGAAAAAGAACGGTATTTTTTTATTAATGTTTTTTTTTATGTTCAGACAAAATACTGTCAATATCGATTGAAATGAGGAAGATAACGAAAAAATCTTACTAAAATCGTCATCTTCAAAATAAAGAGCTAGGCTCTAATTGGTAAAGTTTTTTTAAATAAGAATACAACCTCAATTTTGCAACTATATGGTTCTAAATTAATTAAGCCAAAATTCTAGATTAAACATGCTAAACGGCTCACCGAAATCCATTACACTTCAGCTGTCGTTAAGTTAATGTTTTAATCGTCGCCCACATTAAAAGACAAAGTTGCATTTACTTGGCTTTCATCCTGAAAAGCCATAAAAAAACTGAAAACAATGTCTTGCCACTTGGGATGAGTGACTAAAGATTAAAGTGCAAAGTAATGGTAGAAGATGTAACTTAAATGAGCTTAATCGAAAAGTTTCAACAACACGCATTTGATTTTAATGAAAAGCGTTTTTCGTTGACCGGTTGAGATTTATAAATCAAGTTAAAGATTTCAATTAAGTAGCTTACCTAATACCAAAATCATCGATTTACAAATGGGTACGACTTTCTTTTTTGTTTTATGGTTGTAGTAAACACTGTTATGTTATGTGAATTGATAAATTATAACAGCAAATGATACCCATAGCTTAATCTGATGTTATCAAGCGCGTATTTTTAGAGTTACCTTTGTCATAAATTCTGATTGCATTCAGGCTTTGCCGTGACACGCAATACCACTCTTTGACTGATGAATAAATAAAATCTCAACTCCCATCTCACCTATAGGAATTTGTAAAACCGCTAACCAAATTTAAAATTCAATCTCGCCATCAAACACGCGCCTAACCGACTGACTTTTTTTATGAATAAATAATTGTCATTTTGGAATTCAGGCCGAATCTTTGTAACGAGTTGAGAAAACAAATAAAGAGCTTATTATGCGAGTAATAAATAATATAGCGGTCCTGGGAAACGGGAGATTTTGGGTTAAGGATGTTAGGGGCGCGGTGGAGTCAAACCTATATTTTTCAATGCATGTTTAAAATAACTTGAAAGAAAAGAAAGAAAGAAAGAAAAAACGTTTATTCAGCACCATTTTACTTAAAATAAATAATTCGAAGTCGCATTTCAAATGTGACACAATATGTATACATGAGAAAAGACGAAGGAGGGACCATAGGAAATTAGGTCTCAGTTGCAGAATGTTAGGTTTACCATAATCATTTATAACCATTAACATACGTACTATGCTTTTTCGTTTTGAGTTTGACAGATTTTCGAGTTCACGATCTCGATAATAATCTTTTAACTAAGTTGCTTATAACTCAAAGAAGAGAAGAGAAGCTCAAATTCTCTTTGATGCATTTAATTTCAAAGTCAGTACCATTGTATGTATGGTTTTCATTTGATAATATTATTATTATACAATTATAATAAGCTCAAAGAGTAATTAATTATTATTCAGTAATTCCGACCGTATCATAAGCATTCATTTTAATAAATTGCAAATTTCACGTAACAAAAGCATCGTTTCTGCTAGCAACTTAATTATTTGCCATTATTAATGCAATTACGAGAAAATTTTAATCATGCAAAAAATTAAGCGTTTTCCGTATAAATTGAATATTTTCACGGCGCACTGAATTGTTCATTAAAGCTGAAAATCGATAGCCATCGCCTAGCGTACTTATTCTTTAGGGTTACTATGAATATTTTGTCGTAACTTTTTACTACACAGTAACTTTATGATAAATTCGTATTTATTTGCTACCACTTAATAAAGTAATGTTAACCGGCATCTTAGTTTAACCTCAAATATAAGTTAGAGTTTGACAGCTATTTGCTGTAATGAAAACGATATATTTTTCTTTGTATAATATTTTGCAGGATGTACAAAACGGTCTTATTACTTAACTAGCTGTGCCCGCGACTTCGTCCGCGTGGAATAGTGACTTTGGATAGAATTTTTAATTTATAGGCTAATGATTTTACAAATAAGATACTTAAGTATAAGTACTTATAAGTACGCAAGATATAAAGTATTTATATAGTACATTTTAGTACTCACTTATCATTAAAATTGGCCATATTACAACAATAAGAAGCAAGTAGTAGGTACATCAAAGGTGATCAATTATTATGACCATACCGATTATTTGGACGTTTACAATTTGTATTTCGATTAGGAATTCCTTTGTTTGATAGGATAATATGGTTACTTTACTTTTAACTACTACTTTGCCACAAAAAAAACTACTACTTTACTAACATTTTACTTTGTTGTGTGGAAAAAATGGATCTAAATATAATTTTTTTCATGGCACTGTTTTGTTATACTTTGGCAAGTACCATAAAGTACCAAATATTCATTTAATTTATACAAACCAATATGGAGGAAACACTACACATTGAATTAAAACACTTTACAGATTCATTTCCACCCACATTTATTTTAAATTGTTTCGCCTCGGCCCCGTCCCGCCTTAGCCCCGGCCCCATCGAACGGGATAAAAAGTATCCTATGTCCTTCTCCTGGTACTAAGCTACCTCCCCACCGTTTCGTCCCGGTCCCGTGCTACCCCAGCCCCGGCCCCGTCTAGCGGGACAAAAAGTATCCTATATGCAGTATCTTATGTCCTTCTCCTGGTACTAAGCTACCTCCCCACCGTTTCGTCCCGGTCCCGTGCTACCCCAGCCCCGGCCCCGTCTAGCGGGACAAAAAGTATCCTATATGCTTTTCCTGATTCTAAGCTACCACCCTACCAACTTTCAGCCAAATCGGTTCAGCCGTTCTCAAGTTATAAGTGTTGTAACAAACACGACTTTCTTTTATATATATATATTTTTTCTGCCTACCCCCTAAGTCTATTGGCGTGATTATTTCTATCCTAGTTTACTCTCCAAGTGATGCTGAGTCAAATAAAAAAAGCCCCATCAAAATCGGTCCAGTAGATTCTGAGATTAGCCCGGACAAACAGACAGACAGACAGACAGACAGACAGACAGACAGACAGACAAAAATTTTAAAAATTGTTGTTTTGGCTTCTATTACGGTAATTAAGACCCCCTGTAACAATTTTTCATAAAAATCTTCAATGTACAGAAATCGATCTTTTACAGTCTTATTATATGTATATAGATTTGGAACCCACTTAGCTGCAGAAAATCAAGCAATTGTCTCATTCATTACTATAGTTGATATACGATCTTCATAAATTGTTCGTGATATAAATAACATTATGCTTCATTTCGCCTTGAATATTAATTTAATTTAAATTGGATTTGCTCGCCTGAATATATATTTGACAGGATTCAATAATCTTGAAAAATTAATTATATTTCACTCAGACTTATTTACACACAATGAATAGCTCTCGGCTTGTATAATTACAACGGTAATTATTGAATAAATGTAAAAAAAAATGTATAGAAGTATTATTGGATATGGAAAAGATTCACGCTTTTCTGTAGAGAATCACAAAACAGCATATAGTAACTAGCGGTCCCAGCGAACTTTGTTTCGCCCCCAGCCCCGTCCCACCCCGGCTTCGTTTTATTTTCTTTGCTATAAACCTCACGGAGCCCGAGACCTTTACAACGAATGCAAAACTTGGAGTTATAGCGTCAGGAAGGAATACCCGACTTATTTTTAAATAGTAGATGGATACAATACTATCGGCTCCACGCGGCTTCACTCTCGTAAATATTGGATCTCATTACAAATCATGTATGAACTATATTTTGTTTGGTTAGGAACGACTGAAACGACTTAAAAAAAATGTATTAGATATAGGTTATATAGGATCCTCGTAGCGCAGTGGTGGCAGCGCTTTGGTAGTGAAACCGTAGTTAAGCAACTTACGGCGCGGTCGGTGTTTGGATGGGTGACCATTTCGACCATATAAGTGACGTATATTACGAGCATCTCCGTGCTTCGAAAGGCACGTGAAGCCGTTGGTCCCGGATAATATCGTTTGATATTAGTCGTTATACCTAGTCAGAGGCCCTATGGGCGGGCGGCTTGATAAAATCTGACAGCAAGGGTTGGTCGCTTGCCTTGCAAACACCCCTCCGCCAATCCGCACTGAGCCCGCGTGGTGGAGTATGGCTCGTACTACCTCATATTTGAGGTAAGGCCTTTTCCCAGCAGTGGGATGCTTACATACTAAATTTACTTTTTATTTTATAGGCTTTAAAATATCACTGTACGCCGGGAGGGAAGGGAGTAAAATCACATTTCATGATGGAACAAAATATTACAAGTTTTGCTTGATTCTGGCGCTTTGCTTTCGAATTATTAATCAATGTATTTTGATTTCCAAAAATGGTATTAACTCTGAACACTTACCTCCACTTACCCTGACGTCGAACTACGAATACGTCTCTGAAAGCCTGTCCTTTAAGAAGTCCGTATTTTATACTATAGCCGTCTCTTGCTCTTATGTGAAGCTAGAAAGAGCGCGACTATTTAACGTCCGCTTTCGACTATAGCTATAGTCATAGGACAAAGTCGAAAGTCCGATTACAAAATAGGACTTCCATGATCCATGTGGCGAAAGCGGTAATTTGCAACTTTTCAACCGTACGAATATTTACATGGAGATTTTTACTCCCGCCTCCCTTCCCCCCTCTTGCCTAGAGGTGGACTGGAATGCAATTTTAGTAATAGATATTTTGTAAATCTGATCGACGATATTTTTATTGCAGTCAAGCCAACGAGTGCTTGCATATTATGTAGTAAACTGACTTGTTTACTTTCTAAGATACGTATTGGTATTTTTGGGGCGTTATTTTAGGTAAAAGCTTACGTAAGTAATATTGAAGTAAAACAAACTTTTTTTTATTTTATCTTCAAACAGTGGAGCGTTAGTGTACAACCTATAATGCTTAATCTTAATCATTGGCAAACAAATGATTTTTTACAAATAACCAGGGCCGCGATTCTCACGTCAATCGAACTTTTCTTGTTTGATTGGAGTAATATATCCACACGTAAAAAAACTACCAACCTGCGGAAGAAATCTAAATACATAAAAATCGGGACCCTGAGAAATCAAGAACTACTTTTTCTACGACGAAGAAAGTTTTTTGGCCATTTATAATTGAGGCCTAGTTTTCAACTATAACAAATAGTTCATAGTTTTCAGATTTTAACATCCAAAAATACTAAATACGCAACTCGGCCCATCACTACCCTTTACACGTTGGGCACACTCCGTTAAGAATTTTTAATTTGACTTTCATGGTGTTTTTAATGGTCGCCTTTTATTCCCTTTGTGTGCTGTGCTTCGTGTAACGCAGGTTTATTAGTGGGACTTGTTATTTTTGTAAGGTTATTTATAAGAACGAATATTGTTTTTATTGCTATCATTAGACCAAATAAAACGATAAAGCAAAATACTAACATAATGAATGCGAACATCATGATCGATACGATAATTATTCAATAATATCCAACTTTCCGCATATCCATCAACAGTGGAAGCCATAAAAATAAATAATTATATGACTCGTATTAGAAATAGATTCATGAACGAGATAAAATACCTAGGTAGGTACATACGCTTCATTTGACTTTCATTGATACGTACCTTTTTATACTTCCTTTTCTACCTTTGAATACTTTTTTATTCGTGGCAAAATATGCAATTTTATTATGTAGTAAATACATCAGCAATTTAAATTCAATTCACTATTGTTATTTATGGGAATCATGAGTACGTGATTGAATAGGCAATATCTTCATAACAAAAACATTTATTATGGTCGATCCATTCACTGATGGCCGATGAAAATTGCCATTGTACGACACAATTAAATGCTTGTGAATACGAATCCACAAGCATATTGAGACTGTAAGTACCATATTTATATCATCATTAGATAATAAATAAATAAACTAAGCGTCAAACAAAAGAAAAAAAATCCACATAGAAAGTAGGTTTCTTCGCAGCGCTACTAAAACTTTATTTTACAAGCGCAATATTTAATAACAAAACTATCATAATATGTTCCCATTCAGGCATTATTTCCCTCTTGAGAGTAAAACAAAAAACAATGCACTTGTATTGACCATAAGCGGAGCGATTAGCGTGGTGGTAATAAGGTAAACTTCAAATATTGACAACTTGGTTGAATTTAATTTTACAAATGTTCTATCTGTGTCTGCCTCTCTGTTTTAGGCAGTAGGTAGTGTTACTGTAAAGAAATAAAGAACGAGCAACTATCCTCTGATAATCGTTTGATGTGATACCAATGAAATCTTTTTTTATTAGGCTGTAGGTAATATTAATAACAATTGTTTGTCTTCTAATTCTTAAGAGCTGTGGGTTGATGTAAAATAAAAAAAGTTAAATTGCAATAGGTATTAGCGATTTCAAGGCAGTATTCGTATCTCTATCGCGTCATTTTGCTGGCAAGCGATTACTAGCGTTAACAGTCCCACTGCTTATGAAATTGAAATCACAATCGCCCTTACTCCTGATCACTCACTTTTAATCACAATCACTTTTACATCCTGATTTGAAATACCTATTTTTTACGTTGAAAAAGCAGTAGACCAAAAAACGGTGGCGTGACGAGCTAGACTCTTTCAACAAAGACTGGAGAATAGATGCTCAGAACCGTGAAGTGTGGAAGCGCTTGCCCTGCAGAGGGACACTTCAAGCTTATTTTTTTTTGCGTTTCCCGAAGGTTTTACAAATACGCTAGTCGCTTTCCGCTGCATCTCAGCCGCTGCCTAACCCACCCACTGTTCATCTTATTAAACAAACTCCTCGCATCGAGCATAAAGAAAATAGAGAAAAATAACATCCAGCGCTCATCAGCTAAAAGCTGTTTCACGGACTAATTAGATCGTCCGGTACAAATATGACCCGGCGATGTTGTAATTATAAAAGGAGGTTGAATCTGTTGCTAGAAAAAAAAACAGGGATAGAAAAAGAAAGTAAGTACACTTGCAGTTTGTATTCGAGATAAAAACAATGACGTAATTTCTAAAAAAGCTACCACTCACAGAGCATATTATTACTGTAGCATTTGTTAATTTAAGGGAAACCAGTTTTTGACGATGCTATCGTATACATAATTAAGTATGTAAAGCTGCCTTATGAAATTAACTTGTGAAGTTGCAATTTCATGTTTACCAGTTGCATAATATTATGAAGTGAACATATCCAAAAGCCTACACATGTAGTCACAGATTACCAAAACTGTCCGTCACACTGCATTGCATTTCAAAAACGTCGCTCACACTACTGAAGCCATGACAATACCGGGTGAAACCGTGACAATACAGAATACAGGCTGGTAGCAGTCAATATCGATGCTGCTGCCGCGTCATTCACAACGAAACTTTTTTGCTACTACGAGACTTCATTTTAACGAGCGAGTAGCTATGCATATGCACCGGACTGCGTTTTTGCTGGCTGCATTTAGAGATCTGCATGCATGAAAGGGAAGTATGGAATTGACGGAGTTTGGTTTGCACAATGTTGCTTACAATAATTCTTTATCATTTAACATAATGTTTTTTACTTCTTGATAATCGTGCCCAGCTGCCCCCGTTATGCGTTCTGCGGTCAGGTCAATAGAAACGCTTCCGGTCCATTTCGTACGGACCTGATCGCAGAAGGCAACCAGTGCACGGAGTACTTTTGTATATCCGGTGTATGAAATCCTTCAAGCTAGCAAATCTTTGGCTGGCTGGGATTATGACTAACTGATGTTATACGGGAGACAGTTTGCCGACAACAACAAGCAGGGGCTGTCGTCGTATACCTTCGATTTGTCGTCGACAAGCCATGTGTGGTCAGCGTCAACATTTAAAAAAATATGGTTTGTCAAATTACTAATACTGATTAGCTATTTACTGGAATAGCGGCATATATTTGCATGTTAAAATATGGCAATAAAATGATCACTAAATAAGGTAATTATACTCATTGCCAAAAGTAGTTAAGCCAAATCCGCTACCACGATCTACAAAGCCCGTATACCGTAAACACAAAACATTTTTGGCATTTGATACTAAAAGCTTTTAGAAAAATCGCAACATCATTAAAATATACTTTCCATTTTGCTGCCGACGTGTCCAATGTAAACGGATGAACAAAACATGATCCGCATTGTCATTTTTCAGTTTTTTCTCTCGCATTTTTACGGCGAAGTTTTTCATTTTTTCGAGTAACGTGTGGACTGTCGGTGAAAGGACATGCACATACTTAATACATTTTACTGACTATACTTTTTATAGTTACATTTTTTGCCCCCGATGCAAACAGAGAGGGGTGATAGGTATAAGTTAAACGTGTTTGTCTGTCTATCTGTCTGTGGTATCGTAGCTCCCAAATGGATAAACCTATTTTCGGTTAGTTTTTTTATGTCATAGGTAATTTAATACCGCGTGTTTTTATGTTTCATTAAAATCTGTTTAGCCGTTAGAAAATTATCAGCTCTTTTCTAGTGTCTAATAGTCGTCCGATCATTCATTAAATTCCATTCATCATTGTCATTCACGTGTCTTTTTAAGGTTAAATTTTTTTTTAAAGAATCGTTACCATTATCTAAAAAAAAAAATGTTTGGAGTTTTAGAAGACAGCAGCAGAATATACGGACTTTAGAATTAATCTTATCATGCTTACCATGTTACTTCCTCTAATGAACTGGTTACTCAACATTAGATCGTCTAATACAGGCTGTATTAGACGCTGATAGGCGCAAGGAGGGAACTATTAGTTTCTCCGAAGCCTAGACAAACACTTCGTAATTAATAAGGTAACCAAGTCGCGGTTCGGCGTAGGTAAGCCGTCACTTAGTTAGGTAACAACGGTAATTAATGTAATTAGTATTTGGTAAGGAGTAATGATTACTATCTTTGATTACATTGCTCGGTTACATGCGCAGACTAGAGTTTAAAACTTAGGGTTGAAACGTCAACGCGGCGTCTTTCTGACTTAGTCAAAATAATAGCAATAGAAAATTTTACTCACATAGCTAGCATAAGTTTGCCCTTAGTAGGTTAGATAAATAATTGTCTGGTATGATTAAAAAATAAGAATTGACTGACTTCAGTGATTAGTGCATAGACGTAGTAACTAGTGATATTCGTTTTTGTTAATTTAGTTTGTTTATCATTTGCTGTTATACTCAGTAACTTTGTGCACTTGGCACTTAACAATAATTCATCCTTCATTTGATCGCAATAGAAGCAGTTTAAATGGTATAATATTTTTGCCAACTTGAATTTATAAGATTGCAATTTTTCATAGAGCTCATAAAATTTTAGTGAAACGTAACTTTTCTAGTATTTCACTATAATAAATCTAGCTGCATGTCAACTCTAGCAATACGTTTCGCCTGACAACTCCTTACAATATATTCCAGTAGCACGAAACTTTAGGTAGTAAAAAGTAACATAAATTGACGTTTTACAGTATAATAAACCTTTAAGAAGTAACTTTACTTCGTCGCGGACGTAAAAAATAAAGAAAATTCTTAAGCGCGCTCGCGATATTAAATAACAGAGCAAATTCTTTGTTTTACCTGACGAAGCGCTTATTTGAGAGTTCATATTGAACGCTACCGTCTAGTCTTGCCTGGTTGTCGATAGTTTGACTACCGACATTTTAATCACGACTATTTAGAACCCATGATAAAAACCATTTTCTATCACTTTGAAAACGAGTAAATGCGACCTAGGAATTTTCATATTTATTGAAAATCTCTCTACCTATAGTTATTGACTTATTTGATAAATCAACAATTTTAGTCATACATTAACAGACTTTATGATCTTCACACGAAAAGCAGGAACCTAGCACATTAATTTAGGTTATCAATTGACAGTAGAGTACCTAATTAAATTGTTAAGGCAATAAGCAGGGATATTTTGGGAACAAGCCTCGATTCGTGTCAACACACTCCGTCAAGATTGGATAGGTACAAGGTCAAGCCGTATGAATGTCTTCTTTCACAAGCATCAAATATTTTTTCTAGGTTTGAATCAGAAAACATGTATACTATCAACTATTCCTTACCTTACGAAGCATCTCTTCAAGGGAATCCATGTCTGCAGATGCGGGCTCGCCACCCGCACTGCCGTTCACGCCGTTGTTGTTATTCGTCATAGGTGAGCCGCACCCCACCCGTCACTGCACCGTCTCATGAATTCCACTTAGGAAGACCGCCACTGACACAACACTCGCGATTCACATTCGACGTTATGGCACTGCACTTTTTAGTATTTTCGTTACTGACTAGTTTGGTATTGGTTTAATATTGACTAGGATATCTTCGGAAGACTATTTGGTTGGTAACCTGAATTTCAAAATAAATGAAGATCAGGCACTTGTAATATTGAGTGAAGGTATAGTGTACAAAAGGAATCAAAGATTATAAATCGAGTCAACATGACTACAAGTAAAATGCAAACTTTTGAAAAATGACGTAAATTAAACGTAAAATATGTGAATATTTGAAAATATATCGAAGTAGGTTTATTTTGAAACTTAATTTACTAAACGTAACTAAAATTACTTTCGTCGTATGTTATATGCTGATCATCTAACGTTGTAAACAAAACGCTATCGTTAATTTCCAAATTATCCAATGTACCATCCCCCCTCTCTTATCAATTACACGAATAATCCCTCTATACAAATAAGTCGTCGGTAACTGTTCAAACACAGATAGAAGCGGCTATGGCAGGCCAGGCGTGACGGCGCATACATTTTCTACGTAAACAGATGATTCGTATTAAAATGTGACGAGTGACACTGCATTGGGTGCGAGAAACGAAGAAATCGCTAGAAATCAAAATGGCGACCGCTTAGCTTTGTCATTAAGTACTGAGTGACAGCTGTCAATTTGGGAACTATCCATAAACAATATTAAAAATAAAATGTCGGAACTACTAAGAGCAAACTGCTTTACGTATAGGTCTTGGAGCTGCCCTACTTTGGGTTCAGATACAGGTCTATAAAGCTGGGTTTTATTCAATAGAAGTGGAGATGAGTGACATGGTTAAAAAAAATACATGACAAGCAACACGCTTAACATATTTTAATGTAATCAGTCAGGTATCAAACGAATGCCGAGTGTCGCATAACAATGGAATTTTTATTGTGTCTCGTTTACACATACTTGACGAGTTAAGCAACATAATTGGTAAATTTTTACACATTTCTGCTCAACTCATACAACAAATGAAGACAGTTGCGCGTCAGTAAACGAGAAGATCTGTTGTTTAAATGCGCTTAGGGGCCAGCACTCTTCAGCGCTGCTCGTATTACATTGCTTAATGTTACATCAAGCGCTACCTTCGGCCGTGCTCACCCATTATTTGGAATTGGGTACGTGTCGGTTTTTCGATGGTTTTGGAAACGTCAACGTCATTTTGCGGCCACTACTGCCGGGTCGAAGTTAGTTTCTTGCAAATCACGATGAGCAAGGCTTTTGTATAAGCGGATTTGTGTGTGTGCTTAATTCGTTATCAATATACACTCAGGCAGAGTATTTTAAAACGAAAATGAAATTATGATGATTGTAATGTGGCAAAATGAACGATATAAAATGCACATTAACGTAGCAATAGGCGATATCTAACTACTAAGCTGAAGAGTTTATTGTTTGTTCGAACGCAATAATGTTAGGAGCTACTGGTCCGACTTGAAATTCTATTTTGTATTTTTAGATAGCCTATTTACCAGAGAAGGCTACAGGCTAAGAACATCACGCTATGATGGAAAGGAAGGGAGTAAAAGCAAAACTCGCGCGGACGATGCAGCGGGGTACCGCTATCTTTAGATAAGGATCAATATCTTTAGATAAGGACATGTATGTTTACGGCTATGTCTATGTCAAAAGCCTAGTAAGTACCACAAAACACCATTACTCCTACCAAAATAAGTATATCACATCATCATATATCTTCTCACACATGCTACAAACTCCAAAGAGTAATTAAAATTTCTGTTAGCTCGGCTCACTTACTTGATTGTGTTTGCGCAAATTTCGACGTTTCGTTAGATGTGATTAATGAGTTTGACACAGTGTAAAGATAATGCAGTGTATGTTGTACAAGCACAAAGCATAACCATGAAATGAAATACTTCAACAACCTTCAGTTTTAGACAGTTGGAACCGAATAATATGTGGTAAGTTATAAAAACACATTGAATCATATAATGATTTACATAAATCAATTAAATATTGTATTCTTAAAAAAACATTTTTCATACTACACTAGGTCGTTACTAAATACGCCAGACTTGATTCTCATTACTAATAAAAATATGTAATAACTACTATTTATTGACAAGATTCCAACAGACTACAATAAAGGAAGTTTCAAACGCCACGGAGCCTCAGACAACATTCAATATAATAAGAATTTAAAGTAAAACATTGCACCTAATTAGGAATGCAAGTAACCAAGGCAATATTGTACAAACTATTACCTGAACAAACCTAGCCACCTAATTCCCTGGCATTAGAAAGGGTTTGTTCATATTCTAAACAGGCGAGCTCAAAACTAGTATTACAATTACAGTACTACTAATATTGTAATCTAAATGCAATATTCTGAATAAAATTACATTACACTAAGCTGCTAGCGCAATAATGGGTTTTGGAAATTGCAAAACTAGTAAGTACAGACTTTTGAAAGCTTATTGTAATAAATAAGTTATATAAATACGAACAAACGTGTGTTATGACTACGTATAGAGAAGCTTCTCTTAAAAGCTTATTAAAAAAACTCATTTATTGCTTGACATAGCTATGCCAAGCAAAAAATGTGTCGCAACTCGATAACAAGTTTGTGACGTATTTCTTGAAATTTGATTGTCGAAATTGTAACCGTTTGTATGCGTTGATGCCAAGTGGCGTCAAAGCTTAGCGCAAGAAATTTGTTCGTTGTGTCAGTTTCATACACTAATAGTAGTTCAATGGATAAAAATAACGCAATGATTTTTCAGGTTTAATAATTATACTTTAAACTTGATCTAAATTGGACGCACAGATTTACACACATGAAGGGTTTTTTCCTATTACAAAAACAAATTTATCGTTTATATGGGAGTTTTTATTAAATACTTCAAAAAATAATAAGAGATCGAACTCTAACGACCGTGTTTTCCTTAGCTAATGTTTTAGCCAAAATAAAAGTCGATCATATTCATGAAAATATAAAACAAGGTTAAATTTCAGATACACAACCGTGTGAACTGAACAAAGTACTTGTACATTGGTAGGTATGATATGTTGTGTAAAGAAGTCCGTTCTTCTTTGCTTGGCGTATATTGTAAACAATCTTGACATTCCTTTTTAACCAAATACATTCAATTTAAAATAAGATAAACATAAAACTCACAACACACATATGTAATTCTATCGTTGAACATTGAGATCTTTTTAAGTATGATAGTAGTCAATTGATTGTTTACACTGAGATTATTTTAAAAGTAAAAAAAATATTGTTTACAATATTCGACACGCAAAAAAAACGAACTTAAGGAACGTTTATCAATAATTGGGTCACCATCAGGCTTTATTTAGAACTTAATCCTTAACCTCATTCAAAATCTAATTTAGCTAGTTCTATAACACATAACATTTCGTGACGTTACTTTGAGCACAGTATGATAATAAAAACTGCTTCAAACGTCCTACTCTCAACTATTTCGTCCGTATTTTCGGACACATTTCTCTCACTCGCTCTTCCCGTCCCACTGGTATGAGTGACAAGGATAGCTAGAGTATAAAAGACGATACAACCTTACAGAATATAGCTCTAGTACCGTTTATGATGCAGATTACGCTACGCTCAGGGGACTGCCGTGACCTTATCTCGTCTACACAGAACATACTGAACGGAATTATATCTGGGATACGTGTCGTTTGGTGGTATATCTATACTAATATTATAAAGCTGAAGAGTTTGTTTGTTTGTTTGTTTGTTTTTTTGAACACGCTAATCTCCAAAACTACTGGTTAGAATTGAATAATTCTTTTTGTGTTGGATAGTCCAGTTATCGAGGAAGGCTATAGGCTATATAACATCACGCTACGACCAATAGGAGTAAAGATATAGTGGTAAATGTGTAAAAAACGGGAGAAAGAAGTCACTATTCCACGCGGACGAAGTCGCGGGCAAAAGCTAGTATCGAAATATGGGATACAGGAGTAGTAGATGTCGTTAAGAATAGGTTAAGATGTGATGAGATGATTTGCGGAATGTCAGTTGCAGTTTTAGTTGCTTTATTAGTAGAGTAATTCGTCGTAGTGTTCTACAGCCCAGTAGAGCTACGAAATCGATTTACGGAATACTGTCATTAGGTAAGTTCATCATCAAATTGAAGAGCTAGGCTCTTGTCAGTGGATATTTTTCATAAAAAAATATTAGGTAAGTACGTAAAAAATAAAAATATACGTAGGACATCCACCGACAAGATGGACAGACGAACTTGTAAAGATCGCAGGATGGCACAAGGATGCAGACCGCTTACAACCGGTCGTTGTGGAAAGCCATGGGGGAGGCCTATGTTCAGCAGTGGACGTCCTTTGGCTGATGATGATGGGTAAAATATAAATGTTGATACCTGAGTTAAGTTAAGTTAGCCTGTAATCATCCCACTGCTGGGCAAAGGCCTTACCTCAAACGTGAGGTAGTAACCTAAGAGGTAGGAAATTTTAAAATCGTCTATTTCAATAAGTGCAAAAATAAGAAAAGTTGTATGATTTAGATAAATAAACTTTGGCATATTATACAGAGCATACCTACTTAATTTTGGCCTATTTCATTGACCTTTTAAAACACAAATAAGTCTTGACTTTCAGTTCTTAATTTGACTCTCTTTGTCCGCAAAGAATTAATTATATTCCTCAGAACTTTATTTTAACCCTTTCCAGTCAAATCAATATTGACTGGAAAGGGTTAAATAAAAATAACCTGGAAGTTTAATTTACAAGGTAAATAAATTTGAATAAGCATGTTTCAATGTACATTGCAGTCGGATCTAACGGAAAGGCAACCGATGTAACGGATATTTGTTAAAAGTTTACCCTTATTTTGCTTCGCCTGAACGATACGCGTACTAGTAAAAGTTACCTAGTAAAAGTTCCTATTTAGAGATCCGTAACGACAGTGCAAAATGCAAAAACCAATAAGTACAAGTAAGTGATAGCTATCCTACTGGATATCAATACACTTTACTAAGCCTATTAAGGCTTCTTACTTTTATTTTAAATTAAAAAAAAACAGAAAAGGAATAGAATATGTCTTACGCTTTCCGGGCGCTGCCTATACCACTCATCCACCGACACATTGGCAAGCCTGTTGAATTTTGAAAGAATATTTAACGCGTATAGGAATGCGCCCGGATAGCGTAAAGGTACAGGCTGTGGTACAGGAATCGATTCCTGGTCTGACGCAGTTGCTTTTTACAAGTGCAATTTAAAATATTAAGTTTGTTTCGTAGCAAAACACTATTAAAACAAAAATAAAAAAAGACTCTTTTTTAGGGTTCCATAGCCGAATGGCAAAAACGGAACCCTTTTAGTTTCGTCAAGTCTACTTATTTCTGAAGTTTACGCGAATATTACACATTTAATGAAACACAATTTACGGATAATTTCGCGATAATTTATTTGATTTTTCATCCCGACGTTTCGAACACTTTACAGCGTTCGTGGTCACGGGGTAGACTAAGATGTTATTTTTCATTTACATAGTTTTGAAAAATATTAAACTACCATCATACTCATAATTAATTTACGTTCCTATCCACGCAGAAAGAGCTAACCGTGTCTTGAGATCTTGCAGTGAGTGGTCTGGCTTGGGTCTTCGATAGAACCGGATCCCATGCTGGCGGAATTTTCCAACCATCTTCTCTATTGAAATTTGGATGTTTTCTAATTTCTATGGCTTCACGTAACATACGAGGAACGAACCGACGTTCTTTTGAAAGTATTTTGGGTTGGTCAAAACGTATGAAGTGGTTGGGTTTATCTAAAGCATGTACACACAGTGCAGATTTCATGTTCCGTCTATGTTTTACGTCAGCTATATGTTCTTTTATCCGTACGCCTATACTTCGTTTGGTTTGCCCGATGTAGGAAAGGCCACAGTCACATTCCAGTCTATACACGCCTGCATCTTGAAGAGGTATGGTGCACTTGACAGGTGGTAAAAATTGGTTTATCTTCTTTGGCGGCTTGAAATAAGTCTTGATGGAAGCTCGCTTCAAGATATTTCCAATCTTGACAAGATTGGAAATATCTTGACCAACCCAAAATACTTTCAAAAGAACGTCGGTTCGTTCCTCGTATGTTACGTGAAGCCATAGAAATTAGAAAACATCCAAATTTCAATAGAGAAGATGGTTGGAAAATTCCGCCAGCATGGGATCCGGTTCTATCGAAGACCCAAGCCAGACCACTCACTGCAAGATCTCAAGACACGGTTAGCTCTTTCTGCGTGGATAGGAACGTAAATTTATTATGAGTATGATGGTAGTTTAATATTTTTCAAAACTATGTAAATGAAAAATAACATCTTAGTCTACCCCGTGACCACGAACGCTGTAAAGTGTTCGAAACGTCGGGATGAAAAATCAAATAAATTATCGCGAAATTATCCGTAAATTGTGTTTCATTAAATTCGTCAAGTCTGTCTGTTTGTCTGTCTGTCTGTCTGTCCGTCCGTATGTCACAGCTGAAACTTGAAATGTAGGTGTATCCTGTTTAGCGCTTTCCGATTCAGGTACAAAAAAAATTAAAAATTGATATTAAAGGGATTATCCCATACATGAAACTAAAACCAAAAATTTTTTTTACTTAAACGTATATGTGTGGGGTGTCTATAGATAGGTCTTTCAAAATGACATTGAGGTTTCTAAAACTTTTTTTCTTAAAGTCTAACGTTTGAGAGATGGACGCTTCCAAAGTGGTAAAATGGGCGTCCCCCCCATCTAACTTTTGAACTAAGGAAGTGAAAATTTTGAAAAAAGTATATGATGTAGATCTCAACGAAAATTGGTTTAAGCGAAATCGAACTAGTAGTTTTTGAGATATAGCACATTTTTATTAACCGCAAATATAACTTTGTATTTCATACAAACACTATGAAAAACAAAGTTATATTTGCGGTCAACAAAATATTGTGGCATTTTGGCTAAGTGGAAGTAAGAAAGAATCCCTAATTCAGTTAAAGTTGGCACGGAACTCTCAGTGCGCGAGTCCGACTCGCACTTTCGCCGGTTTTTTTACTTGTTATCTTAATTAACTTTGTCTTGGCAAATAAACGCTTAAGTTTGAATTTAGTGTCTATTAGTATTAAACAGGTAGGAAGATGACTCTACAAAGTATCTAAGTAGTTAGATAGATCGACTATCGAGATTAGATAGATAGTGACAAGGTCAAGTATCTTCACAAATTGTCCTTAGGAAGAGCACTAGCGATTTCCCGCTACTTTTCACCCCATTATCTATTTACGATTCGTGGTCAAGGTGTGGTCATACGAATACCTATGTCTTTTGCCATGTTTGAATATCTCTGCACATCGCATTGAAGCAGTAATTTAGTTGTTAGTAGGATTAAATGGACACGGAACCCTCAGTGCGCGCTGTCGAATCGCACTTACCCACTTTTTCTCCGGCCATTTGGTTTCCGCAAACAGCCCTCACCCGAGTGCAAACACAATTATGCTGAACGCTGAAGGGTTACTTGCCCAAACAAACAGACCACCTGAGAAACTGTAAGATGTGAATAATTGTAGCACCTGCTTGTAAAGAAAAGAGTTTAGGATTGGTATTTATAGATGCTTAGGCCTGGTTGCGAAAGTACTAATGGTAAAACTAATGGTTAAATGAAAGACACACAGACACCAGCGGTTGTATATTTACGACCGTGCGTGTTTTAAAGAAAAAATACCTTAACCAATGGTCACTAAAATAGCCTAACCAATGGTCATTCAAATAACCATTCTGATATTCTCATTAAGGATGAAATTTAAAATTTTATTTAGAGACACACCGCCTTAAAGTCATATTATAGTCATATTTATCGCTATACTTATCTTTATTTGCACCGCCTGTATTGTTAGTTGACTGGTAGAGAATACTTTTGGAATTAAGTTTGCCATATATTCAATCGTATGTTTTGTGCATGTAGTTTTAATTAAATGAATAAAAATAAGTAAATAAAAATCAAATCTTTAGTGTCAATATTAATTAAAATCATTTTCTGATTTCGTACACAGCCTTTTAAATCCTATAACCCTACATCAAGACGTAGTTTTTCGGTTCCCTACAAGAAGAGATAAGTAAAGTAATAGTAAAGTTAGCCTGTAAGCATCCCACTGTTGGGCAATGGCCTTACCTCAAGTATGACTTCAAGTGAGCCATAGCCAATTGAAGAATATGATGATCTTTATTTCTAGACTCACACTAATAATAATAATATCAAACAATAGAAAACTTAAAGCAAAATCATAAATCATCCAAAGCCATTATCTGTCAAATGAACAATGAAAATCTATGAAGCCCGTTGATTACTATTTCATTCAGTAGATAATAGCATAATAACGTTTGTCCAACATCAAATAGCCGACTAAAACCGAAGTAGCATCGGAATGAATTAGAAATCAGAATTTGCGGTCGCATTCGGAATTTAATAATGTGACCACTGGCCGCCGAGAGAATGCCTTTCATTTCCATCGAAATTGAATATTGATTCATGGATTAATCGTTTTGTTTAGAAATAGATTAACTATTAGATAGTAGGCTATTGGTATGAACTATACACAGTATAGAAGAAAAGTTCTAGATTGGACACCCATTGACCAAAGGCGCAGCGAAAAACGTCCACCGACAAAATGGACAGACGACTTTGTAAAGATCGCAGGATCACACTGGGTGCAGACAGCTCACAACCGGTTGCAGTGGAATATTGTGGGGGAGGCCTATGTTCAGTAGTGGACGTCCTTTGGCTGATGATGATGATACACTAGAGGTAGTAAAAGCCTGTTTTACCATTGAACGTATAATTCAAATATGGAACGTCTTTTCGTATGAAGCATGGGACAGATAACGATAATGGGAACGTCTTCAGACATTGTGAAACTGGCCGTTCTTAAACATACACAAAGGCAAACTTTCTGACTTAAAACTGCTTCTAAGTATGAGAAAGTGTAGTAAGAAAATAAACTTGCACCATACGTGGGATTCGAACTTGACATCTTTGACGTTATTAAATAAACACCATTAGTTTCTCGGGGCTTTACCCGCGTTTTTATATTATCTCACGAAACATTATAGATTATGTACTATTTCAATGTTTAAGCTATATTATTGAAAGTTTCATCAAAATCCATTCAGTTGTTTTAGAATGAAGGAGTAACAAACATACATCTTTACAACCATCCTCAGAAACTTTCGGTTTCTATAATATAAGTAGGGCTATCTAAAGCAGGTACTACTAAAATCCTAGCAGATTTGGAAACTATGGCTAAAACCAGATTTAAACTCTACCAACAATATTTTAGCTATACCATAACAAACATTGATACAAAGCAACTGACACCAAAAACTAACGCTATTAAAAGTTGCAGCCTGTATAATAATGAAGGTGCAGACACACTAGATAAACTAGAACATACTTTGCTACAAGCAAATAACAAAAGTTGGAATAATATCGTTACGGAGTATTTCAATGCAAAAGTTAGTTTGTTTATAAACTAAATATTTATATAGGATATTAAAACGGACAACAGTTATTTTTTTATTTATATACTACTCTACTTTCATATTATTATGACTCACGAAGTCAGCTTGACTTAACGAAACGAAACGAACGAACGAAAACTTGACTATCGGTTGAAAATACGCAGTCATTGGAGAGAAATGTACGTAGGTACAATAAGCTTAAGGTGATTCGACACTAACTTAATTACTGCAATTCAATTTTAAGCCTCATACAATACAATCTTCTTTGGAAGTCAAGCTAGTCTGTATACACCTTAGGTAGCTTGGCGAAACGTCAGCCATGCCAAGGGTCACTGACCCCGCTGTTCGCACGCATGCAATACGGAATTACGGACATGCACTTATGCATTTTGTCATACGGATTGAATTGCACTTGAATGTGATACGCTGATTTTGTAAGTAAATATATTAATACCTTAGAATTGATTTGTAGCGCATATTGTAAAGAGATTCTTTCACCGGAGTGAACCTTTTGAATATTATTTTAAAAACGATTATTTCACTGATGTAATAATTATAACGAGTGAATAATATTCATAAAAATATTAATAATGCATCACACATGCAGTGTTTGAGTACTTTCTTACAGTATACGTAATTCCCTAACGTAAAAATAAATATTATAAAGATAAAATTGAAATATATGAATATATATATTTCAATTATTTAGTATGCTATAGTCGAATATAATAATCATAAGCTTTTTGCACCTGTATGTAGTGTAAAAAGATATGACTGGTAAAGAATGTCATATGGCGTTAAGTCCACCTTTTGTACAAATTTTGGTTGTTTAATAAAGTATAAATAAATATACATTTAATAACCAACAAGTAATTGCAATTATCGATTTAATAGATATATCGAACTCATGTACTACAAAGTATAAAAAATAAGTTGAACACACACTAAATAATCTCTTGTGTAAATTTATTTGTAGTGATCGATCAATCTAACATCAGTTTTAGGAACGATACGTTATTAGGCGCTAACCACTGGTTAGATAACCGGCATAACACACGTTTTGTTATCATTAGATTAATTAGCATGATTATGGGATACAACGTTGATGTTGAATTACGCTGCATGCTCATTATCAATGTGACAGACGTAGTCATTAGTCATTGTATGTGATATTTTTAAAAAAAATCTTGTGGATAATTTCATGTGATGTAAGAAGTAAGTGAACTAGCAGTTTTTGTGGATTATATTCCTATGTTTAAATTCATTACAATCGGTTTGTTTTTAAGCAAAATAACGAGACATTCAATACATACACACACACATGTTTTTGCATCGTGCAGTTGCAGTTATATTATGTATATGTAAAGCAGGGATTACCATATTATTTTGTATGTTTTACATGGCAGTGCGGATAATAATTTGGAAACAGAAAATATCAAAATATCATTGGTGTGGTACTTTTTACGTATTCTAACTTACGAATACGTAGAGCTTACTTCTGAAATCTTAATTATGAAATATTCATCCAGTAGAATATTTATATATTTAATATATTTATATATTTCTTCGCTTATTTTTGTCCAAAATCAGCCGTAATGAATAAAATGTTACGTATAAATTATACATCAATAACAGTCTGGTTTTAAAAACAATGTTACAATACACATATTCATACTATGTAGATTTCTCGTGAGGTGTATGTAAACCTTAATTTCCCAGGCGGAATGTACAGGATTGGGTTTGCAGATATGATGGCGGTTCGCAACTCATACATACAATGAACAGGCGCGGAAGTCTCGACATAGTTCGTGAGACAAAATTGGTATTTTCGTGTATTTATTGATTGAGATAAATCTTTGAATCAATTGATGAAGGATATTCGATGGAGCAGAAAATGAGAATATTGAAATTGTCTACGCGAAATGTCAAACATGTTGCTTCAGACTTCGGCCGCAGGGTAGTTTGAGTATGAAATGCTTGCAACAAAGTCGTATGTGGCTGTTCTACAATGGTAATAGGACACCTGTGTAGTTACCTATGTGACAACTTCGTATTTGAATCTCATATCCAATCAGAGTCAATAGGTTATTTCAGGGTAAAAGGTATATAGTAAAAAAAGTTATGCGCGACACCACTATAAATAACTTGCACTTAACACCATAAATTATCAGAATTAAACTTGTGATATTGTTTAGTTTATTTATGTTAGTCCGCTTATTCTATGGGTTTGTACATGCACCAACAAATACTAAAAATTTGGAACGTCATTCGTTATGAAGAAGTGGACAGGTACCTAACGCTAATGGGAACTTATTCAGACATTGTACAACAGCCAATAAGTAAGCTTTAATAAGCAAAGAGAAATACATGTGCGAGCTGATATTTTTTTAACTTTTGATTCAATATTGCAAAGCAGAACCTACTATCAACTGAAAAGTCTTAACAATCGTCAATACAAATGCCAATTTTAAGCTAATATAGGTCAAAGGACGACGCGTTTTGTGTATTGCATAGCGCTACTGACTATTACGCCGGGCGTCGCGAGTTCGAATCCCGCAAGGGCCAAATGTTTGTGTGATGAGCACGTACATTTATGTACCTAAGTCATAGATGTTATATTGTATTTAAGTTTTTATAGGAGTCGCCCCCATCTTTATCGTTTTCTGGTACTTTGTAGCACAAGGAAGATATTTCCTTACCACGAAACCAGATAATTGGTGTGTTGTCTTGCGCATATTTATTTATTTATTTAATTGTTTTGCTTTCTAATCCAGACGCTCCTTGCGCAATCTCACTATATTATTCTGAAAATGTACCTACATGTTTTGTTGGTACTCATATAATAGATGGCTCCGAATGAGCGTACACCCACGAACCTAATTCCTAATGTTCTCTTAAAAAGGAAACGTGACACTATTGTGAGCAACAATGGATCATTATGTAACCTTGCCGGCCAGTGTCACTGTGGTAATGAACTTTGAATAAAAATAGGATTCAATTACTTGGGATAAAATACGTGTTTGTATTGTGATTGTGTGAAAAGATGGACACCATGTTGCAAAGGTTTTTATTTACATTCACCTCTAAAGATGTTACATAATATGACACCTTTTATTTATCTCTTAACGTATAGGGAATATAAACCATTATCATAAATGCATCTATGGAAATAAGTTCCCAGGCTCAAAGTTTATGAAGTAAAATAGAGTAAAATGGATATCGGAAAACTATTCCTATTTATTTACTAAAGGGACCTGTAGACAAAGTAACAACGCAAAAATTCGTCTTCGTCAAAATTTTCATACAAAAATTTGACAATTGACACGTGATTTAGCGAAGGCTACTATATTTTTTGGCAATGGCTTATTTGTCAATCCTGTAAATTTTATTCGCAAATCGAAATCATTTAAAATTGTTACATCGTATAAGGCCCCAGATGTGTTTTTGTGTACCTATTCTATGTCTTGCATGGTCATCGAAACAGGTAGGAACACCTACATCGTTTCATAAGACTGGCTGGCTAGGCTATTTCTTTTTGATGCATGCAAACTTTTTTATAAATAAACACAGATGTTACCTTTAAGGTTTCATCCCAGTTCCTGGCACCCTATCCACAACAGAACAACTGTCTATACATTATTTATTATTAACATACGCAATTTGGCGGGGCGCCTTGGCCCCCGTCCACGCAAACCGGCATTGATAGCTCGTTCATCGCCCACGAATCCACGATACTTGCTCAATAGGTACCAAGGCTAAGACTGGATGTACTTACTCGTAGGTTAGTATTGAGATTTATAAATGAGGACTTAGATATGTGCAGAGGCTGTCAAGATCAGATAGCAAATCAATACCTGGTAATTATGTAAACAGTAGTAATAGTACCTACTTCATTAGTTTTTTTCTGGCTTCCACTGAATTAGGTTAACCGAGAATTCTATTGCAATTTCTAAATTTTCTAGAAATCAAAAACAGGATCAAATAATCATGTCAGATAGGCGCCGGCTCTATTACGAATTTTGTGTTTGAAAGAAAAAGTTTAGCTACCAGTTTTCATTACCTTACCTATACTATGAAAAGATATTTCCATTAATATTACCTAATAATTTAAATGTGCAAAATTTTCATTTTCATACATTGGCTAATTAATTTAATTAACTGCCTCGGTGGCGCAGCGGTGAGAAGGTCACATTTTAAAGCGACGGCTGCGCCGGAGGTCCCAGGTTCAATTCCCGGGTCGGGCCAAAAATATGTACCGGAGTTTTTCTGTTCAGAAATTCTCAGGGTAGCCCGGAGTTTGGAAGTTGGCGGTGTTTCACCCCCGTGCCTCGGAAAGCACGTAAAGCCGTTGGTCCTGCGCCTGATCTCTCTCCGGTCGTGTCAGATTGCTGTCCCATCGGGCTATGAGAGCGAAAGGAATAGAGAGTACACCTGTGTTTGCGCACACACTTGTGCACTATAATATGTCCCGCGCAGTCGGTTAGTCGTTGTGACTGGCCACCGTAGTCGAAATCGGCTAGGGGGACTATATACTATATACTATAATTAATTGACGTCGCGTCGCGTACAGCCATTTCGTCCCATCGCCAATAACATATTATTACGATTCGCATCATACTCTCAAAGCCATACTACATCCTAACTCATACAAGGTGTCATCTAAATGCGACACGCAATGCCATACACGGACGCGTCACGCACAGACCGACTGCTAAACAGTTGTCATTGATAATTCACTGCCATTCATAAAGGTGGCCATTGTCTGGTGGAAATTGATTTTGAGCGATAAGTCTATCCGAACTGTTATACCGGCGTAGAGAGGCGAATAAATAAATAGTAATTGAAAATGTTTATGAGTAGATTACTATTAGACATGACGGGTCTAAACGCGAATAAAAACTTATGAGTTGCTATTACTCACTGCTCGACGTTTCGGCGGTATTGCAACTGCCGTGGTCACGACATCACGAGTCAACTGGTCATAAGTTTTTATTCGCGATTAGACCCGTCATGTCTAATAGTAATTGCAATGCAACGCGAAAGTTTAAAATCCTATATTTTATGAGTTGATGTCATTATTCATCATCATCATCATCAAATTGAAGAGCTGGGCTCTTGTCGGTGGATTATTTCTAAGGGAGGATAGTGTAAATGGTTTCCTACTTCCACACACATATCTTCAGCCTCCTGCAAGTACGGATGTTGTTGCTCACCTGACCCACCCAACACCAGGGGAACGCTTATTCGATTGGCGGCGTTATTATTATTCAAAGTGATGACAATTTAGATAAAAATCTGTTGAAATCTTGAGGATGAAGGAATGAAAAGCTGTTTCAAACTCTGGCTAGAGAAAAGAGGTCGAATATAAGGAAAACAAAGTTCAAGGAATTTAAAGTCCAAAGGACGAATCAGTTTCATTTTAACAATACTAACTGCTAGTTTGTATTATTTTTTATGTATTTATGCAAACATTCATACAGAAGAGCTTCTGGTACCATTACGGGCGTTATTCTCAAACATAAAAATTTAACCCAACTAAAATAATCGCCGGGAAATTTTCACAAGAATTTCCGAGGGAAGTTTTCATACAATTTAAAAATATAAACAAGTTGGAAATCGTTTGTGGAGGGCACAATAAATACTAAGTTGGTGGAGTGCAGCGAACTCTCCGCGCTGCAATTAATGCTAGTAGCCAGAACTTTGTAGGCTGTTGGTAGGGTGACCAGATTGTAGTTATAGAATAGAAAACTTACTATTGTTAAACATATTTTTAGAAACGTCGCACTGCTATGTATATCATTCTCAATTAAACTAACTGTTTTTTTTTTAATAAATAAATAAAATGAAAATAACTTATTTCAGGCATTGCTCATAAGAAGTGTTAGTAACAAATATTTCTTATATACTATGTTAGTAAAATAAAATTCCATATAAAAATAAATTGATAAAAAATTACAATATCAGATACGAGTGTCTTTGGCTAGCTGGTAACGTGTCCAAAAATAAAAATATAAAAAAGAGCCTTTATTTGAAATCCGTCACATTTATATGATGACCCACTTATGGTAGATATAGAAAATGTGATTTGATTTTAAAACTTGAGACATGAATGGAATGTGAGAAGAGAGTTTTATTTTAAAGTATTAATTTCGCACAAAGTAGATGAGTGTGTAAGTGAAGAGAAGATATTCATACAGCCAATTTTAACAAATCATGTATGTAGTTATATCAAATCAATTTTTATGTAAATTGGATAGTTTCCTGTAATCACCGAATATTACAATATTTTAGGCCCACTTTTTATAGCTCTGTAAACAATAAAGAGTGCGTTAGATGAACTCAAAAAGATATGACATCGTAGTTTCAAATCGCCAAGTAAATCTATGGAAGAGTAATGTTTTGACAATTAAAAAAAAGATATCCTGTTTGATGTTGGTTCTAGCCTATTACTAATGAGTCCTTGTTTATTTCTAGCAAAGAAGAGTCACATGGTCACCCTAGCACTCTTACTTGGTACTCGCTACCTTGTGCGACGAATAATACATACCACTGGTACGCTCATACTAAAGTTCATTATTTCCACTACGGAACCTCCGCGAGTTTAGAAGTCTTCCACATCACTATAATTAGTTAAGAGTATGAGTATTCTTTAGTAATGTTGAAAGAAGTTTGTTTCGTTCCTAGCCCTTAATACATTTGTTATCCAGAGTAAACAACATTGATATACTTTCGTTTGTAGTTGAACTTATTTTAATAATTTTTAGTGGGTTTTTGAACTAAATAATCGGATAATGTACCTATTTTATATCAAATCATCTAAATACGTAAAAATCTATCAAACACGTAAAAATTGTTAAAATTGATAGGATGAACTATAGTACACAAAGACCTGTAAGTGCCTGACACCAAGAAATGAAATGAAATGAAATTAATTAGTGAATAAGAATTTATAAGTGAACAAGTTCACCGCCGATGAAATGATAAATTATTGTATGTATGTTAGACCATAAGGTCTTTTCAATATGGGCCTAAATGAAATAAATAACAAATAGAACAATAGATAGTTTCAGTTTTTTTTAAATTAATATGAACCAACCTATCCCAGTAGTACCTACCTACTTAGTAAGAATTTATAATACACAAAGCTAACACAAAAAACAATGCATTTTCTTGCAAAAACAGGGTTTTCATGTAAAATGTGCAATACTATCAAAAATTACCTTTCTTTCATATCTTAAAATTTACTAGTATATAGATTGAAAAAGGTTACGGTTTAAATACAAATGGTTATGCATGTGCGGAGGCGATAAAACTGCGGGCGAAGTTTTAACCCGTACGTTTGCATAGGGCCTAATTCTGTGTACAAAACTAAAACTAAAGTAATGTCTCATTCTCTTTCTTACAAATGAAAAGACACAAATTACAATGATTTAGAGGCGACAAACTTAATAGCTTACAGATGATAAGAAAATTTAAAAAATCCATAGTCAATTTTCGGGCACATCAAGAGATTATCACTAAATTTTCTATGGACTAACTACACTAAGCCATGCTAAAAATGAATTTTCATCCCAAAAAGAGAGGGATGTTGTATGTTTAACGTGTCTGTCGTCTATGTATCTGTCAGTGGCATCGTATAACTAAAACGGATGACCGTTTTCATTTAGTTTTTTTTTGTCATAGATAATTTAATCCCGAGTGCTCTTGACATGTTTCATGAAAGCTGTTCAGCCTTTTATATGCGAAAGGGGTATTTTTTATAAAAAAATTACGTAATATTTATTCTATGCAATTGACAGCTGCTTAGTTTGACGTTACTTAATCATTGCAGGCTGTCTCTTTTCATTTTAAAAGATACATTATCTACTTTAGTTTTCTGTTGCATACACAGAATCAGGCTCATAGTCTTAGGTATGTCGGCGAGTTCAGTTATTGGCTTTTACGAGTACTAGAATGGAGTTTCTTGTTAGTTCACATGATGACAGCTAGTGGAGCAAGTTACTCGAGTACTAGACACGAGTCACTTGAACAGAATTGACACGTTTACATACAACCGAATGCTTTAGATACCTACAAACTCGGTCAATCAGTTTTTGTTTGGTAGCGAAAATTGTGACTATGTTTGATTTGTCACGCATTCAAAAGGAAATCTGAGATATAAACAGGTTTATATAAAATATATTTAACGCAGTTTATTTATAGTCAAATATTTTATTAAAATATGTAAATATGAATTTGATCAACACTTTGCATGAAATACTGTATATATAGGTATAGATTAATATATCGCTTAAGCATTGTTTATACATTTGTTTTTTTGATTTATACAAAAACATGATGCCAGTCTGAATAAAACAAACGAGCCAGAAGTTATTGTGAATTTTGCATGTCTGTTTATTATTGCCTGATTATCAACAATCAATTAAAAATCAAAGAATCCATGAATCGCTGAGATTGAATCGGCCTGTCTATTATTTTGAAAACCAAGAACTCTATTGTTTAAAATACCCTTTGTCTTATTAAAGGAATTCTCAAGAATAAGCGGCTTACAGAATTAAATCGAAATATTAACGTCGAATCCCCTCATTTTCAGCGACTATTTTCGGTTTCGATGAAATTTTGATAAGAATTAAAATTTAATCGTATTAAGACATTTTGTTGAATTAAGGATTAAGATAAAATAATGTATCAGTGAAATCAGAGTAGCACGTAATAAATACTAGGCATTTGACTGTTAGGAATCATCAACAAAGGCAAAAGAATTTGTATGTATGTGTATGACTGTGTATGTATCACATAAACAACAGCTAAATGCTAAACTTTTATCGTATAAGTAAAAACAAGCATTACGTAGTGTAAACAATTAACGTTGGGAGCATTCAACTTCTATTGATGTATTTTCAAATCATTATTAGCGTTTTCGCTAGTAGAATTCCTCTTGTGTTAAGGCCTGCTGTTAGAAATATAGGCTAACGGTATTATATCGTCTTATAAGGCATAGATTACGACACGGTTACGCTAAGGCCGAGCGGGGGTGTAACCGTGTAACAGATCCGACTGACATCGTTATAACAGATAAAACCACGAATATTTGCAATAACTTTATGTTAATAATGTTATCACTATTACATAGCAATTATACGTTAGTTAGTTAGGTACTGCCTCATTTTTAAAAGAAGGTAAACAAATAAATTAAAAACAAACAAAATCTCTTTAGGGTCGAACAAGACATAAATTAAAGTAAATAAGGTTAGTGTTTATTGTGTCTGTAAATATCATTATCATTTTGTAAACAATAAAAGTTTATTATTTTAAATTTCATAACAAGTTTCTTAGTCAACAGGAGTTCATCAAGTTGTTGTATCTTAAAAATATATAACAAAAACAAAATTTTCAGTTTACCTAGACAACTCATTTACAGTTTCATTTAAACCGCAATTATTACTTTCTTACTTGTATTACTTGCGCACACAATGACTTTATTTTTGTTGAATAACAAAACAATTTACTGTACGATCTGTGATGCCTGAAAACTTTTTAAGTACTTACTGAAATGTTGAACGCTTATTCGCCCCTTATATCATATCTCACGTCTTATAATCTTGAGTTCACACGTAACATACTGAATGCTATTCAGATAAAGCCTCCATTGTGAGCTCACTGAATAGACGACACATCAAAACCTTCAAGCTGAAAGCTCCAAGTATTCACAATAACATCTTAAATTATTAAGCTTGTACTTCATGTTTGTTGTTGGAACTACTCGTATAGTTGTTCACTTATGTACCTACATAGAGGATTAATTTTTTATGTGTTGCATTGTGACTATTTACGTTTCATTAGTGTTGATTTAGAAATCGATCGAAATCAATACGCTTGTGTACTTGTAGCTATGTTGACTCAATCACTATTTACAAAAGCACAACACCATAAA
Source organism: Pyrausta aurata (assembly GCA_963584085.1). Lineage (NCBI taxonomy): Eukaryota > Metazoa > Arthropoda > Insecta > Lepidoptera > Crambidae > Pyrausta > Pyrausta aurata. The sequence goes on from OY757266.1 coordinate 9,942,912, forward strand.
AAAAGTAACAAAAAATCAACATTCACAAAATGCATACTAATTTTGTTTTGCAAAAGGACTCCGTACCGTCACGCCACAACAGACCACTACACGAACTTGCGCAAATTAAAAACCAAAATTGTAAAGTCGAATCCACACACTGGCAAAAAACACGCCGCATTAATTAAATCCGATTTCGTTCGCGAAAATACGGAGCGTGCGTCCGCGGATTTTCGTAGCGCGGTGCACGTCTGTCCGTAGCGGTCTCGGGGTAAGGACTGCCGTTTCTATAGCCGCCGACTGCTACGGCGTAGCCATGTAGCAGGGGTGTGTGTATACATGCTACGGTGAAATTGATGAGACTCCTCGAAGGTTTTATGCAGCCTTCATTCATCAGCTTTGCATCTCGTTTGATTGGTAAACAAAGTCTGTCGCTGAGCAAACTGCCTGATTTCGCGTGGTGTGTTTGTACTGAATAGTAGATGTTGCACACGTAAAGTGAATTGACGTCGTCAAAGATTGTATAAGTAACCATCATTTGTTGCTTAGACACACCCGATTTTGCAAAGTGACAGATTTTTTACATCTGCGTCTGCGTGAGATATATCAGCTTATTAGTTTTCCAATGAACTTGGTCGGTTTATAACAAAGTTTTGTACTTATATGCACGCACTGACAGGAGCAGAGCAAAGAAATGATAGTTGTTAGTACTTTCACAGAAAGCTGAATATTTCTAAATTATTATTATACTCACGTTATTCATTCATAATTTCAAATACCATGCAAACTCTTAACGGCAACGCATGGATTTAATTATTTAATTTGTTTATTTTTGTTTTTAAATTCAATTAATATGTTCAAACTTATTTGAAAGGGTTTTCGCAGAATACCAGTATCGTCACATGCCTCACGCTGTCACGAATTTTGCTGACACAATTTTTTTATTATTACTATTGTATTTTCTTTTCTGTGTTTTTTTTGCATTTAATAAAGTCCTTCATTTATTCATTCATTCATTCATGGGTAATATACAGTTAATATAATTAAAACGGTGCACTCTAGGCTTATGGTTACATAGCCACCTATGTACCATACCTTCTGGTATATAAGTTACAAACATGGAAACGTTTGATGTCGGGTCAATCTGTCAACATCTGGGGCTGAGCAGCCAAGCGAGTGATTGGCGGTCAGGTGGCACGGAAACTTGCGAAGAGTAGCAACAACGATACCGGCTCTCAAACTATTAGCACAAAATAAATATGGTGTAATAAATTGTAATAGTTCTATAATCTGCATCAAACGAAAGGAGATGTAAACAAGTTATATAGCATTTTTTTACCAGTAATAATAAGTCCTCAAAAAAGAACCTCCTTATTTTTCAATGGTTTGTTAAATAACCACAATTTCATTGTAATAAGGTAAGAGTACTATTTTTTTGTCCAACAAAATAGCGACACGATCCTGTTCAAAAATATCAGACAATACATTACCTTGTATTGAATCAACTCACATGTTTAGAAAATGTCAATGTTTAATGATTAAAATAATTTAAAAAACTGGTTGTGTTGACGTAAGTTACTTATTTATTTATTTTTATTTAAGAACTTTATTGCACAAGTAACGGTGTACAAAAATTGGACTTAATGCTAAAAGCATTATCTCCCAGTCATACCTTTAGGTCATGCAGAAAGATTGTAAGAGGACTTATGAGACTAACTCTAGCTAATCTTAAAAACTTAACATGTAATGTCCAATCGCAAGTTTACCAGTTTCATGGATTCAGCGAGACCCGTGTAACTAAATGTTCGATCACAAGATCGTTGTTGGCTAGTCATCAATAATGAATTTGCAACTCGAAATCAATTCCCATTAGTACGCGTTTGGTTAGTGCTTAGTTTGGTGACCATAGATAAAATTTATAAGTACAACCCAACTAGAAAAAGGTTTCCAATAAAGTAATCTCACTGAGCAATTGTCGCCAAAAAATATTGTAGTTTACTTTACAGTGCAGCGCACTAAGCTCTAATTTTTAAGTCCTTAATTATTTTTCATATAGCCCACTATACACATGCGTTTAAGCCCAAAAACGTTTGAAATAAAAGATAGTATATTGGTATAATTGAATACATAAACATTTTAACAACATAACTCCATCCTTTTTGATTGTATAACTATCTAAATAAATATTAGGCTAAAAATCTTCCACGTGTTGTTGAAAAAGGTGCCTGACCGCTCTCATTGAAATAAGTTATTATAAAAAGTTGAAAAATATTTTTTTTTAAAATTCGTTTGGCTGTTCTTAACGAGCTGTGTCGCGTTAGACATAATTATGTCGGGCCCTTATTACTAGCTCATGGTTAATGCAGAACCAATCTGTCGCCAGATCTAAACCAGGATTGTGGTTTGTGTTGCCCGAGCCCATGTTTGCCTATAAACAAGGTAAGAGGATCGATAGGTGCTTATTACACTGTTTAATAGTAATTAAACTTACTTGTATCTATTTCATAAATCTTGCTCTTGTTTTTTTTAAATTAGTTAGGATTTTAATACCTCTGTCATCTTCTTATTATGCTAATTAAGTACATACACCGTGTGGCCTGTAATAGGAGCAAAAAATTTATCAATGATTCTACGGAGTAAACGTCTATTACAAACTTAAACTGCTCGTAGAGTGAGACTCTAAAATGCTTTACCTCAGAGATATAGTTATCCAAAGTTACAAACCCTAATCAATTTATATCAAAATCGCTACCTCGTTGTAGTAAATGACAATTTCAAGTTCTGTGACTGGACTTAATTATATGGACTGGACACATTTGTTTGCATTACATAGCTGGTTAGATTTATTTTGTTAGAAAATAACAATAAAATTATTTTTCATTACAATAAACTAAAACAATTTAAATTGCTAGTTAAACGGCCTTCGTTTAAAATGTTTGCTCCCATAACTCTGTATGTATACATATAGATAGATGCATATAAGTTAGTAAATTCAAAATATTTAACCAATCAATTTTAAGGAGAGTGCTTATTAGCACGCCCAAACGGTTGCTTAGCAACGGCACGGTTTCGTCGAAATAATTATTTTCTACACTCCTTTTCAATTCTAAGGGGTTATTTAAATCAGTAATTTTAAAGCATCTTATCATACAAATTGTTAATTATGAATCATAAAATGCATCAAATCCAAACAATTTGATCGAGCAAAAAAAGTAAAAGAAAGTTTACATAAATAAAATATTGAAAAAAATATATAAGTAAAACATTCAATAAGTTAGTCAACAAAAAGACATTCGAATTAAATGAATACTTAAAAAACTAAAACACCGAACAAAAAGATATACAACTAGCAGAGCGTAGTTTCGATCTACGGACCTCTGGGTTATGGGCCCAGCACGCTTCCACTGCGCCACTCTGCTGATGTCGAAGCGGGCGAAATTGTAGAACAGTATCTACGCTATGTTTAGACGCGCGTCGCGTCGGTCAACGTGACGTCACTTCGAGGTGTGAGTTAACCCTTCAGAGAATCTTGTGTACACTGAACACTGAAGTTTTAATAAATATTCTTATCTTTGAACGAATAGCTATCTAGCGGTTTGCCTTGTAATCATTTTTTAAATATACTTATCTGAAATAATGTCAAATGTTTTTGTTTACACCTTACTTCGTAAAATAAAGTCAAATGTTTTATTTATTTCTGTGTTGTGTGTTTTTACCTTGCATTGCGATTGTGAATTCTTTTTGAGTTAAATTGACGCAATTACCTGTAAAGAGAAAAAAACATTTGTTAATAGACTTTTCTGTACTAAATAATTAAATATTAAAACAATATTTTTTTTACTTCCTCAAAAATCTATCGAATAAAAAGTCCTAAATACAAATAAATAAAGTACTTTATTATTCTCATACAGGCATACTCCATGTGCAAGTGGAATAAAAAAGAGGTAACTAAAATTTTTAACTCTATGCCACATACTCAGAAGAGTTAGGTTATTTATTTTTAAGATACGACGATGTAGGGTTAAATAGAGAACATGACGCGTTGTTTTTCAGCCGACCAGCAGCAGGACCTTGCGATTTTAGGTGGCGATGGGTTGATTCAGTAAGTAGCCAGGGTTTTTAAAATAATCGAAATACCAGTATATATTATATATTTTTGTATGAATATAAAATTATAGGCTATGTTTAGATGTTTAGCAGCAGAAGAATATTTAAAAAATTTAATTTTACATTGATAGAACCATACCGAGTGTTAGTGAAATATCAATATTTCGGCGCAATTTTAAAATGTTACGTATATTTTGTCTATTAGCTCTATAATTTTCCAAACAAATAGCAACGAAAATCTACAGAAACTTGAAAGAATCGTTACAAAATTATTACGGTAGAGACATTATGAGTCGAACGGATCACAAAATCCGCTAGATGGCTCTTACCGTATAAACCCCTCCCGCCGCAGGACACATGCATCAAGGTAATGTATCCAAAATTAAAGTGGCCGTCCAATTTCCCGGACAAAAATAACAACACCTGTCCCGTCCCTGCGTTCCCGGTAATGGGAAGATATATCTCTTTTTACATGGAATTTTAATGTGCCACTGTCATGCGAAATGAAAATAGGTAATGTTCTGTTTGGTAGTGATACTGTTTGTGGCAATTTTTTGGAATGAAATTTTCAAAAAAAAAATGGGTTCAATTTTCGGGTACACATGGGTTAATACAATCCAACCGAAAAGGCTTGGTCATTTCGGTCAAATGAATTCTAATCCTAAAAAAAAATAACTAAAGTAATACATACATATTACAAGTACCTACTTAAAAAAAAAACTTTAGTAATTAGGTGCATACGTTCAAAAGCTGTTTGCATCGTTAGATAAAAAAATATTATAACCTCAGTTACTTTTTTTTAATGCACGTTGAATAAATTATACAACGACATTCTACAAGGCATATTATTATGAAAAATTCTACAGGCGACCGTAATTCGCTGACCACTGCAAATGACGGATCCAATGGTAGACATCACTTCCAGTTCATTTCTCGTGTCATTCCCAGCCATTTCCAAAACCAATGTAATCTGAGCCCCCGTCTTAGTAACCCTCTATTCAATTCCCCTACGCCAAAAGCTCTAATCACTCTGGTTCTGTAACTACCAAAATAAATTGACCCCTGACCATTTAACAAAGGGCCAAGAATGTATTTACACTAATGGCTCTATGAATATTGGTGCTTGGTGACCAGTGATTCAGAAATGCGCGATAATGTAGTTGAACTGCAAAGACCGATGTGTGCTTAAAACGTACAAAGTAAGGGGCATTGGGTGGAATATTCGCTATAACCCTTAAACCCGTGAACTTCAGAACTAATTATCATCGATTTATTTTAAAACGCCTGCAAGAATATTAATGCAATGATTTACTTTTCTGAGTAATCAACCCGCAATTCAATTAGGATTTCATACATTGCGTTTTAAGTATTGCTGCTGGTTTTGTAATCAAAAATGCTTTAGGTAAAAGGATGGTAACCTAAAGTAACATATTTCCAAACACCCAAACGATTATGTTTCAACGCTCGTGGCGTCGGGCCCATTTCGCACCCCTGCCGTAAAATAGGTCGCCATTTTAAAATCCGAATGCTTAATTTTATATTCGTTACGCATATACGAAATCCTTTAACTGTGCACCCCTGCAGTCGTAAAAGAGTTCAAATTCGGTATTTCCATAACTCCCAATTAAGGCTGGCTATAACCGACAGTAGCAATAGAAATGGAAAAAAATATACAGCGCAATATGTGCGCTATGGCACCGAAATAAATTAAGTTTTATGATTTTCGCGCGTATTTAACTCAGTGTGATATACATATTCGAATGCGCTACGAGTAGTACGAGAGTAAGAATACCGGCAGCTATGGTGTTTTTGTTGGAAGACGGCCTAGGCGTTTAAAACAAATGGACTATAATAAAATTGTGCAGTGTATGTCAACAACACTGGCTATAAATCGGTACCTAGGTAGGTACAACAATATGTTATTTATTCAAGATTCAAATTATGAATGGATTTGGTTTTAACAAAATACAATATAACAACTTCATTCCGCCACTATGGAAAATAACCGTTTGGTATACATTTGAGACACACACCACAACAACAGTGTTATTGTTTGCACAATATTGAGAGGTCCGGACCTTACACTTGCGTGAGATAGAGTACTACTACTATTAATTATAAACCATGATCTTCATATTGTTCACTCTAGCTGTCCCTGTCACACTAACTAAGAGACAATGCCAGTGAGTGAGATGGATGGAGTTGAAAAAGATTCATGTTTAAAAGTACGGTTCCTGTCTCTAATCAGATTAGCATATTGATTGGTTACGGTTGAGTCCGGTCGAGGAAATCGTCATCTGGTTCCAACAAATTCTGACACGTCATTTTGTAAGATATTGTTCGCGGAAAAGTTTTGTGCGAGGGCACTCGGAGGGGGGAGCTCCCCTTGCGGGGTAGCTGACACTGACTTACAGAATAAATTGTTTATTAATGCGTGGCCTTATGCCGTAAGGTAGGTCGCTCATTTACCGTCCTTGATATCAATTTTCCCGAGCACGAGAAGAGAGTGATCCTCAAGAGTTGCTACACTAATGGAGGTGTCATGTTCCGCTCTCTAGTTGTCGCAGCATTTATTGCCAGAAGTTCAAGGTTCAATCTTAGACGATCAATTCTGTTCAATAAAGGTGACGTTAAAAGGGTTTAGGTTTATGATTAAGAAAGTAAGTAAAATTACACTATTGTATAGGCAATTTATAAAGTTGTTAAACTGAGGATTATAAAATACGGTTTATTGACGATAACAGCGTAAACCTACATATTATATAAATTAATTACGTATTGACTATTTTAGGAATGGTTAAAAATGTAAGCAATACAAAAAAAACATGGAAAATTTTGATACATTTACGTAGTCACCAAAATGCCTGCATTTTTCAGCCTTTTTAATACAGAAGCGTTTGATGAAACTGTCAGTATCTTAAGCATGTTAGTGTGATTTATGTAGTTTTTTTTTAAATTAATAATAACATTGTTGCCTACAAACCTAATACTAATTTCATCCCAGACGTTTCCTGCGCAATTCAACGGATTATTCCAATGTAAAATTTGATTGCTCATAATTTATTTACGGCATTCAACACTTATTTCTACATCCAATAGGGAACCAAATCACGGGGTTTTCAACCAGCTACAAATCACTAATTAATGAATTTTATACGAAACACAATCGCATTGTTATCGCATATCACCAAATTCTAATTTATTTCGCGCTGTCGGGCTAATCGTGATGAAAATCGGGAAAATAGCACATAATTTAATCAATCTAGCACCAAATTCAAATTACCAATTGTGGTCTATAAATACTATTCGTTGAATTGATAATTTATGATACTTTAACAAACGAGGGGTAATTGTGTAAAGCAATCGTATTCATTTGACAGTTCAAAACGTACGATATGATCTGTCAAACCTTTTGTTCTTTGCCGTTTGACAGATCATACCGTACGTTTTGAACTGTCAAATGAATACAATTGCTTTACGCAATTCCATACCAGATTGTAGGAAGCGTTTTTTACAAAAACAGCCTCTGTCCAAAATTAGTTTTTTTTTAGGAACAAGAAAAAACTTAATTTAAAAAAATCTGATGACCATGTAGTTTAGCAATCAATTAAACTGGTTAAATAGTTATATTAGCTTTAAGAATAAACATAATAAACAAAGTCATGTCTTAGAAATTACACCTATAAACTAAGCTGAAAACCTAGGGTACCTGAACATTAGTGGTTTTTGTAAGAAAAATTAACTTGATTGCATACAAAATAGTGAAACACTGCTTACATCCTTAAAACTTTTATTGCACTGAAACAAACTTAGACTTCAGGCACAGAATATATAATAGTACTACATACAGAACGGCCACTCACCTCCCCTCCCTAGTCTGACTTACCTCACTATCGCGCCGGAATTAGGGTTCTCATTAGGGGACCGCCTAGCTCGCATGGCACGCGCTTGTTTGCGACGTTAACGGAAGTACAAAGTTTTGTGTACGAGAGATGCCTAAGTACTGTGAAGTGTACGGGTTTCTTTCGTCCTCGAGAAATGACTCCGATTTAAGCTTTTTTCGTTTCCCAAAAGATGAGAGACAGTAAATAACTTATACAAAATATGCAACCATAACTAACCTATTCAAACTATTCAGTTACAGTGAACAACTTAAAAACGTTAGGTAAAGGTAACATTCTATAGAATTATGTGTATTTATGAAATTTTAATTGTAATATTTATGTGATCAGTGAAATTAGGTGTTGCTAAGGTAGATACTATATTTTTATTTCTCCACGATACCACGTGAATATGACATTACAGAAATGAGTACTTGTTACGTTGTATACTAAATTAAAGTAAATGACGTTGTTTAGGTATCTGTTTAATTAAGTGAAAAATGCTATGACCGGCGTAATAGACTTTGTCAACCCTTAGAGCACGCACACAAACGCAGCGTCTGTGCAACACGCCGTCTGTCAATGTATGGCCAAAATGAAAAGTTTCTTCCGAGTGTCCGGGGTGTGCTTCAGGTCAGTGGGTGCTTTACCAAACTCAATGAGATGTGCTTGAATTCGCCTCAGTCTGGCTCTTTTAATACCATAGAGGCTAAGAAATGCCTTTTGACAAACAGCAATATCTTGGTTGTTAGCCCGGACCTTATAAGTATAGTAAGCGTTATGGCTTTGCAAGCTCTCCACATGAAAATCTTGATCATCATTATTATTTCCGTCATCAAGTTTACGAGACCTGCGTCGTTGAATAGCGTGGACAGTGATAAGGCCTGCTAAATGAGAATCTTGGGCATTTTTATCTTATTATTAAAGATATCCAAGAGCTTTTGTTGTAGGTCTTCACAATGATCAAAACATGAATTTCGACTTCAGAATTTCGAAAGAAATTCTTTCGAATCACTTTCGACAATATTTAAATCCATTTTCTAAGCAAAATGACAAAAAAGCCCTCTCAAAAATAGTTTGTTGACGTCCATGAATGACATTTTTTTTTTTCAAAAACCACCAATGTCTAGGACATGGGTTGTTCTTGCCAAATTCCAATAGTAGCATGCAAACTTTGGTTGTTTTTGTCAAATCACCATATTTTTAACCTCCATTAACCGTGTATCTGGGCTGTTCTTGTAAAAACGAATAATACAGATCGATAGAGGGTCATTGGTAGTGTTACCAGACATCAAAATATAATTTTCGGAAAAAGTGGACAAAGGTGGTTTTTGTAAAAAACGCTTCGTTTGTCTGTTATAATCAATTCATTCCATAGAGAAAGAAAAAAATCTTCGCTTTAAAAAGAGCGTGCTACATAGTGAAATTCTATAGGATTTGACAGCGAAAGACCTTATGACAGCGAGACCGTTTTCTAAGAAAATAATGGATTTAGTGGAAACGTCAAGTTTCCGTCGCTGGAATTTTTGAAAAATTATGAATGGATATAATTATAATTTAAGTTTTGTATAACAATTTCAGATGAAATGACTTGTGCTTTCAGCAACTGTGAAGTGCGCTGAGGATACAATCCCGAAAATCATACTTTCCACCAGTAAGTATGAATCATTGATAAAAATTTTAATTCCAAATTTTATAAAATTTGTGAGTGAAATCGACTCCGATGCCAAATTGTACAGTAAATTTAGGACTTCGTTTGTGATTTGCAGCCATATATCAAAATATCCAATAGAATAATTCAGGTATTTTCAGTAAAATAAGAAACCGTTTCTTTACACTAACTAGGGCTTGACTAAATGATGACGTCATCAGTATCGATATAGTAGATTGTTATACAAGGGGAGAAAGCGACCCATTTCACTCGAGATGTTTCTGGCGCTCGAACGAAGTGAGAGCGCCAATAATTCGAGAGTGAAATGGGTGCTTTCACCCGAGTTAAACATACTATTTTTCATTTCGACTGTGAGGAAAACATTAAATTTACAAAAGTGGTTGTAGATGTCTTGGTGAGGTATTAGGTAGTTTAGCGTGAAAGGAAAACTCAAGTTTTGAACAAAATATGACAGTTGATTTACAGTACTAACAACACCTAACACGATTAGAAAGAACTAGCTGTGCCCGCGACTTCGTCCGCGTGGAATAGTGACTTTGGATAGAATTTTTAATTTATAGGCTAATGATTTTACAAATAAGATACTTAAGTATAAGTACTTATAAGTACGCAAGATATAAAGTATTTATATAGTACATTTTAGTACTCACTTATCATTAAAATTGGCCATATTACAACAATAAGAAGCAAGTAGTAGGTACATCAAAGGTGATCAATTATTATGACCATACCGATTATTTGGACGTTTACAATTTGTATTTCGATTAGGAATTCCTTTGTTTGATAGGATAATATGGTTACTTTACTTTTAACTACTACTTTGCCACAAAAAAAACTACTACTTTACTAACATTTTACTTTGTTGTGTGGAAAAAATGGATCTAAATATAATTTTTTTCATGGCACTGTTTTGTTATACTTTGGCAAGTACCATAAAGTACCAAATATTCATTTAATTTATACAAACCAATATGGAGGAAACACTACACATTGAATTAAAACACTTTACAGATTCATTTCCACCCACATTTATTTTAAATTGTTTCGCCTCGGCCCCGTCCCGCCTTAGCCCCGGCCCCATCGAACGGGATAAAAAGTATCCTATGTCCTTCTCCTGGTACTAAGCTACCTCCCCACCGTTTCGTCCCGGTCCCGTGCTACCCCAGCCCCGGCCCCGTCTAGCGGGACAAAAAGTATCCTATATGCAGTATCTTATGTCCTTCTCCTGGTACTAAGCTACCTCCCCACCGTTTCGTCCCGGTCCCGTGCTACCCCAGCCCCGGCCCCGTCTAGCGGGACAAAAAGTATCCTATATGCTTTTCCTGATTCTAAGCTACCACCCTACCAACTTTCAGCCAAATCGGTTCAGCCGTTCTCAAGTTATAAGTGTTGTAACAAACACGACTTTCTTTTATATATATATATTTTTTCTGCCTACCCCCTAAGTCTATTGGCGTGATTATTTCTATCCTAGTTTACTCTCCAAGTGATGCTGAGTCAAATAAAAAAAGCCCCATCAAAATCGGTCCAGTAGATTCTGAGATTAGCCCGGACAAACAGACAGACAGACAGACAGACAGACAGACAGACAGACAGACAAAAATTTTAAAAATTGTTGTTTTGGCTTCTATTACGGTAATTAAGACCCCCTGTAACAATTTTTCATAAAAATCTTCAATGTACAGAAATCGATCTTTTACAGTCTTATTATATGTATATAGATAACGGCACGAATACATGAAAACAGAGTACAAAAAAGCAGAAAATATCAAATAATTAAAATCTTTGTAAAGAATATCGATCGATTTTTTGCCACAAGTAATAATAGAATCCAAAAATAAATTCTTTTTTTTTATAAGTTTTAACGGCTTTGGACGAATCCTTCCTGAAATGACACTGACAATATTAAATAAAAAAAAATCATCTTAGCATTATGGCGGGCAGCCAAATATTTTAATTAGTAATTGAATTAAAATTAGAAATTGTATATTTTTTTTATCAACGATTATACATCATACCTACACAATATGATTTTCAATTTATAGTTAAGCAAAAATGTTTGTTATTTTAATAACATGATGTGTCTCAATTATCTTTGGTCCAAGCTTTGACTGCAGGCCTTGACTCTATGCCATGTCAATTAAAACTAAATTACTTTCCACCCTAGGGATGGATAAGCTATTTTCCACCCGGCTATCTACACAGGAAAGTTATATTTTCCGAACAGGAGAGATGAAAAATTTTTTGACTGATTTTTTTAGGTAACCGTAATAACTTGCACAGCTTCTTCTCAGCACTGGCCCACACAAACTGTCCCGAAGCTGTGCTGTCGTAAGGTCTATGTTGGAACGTGTATAAGTGCTTCTAGCAAGTCTTCATACATAAATAAATAAATATGTATTTTAAAAAAATTAAGTTGTCTTGTTTATCAAATAAAAAGTATTATGTTATTAAAAGTGCATTAATTTAATTATTTTTGTTTCAATTTACATGATTTATCGTAACCTCGTTGATAAAACTTGGACCACCATAAAATACACATCACTATTGAACGCACACAATGTAAAGTAACTTTTTGGTTTCGCTGAAAATCCGCGTTTGTCATTCTATACTATACTACATTCTATGATTCATTCCATAGAACTAATATAAGTAGGTAGGTATGACAGGATCAACTAATTGAAACGGGAATGGTTCGGCCTAATCCAGATAAACTGGATTAGTTGATGATACTATGACCAGATGAACATAACAGGTAGGTTTGAGTTTTTTTTAAGACTGTGTGCCGCACTCTTCTTACTTACTATTACATAGTTTCTACCTCTTAAATACATATTATTATATATAAATTGCGCTACGCACGCAACGCTACAAGTAACACACGCACACACGTAAGAAACGGGACACGGGGTTCAGTTCCTCGTCTGTCACAGAGTCACAGTTGCTTTTTACAAGTGCAATTTATATTATTAAGTTTGTATGGTGACAAAACACTATAAAAACAAAAATAAACTATATATTATTATAATACCAAATTTAAGATCTAGGCTCTTTTCAGTGGAGAATTTCTATAAATACTCCAAATTTCCCTCTTGCATTCCACACTGCAGTTAGAAAGCCGGGGTCTCCCGCAACTTAATACCTAGTTAAAAGCCTTTCGTGATAAACTATCTGCCTTACCACAAATAATTAAACAAGGTTTCGAACACTGTTTAAATATAATATGGTTAGTATAAAATCAACGTCAATCAAGTCAAATGACATAATGCAATATTGCAGTAAGATAAAATATATTTCGGTAGACACATACAATAAATTAGAAATTACACGACCTCACAAAACGTCCATAGCACAACAGTTTTTTTTTTTCGGTTTTTGGCTTAAGCACAACAGTTTTCTTGAATGACAACCATAGACAGATGTCTGTCATAAACACATCATAGGCTTCTAGTCTATGATCTCTACCAAGAAGGAACATTGAATTTTATAAAGGGTGACATACATTTTATTTTAGCCGTATAACATTTAAACAGTTGTTCAAACCTTGTTTATTTATTTGCGGTAAGGGCGAATATCTTCAGCCTTCTGCTAGCACTAATGTTGCTGCTACCCAACACGCAGGGGAATTATTATTAGATGGCGGCGTTTACTCGCCATCTCACAGAATCATCACTGAATACTGTAGCTTTTAAAAGAAAAACCCATCCCATCCCACTACATTCTGGTAATCCTGCCGCTGTTTGGTTGGGCAGCCCCCAATCAAACAGCTAACCACCATATCTGGTGGCTGTTCACTATCCGCCACCTGGGACTCTGTTAGTCTCTTACAGCTCAGCCCTAACTTTATAACATACTAGCGGTCCCAGCGAACTTCGTTTCGCCCCCAGCCCCATCTCACCCCGGCCCCGTTTTATGGGAATTTTCTTTGCTATAAACCTCACGGAGCCCGAGACAACGAATGCAAAACCGTGGAAATAGGTTCGTGTGTTCTGGAGTTACAGCGTCAGGAAGGAAAACCTGACTTATTTTTATATATTAGATTATTATCCTAATACCAATAGTTAAAAGACACTCAAATTACACAACATATAATTATCATGCCTCTATTATAATAGACTGCTGCTGCACTGCGTGACTGAGTGCATAATAATTTTGCTCAGAGGCATGTCCAATGTATTGTTAATACTGTTATCACCTAAGGTACTAATTGGATATCCTGAATTATGGCGAGGGGCCAGACAAAGCCTGGACATGCCTTTAATGTTTGACTAAAGTGGTCTGCGGGCAGATTTATTGGTGTGAAAAGGAAAGTAATAATGTGTTTGTTGTTAACGGCCACGATTGTGAATAGAGAAAAAACGTGTATTAGAAAAGCTTACACGAAATAACCCTGTTTTGCTAGCTTTTATTTGAGGACCACACTATTTTGTGTTAAAATACTGTCAGTACCAAAACCGCAAAATCATGTAGCATTTGAACAACTACCTTTTGCCCTCGAATTTGTGCGTGAAAATTATCCTTAGGTACTTTTAAACATTGAAATATGCTTATAGCAATAATATTTCATTTCATTGTCATTTACACTCCAAAAACAGTCTTTGTAGATCTCTCAATTATGTTTTAACATCACTGATATCTCTACTGTGTCGTCGTTCGTCTCTAAAATTCATCGAAATCGATTAAGTCGTATTATCGTCCAAAATGAACTTTATAAAATGTTAAGACTTTAGAGGGAATAGTAAGAAAATGGGTAATAACACTAGTTTGGGTTCCCCTCAATGCAATTCCATGCATTCCGATTGCAGTTTTATCTGCGGGTAGAATCAAATCGTTTTCGTCGTGTGATATATTTGCTGTCTCGTATTTTCTTCGCTTGACAGTTTGGGGAATGTCCAAGAGTTATTGCATTCATTTGGATAATGTTATGCATGTAAAAATGTTGGCTAGACCTTTTGTTGATTTCGTTTATTAGAAAGATTTGCTACATAGATAAATAGAGGTTTTTCTTGCGAGGAATTTAGAGTTTCGTCATAAAAGTGATTTCTGAAACCCATTTTGTGTTTTGGACGACTTATAAGTACAAGGTCTTTTAAAACTACCCCTTAGGAATGACGTGATCTACTCAGAATCGGTAACTAAATAACTTTTTCCTAGAAACATGGGTTGAAATACGCTAGCAGAAATTCTACTCATCATAGAAATCAGACGGGTCACGTGACCGATTTAGTATGGAAAATCGAAAAAAATACCTACGAGAAAGTTGATTTATTAACGATTACGAGTAGCTCCCTTCATTCCTAAAAAAATTAAAACACCTTGTAGATTCATACCTAAAATGTTTACTAAATTGTGATTTTAATTTGTTATTTATATAAGACTCAAAAATTGTTAAGATATAATTGGCAAGTCCATTGCTTGTTTGATTTCAAAATCAAATAATTTAAC
Source organism: Pyrausta aurata (assembly GCA_963584085.1). Lineage (NCBI taxonomy): Eukaryota > Metazoa > Arthropoda > Insecta > Lepidoptera > Crambidae > Pyrausta > Pyrausta aurata. The sequence continues at coordinate 9,957,996 of OY757266.1, forward strand.
TAAGTTTAATTCGCATTATTGTACTAAAAATTTAACCCTAAAACCAGACAGACTGGTAGCAAACCAAAGATAATACTATGTAGATAACTGAGATAATTAATTTTAAGTATGAATGTGTAATTTATTCATAACATGCATATGCACGGAACTTCGTTAGAAGTCAGAGCTCGGTATCGTTTGCGCAAATAACACTAGAATGCACTGTTTTCGTTAATTTTGTTCGTTACACGGTCTTATTCCATGCAAATATTCATCCAATAGAGGAAACAACTTAGGCATTGGATAAGTTTACGACTGGAAAAAACTGTACAATCAAGACAAAAATTAAATGTGTTGAAGTTAAAAAAACTTTTAAAAAAATTACTCTCTGCATTCCCAAGCGGTTGACTTGTAGAGAATGCCTTATGGTATTATGTCTGCCAATGGTACTTAACTAACAGTGACATAAAGTTTAAATAATAATATTCGAGGACTGAAAATTTAACCTAATGTATTATGTTTCATAAGTATTCTTTGTTTCTCATACGATATGAGAAAAGACGACAAAATAGACCTAAAACTATCAAAAGTTCACAAAATAATGATGAGATTTTAAAGTTGATAAACATTTTATTATAATGATTAAATCTTATATCTTATGACGTGTTCCTCTTAAACCCTCCTATTAAACCTACATTTACCATTAACATAGTTTTAAAACGAGTACTAATAAACAAACGCTGAATCAGAACAATTAATATCAAAACAAAGCACTAACAAACTAAAACAATGTAAGACCAAGATACCTACCTTTCAAAAACGTAACAACTAAATACACAATCACACAATTTTCAACTCTTTTCTTCAAGGGTAGAGAGTTGGTTTCCAACTGTTTGTACTGAGATTGTCGTTATACATATAGGGTGTATGAAGGATTCACGGGTGGGTGGATTTCAATTGATAGTATAGTTTGTGGTTAGTGCATTACTGTGAGTACATACTCCAGTTAAATGAGAGTTCACTATAACTTGAGCGATTATCTTGGCAAGCGACAGTTTAAGTTTGATTAACATGTAGAACGGATATTGCAAGCGAAACTTGTTAACGATATCGTTTTCAAATAGACTTTTCTATTTAACCCGTAATTACTTTGAACGCCTACTTGTATGACTATGTGTAATGCATGAAGTTGGTTCGTGGTTATAAACAGGATAAACTGTCAATCACACAATTTTTACATAGATGCAACAAAGTCAAGCAATTTTGGGGATAGACTTTTAACTACCATTGATATAAGTCAATAACTTCAAGAGTTATTAACGATTAAAAAATCCCTTTCGAATAAAAAGACTAGCTTCTTAAATTCGTCCAAACTATAGTGGCTAGGGGACACTTCTGCCGGCAGGGAATTCCACTCCCTAGCTCCTCAAATGATCTTATCTCCTAGATTCCCACTTGAACACTGAACTAAAGTGGCAAGATCACAACAACGACTGCGATCATTGATTGAGTTAAACAACAACCCCTGTGAGCTTTTGCGGCCGTGGCAGTTGTCGTGAACAGCAAGTGGAACGCACCCAAGAGCATGGGAAGGTGACGTGATTAAATGTTATCTATTGGTTGGTACTATCTATCTCGTTAAAGTAAAAGCATCATTACCCTCATTCTAGGTAATATTTTTGAACCCACACAACGTGGTAGGACCAGTCTTTCATGCGTTCCGCCTCCGTTGCGAGCGCGTTAGGAAACTTGGTGGTGCCCTTTATTCCGCCTCATTGCCCTACTCGCTGCCGTGAAGGGAGTTTACACGACACGATGTCTTAGCTATTTTATTTGTTAAAACGATATTTGGCTATAGTAAAAAATATACTTCTTTTACGTTTTTTAACCGTCAGTTTAAGTGCTATTGATGACTATTTTATAGATGCAATCACAAACCGCCAACTTTATACGGCGGTATTCCTGGTTGATAAGAGTTCAATCACTCATTCACATTTCAACCATCAACATATAACATGATTAGAAATTCAGCTATACAGTTCTGTGTAAGTACCGATATCTAATTTTATAGCATATATTTTAAAAGCATAGTTTATTTTTACTACACTGTTCAACTATCATCAAATTGGATACCTACACCGAAGTTTTGTTGCAAAGGATTTTTTGAGATAGCCCCATAAAATTGTGTCCTGAAGTACACAAGCATTTCCAGCTCAGGAGGTCAACTACGAAAAACGAAATCCGTCAATACGATAATCGTTTTCCGAATTGCTTACTATGTAACACTTCGGATCCGTCATCGGAAACGAAGCTCATTCTTTGACGTATTCATCGAAAAATGCTACTACGAAACCGCGACTGTCAGGCGATAGATCGTATTTTGACGTAATGAGTTTCGGAAATTAACCTCAAATTATACGATAACTCTACACGTATCGTTTCAGAGTACTTTATCCAAAAAACAATGAAATTATGCTTGTTATGTATTTTCTCCTCATTGAAGAAGCAATTTTAGAAGAAAGTATCAAGAAAAGTTAAAGAGAGATTGGATAATTTTCACAAAATGTTGTCATAATGTTCCTGACTATGATGATGTTAGTTCTTCATGAAACTTACAATATTGAAGCACAAATTGGAGAGTATATGCCTACTAAAGGATCAAAGTGTTGTGCCAAAACATAGTCCAAATACTTGCTTATCATGTGTGTGTCACTGCTTGACTTCAATTAAGCTTACAAGATTGAACACAATTGAACACAAGTAGAGTTCTATCCACGCCTAACTAAAGGAAGTTCAGTCAAAGGCCGTGCCAAGACATAGTCCAACACTTGCATAACATGTGTGTCACTGCTAAACTTCAATTAGGTTCACAAGTTTGAATCACAAATAGAAAGAAATATGCCTAACTAAAGAAAGTTCAGTCAAGGTGCCGTTCAAATACATTTATTTATTTATTTTATTTACATAGTCCAACACTTGCATAACATGTGTGTGTCACTACTAGACTTCAATTAGGTTCACAAGTTTGAATCACAAATAGAAAGAAATAAGCCTAACTAAAGAAAGTTCAGTCGAAGTGCCGTTCAAATACATTTATTTATTTATTTTATTTACATAGTCTAAGACTTGCTGAACATGTGTGTGCGTGTCTGTGTTACTACTAGAGTTCAATTAAGTTCACAAGATTCATTTACAAATGAGAGAATATGCCTACATGGAAGCGGCACAGCTTGACTTGGGTCGTTCAAGTTTAGCATACCTTAAGAAACAGTCTAGGATGAAGTTTGTACCTAGCAGACCTAACACCAATAAACTTGATTATTTATAATGGAACTGTTGTTAAAATGACAATAAATTAATAATTTTCAATCAAAATTGCCTTTATTTCCAATACAAAATACAAATCAGCCAAGTACAATTACATTAAGTTCAAAATATATCTAGTGTGTTGTTGCTGCCAGTCCATAACCACCACTCTGGTTAGCTCCAGTACAATATATTTATGTAACTACCACAGTCTTTTTAGGGTTCCGTACCTCAAAAGGAAAAAACGAAACCCTTATAGGATCACTTTGTTGTCCGTCTGTCCGTCCGTCTGTCAAGACCCTTTTTCTCAGGAACGCGTAGAGGTATGAAGCTGAAATTTATATCAATTACTCAAGTCTACTGTCCCTTGAAGCTGTGAAAATATCAAACTTCTAAGCCAACGCAATCAAAAGATACAGCCGTTTATGCCGCAAATTTCGACACTTGCAAGGGAATCAAAACCTACAGGGTGCTTCCCGTGAACTCAGAATCTTGAAATTTGGTACGAAGCAACGTCTTATAGCATAGATAAAGGAAAAATTACGAAAACCATAAATTTTTAGTTACATCACATAATATATTTTTTTTAAATAATTTTAAACTTACTACCCATTTCCTCATAAACGCGTAGAGGTATTAAATTGAAATTCATACCAAATACTCAGGTCTATAATACCTTTAAGCTGTAACAAAATCAAACTTCTATGTCAACGCAATCAAAAGAAACAGCAATTTAAGCTGCATATTTTGAAACTCGCAAGTACTCGCAAGGGAATCAAAACCTAAAGGGTACTTCCAGTCGACCTAGAATCTTGAAATTTGGCATGAAGCAACGTTTTATAGCACACATAAAGGAAAAATTCCGAAAATCTTAAATTTTTTGTTACATTACAAAATATATATTTTTTAATAAATATTTACTTTTTAACTTTTTTCCTCATGAACGCGTAGAGCTATCAAGTTGAAATTCATATCAAATACCTTGCAGGTTTGTACGGAACCCTCGGTGCGCGAGTCCGACTCGCACTTGGCCGGTTTTTTAGAATTATAAAATGATATAACAATTAAGCTTGATTCCAAAATGTTCAACACATATCAGAAGAGCCCGGGTTAGCATAGTCCTTCTTAGTAACTTTCCTTATTATGTTTTCTGTCTGAAGTTAGTAGCACTGACACTGACTCATTGTGATTCCACATAAGACCCTGAAAATTAAAATTAATTACTTATTTTAGAAACATAAAATGCAGGTTAGACTTCAGTAATGATAAACAGTATGTCAATCACTTGTATTGACATTTACTTTGATTGTTTTACATGGAAGTAACTAATAAATAATAATTACAAACTCAATCTGAGTACTTTCAGCAAAATCATTACACTCATTCAACATTAATACTAATTAGTCAAAAATGTATTTGTTCAACATCTAAAACAAGAAGACAATACATTGTTATTAACGTTTACTTACCAATATTATTTGATGTATGTTATGTTTTCATACTTTATGTACAAAGGGCAGCCTTTTTCCACTATTAGGTTACCTAGTTTAGGTTATGTTTATGAGGTAACTTTTAGTCACATTGGGCATCTTGTTTATTCATCAGCAGGGCAATGCTAATCCTTCACGTCCAGGGAGACGACCCTCACCCCTTTTGTGGCGTGTTGTGGGTCTTTATGACCTCATAATCTTCAGGTGTTCTTATGAAGATGTGTCGTACTATTTTTGATGGTTTTTGGTTCACATACTTGGATAAATTGTGTAATTGTTGCAATTACACAGTTACCACGTAAACGGCAATTTACAAACACTGATTAAACTTAGTTTGTGTTCATTGATTTTTGCGAAAATAAAGAACAACAATAAACAATTTCTCTTTATAAAAACAGATGACAGCCCATAGACAAGCACAAGTCGTTATTTGTAGGTTTGGGATACTGGCTTTTGAGCCAACATTTGCCAAAAACCGGTTAAGTGCGTGTCGGACCCGCGCACTGAGGGTTCCGTGCCACCCTTAACTGAATTCAGGGTCCACTTACTTTCACTTAACGAAAACATCACAATATATTGCGACAGCAAAAATAACTTTGTTTTTCATAGTGTTTGTATGAAAGACAAAGTTATATTTGCGGTTGATAAAAATGTGCAATGTCTCAAAAACTACTGGTTCGATCTCCTTCAAACCAATTTTCGTTGCAAGTTTTTGTTGAGATCTACATCATATATTTTTTTCAAAATTTTCACTTTCTTAGTTCAAAAGTTAGAGGGGGGGGGACGCCCATTTTACCACTTTGGAAGCGTCTATATCTCAAACCTTACACTTTTATAAAAAATGGTTTTAGAAACCTCAACATCATTTTAAAAGACCTATCCATAGACACCCCACACGCATATGTTTGAGTAAAAAAAAATTTTTAGGTTTTAGTTTCATGTATGGGAGCCCCCCCTTAAATATTATTTTTTCTTACTTTTTGTATCTGAATCGGAAAGCGGTAAACAAAATACACCTACCTACCAAGTTTCATCTATGTAATGCTTATAGTTTCAGAATAAAGTGGCTGTGACATACGGACGGACAGACAGACAGACAGACAGACAGACAGACAGACAGACTTGACGAAACTATAAGGGTTCCGTTTTTTGCCATTCGGCTACGGAACCCTAATAAAAGCCATAGATAGATGCATTTATTGGCATTTATCAATTAAAAATCAATCAGTTTAGCATTAGGAATGTCAAATAACTATTATTTAGACATTAGCTTTCTATCAAGGTACGGAATTATTAATTTTATTAAGATTATCGGTTTTTGGAAATAGTCCGATAAAAAACAACCCTATCATTCGTTCACGATACCGCTCCGAAATATTGTCTGTGGTTGCGATTGAACCACTTTGATCCGAAAGGGTTTCGTAGTAAGCCAAACACTGTCGTATCGTTGAAGCTTCGTTTCGGGATTGCGTATCGCATTTCGTTTTTCGTAGTTGACCTCCAGATCCGATCAACAGCGCAGACGCATAAATCCGCTTTCGTTAGTAACGATACGGCACAGATCGCTCCGTGTAAATCCCACTAACAAGCACACCTGATGCAAAATATTGTTATGTTATGCGCTAACGTCGTGATGTCTCAGTATGTCCTTATGTATAATATCCTTAGAACTGACAATAAGAGCTGAATAACGGGAGCTGGAAAGAAAACGGTTTCAAAACGTTGTACATTTTTTAAAGTAATGAAATGGTACTAGTTTAGATAGGATGTTTAATATCTCATATATATTTTGAGTAGGGAGTAACGAGGATTCAAGTATTGTAGATTGAGAAAGTTACAACGGTATTATTATAACTGAGTTGCTAGTCAAGATATTTTAGGGTTCCGTCGCTAAAGGGTAAGAACGGGGCCCTATAACTATGACTTCGCTGTCCGTCTGTCTGCCACAAGGCTCTATCTCAAAAACAGCCATAGCTAGACAGTTGAAATTGACACAAATTATGTATTTCTGTTGCTGCAGACAACAGACAAATAAAAATGAAATAAAATTAATATTTAAGGGGGCCAGGATAGGTATACAAAGCATACAACAAACGCGAGTTTTTGCCCTTTTTTGCCCGATATCAATTGTTTACCTGTCAATAGTACGCATTCCTTCGTTCGCCGGTTTTTAACATTACTAGCATACTTTACTCTAGAAGAACTAAATAAAAAACATTAAACGTACATTTACTGAGAGAAGAGAGGAGAGGTTTAAAAAACCATGAAAAATTACTTAAAATATTGTCTTCACCGGCTCTATTAAACAATGATTTAACATTTTTTTTTTGTAAATAGCTTTCAGTAGCAAATCCTTACAACACAATATTGAAAAGATGAACTATCCCCATCTGCCTCGATAAGCCACTTCGAAACACCCCCTTTCAAATCAATCATGCTTTTAAGAAAGTATTAAAAAGTCGTTAGGAGAAAACGGCTGTATCTCTAGATCATTTCTTTACCTACAATACACAAGAATACAGTTCAAACTATAAATGTACATTTTGTACTGAACTGTTGCCGAATAGATAGTACTTTCGGTGTCAGGTCAGTTTATAATGGTAAATAGCTTGAATTGCAAATTGCAACTGTGCGTGAAACGGAACGTCAGGATTATTAGGTAACGTGCAAACGTGCAAACGTTCGCAAAGGAATTGCAATCTAAAGCATAGACAGAGGAAGCAAATGATATGGCAGACGCAACGTTTTGTGTGTCTGAAATTTTTGGCCGATGTTTAAAAGTGAGGTAATGTAGTAGGTAAGTGGAAGTAAGTAAGGACTTTCATGCTCATCATCATCTAATTTAAAAATTTACTAGTGACTCTAGACAAAAGGCGAACGATTGAAACGAAAATACGAAGTTGCGAATGACTAGAAAGAAATCACATTAAAATATCATAATATGACTCACAGTTGTTCAGTGTTTTCGTTATAGTTAGGGAGGCGAATAGGGGAATTTTCGGTAATACTCGAGCGTGGCAGTTTAAGATATGAGAGATACCTTGGACCTAATAGAGCAACCTTGTAAAGTATTAGCATTGTAAAGCTCTATATGTAGTGACGCGCGCCTAGGATAGACGATCAGATTAGTAAAAAAAAATCGATAGTCTGAAATACTCGAGCGCGTCAGATTAAGATATTGGGGGTTGATTTTAGTGTTTTAAGACTAAATTTAACTAATCTGACGATAAGTCCTTGACGCCGCTGAGTTATAGGGTCGCGAACTTGTAAAAAAAAAACGTTAATCCGGCATTCTCGAGCGCGATTTTTTAAATTTTTATTTTAAAGAATATAATCTAAAACGTACTAAAAATACAAAATCTGCCGGTTTCCGCATGACCGGGAGTGTGGAGGAGCCAATCAGTTCACGTGGTTTATCCGGAATCAATTGCCCGATGCGTATGAAAATGTTGTTCTATCGCCGGATATTCTGGGCAACGAGAATGACACTGAGGACAGGAATGACGAGACGCTTGATTCAGGTAAATTTTTGTACTTCTATAATATTCTTTCAACGAAATTATTGAATAGAAATAATAGTTACGGATGTTGCAGGCACTCAGCAGGAAAGAATTGTGGATGAGGAGCCACAATATGAAAGTTCGAGTGAAGAAGAAGAAGATGAATTGTATTGAGCAAAAATTTAAAGATCATACTTAACAATACAATTATAATCCATTTTTTATATCATTTCATTTTTTTATACAATAAATAATACAATTCGTACTACATTTCATCTACATATACGTTGGTTGTAACTATCGCTTTATTGTCATTCTTAAATTCCCCGTTCTATCAAGGAGAAAGAAAATAATAAAAAAAACCGGTTAAGTGCGTGTCGGACCCGCGCACTGAGGGTTCCGTGCCACCCTTAACTGAATTCAGGGTGCACTTACTTTCACTTCACAAAAACATCACAATATATTGTGACAGCAAAAATAACTTTGTTTTTCATAGTGTTTGTATGAAAGACAAAGTTATATTTGCGGTTGATAAAAATAAGCAATATCTTTTAGAAACCTCAACATCATTTTCAAAGACCTATCCATAGACACCCCACACGCATAGGTTTGAGTAAAAAAAAAATTTTTGGTTTTAGTTACATGTATGGGAGCCCCCCCTTAAATATTATTTTTTCTTACTTTTTGTATCTGAATCGGAAAGCGGTGAACAAGATACACCTACCTACCAAGTTTCAGCTATGTGATGCTTATAGTTTCAGAATAAAGTGGCTGTGACATACGGAAGGACAGACAGACAGACAGACAGACAGACAGACAGACAGACAGACAGACTTGACGAAACTATAAGGGTTCCGTTTTTTGCCATTCGGCTACGGAACCCTAAAAACCAAAAAACCTTTCCGGTCAGATTAAGAGAACCCACCAACATTTTTGTCAGATTAAGAAAATATGCTTTCAGGATACCGAGATAAACCTCCCCTATGAAAATCTGACGCGCTCGAGTATTTCAAAAAAACTTTTTTTTTGCATTTTCAAAAGTTCATTGTAACTTATGGTCACGCCGAAATCGTCAGTTTTTTTAAAGGGAGCTTCCTTGGGGCCTACTTAACACCCCTTCCGAAAATCTGACGCGCTCGAGTATTTTTTTTTTGCATTTTTGACTACTTTATATGCCTACCCCCACCACGCAAACCGGCAGATTAGTATACCGTTGTTATCAGAGAGAGAATGCCCAAGTAACTGTTTTTTTTTACATTTTTGAAAAACCGTACACGCCAAACCCACCGCTAAAATGGTTTTTACCATACGAGCTTTTCTTTTCAAAATTATTTTATCTTTCGATTTTGATAGGTCTCGACGGCGCCGTTGAATTACGCCATTTAGCTACCTCGCCTCCCTAACCATTATAGGTAAACCGTTTCATTTGAGACCTCGCCTGCGGGGAATAGGGTATGCGAGGGCGGGGTGCGTGAGAGGTGCGGGCGCCCGTACGTTTCAGTGACTCCGCTGTCCACCAATAGGCTAGTTCAAAAAACTAGATTAGACTTTACTTTCGTAAATATATTGATCAAATACTTAGTGGAAACTAGCCTATATCCCGGTTTACATATAGCAACATATCCAGAGCCCCAGTTAGGTAATACTTCTGTGGGACTAACGACGCGTGCTCAAGGAGTATTGAAAATTTATTCCAAGTACGAGGGCGTTTGATGGTTAGTTATGGCACTGCGTTTGCTTGAGCGGAGCCTCTTTATCCTGGGCCCTCAGAGATCCGAAGACACCCTGTATAAAGTAGAGATGGGTGGACGATCTCATATCGACTAACAATCGAGTCGATTAATCGATTTGTTAGTCCATATTCGTCCATTTTACCTCTAGAATAGCTCATACAAAGTGTGTCCTAGAGGTATATATTTTTTTTTAATTCTTTATTCAATAAAACAAATCAATAACAAGTAATAAAATCTGCCAAACTGCGGACGCAGTTTATCGGCAGGTGTTCTCGTTCCTTAAATATCTAGTTATCCAGTTATAAACTATTTATAAAAACTAAATTACCATAAGTTAGGTTAAGTTAAGGTTAAGGGCCTGCTTCCTCATTAAAACATATAAACAATACTACAATATACATATAATTAAATTGTTTATGAAATATCTGGCATATCTGGTAGATAGCATTAACCAGAACCTTTTATTAAGAAACGATGAAACAGGCCGAAACACAATTATTACGAATGATAGCATCAATAGGGTAAAATAATTGTCGTAATCGATTAATTAATGTTAGTTGCGGCAATTATAACGTAACTACTGCAATCTATCTGTAAAAACCCGACATTCTATTTATATAAACCCGACATTACCGACCCGACTAATGGTGAGTTACTCGCATAATGTTAAAGTTTTGCAACCAACACAAGTTGACTCCAATTTGTACTGGTATTTCAAGACACAATACTTGAAGTTTGTCGAGTTCGTTATATAATCGCGTCGAGTATATTATATTCTACAGAGCCAGCAATATCAGAGATTATCAGCATATTATTATAAAAATGTTTGGTTTAGTTAGCGCTCCTGCTACAATACTTACAATTGTTTGTAAAGGGGCAAATGTTTGTAAGATGAGCACGAACATAATGTTCCTAAGTCATGGATGTTCATATGTATTTATGGGAAAGCCCTCGTCATAATCGTAGTATGGTATTCGTAGCACAAGATAAAAAACTTCTTAGTTTGAAGCCAAGACAATTGGTGTGTTGTATTTATTATAATTAATAAATGCCATATTACCGGTATACGAGTAAATCCATCATCGCATGATCTTATTAAATAAAGTCATCGATACAATCCATTAGACATTTCTGCTTGAGAGATCAAAAAACAGACAAGAACTCGAAAAAAAAGGTCAAAGATAAAAAATAGTCGGCCACCTTTACAAAATGTATACAAACAACCGCTTAGAAGTAATGTGTAGTGCTGTTTTTGTTTTGCAAACGAGAGTTTATTTCAGTATGGTGTTAACATGAAATGTTAGCGGTATTTCGACTATATTTATTCGTGGCAGCGAGCGATAAAAAGGTTAACGAAATACGACTCTTTTCACCAAACAGTGGAATAGTCCAACTTTTTAAGTTTTGGATGACAGACAGTATGTCAAACAAAAGGTTCATTCGGGAAAATATTATACACATGATGTGGCTTGTAATAGGAGCAAAAATTTAAAATAAATTCCATTTTAGGATTAGTAATCAATACTAAAAGCTTTTCATTTATGATAATGCTTTTTTTTAATATTTTCGAGCAGTCATAGAGCTTGACATTGTCATTTACTACGAGTTAGGCGATTTTGATATACATTAAAGGGATTATGAGTTAAAACATTTTAGAGCGCTATGATCAGTTAGTTTGTCTTGAAATCAGGTTCTGAATTTCAGCATCTGCCAGTACGCGAAATACTGAAAACATTCCACATAAAAACGCTTACGAAGTCGGGCGCGTCAAAGTTTTTCACAAAATAAATCTGCGCGTTTCCGATGATGAAATTCCGGCGCTCGACCGAGAATATTTGGCGCAGGTAGCTTCGGTTTGGAAATTCATTTTAGTTTTGTACGACTTATTTCGATATCACTCGTAATATAATCGATTGACATTGAATTGATGTGGGGTTCGTTGCATATAACGTATCGTATGATTCGTATGATAATAACAATGAATCATCTTTTAAAAAAACTATCAAGCCGTAAGTCTTAAATGTTGTAAGTATTTACAGGTATAGTTTTAGGATAACTTACGGATTTCATTGATAATACTAGATATTATAACCCTAAACAGTAAACATTTCATAATTCTACCGCAATATAACTTATAAGCCAAAAATCTATTCAACTGATTAATTGCCTTAAATGAGCCAAATATTTGATGATTACAACAACGAAGCACAGACAAACAATAATAGCTACTTTTTTTTCTGTAATGAAGTTTCGGATTCTCAATAAAATTCATGCAAAAATATCTCATACTTAACACCATGTTGATCATCTCTAACGACTGTTTTGTCGTACAGAATATCGAGTGGTTTAGTAATGGGACCCTCTAGGGCCGGTCCAGGGCAGTCCGGGCAGTGATTTATGATGGACACCCACCGACATATTTTTCACATTACAGAGCAGAAAGAAAAAGTGACCTACTGGGGTCGGTAAAGTGCTTTTGGGTGCAGTAATGACGATGGTGTTAAGGTATTTTAACAGCAGTATGATCTATATAAAGTGATAATTTGCAATGCAATGAACTAGCATTAGCTTGGTAAAAGAAAAGAGAAAACTAATAGAAACAATTGTGAGTAGAAGAGGAAGAATGCTGGGACACATGATACCACGCGACAGTTTCATCAGAACGATAATAGAGGAAAGAAATAGAAGGAAGAAGGAATAGATTAAGACCAAGAATAAGCTATATGCATTAAATAAAGCAAAAGTTGAATGTTGCGTCGTATCAAGAGGTCAAGAGAATGGCGGAAAAGCGTAAAGAATGGAAAAAAAACTCCACCGATAAATTAGATGATGATGAGATTTAAATATTTGCAGTATAAGTGAAAAAAACTTATATGCACTACTAGCAGCAATCCCAGCAAACTTCTACGATGTCTTCGCAAGCACGAACTTTTCTATGACGTATAGAATCGAGAGTGATGATAGCTGGCCATCGTAATCATTTAGTAAACTCGGTACGCTTACGTTACAAATACTTTTAAAGTTTGCGCTTGGATTACTAATATTTTTTTCGTTTTCCTAAATCCTAGTAAATTTGATTAACGTTTCAAAATCGTAAAAAAACGATTCCCTTTCCCCATCAACCTGTTTTACCCTACTTCTCTGTAACTGGCGCTTTTGACACATTCTTGTACCAATAAATGAAATTTCCGATTTACGAACGCAATCTAAAATTAGAAAACTTGATGGAAATAATCGAAAGAATTTACGTCGAAAGCATCTGACGAATTTTAGCAATAATATCCTTTGAATATCTCGCCCCATTTTACGTCTTCAGTGAAATCCAGTAATGTTAATTTACTGCGTTCAGATTCCTTTTTGCGTGTAAATTCAATATTTGTTTGTCAACATAATGAGAAGAAAGTCGAAGTATCCTGAGTATGCCAGCCTAACGAAAGTCTAACTGAGTTTTGTCAAAATAGTTTATTTCTTTATATTGCTAACCAGTCTATAAGTACCTATAGAAAGACATATTGGACACGGACTGAAGTTATGTTAAAATTAAAATGTTCTGTCGCTTAGCTAACCTAAGATTTTTATAAATATGATTTTAAATTTCACTTTGAAATATGCATCAACAAAAACTTTCAAAAAATTAGTCAGAGTTCAGACAAGCCCACAGGCTCTTAAGCCTTATAAATTAGAAAATATTCATTAAAATTAAGCATGTAAGCACTCATGCATCTATTTCCGAGTTTAAACAATGCTTGAAAAGCAATATTAACAAAGTTTAATGCACTGTACATTTTTCACGGCAGCCTACTAGAGTGCGTTACTTATAACGAAAAAAAACACAAAACATGGCACTTATTTCCTACGTCATAGGACTTATTTCAAACCACCTGGCGCTTAAGTCATTTTATTTAGTTCAGTTAGTTAGCTGTTGCGTCCAGTTTCAATGGGGTAGTTTAATGAAAATAGTAATATCACAATGCAAACAAGAAGAGTATGCTTTACAAAGTGTACGTTACAAATTCAATCAACTAGCAACATGCATGCATATTGTTTTCAAATCCAAATGTAGTACACTGTCCGCAATTTCATGGCAGAATTAAGATTAAGATTCAGATTAAGAGAATAAAGAGATTCTTTTCGCAATTTTTTTTTAAAGTGAGCAGTTGAATATGATTAATGAAAACATGTCTCATGTTACATGTTGATTTGAAAATTTATTTATTATAGTATCCAATATTACTAAATAGTAAGTGAACCTTTCAGAATGTATTAATTTTGAAAGACACTTTTGTGATAGATTCCAGCGACACAACACCTTACAGATTTTCTATATATTTTTTCCTTAATTTACCTACGTTACATAAATAACCCTTCAAAGAGACGACGGCCACAAAACGTTCTATTTATATCCGCAAACACAGTAACTTTTGTAACTAAGCAATAAGTAAATAAATAGGCGAAGTTAACCCTCGCAGAACTTGTTGATGAGATATCCCGAGTCCGGATTTACTGTTTGGGAATACACACTTATGGCGGTTACGGGTTAACAGAGGATGTTTGTAACAGTTAATATTTGTTTTAGTTAAGTTGGTGTCGCTTATGAGAAAATGATTGATTGGTGATGTTATTCGATTGTTTTGTATAAGTAATAAACTCATTTTGAAAATGCAGGTCCTAGTCGTAGGCATATCGTAATTAAACTATGTTAAGATATCTCTATGTGTGTCCGTAAGTCCCTAAAGTATGAATTTCAATTCCAAATACATCAATACATGGCATCAAAGTAGCTGTAGTTTCTCCATGACAAAAAACAAATCTCCAAAAAATTCACGAAATCCTCTATTTTCTTCACAACAAAAAAATACAATCCAGTAACACCCTCAACTATCTACGCAATGACTTTACATTTACTTCGACGTACAATGTAGGTAAGAATTCTTCCCATAACTCGCAGAGCTATAAGGAGCATTTACCGAAAGCTCAATGGTATGAATCAGCCTGTAGATCAGCGACTCCCTACTGGTAAATCTCTGTGTTGATTAAGTACCTTGGATGGTTTCTTTGAGGGGGAGTAAGAAGTTGAGATATGTACTAGCTCAGCATAATAAGACAGTCGCTTTTCAAGAGTTGAATTTTAACAAATGTTACAATGTAAATAGACTGTTCCATTTTTCTCAAGAACTACCTTGAATAGGTATTGTTGATGATCAAGCTGCAAACTACAGTGGTAGTTATAATTAAGCTTTGAAAAATTAAATTAAATGACCTATTCATTATTATGAATTTTGTTAAGCGTAAAGAAACTCCAATGTAAAGAATATGTATTTAATATGTTATTGCAGTAATTTAAGTAAGTTTATTTGTTTCTATTAATATGAGTTTATTGTAGCTTTTTAAATTTTCTGTTATTACTTTTCACGACACCCATTGCCATCTCTCTGCATGACCTAAAGGTTTGACTAACAGAGAATGCTTTTAGCATTAAGTCCACCTTTGTACAACATTATTTGTGCAATGAAGTCTTTAAATAAATAAATAAATGAATACCCTATTAAATAATTACATTTTTGTATGTACCATGATTGAAAAGGTCGGATGATTGGGCAATAAACTCAAATATCTACTGGATTTCTTATTTGATATCTTGTGGGATGAAGGAAGGATTGCAATATAATGTATTTGTAATGTAGCCTCTTAGTGGGACTTGCGCATGATGATTTAACCCAGGATTACGCTAATCGTGAATTAAATCATCATTCTGTCTCTGTCAGTTTATTTGACGTTGACAAAGACAGAATGATGATTTAATCAAGGGTTAGCGTAAACCTCGGTTAAGCCATCATGCATGCGCAAGTGGGCCTTACTGTACCATATGATAGTTGGTTTAATTTATTATATGTTTGTTCTAAACGAGCTATAACATTGTGCATGCAGTGGAAAATACAGCTCAAAATCAGTCTTTACGAGTGATCTCTCTTTCGGATAAAGTGATTACAATCTTAGTTAGTTAAGCCTTTATTTATTTTGTTACTACACCACCACACATTTTAATTAGAACTCACTTCCTCACTATTATTTCTTGTGTCACTGGAAGCGCTTGCTATAGCAGTAGCAAACACTTCGATGAATCATTTAATCTTCAAAGTTGTCAAAACAATACACTATCAGAACTCCGTGGAAGCAGAATCAGATACTAATTTTGGTTCTATATTATTGCTTGCATTTGGAAGAGCTTTAAGCTCGTTTTATCAAATTCTATAACCATAACTAAACGCAAAGAAGAATTTCGTTGTATATTACAAAGAGTTTGGCAGATTTTCGATGTTATTGTTATAGAATGATACGTGTTGTGATATGTAAAGTTGATGCTACAGATATTACTGTTCGCCACTTGAAATAGACTATTTTTCGTATTCTTAAAAGATGAAATAAGAAACCAAAAACGCACGTGCGTAAACTGCTCTTCCAATTGAGCTACCGTGCTGTCAGTCCGACTGCGCTAAATTTCTGATCCTATAAGGATACGTCATTGCGTGACGTTAGCGCCATCTATTACATTATATTTTTGGTATCATTTGTTGCTAAAGTAAGCAAGTATCAACAAATTCGAAGTGAAAGTATCGTCAGCATTGACAAAACGATCACCCAAACTCCAGGATCCATTCCGACCGCCATAAATGCAGGGTCGACTTATCCAAAAACGAAAAACTTTGCCCAAAGTAGGTCGTGACAAATAAAAGTCGCGTTTTGCGCAAATCTCGGAAATATGGCCGGCTCCGACAGACGTCATATCGGCTATTCGTTAGGGCTAGCGCAAATTTGCGGTTTGAATTAGATGAAAAATTAATCCATCGAGCCCCAACGATATCATGTGGGAGTGGGACGTAACAATTGATATTCTATTGTGTTTGGAATTTCGGAGCTTGACTAAAACAAAGGTTTTCCAAACACGTTCCAAATGCATGTTCACTTTTCATATTAAAACCAACGATTAAAACTGATAAATGTGCCTACGATGATCTAATGCAGATAAGTAATTATTCTATTCTGTTTAATTTTATTATATACTGTTCAGGAGTAAAAATTGAATAATCTAAGGTAAAGGTTTGATTATTATTAATTTATGATGATTTTTTTTTGTTGTTCCTTTTTTTATGTGCACTAAATAACAAACAATATCGAATTGTTTAATGGACATGAATCCTACTACTATTATAAAGGCGAAAGTTTGTAAGTATGGATGTATGGATGTATGGATGTTTGTTACTCTTTCACGTAAAAACTACTGAATGGATTTGAATGAAACTTTACCACAATATAGCTTTTACATCAGAATAACATATAGGCTACAATTTTTGAGGTTTCTAATGTGAGGTCGTAAAAAAACACATTTTTTGCGCTACTAGACGGGACGAAACTGAAGTCCACGCGAACGAAGTCGCGGGCAAAAGCTAGTTTAAAATAAAATCATTTATTTCAGACAGAGTCCATAAAATATTAAAATAATATCATAACTTACGTTAATTAAAGAAAGCATGATTTTTGTGCTCTTCTGCCGTACGAGCATTAACACAGGCTTACAGAGTTGGCCCCCAGATTTGAGCCAGGCCTTAGCCGTCATATCAGTTATTTCGTACAGTCGCCGCCATTTATCACGGAACACAAAATATCAATATCTTGGTCGCGGCCCGAGAGGCGACATTAACTAATGGTGTTACCCGCGGGAACTGACTTTTACATGTGCCGATGTTTCATCATCGAGCGTGGAAATTGTTTGTGAGTGGACGCCCGCCCGTAAATCATTATTGCTCAGTAAATATTTTTGTAAGCCCAAAGATCTGCAGATTTTTTTGATGCCAAATTATAATAATCCACGTACGATACGAGTGAATAGTTTTGCCAAGACTCGAAACCTATTTCATAAAAACGTATTAAGTCTAGATTAATACTAAGTATACGTAATCAGTCAGGTATCAAACGACTGCCGGGAGTCGCATAATAATGGAATTTCTATTGTGTCTCGTTCACACATACTTGACGAGTTAATACTAAGTAAAATAACATATAAGTTTCTCTTAAATATTCTAGGTGATAACGCTATGGAGGTTTTTATAATTGGTTAAGGTTTTTTAATTGGTCGGTTACAATTTAGTCCATGTTTCCATTCCATCCATTGTAAACTTGGCAATAAATATATTTTAGTAAAAGTTATCAGATCCTTTATAATACATTTATTAATCTATGTAATAAAACAAAATTTACGGATATTTTAGCTATAATTAATTAGATTTTACACTTTACCGAGTTAGTGGTCACGGGGTAGACTACCCCATAAAGTGTCCGAATCGTCAGGATGTGAAATCTAATAAATGATAGCGAAAATATCCGTAAATTTTGTTTTATTATATGTTCAATCCTATTTGCGTAAACTTCAGAAACAGGTATTCATTGATCTAATTAAATAAATAAAAAAATGATTCGACAATTTTAAAGTTTTAAAGGCTCAGGTGATCACGGATATCAAGTTTACCAGTATAACATACTTATCCCCTTATTCATAATAACTCAAACGGTCCAAAAACCTATTTTAGCTAACAGTGTAATAACACTGTTTTGTCACTTTCTGTCAAATAATGACTGCGCCAAGAAAGAATGAGACAAACAGTGTATCTACAATAGGTTTAAAAGACCGTTTGAGTTATTATGAATAAGGGGGTAAGTTTGTCAATAGCTCCAATCGTACAATGTAAACCGGCCTTCGCACGTGATAATGTAACGTAGATGTGCGGAATTAGGTGCGTTCGGATGACTGAGTGATGGCGCGGGGAAAAATGGACGCGGACGTTAATGGCCGCGGTATACTTGGTCCCAAAAACAAGCTGTTCAGTTAATAATTACCTAATTATGTAGTTGGGAACTAAGAATAAGCTAGTTGACACCACCAATCGTTGACGTACTTTTTATTAATTGTCAAAACGCATTTTTTTCATAGATTTACTTTAGCCATTTAAAACTATGACGTTATAGTTTTCTGTATTCAACAGACGCATTTTAACTGTAAACAGAGCTATTAAAAATAAAATTGTGTAAATTAAAAAGAATCATCAATGAAAGGTTAGCCTAAAATATTATATTTTCTTAAAATATTGGTTTCTTCGAATTGTTAGTGATTGCAGGAAACTACCCAGCTATGCGATTAACATGTTAAACCTTCCATATCACAAAAGGTGTACCTAGCTACTTCCCTTAAATCGGAGTGATTGTACGTGATGTTGTCCAAAAAAGATCGCTAGATAACAAATATTTACAGCGAGTATGCTCACCGTATTTCCACCGCGTTAAAATAAATAAGGCACCAATATTATCAAAAACTCGTCTTTACAATACGTCACCGAGAACCATATTTTTGGGGCCAACTGTACCGAACCGTATATACGTCTGTCAGCATCGATCAGCACTTTGCGTGGCCCGGAATGGCATTTTTATCTACTGGCCTCGATTAAGCGGATGGATGAATGTACGAAACTCTTTCATGGGCCGGACTGTACATGCACAATCCTGTTAATAGTAGGGTTCGGTTATATAAGGTCAAATCATTTTAAGTGATAATATTTTATTAGGGCTTTGTAAACATCATAGAAACGGGACACCTATAATATAAAGTTATCTATGTCATCGGCTTTGTCTGTCTCAATTCAATGCCCAAAACCCACTTTTTCTCTAATCTTAGCATTAATTAAGTAATAAAAAATTAAAATGTGAAAAAAAAATCAATTTTCTCAAAAACTAGCGGATAATAAATAATATATATATATAAATAATATAGCGGATAAAATATTAAGTAATTTATTGCGCTGAATAGGCCCTTTAAATATTAAAATGAGGTGACCTTATAAATAAATAAATGATCCCCAACGCTTGTCTTTTTACAGCTCTAAGCACGATGTCCATTTAGTGTCTCTTCTTAACCGTCACTTAACACTTTAACGCCTAATAGCACCAAGGAATATCACTAAACGTTCGCTAAGAGGCACTTTGCTTCCCTGATGTAATAGGATATTCGCTTACCTTTTGACAGGTTGAGGTAACGTCAATTACGACACTCTTTGTGTAATGACATTGCCTCTCAGAGGCTGGGAACATATAGGCAGGAATATGGCAAGATGAGCTTATGTTATTTATTTAGGTTAGGTTAAATGCATTATGGCAGAGATGAGGATGTCTTTGATCTCTTTTTGGTGCACATTTTAATTAAAATAAATCAAGGTATGCGATTTTGATGGAAATAGCACACATGTGAAACATTTTCGATTACATATTTATTGCAGTTAGCAAAATATCGATTTTTATAACTGAATTTAAGACTCAAAGTTTTGATCTGGAAAACCCCTCAAAAACAATCTAGATTATGGTGATAGAAACTTACAAAACTATAGATAGACTACGAGCACTTGACAAAAAATGTGAGACAAGTTCTTATCTGCTTAGTGATAGTTTTACTTCTTAACCTACGACTAAAGTAAAATCAAAATCAAACGTTTTCATACCAAAAAAACCTTCCTTCTCAAAAGGTTTTACGTAACAAAGTCTCAGTGCATTCTCACATACTAAAAGCGTGTCGCGCGCCGTAAAAGCTATTAGCTATGTATGCGCATTCACTCGTAGCCAATAACACGTTCGCCGTAAACAGACGTTTGCTCGTTCCTGTAGCCACACTGGCATGCAAGTCTTTGTGCCAGCGTTGCCGAACTATTGATAATTTGAATATCGATAGTTGACCTCGAAAATCATAATTTACATTGGATTTATATTGATCGATATCATCGATTAGGCCAGTTTGGTAAAATTGTATTGTATTGTATAGTATAGGTGCTCGTAGCACATTGGTGGCAGTGCTTTGGTAGTGGTTACCGAAGTTCAGCAACCTACGGCGCGGTCGTGTCTAGATGGGTGACCATTCCGACCATATAAGTGACGTATATCTCGAGTATCCCCGATGCTTTGGAAGGCACTTTAAGCTGTCGGTCCCGGCTAATATCGGTTGAAATTAGTCGTCAAGCCTAGTCAGAGGTCCAATTAGCGGCTTTATAAAAAGTGAAAGTATGGCTCATACATTGTTGGGGCAGAAAAGTCCTAGATTGGAGACCCTTCGACCAAAGGCGCAGCGTAGGACGTCCACCTAAAAGATGGACAGACGACCTTGTAAAGATCGCAGGATCGCACTGGATGCAGACCGCTCACAACCGGTCGTTGTGAAAAGCCATGGGGGAGGCCTATGTTCGTCATCGTCATCATTATCAGCCGAAAGAGCAGTGGACGTCCTTCGGCTGATAATGATGATGATGATGATGGCTCATACCACCTCATACTTGAGGCACAGCCCGGACACTCAGAAGAAACTTTTCATTTTGGCCATACATTGACAGATGGCGTGTTGCACAGACGCTGCGTTTGTGTGCGTGCTATAAGGGTTGACAAAGTCCGTTACACCGCACCGGTCATAGCTATTTTCACATAACAATTTAATATAAACAGATACATAAACAACGTAAATAATTTACTTTAATTTAGTAAACAACGTAACGAGTACTAATTTTCGTAATATCATATTCACGTGGTATCGTGGAGAAATAAAAAGATAGAATCTACCTAAGCAACACCTGATTTCACCGATCACATAAATGATACAATTATAATTTCCTAACTACACATAATTCTATAGAATGTTACCTTAACCTAACGTTTTTAAAGTTGTTCACTGTAACTGAATAGTTAGAATAGGTTATATGTAGTTGCATATTTTGTATGAAGTTACTTTCCACCTCTCATCTTTTGGGAAACGAAAAAAGCTCCTATCGGAGTCATTTCTCGAGAAAGAAAGACACCCGTACACTGCACAGTACTTAGGCATCTCTCGTACACAAAACTTTGTACTTCCGCTAACGTCGCAAACATGCGCGTGCCATGCCCGCTAGGCGGTCCCCTAATGAGAACCCTAATTCCGGCGCGATAGTGAGGTAAGTCAGACTAGGGAGGGGAGGTGAGTGTCCGTTCTGTATGTAGTACTATTATATATTTTGTGCTTGAGGTTAGCCTTTGTACAGCAGCTTTGCTTTTGCTCATCTATTGATAGTCTATCGATAGACTATCGATAGTGTACTATCAAGTGGCAATGCTACTTTATACCTCTAGAAGATTTGTTGTCATTGCCTACTGCCTATATTCGAAATGCAAAATCACAGGGTTACTAGACGACCACACTTTTAAGAAGATTTTACCCTACCGAACAGACCCGGGTGGTCTACGGGAGTACGCCAATCCTATAATAAAAACATGTACCTTGTTTTGATTATGAATGAATGAATGAATGAAAAATTATTTTCAAAATGATTTCAATAATACATAAATTGAATTACATTCCGAATAACAATCAGGAAATTGAAATGACGATAACAATGATTTTTTGCGATGCAGCATCGCAATTATCATTATCTGTCACAATTAAACAAACAGTCATCATCACACATGGATGTGTAAATTGAATAATTAATCATCATGAATAACGACCTTATTAAAAAGAGAACAGTGCTGTTGAGCTTATTACCACTTCGGAACAATAAATTATAGTAGACACACCGATAAATCGTTACTTTCCGTTTTTGCGATTCTGATTCATTTGGTTTTCATATGGTAGCACGACACGCATTTTTTTCATTTCAAGCATATGAAACATGGAGAAACTCTAAAGCATAGCTGGTGTAGGGTTAAGATGCCTCTTCATAAGACAATGATCAACGAAATTAATTAGCTTACAAACGCCAGTAATTGCATAAACAGTACTTGCAGTATAAATAAATAAATACTAAATCAGCTATAATATGTATGTAGTCGTTTGTGATGTTATTACACGATTACATGTTCATGATATTTAAAAAAATATTATCAATGTTAACACACAATTTTTTTGCCTTTATTTACTTGAAACAGAAAATCAAATGTTTAATTATAAGTGATATCATGATATGTAATATTGTAGGTGTGATTGTGTATTATATGTGGTAAGTAATATGATGGGGGAAATAAATAATGATCTGACATTAATTTGATACCTTTTGGAAAAATGATTTGTCGGTAAACGTTTTCACTGATGCATTTGGGGACTGTAGCGAGATATTATTTTTAATCACACCTATTGTTGCTACTTGCACTTGCGTCAGTATAGCTCCTTTATCATAAGTATGATAACGATATAAAAATAATTATTATTATGTATCACACATTTTGTATCACATTAACTCGTCAAGTATGTGTGAACGAGACACAATAGAAATTCCATTATTATGCGACTCCCGGCAGTCGTTTGATATCTGACTGATTAAATTGATGAAAATCTCAATTATAATCTTCATGGATTATTTTAGATCTGAATTGAAGACTGATTTATTTTAACAATGTTGCTCATATAATAAACTGTACGTAAAAAGCTATTGTGTCAGACAAAGAAAAGAATAGAAGAATACACCATTTGGCCACCGACACATTTGTATTGGCAAGCCTGTTGAATTTGGCAAATGCTTTAACGCTTAATGTTACTAAGTTAATGCATGATTTTATTTGTTTATTGAGACGGAAAAATATAGATCCAAATAGGGGTAATATCAAAATATATCTTATAAACTGTGTTAGTAGGTACCTAATTAATAACTAAATTGGTCCACGTATTTTGGCTTATATGTTGTCCCCCAGCAATGACTTTCAGGATACCTTCATTGATGTGGGTTTGAATTGAAAGTGAAATTGCAATTTACAGAATTAGTTTAGCGTATTTTTGTAGTCATAAAAATAACGATTCATGTTATCTGCAATGAGGAGCAAGCCTACTGCTCCAATTCATTTTATGTAACAACTGTCAAAGAACGGCGGAACTTTCGAAGAAAGGCGGTGCACCATGAATAGGACAAGCCCCTTAATTGGTTTCTACTCCCTACTTTTGCAGAAAAAGATGTGTTGATGAAAAACAAGCCGTACTGCAAAGTACTAAAGTATGTTGATGTGTATCAAATGTTTTCAATTAGAGATTACAAAAGAATTGTATGTTAGTATGCTTGGAACAAAAATTAACCATTGTCATGATCCTAAACATAAGAAAATAATATCGCAATATTACGTGTAAAACCGGTTAAGTGCGTGTTGGACCCGCGCACTGAGGGTTCCGTGCCACCCTTAAGTGAATTCAGGGTCCACTTACTGTCACTTAACGAAAACATCACAATATATTGCGACAGCAAAAATAACTTTGTTTTTCATAGTGTTTGTATGAAAAACAAAGTTATATTTGCGGTTGATAAAAATGTGCAATATCTCAAAAACTACTGGTTCGATCTCCTTCAAACTAATTTTCGTTGCAAGTTTTTGTTGAGATCTACATCATATATTTTTTTCAAAATTTTCACTTTCTTAGTTCAAAAGTTAGAGGGGGGGGGACGCCCATTTTACCACTTTGGAAGCGTCTATATCTCAAACCTTACACTTTTAGAAAAAATGGTTTTAGAAACCTCAACATCATTTTAAAAGATCTATCCATAGACACCCCACACGCATAGGTTTGAGTAAAAAAAAATTTTTAGGTTTTAGTTTCATGTATGGGAGCCCCCCCTTAAATATTATTTTTTCTTACTTTTTGTATCTGAATCAGAAAGCGGTGAACAAAATACACCTACCTACCAAGTTTCAGCTATGTGATGCTTATAGTTTCAGAATAAAGTGGCTGTGACATACGGACGGACAGACAGACAGACAGACAGACAGACAGACAGACAGACAGACAGACAGACAGACAGACAGACAGACAGACTTGACGAAACTATAAGGGTTCCGTTTTTTGCCATTCGGCTACGGAACCCTAAAAAGTAGGTAAGTAAAGTTAGCCTGTAAGCATCCCAACGCTGGGCAAAGGCCTTACGTCAAATGTGAGGTAGTATGAGCCATACTTCACCACGCAGGCTCAGTGCGGTGTATGTGGTGAATATGACCCTAAAATAGCCTTCGTATATTGAATAATTTCTATTTCCCGAAAATACAGAACAAACTCTATATTCATAAATATTGACCAGTTTTGTAAACTCTATTCAAACTGCGATGCGGCAGCGAAAATTGCACTGCGGTAACCAATATGGCTGTAAAATTACTTAACAACATATTCTAAAACACATTCAGATGCTGCATCTATTTTATGAAAGGCTGCGGAGCGGAAGTGACGCGCGCCAACGTTGCACCGGAAACTGGCGGCCATTTCGCTTGTTTACGACGCTAGCGCCATCTAGTTCGGAGCGCGTTGAGTTATTGATCGTTGGCATTATATCGGGTTCCAGAGACATTTTAAAGTGTTTAATGTTGGTGTAATGACACTATTATTTTAGGTGTATTACTACATAATGTAAACGATGTTACCATCTACCATACCAGATAGTTGTCAGCCCGATACAAATGGGTTAAATGGGTAATTCCAAAGGTCTCACCATACGTCCATACGACCAATCATAATTAAGTAGCTAATAAAACTCTGATGCATATTTTCCCCATGGAAAAAAGCTCTCTTAAATGTACATTTCCGAATGATTTTTCCCCACATCAGTAATTCTGAGGGATGATTAAATGAAATTGGGGTAATCCGCTTACGAAGGCCTTTAATCTATAATTTAAAGAAGATCTGATAAGGGCGCGGATAAAGGCGCAAAAAGTGAGAATTTTTCCTCATTTGATCACGTTGGTTGGGCATAATATTCTTTAGTAAATTATTTGTTATAAGGATTCCTTGATTCTTACTTTTGAGGTACCATAAGAGTTTAATTTAAAATAAATTTAAATAAAACTCATTTTCTCTCTTTCTTTCCATCAAAATGGACTGCAAGAAACGCTCTCGCTTTCTCTCCATTTATTATTAATTTAACGGTGAGACAACTGTAGATACGTTCAGTTGGCATAGTAGAGCGTATCGTGTTGCTTTTCTTTCTGATACGCTCCTAGCACGGTCATGGTATAAGACAGTGTAGTGGGACCTTTATTCAAAAAATTAAGAACCAGACTTAGACCTACGCCTATCTGTACTAAGGTACATTATCGTTTGGGTTTGACACAAAACTGACATATTTACATAAAAAGCAGCCTTCTCATCTTATAATTTTTAGCCCGAAAATGCAAAGGTTCTTTATAAAAGAGTGTGCCCGACGTCAAAGAATTAGGGCCGTCACACACTTGATTACGAACGCGTCATTAAGGCCCCCCTCACACGAGTTTGAATTAAGCAGGCTTTTTCGTAGTAAACGCATCTGAATATTTATGGCTGGTTCTCATTACCCTCTGCTTTGTCTTCTTGGCTTGACGGCGTGTAAACGAAAACAGCTTCGTAAAATTCAAACGCTTTCAAGGTTCTTACATAATTGAAGCTTTGATAATGCCGCCAAAAACTTGTAAATTAACAACTTTATCATATAATAATGGGTCGAATTATGCCAAAAAAACGAAAATTTAAATGGGTCTCATAAACTCTAAATGTTCTGGATCTGGTTGGATCTGGCGATCTGGCGTCTTGAATGATGTTAGCTGTGCATTCACGTGCAGGCTCCATACGGGGATAGATCTTTAAGTACTAACACATTTGATTGTTATTATCAATATTTTCTTTTAAGAAATTTGCGAATGTGTTGTTGTCGGGAGAATTCCCTGAACTTTGTTTCGATGTAGCTCACAAGTCGGAAGGAGATTTGTTTATGACAGCAAAAATGCACGCCAAAATCAGTAAAGTGACGTCACGTCCTGTGATAGGCGTTCACGGTCACGTCACCATATGTGTATAATATTAATAATCCTTGTATAATTTAATACGTTTTTTTATATAAAACTACCAACATTCTTAATAGAAACTATTCTATCCATGTTCAACATTGTAACGAAAACATTAATAACCATTTTTCTTGTGTTTCATCAAAGAGAGCCAGACCAGAATAAGAAATGGTGGAATTATAGTCAAGACACATTTGTTATGACTGGATAGGGATCGTCTAGGCAACGCGCCAATCTAGGGAAAATGTGTTATCTTACTTGATATTAAGAAGGTCAACAGCTCTATTTATTACTTTTAGGGTCTAATTTTTTTTCTCCTTACGATTTTCGATAATGGTGGCCGCTCTCAACAGAGATAAGTCTGGTATGCAGGAGCTTTTATAGTGCCAAGATGCGTGCACAATACACAAGTGCCGATCCACGTACGTCTCCAAGTCGTTTTCGGTGACGGCAACACGACTGTGGAACTCTCTGCCTTTGGATGTCAGGAGGACCGAGTCGAAGTTATCGTTCAAGAGCAAAGTCCGACAATTCCTCAAAGAATAGATAATTGCATAACATTTGTATATATGTTTATTTATATATAATTTATTTATTTTGTGCAAGTTTAAGTATGTTTATAAAATATATGTTATTTCAGTGGTTTATGTAGGTTTATTCTTTACTATACATATTAGTTAATTGTTGCTTTTTTATTTCTTTTCTGTTTATTATTTTCGCTGCACCCATTGCCATCTCTCTGCATGACCTAAAGGTTTGACTGGCAGAGAATGCTTTTAGCATTAAGTCCACCTTTGTACACCATGATTTGTGCAATAAAGTCTTTAAATAAATAAATAAAAGTGCACTGTCTGTTCCTATACTCTCATTAATTCGGTGAGACGGCAGTCCGACATAACCGATGAGAGATCAGGCGCAGGACCAACACAAAACAACTGTTTTCGATACTAATTAGTCACTAAAAATACTTAGTTGTTATTATTTATAAAGAAAGAAAGAAAAAAGCTTTTATTGATAAGATAATGGACATCACAAACTCACACATACATAAAAAACAAACAAACACATGTGTACATGGTTTAAAAGAAAGGGAAAAAAAAGAAGGTATTATATTTGCTTGGTTTCTTTATTCGCAGATACAAACAATAGATTTTATTACGTATCTTCTATATATATTATATACATATAATAAGACTGTAAAAGATCGATTTCTGTACATTGAAGATTTTTATGAAAAATTGTTACAGGGGGTCTTAATTACCGTAATAGAAGCCAAAACAACAATTTTTAAAATTTTTGTCTGTCTGTCTGTCTGTCTGTTTGTCCGGGCTAATCTCAGAATCTACTGGACCGATTTTGATGGGGCTTTTTTTATTTGACTCAGCATCACTTGGAGAGTAAACTAGGATAGAAATAATCACGCCAATAGACTTAGGGGGTAGGCAGAAAAAATATATATATATAAAAGAAAGTCGTGTTTGTTACAACACTTATAACTTGAGAACGGCTGAACCGATTTGGCTGAAAGTTGGTGGGGTGGTAGCTTAGAA
Source organism: Pyrausta aurata (assembly GCA_963584085.1). Lineage (NCBI taxonomy): Eukaryota > Metazoa > Arthropoda > Insecta > Lepidoptera > Crambidae > Pyrausta > Pyrausta aurata. The sequence goes on from OY757266.1 coordinate 9,986,390, forward strand.
TCAGGAAAAGCATATAGGATACTTTTTGTCCCGCTAGACGGGGCCGGGGCTGGGGTAGCACGGGACCGGGACGAAACGGTGGGGAGGTAGCTTAGTACCAGGAGAAGGACATAAGATACTGCATATAGGATACTTTTTGTCCCGCTAGACGGGGCCGGGGCTGGGGTAGCACGGGACCGGGACGAAACGGTGGGGAGGTAGCTTAGTACCAGGAGAAGGACATAGGATACTTTTTATCCCGTTCGATGGGGCCGGGGCTAAGGCGGGACGGGGCCGAGGCGAAACAATTTAAAATAAATGTGGGTGGAAATGAATCTGTAAAGTGTTTTAATTCAATGTGTAGTGTTTCCTCCATATTGGTTTGTATAAATTAAATGAATATTTGGTACTTTATGGTACTTGCCAAAGTATAACAAAACAGTGCCATGAAAAAATTTATATTTAGATCCATTTTTTCCACACAACAAAGTAAAATGTTAGTAAAGTAGTAGCTTTTTTTGTGGCAAAGTAGTAGTTAAAAGTAAAGTAACCATATTATCCTATCAAACAAAGGAATTCCTAATCGAAATACAAATTGTGAACGTCCAAATTATCGGTATGGTCATAATAATTGATCACCTTTGATGTACCTACTACTTGCTTCTTATTGTTGTAATATGGCCAATTTTAATGATAAGTGAGTACTAAAATGTACTATATAAATACTTTATATCTTGCGTACTTATAAGTACTTATACTTAAGTATCTTATTTGTAAAATCATAAGCCTATAAATTAAAAATTATATCCAAAGTCACTATTCCACGCGGACGAAGTCGCGGGCACAGCTAGTTTTAAAATACAACCGTACACGGTACCTTGTTTCATACCAGTGCTAATTAAGATTCTTTTCTTATTTTTTGAACTGGTTATTTTCGGCAATACGAAAATAACCAAAACAAACGAATGGTTAGGCGATTGCAAAACTAAAGAGCTCATGAGCCAATATTTGGTCCAATCCTAAATCACAATTCGATAATAGTACAGGTGCACACTGGTCCAAATTGATTCGCATTTGAAATGTAAATGTTGGCGACGAGCGTGAATTTGGGATGGTGGTAATTATTGCGTGTGCAGTCTGTTTGTCTGTGTTCTGTCGGTTTGTTTGTTTCTGTTCTCTGCGTATTTGAGGCGGGTATTGACTGTGATTTTGCTCAGTATTAGGTGTTGATGGAATAAGGCGCTGACTCCACGAGCGAGAGAATCGCGGCGATATTATCGTCGAGCCACGTATTTCTATACACTCTCTATGAAACCGTCTCCACACGGCGATATTATCGCCGCGATGCGACGAGTGGCAATGAGCGCGCGAAACGTCATTACATCGTCGCTAGCCCGCCGCGACTAGCAGCGGGCCCGCCGCGCGCTCGCGACGTGCGCGCAGCGGGCGCGCTGTCAAACGCAGCGTCAATTCAGCGTTGTCTCTCGTATTTTTTTTCTTTTGCAACTCGTCGTCAAGAAAACGCGGCGATACCGTTACGAGTCGCCGCGGAAACGCTGCGATTCCGTTACGACTCGCGACGATACGTGGCGGAATTATCGCTCGTTTGTGGAGATTATCCGACGATATAAGGGCGGACTCGTCGCGATTCTCTCGCTCGTGGAGCCAGCGCCTAAAGGCTACGTCGGCGATGGAATTGGTATAAATTACATTTGATCAGCAATCGGTTGTTGAGCATTCTTTCAACAACTTGGCAACAATGTTCTACGGGTCATTACCGACAATGGGGACTGTCCACTTGTCGCACAGTTATGTGGTGTCACTCGTTCTCTTTTAGTTATTATAAAGTACTAACATTAGTTCATCATCATTATCATTCTCCTGGCGCATTCCCTATTTAAAGAAAGAAAAGAAAAGAAAAGAAAAGCTTTTATTGATATTTGTGGTCGGCCTTCCCGATACTTGACCGCCACTTGTTGCGATCCTGGGTCCTGGAGTAATAAGGCCCAACGTCGTCACATCCTTTGAAATGGTTCTAATCCAGGTTTAGTACCAAACTTGTGACATTAGTTGATAAGTTTTCTCAATTTTTATTAAATCTTGTTTCCATTTCCATCCTTGTTTTCTGATAAATAAATATTTTTATTTATTATAATATTAAGTTCGATTATTCAAAAATATTCTTTATCATCATTTCCATAAACAAGTTTCAGATAATCACAGGTTGCAGTTGAAATAACAACGACCTTTTCAAATAACCTTACATCCTATATTATTTTATTACCACTCACGTCCAAACATCAGTTTTAGCCCGTACAAGGTGCATGTGTAGTACTTTATTCCTATATATAACCATCTGTATCTACATCTACACACATGTAATGATAATAAATAAATTTGAATTTGAATTACAAAATAGACTTACAAATAATGTACCTCTACCAATAACATCTCATACCAAAATTGAAACGGCTAGACGTCCCAGTTCCGATAACGGTAGAGAGCACTTATTTAAAGTTGGCCTACTTATTCCACCGCTCAGCACTCGAAGTCTATATTCCAGACTCCAGCTGGAAGTCTTAAAACATCAGCTCTGGAATAAAAGGCGAGGCTGCGACCGAAATGCATGGGCCTTACCAAAGTCCATATTTGCATTGTCGGTATTTTTTCAGCTTTTTAAAAAAAAAACCAGACCTACAGGTATTCAATGAAAGCTAAGATTGTTAGGTAGTTAGTTTGATACAGTTAGGGCTTGTTTCACAATGTCCTATAGGAAATAATTACTTCTACAAAAATAGTTTTGAAGATATTTCAACTGTTTGTACAGCAATGTTTCTATTTGTTCAACTAATAATACCTCTACAACATTTTGAACTCTAAACTCTTTTCGGGAATAAAGTGTTACAAAAGCAACGCAACTTGTGTAAAAGTTAGTAAAACCAAAAGAATCGGAGAGGGAGGTTAATTGCGCGTAAGCGATTGTGTTGGTTATTTCTTTCGCGTCATTTAAATGTCGCAGTCAGAATGTTAAACAAGTCAACTTGACTTTAGCACATTTCGTAAAAAGTTATTTACAGCTTCTTACAGCTAAACCAACTCGAATTTGACTATTAACTGACCTAAATTGCTGCAGACTACAAACACCTTTTAACAAAATAAAAAATGCTTGTAAATACAAAAAGTTTCAAGTATTACGATTTATTAAACCGATATAGACTTGTATTCACTAATAATGTTGCTTTATTTCCCTCTGAATACCTATACCATTTATCTGGTACAATACAAATAAATTTAATATTTGTGGTTTCCCATCATCCTCCCCATCAAAGATAGTCCATTGTTCTTCGTGTGCTTCAAATGATGTGGCTTACTATTAATAAATAAATAAATAAATATGCGCCAGACAACACACCAGTTCTCCTGGTTTCGAAGTAAGGAATTTTCTTCCTTGTTTTACGAATACCAGACAACGATTATGACGAGGGCGTCTCCCATAAATACTTTTAAATACAAAATAACATCCATGCCATGACTCAGGTACAAAAATGTTCATGCTCATCACAAAAAGATTTACTCCTTGCGAGATTCGAACCCGCGACGGCTGGCGTCGTAGTCAGGAGCGCTAACCACTGTACTGTAATGACCACATTACCGCATGACACAAATGCGTATCACTTTAAACAAAAGACAGCGTGAGGTGCGTGCGAGTGGTAAGCCCTATATAAAAAAAAAAATGTCACTCTTTAAGTACAAAAACAGAACAAATAGTAGGGCCCAATATGTAGGTCCAAGCTAGACGTTATCTGGGCCACATCCGAGCGTTCGGCCAGTAATATGAAAACTTGGAGCGAACCGAGATTGCAGCAGCAGTGATATATTTCTTGCGTCGCCGTTCTTTGGATTTATAGTGTCGAATATTTGAAACGTTTTAGTAGTGTTTTTGAAAAATTCTGTTGGTTTTACAAACTTAAGTTAGCAACTTTGTTAATGTGGTTTATTACGCAAAAATATTGGCGTATTTTATTTAAATCAGTCTTTACCATCAGCTTTGTTGCTGTCCTACTTATACCTAAAATGCCCTAACTTTGACGCTTTTTGATTGAGTAAAATCATGGTAAATCAAAGAAAGGAAAGCAGTTATGAGATCGCCCGCTAGGTGGTTAGAGGGCGGGTCTTATGAAATTATAACGTTTACAAAATAAATGTGGTATGCAGTTTCTTACATTAATTGTCATATTGAAAGTACATTAGTTAATTGATAATTTGTTTCACGCCATAGATAATAAAATGCCTATGTCTTGTCTGAGTTGGAATAGGAATTAATAAAGCAATTTTATTGCTAACTAATGCATATTTTTGATGCCACACAAAGTATAAAAATCGACTCTCCATTCAGTCCTCAGGGGTTAGGAAAATGGAATTTCAAAGCTTGTTGCAACACGCATTCATTATGCACATACGTGCACACTAAACAAAAGCCCAGCCACCGTGACACTGCCACTAAACGTTAACTTGCAAATTCTGCCATCTAGTTCACTCATCAATAAACACGATTGGCTGAGTTACCCGTACCACGATACAACGCGGTTAGACTCCCCCGTACTACCGAATGAGAGGAAATATTAGGGCCGTTACTGACGACACGCTTTTCAACTGAAAACCAATTGCAAAAGAACTGCATCATGAATTTGATATTCTAAGCAGACCTTTCTGAGATGGATTGCGATCATTCTATCTCCCAGATGGAAAAACAAGGACCTTAAAACTACTTTAGATGTCTGTAGGTGATATTCAGCTATTTTTTGCTATTTATGTTGTAAAGAACCATTCCAAATTAATAGCAATCAAACCAATCCATAGCAAAATACGGTATTTTTGAAATTACTCCCGGATACAGAAATATCAACGACTTCTGGCAAAGTCTGAGTGGTCAAGAGGCATAGGAACTCGCGCGGCTAGCGAAGAGCACTGGGTTCTATTCCCTACCCTTCCCTACTAATTTTAATAATCTCAAGTGCAGTTCAAATACAGACCGTCCGTAAAAGCCCTTATATTCGTCGCGTTCGTCATTGCCAATCTCATTCGTAATGCGAGTTGGGAACTGTTTAAACTCCTAACTGGATTGAAGGTGTTTTATTGTCAGCGAAGTTTTCGGGAGAAGTTTTCAGGGCGAAGCTAAGAGGTTCGATATAGGTTTAGATTTTAGAGTTTCTTTTTAAAAAGGTACATAAAAATGAAAGTATTTGGCAATATAACGAAGTATCTTAAAAAAATACTCATTGCGATCCTAGGGTAGTTTAAACCTGAGTAAAATCATTATTTTGTGACAGTTTTTTTTTCTAATACAGATATATAGACGTGCATCAACCACGAGCTACATAGATGTTTAACCCGGAGTTACAGTTAACCCTGAGCTAATTTGAATGTTTAGTACAACTGCCTAGATCTTATTTCGAGAAACCGGGTTAGTTTGACCCTGGGCTAAATAAACATTGTATTGTCATTTTTATCTCCTAGTTACATTTTAACCGCAAGTTACACTGATAATTTAACCTAGAGTTACATTGATATTTTAACCCATAGTTACATTTTAACCCCGGGTTAAATTTCGAAAGTAGGTCTAGCAAAATAAAACCACGGCCTTTCAGTAATTTCTAATCTCCATGTAGTCGTTAGGCCGGTCGTCGTAGAAGCCACAGCGGCGAGTCCACTTATAATCTTCAACAGGCAGCTGCGAGTCGTTGTCGCAGCCCGGTTCCTGCGGTGCCATGCACGCCTTCTCACAGCTCGCCTTCTCCGCAAAGTTGTTCCTGTTGCCGCCACAGCCGCTATATTCGAACATCTGGCACTCGTCCGTGAAGCCGTTGTAGGCGTATCTGTTGGATGTTAATTGAGTAAAAAAACAGTAGCTAAACTTTTGCCATTTTCACCTCCTTAGAGGATTTTTTCAGGAATCTAAAGTATCATAAATCCTTTCCTAGAACTATAATTGTGTCTTATCTAAATTTGTTCAGCGCGGTTCCAACTTGAAAAGGTCATACAGACACGTTTTACCGCATTTTGCTAGTAGTCTCGACAGATGATGTCAGATATCTACTGGATTTAACTGTTCTTTTAAACGAACCCCTAAATTCACCTTAATTCTAGGTACACAAAAAAGGAGTCATTTTTTTTTGGGCCCAGTAGCAACTTGTAGCGTCTAATAATGACATTGCACCCTAAATTAATAACTTATTTTTTTAGACAATTAGACGAAAGATATCGTTTAAATGAAACCGGAATAATAAAATCGAACTAAAAGATGCGTTGTGTTGACTACTTTTCATCACGCCATTCCTCCTTTACAAATACGTGTAAAGGAACGACGGGCTGGTCAATATAAAAACAATATCAATTATTTCAAGTACGTGATTTTGTTTAAATCACGTTTTTTCTACTTTTATTTATTTTAAACAATTGGAATATTTTAATTGCTTTTTTACGATTTTTGCATAAAATGATTATCTAGTAAAGCCGTGGAACGGATAGCAACTCTGACATTTATCACTGACATTGACAGGAATGGCTGGAGGGTCATTAGTCACACTTTCCGTTTGACGTTTGGCTTTACGTCATCTTCCGATCGTTTTGGTTTGTTTTGAATTGAGTGTTAGTTTTCTCCGGATTTTTAACGAAAAATAGAAGCAAAAAGCATCAAGTACGGCCCCCATTCCACTAAACCGTTGTTGTGTAACTGTGCAGTGAGATTTCAACGACTGTGATTTTCAGAAACGACTGAAAATGTGCGTTAGCTGGATGTGTGTGGATTTAAGTTTTGATAAATTTTCAAATATTCCCGTTAGATAACGAAAAACTAATATTGTTAATGTTTTTAAGACATTATAAGGAACAATTTAATATATGTTTTATTACTAGACGTCACAATTTATGGGTGGGCCCATCCTTCATACAAGAAAAAAATGTCTCCTTTGTTATGTATTTTTTATAGCTTTACGATTCGATATAATTATAGGATAACTAGCGATTCTGGCGACTTTGTTTCGTTGCCCTCGGCGGCACGTTTCCTATATTTTGACCCGTTTAAACCTTCCTTGGAATTTCACAAATATTTCAAGACCAAAATCATCTAAATCGGTTCAGCCGTTCTCGAGTTTTAGCGAGTCTAACACAGACAGCAATTCATTTTTTACTATTATAAAGATATTAACAAGAGTTTCCTCATGAGTTATTCATGGCTATATCTGCGCAAAAGTGATGAAAGTTACATAGTTGACGTACCGATCGAACAATGCTTTAAGTATGGTATACAGCACTTCTTGGTGCACTTACCTGTCGACAATATCTTCGCAGTGCCCTTCTTCGGGAGGCAGAAGACAGTATGACGGCTTGCCCATTTTTTTGGGAACGAAGGCCCATGGCGGCGGGAAAATACCTACGAAGGGTGGTCCCAAGCCTGAAAGCAGAATCATTGGACATCCCTTACCATTCAAGATTAGATAAAAAGCTAACGTCATCTCAACTTAAACTAACCACTTAAGAGTCTTTAGAACAATGACAATAGAGATCAAACCAGATCAAGGGATATAAGAAATGTGCTTTTTTCATTTTTCTTTGTTCCATGCCATCTCATTGACCTCATTTATACTACACAGGTAACACAAATTGACATTTCGCTCTTTAGAAAATGGGCAGCGCTGTCATAGCTCGTTCAAGAGAACAACGCTGAGCTACGGGTACCACATCCCGATTTCTCGATCCCAAGATATTTCAGAGTCATCACAAAAACCCCGAATTATTTATTAGCCGGAACCTCTTGAAAAGACGCAACGCGTCCAAAATTAACTAGAACGAAAGCAGTTACGATCTATATTAGTACAATGTTACCTTAACTTTTTTTACCTAAACTTTTTACCTTTCAAACTTCTCTTACAGAAATGTAATAAGACTTGGATTCTTCTATCACTCTTCCTGTTTTCCTCCTTAAATTTTAGTCCTTATTTTTTTGTTATTAAAAGGGTTTGGTTTACCGATCTCTTCAACAAACTTCTTATAAATACGTACCACCCCAATCACTAGGCCATCCCTTTTCCCCTTGTCCGTATGGTTTATCATGGATTGCGGGGTCAAAGGGCTTTCCAAGTCCCGCTGACTGTTCTTTGTAGTTCTCAATCCAATTTTTAAAGACTTCTTCTGCTTCGGGCGGCGGCTCCCATCCCCCCCATATTTTCTTGTTGTTGAAATCAAACATAGACGGCCTTCTCGTTCTGTTGGACTTTACGTCCTCATCGGAACCTCCTCCTCCTCCAAAGCAAGCAAGCAGTAGCCCAACGAGGTTTATTAAAATATGTAAAACTATGTGAAACGATTTCGCTTTCGGCAACTGAAATAACAATTCCGATTTTATTAAGTACCTTTAAATACATACAAGTTACTTGAAAAGCAACATCGGCCGCGTCATCACTTACCATCAGGTGAGATTGTGGTTAAATATGTATCTGGATATTTATCAAAGAAGAGGTTCAGCAATATCGCACAGCGGTTAAAAAGAATCAATACAGAATTTTTCTGTACCGTTCGTAACGTGTTGGTAGTTTTAAAATTTGCTTCCGATCGCTCAGATTTCATTCAAAATGCCAATTAACTAAACCATTGATGAATTTTTCATTAATTACTTAATTAAGAAAACATAGGCTTTACTTGCCCCGTGGCGAATTGTAATTTACACACACACAAGTACACACACTTATATACCACGGATGTGGGAATGTTTTGGTAGGTGATATGATTTTTTAGTATTATAATTACAATCAGGGTATGTAGTACTATTATATATTCTGTGATCAGGGTAAATAAATAATGTAGTAATGGCTCTTACCTATTATTCTTTTAGCATTACTACGTACCATAATATTTTGTCCTTTAAAGTTGGTTATAAACAAAGTAAAGTTCCACAGAGTAGCTAAGGTGCAAGCCAGTATATCAGAACGTTACACTTTTTTTTTTGGTTCAAAAGTTTTCGGGGATGAATCAACTTTACAGATTAGCTTTACATGGCGAAGCAAGGGAACTTGCTGCAATTACGTATGTTTGAATAGAAAAGTGAAATAGAACTAAAACTAGAACTCACGTCGAGCAACACAAAAAATATAGTTATATGGATCAACTAAAACCATAACCAATCATCATCATCAACAGCCAAAGGACGTCCACTACAAATTCTAGGCCTACCTCACAGCGTCATCCAGTGTGATCCTGTGACCATAGGCATAAATGAAATATATTTTTTCATAGTCAAAGTTAACAACGAATATCACACCTGACCAACTTTTTTACCAGATGCGAGAACCTACTTTCATCATCATAAAGACCCCTTAGCACCTAGTAGAGTACCATCTTTAAATAAACATGAGCCAAACAACTACTAGCGGGCCCTGATCTAACACTTTTAGTGGCCCAATCTTAGCAGAAAGGGCCATACAAGCCCATACACTCGGGCTCATGAAAATGTATCAGAAAAATCAAGTAACCGCTTCCACGTCTCCAATTTTAGGCTGCGGTTCAAGTGACAAGATTATGGAATAGTTTATGCCATAATATTTTTTTACATCATAAATATTTACACACTGGATGTGTTCTGCGGCCAGGTCAATAGAAACGCTGCCCGATTCCAGAATTTCGTATGGACCAGATTGGACTTGACCGCAGAACGCATTCAGTGTGTCAAATCCTTTAGCACATTAACCATAAAAATATTATCCATTTGGAAATGAATATTAATTTTGTGACATAAACAGATTTTGTAGTGTTCCTTTGTTTTAATTCATGTGTCTGGCAAATGCAGACTGCCTTTGATTTAACGCTGGTTAGGTAGTTAACACAAAGAATACATTGCTAAGTAGCGGAGATGACGCTAAAATTGTCCAAAATGCCAGATCTAAATTTTATTTTGTCACAATATTACATTTCATTTCGTATTTGTTACATACCTCATACTTTAATATCCAATTAAATTAAATTTCCAATTAAATATGTTTAATATTTTTGAAACAACAATTTTTTGAAACATTACTGCTTCGACCACCCTCTTTTAGTTCCCTGATCTAACCAGCACTTGATAAGATAAAAGCTAAAGTCCTTGTAATTCATGATCATTAGTTATTCAAAGTTGATTATCTCCAAAACAGGGCATCATCCAAACATCTCGACGATGGTTTCTCAAGACCTTTTCTCTCTTCTCCCTTGCACCATGCGAAGTCAGCATAAATATTCAGTGTGGGGCGAAGATCTCTTATTAATGAAAAAGGGTCACGAGGTATTTTAATTCAACTACGTGTTGAGGATTTTAGGATCCGTTGTGCGTGAGTTGGGGTGTCATGTTACCGGCTTGGAGGCTTTTGCTTCTTTGTCGAGGTGTAATTTGGTCTTTGACACCTGACGTAGTAATTTTCTTTTATTCAATCTCAGCAAATACTTGTCGACAGTTCCCTTTTTTTCAAATTAAGGAGAAACCCAAAGGTTTGACTGGCATAGAATGCTTTTAGCATTAAGTCCACATTTTACATTAAATATTATGTGCAATAAAGTCTTAAAATAAATAAATAATAAAAATAGAGTACAAATCAACTTACCTACATTTTATCTGAAAGTACTTTTGTGAGGCTATTACTTAAATAATCGTACGTATCTTCTTTATTTGTTTGTTACTTTGTTTTCCTACACATAACAAAACGCTTATTTCTCTTTCCGAAGCTAATCAATAACGGTTTATTCCGCTAATCGATTGTCCTCATGTGAGCCCAGCAAAGCCGCAAATGCGCTTATAGAATTAGCTAAAAATGCAACATGTAAGCTGTAATATCTTGATTGTCCGAAAACAATAACATTATCTTCGCAATCAGCTTTAGGAGATTACTTGGGTATTTCTTGTAAGTTGTTTTCTTTTGGTAGAACTTGTCCTATATATCGTTCCTTGTGTAAAAAAATAACTCTTAATTAAAAACAGTTTAGAAATGTTACCAAGAAGGTTAGGGACAAATATAATTCTATTAGAGTAATTTAATAAAGGACGCAATTGTCTTTAACATGTCAAGAAACCAAAAAAGTAAAATATACAATTAAAATATACGAGACAAACTAGAGTTTTTTTTCATCTGCAATTTTCTTTAGAGATGAAAAACTTTTTTTTGATAATGAAATCTACAGACAAGAAATAATATACAAACAAGTAGGGCTGAAAATTTTAAGCAGTAAGACCTCTAGGCAACAACCTCTGATCTGGCTTCTCGGCATTAAGAAAACCAAAGGTCAGTGTCCTTTTCACCTCAATAAATTACTGCAAAGCCAATCCAAACGACTTCTGAGGCCCACAATTCGTCCAGGACTTACGAGATTCACCGACGCGATGTCTCTAAGTACGTACCAACAATGCTCAGTAATTACTGGGGCCCACGTTAAGGCCGGAATTCCGTGTTAAACGCCCCTAAGGGATACACACGATACTACATTATCACCCATTATCTTTGACCCTCGTAACACTATCAGCTGACACCCAAACACTCTAGAAAGCTATACGTCACAACCGGCAGGGGAGGTCAAGATAAAATGGTTATACGCACAGAGGTTAGTAACAAAATCTTGGGACAGACTAAGGTCTTACACAAATAATGTTACAGGACATTAGGATGAAGTGCCAGCTTTGTTCTCGTATTCAATTCCTAATCGTATCACAAAGTGCTAAGGTTGATTATCAGTTGGATGAGCGGTAATGGCGACGGGTAAATCAAATTGAAAGTTGCGTCGAATTTCCGTTTGTTGGACGTCTTAAGTTGTTTGTATTATTGAAATGACAGTTGCTAACAATCTCAGAAGTGGCTGTCGCAGCTGATTAATTAATGAGATAATTTAAATCATTATTCAAAAGTACATCTTTGTTAACTTTGCAATAGTAGCTCCGCAACAAAGCTCTGTTCAACCATGTTACATAAAACATAAACAAACAAAAAAGTGATATATGTTCGTAAAATTTCTTAGACTCGTCACGTTTTTGATATTACCAACGTGGTTAGTGGTAAATCGAAGCTGCACACAGTTAGAAGTTACGTTCTAAATTCGAATTCAAATTTTAAAAAGTCCAAAAAACAGTCCCATCGGGAACTTAACAAAATGCTCTTAGGAGGAAGTCTGAACAGTTACCAAGTCTGGGTGGAAAGTAAAGAAAAGTATCCGCGACCGCTGGTCAACTAAACTAAGAAGCCGGTAGACTTCTAAGAATAGCTTCCAAACTTTGTTGGAAAGAGGTATTGAAATGGAGTTTGATTAAAGCCTTGAGAAAAACAACCACAAGAGTAAAAGTTTCGTTTTTCTTGAAATTAAGGTGCAATAAATATGACTGAATAGCAAACATTAAGAATAAGTAGATAAATAAATATTATGCGCCATTAATTATCGTGGTTTAAAAATAGGTAAGGAATTTTCTTTCTGGTGTTACGAGTACGACAACGATTATGTAATAATATTAAAATGTTACTAGCAAAACAGAAGATGTGCGAGTATTACAATACAGTTCAGAGTTTGCTGTGCTAGCCATTCTGTAGCACAAACCACTAAACTAACTCACAATAGCCCAGCAAAGGTATTACGCCGTCCAATAATTCTGCTCCGGCAAAGCACCAATTATTCCTAAATTAACTTCTCTCCGCCGATGGCCCGAGATTTTACCGGTAAATTTCATTCTGGACAATAATCTAGCGAATGCATCGTCAGGAATAAAGACATGGACCACTGAAACTTGAGCTCTGCCCCTCTGTACAAATTTCCAAAATTAGTGCAAATATTCATGCTCAGCCATGTGATCAGAGGTCTCAATAAACTGGCTGAGTTAGTAGCAGGATTTCGATTCAACTATTAATATAGATTCCCGATCGGAATTAAGGGAGAATTCGCCATATTTGGAGGTCTTTGCTTTGGATGAAGATAATATTGGCTCAAGTGTCCTCCTGATTGAATTTTTCCGTTGGCATTTTGTTATGGATGAGTAACATTGAATTAATAAATCAGATCCACGGTTTCTTTTCGCCTTCCTTTCTTCAATATAAAACGTCCACCATTGTTTCCATTTGTAATTAACTTTATTCTTGAATAACTTCAATGCTGATCACATTGAAAGGTTCATTTATTTTAGGGCTTCTGTATGAAGTGACTATAATATTAATAATGTTTTTATAGCCAGACGGTTACATAACGGCATTCATATAATTAAAGGAAAACATCCTTAATTTCATGAGATAGATGTTTTTCTTGAAACAGACCAGCTTTTATCAACAACATAATTTTGTCTGCCCTTCAAAGTTAGAGAGCTCTTGATTTTCTTACAAAAATAATAATATTTCTGAAGATGTTGCAAAGGACGTACTCTAAGGTAATGAAAGCGTAAAGTGGAATTTAACAAGAAATAGTATAATGAGGTGGTGAGTACGAGAAAATATTAATGTTTTAATATTGAGGTGTGTTTGAGTTAAGAAAAGTACCTAATTATCTATACTAATATTATAAAGCTGAAGAGTTTGTTTGTTTGTTTGTTTGAACGCGCTAATCTCCGAAACTACTGGTTCGATTTGAATAATTCTTTTTGTGTTGGATAGTCCAGTTATCGAGAAAGGCTATAGGCTATATAACATCACGATACGACCAATAGGAGCAAAGATATGGTGGTAAATGTGTAAAAAACGGGAGAAAAAAGTCACTATTCCACGCGGACGAAGTCGCGGGCAAAAGCTAGTTAATACTAAAAAAGTAGAAACGTTTTTTCAACCCAATATAATGTCAAAAATCAATAAATTCTATCAAGTGCTGTTTCTTTCAGATATGCCTTAAAAGTTAAAGAAATATAACATAATATAAAAGAATAGCTGAAAAATAAACTATAGCTGAAAAGTTGCGAAAAATGTGGTCTATACTGACTAAAAATATTCCAATATGCTTTAAAGGATACATTTAAACATCTCAAAGAGATATTTTCAAGAAACGTGTCAGGTCTTCAGTGCTGATAAATAAGTGAGTGAGGGCAGTACCTGTCTCCTTAAATCCGCTTTCCCCCAGGACAGTTTACCGTTATGGCCGCTCGGCGAACGCTTACGACCAATTCCAGGGAATTCACACGTTTCACAGACTTTCTGTGATGCATAGACGATGGTGAGAGATTGCAAAATGGTGCAGTTCTTGTGGCTCAGATTTTTAGATTGCACTCGGTTCGTGGTTTGTTTTAACAGAAGTGGAGAAGGTACATAAAGATGTGCAAATTATTTGCGCTAATATTAGTGGAGTTCCAGTATTTAAAAGAACGAAAATCACTGAATAATTAATTAAGTACCGGGACAGATAACAAATAAAAATATAACTGAAACTTTAAAAAAATCTTTGGTGGCTGAAAATACTGAAGAAACCAATCAAGAAAATATAACTGATAGTAATGAAGACCTTCAAAGAAACGTTGATAGTTTCTCAACTTAGGAATACGAATAAAGATTATTGGAGTTCTTTGAAATAAGTAGAGATATTGAACTAAATGTATCAATGAAAGAGGCAATTTGGCAACATAAATCTATAATACCTTTTAGATTTTTATAGAACTAATTAAAACAAGTGTTGATCAAGGTGAGCCAAAATTGTTGACAAAATTTTTTTTGATAGTTACACAATTTTCACAAAATATCCCTGAGCATTATTAAAAATAAGGATAGGTAGGCACCTACATACGTAAATGTAAATGATTAAGTAAAAAAATTGTAATGATTTTACGTAAATGTACTCCCCATTTTGTGACCCATAAATTTTGAAATAATTCCAGTCCAGAATTGAAGCAGATTTTCCTATTTATGTTACCAGTTACAGTTCAAAGTTATCAACTAAATACACAATCGGAAAATTCAGTCAATAATTTCCATGCCAGTTCATAAATAATATCAGAAACAAGAGCAATAAAATGCAGCATAAATTGTGAGCGTTCGCTACTGAGTTGCAGACCAAATATTTAGCCAAAGAGTTTATAGCAATAGTCTTTATGCTGTTCAGAATAAGGTTCGAATTGGTGCAAGCAAGAAATATTGTTGACTGCACTCAAGGATCGTCGGGTGACCGTATTTAAGTCCTGGTCCCCACTGTGGTAAAACCATAAAGTAAATAACATAACAACACTAGCACAATCAGATAAGTGGGAGACTGGCTTAGAAATAAAGGCTGTGGTTTAGGATACGGCGACCAATAATAGTTACGAATCGTTTAACGAACCATATTTTTAAATACCTAAAAGGTGCTTACTATTAATTTGTGAATAGTGTCATGTAATTCACCTATTTTGTATACTTACTTAGTTTTTAAAAGAAATGTTGCAATACCTAATAGGGTCTTTATGTATTAAGCTCCAAACAAATTTTAAGACCTATTGTACACTTAATGGCAATAAAAAAAATGAAAATATGAAATTAATTTTAGCGAACATCAAATACTTATTTTGGATATATGACACTAAACCTCATCATTATAAACCTTTTTATACTTCAAAATCAATAAAAAATAATTGAGTGATTACAAAATAGACTTCCAATGTATTACAAGAAAAATATTATAAGCTCGGATTGTGCTTCCAATTAAAAGGTGCCACCGTTGAACATTCAATGTAAAAATTCGAGTCGATTGCAAAAAAGGACTAAGATTCAAAATGAATAGAGTCGGATGATTAACAGACTGTGAGTCTGTCTGGGAATGTTCTGGACTTTTTTCTTCAAATCCTTTTGTTCGGACGTAGTAGTAACTAGAAGATGTTATAATTTGAATGGGAAGCTTTGGTTTCCACGCTTTCGATTCGAAGGTTAAATAATACATATCTTTTAAAACCGCTGATTGATATTTTCATGCAAATTGTGAGACTACACCATTAAAATATTATGACGGCACGTTAGCCGTTACTTAATTGGATTTTTCTTATCGTTTGTAAATTCTGCTAAAATGGACTAAAATTGGCAGACTGGATAATATTACTTTTGTAAGTATACCAATGAATCTTAATACACACAGGTAAGTAAGCATTTGAACTTTTTAATAGGAACACTACAGCTTCAACCACGTCTCTGAAAAAGCTCCAAAGTGTTTCTGGCAGTGCTGTTGCAAGAACAATGGCGAAACCATCGTCACCAAAGTCACTTTGTTCTCCACTACACCAATCGCTCTCAGTGACGCCCCGGCCCGAAGGCATTAGGGGACCGTTGGTAAGAAAATCTTTATTAATAGAGGTAGACGACATGACGCAAGTGCAGGATTTGGGAAGATTGAATGGCAGCGAGGACGACTTGATCAAACAAACACACAAACGCTTCCGGGGAAAGCTGAGAGCCTTGGAGAGTTCTATATAAACCAACCCAACCTAACTATATGGTATTATTAATTGTGTTTTAAAAGTAACACTCTGAAGTCATGTTACTTTTAAGTTACAATTCAAGTTTTCTTCTTTGTCTTTATCCTAGCTTTTTCCCATTATTTGGGGTGGACTCCTCGCAGTTAAGTTACAATTCGAGTAAGAATGCATTTAAAAATATATGAGCAATTTTTGAAGCAGGCGGCATGTGGACGGCGTATGAGTCCATTGATATATTTGAGATTTCTTTGCAAACAGCTTGCACCAGTTGAACTTACAGCCTGATTCTAAAGAAGCTTTTGTCAAATGTAATTTTTTCATTCGGAATTTCTCCGAAAACACCATGGCACCTATTTTCATCGAGTCACCAACCCGTCACATACACACATGTCTTGTCAAATAACAAACCATACGTCAAGCTTAAATCATAAGCTGCCCAAAAAGAAGTGACTCTCGTAATGGGTCACTGAAATCTCGAGGAGAGCTTATCGCCAGACTAAAGCAGGTCACAGATGGACCACTAGTTTCAGGGGATTACGCCGGGAAAATTCTACCTATGACTTTGTTATAGAGGGAGAAATGTCTTTGGTATTTCTTGGAGTTACCGGGGTGTACTTTGGTTCAGACCCTAGAGTTTAGAACATTTCTTGAGTGCATAGAGAGCTGATTTTTGCACACAGATCGATACACGTAAGTATTGTCAGTTTTTATGTCATAAGCTTTAATAAAATAATGTTAGCATGATTTAAAGATAGGTACTTAAAATTAAATTCCAACAGTTACATTAAAATGTGGATTTATTAAAATCCAACCCTAAAAATCAGTTCCAAACAAAAAGTGCACGTAACTTTTCTTTACCACCGAAACAAAGAACAACAGTAAAACAGTACTACCAACCGTGCATGTTTGTGCCCAATATCCTTTCCCCATAACAAACAGACACCAATTACAGAAATATTTCGGGCCCGAAAAACTCGGTTTAATTATTGTAAAAGTTGGCGGGTTCCGTCCAAATTGGACAAGTCGGTTAGATGACAAACCGGGGCCAGTCACACTCGTGCGTGTGAGCTCTCTATAAATTCGAAGGAATTGTAGGCCACAGTCTGGGGCTCTGGCAATGTCGTAACTAATACTGGGCGAAGAACTAGTTGTGATTATTTGAAAGGTTCCGTATATTTATCTTTAGTTGAGGATTGAAAGTTATGTTTAATTTTAAAATAGTTTTAAAGTCATTAAAAATTGACCTGACATGATTCAAATCAAATCAAATCAAATCAATCATTTATTTGCCAGAATACACAAAAGTATGCAAGTTACAAACTGCAGGTCTTAAAAGTAAGTAGTAGCTGTATTCAGCCTGCATGCAGGCGTGCAAATATTTATAAATATCTTTCTTTATTAATACAAGTCCGTTTATTTAACAATCAAATAATGTCAAAATTGCAAACATAATGTCATAAAATTAAATTAACAATGTCATGAAGTTAGAGTCAGTAATAGTAATCGTAATTATATAGAAATATTAAACAATTCATTAAACATTATTTATTAAATTTAAAATAATCTTGTATACTATAAAAGTTCTCTATTAGTAACCAGTCAACCAGCTTTTTCTTAAATACATTTCCTTCAAGTTTTTTTCAAAACCTAGTTTTTCTTTTATTTGGTTAACACCACATGTCTTGGAGCGTGAGGACTTAAAATATAAAGTTAGTTATCATAACAAATTTTGTGATGGGTTCTTGATAATAATTGCTCGAGCAAGGTTCGCAATCAGGTATGTTTTGGCTATTTTCGGACTTATATGTATAGACTACGTATTTGGTTTTGACGTTTACGCTAATATAACGACTTGGTTAAAACATCCGATTTGAAATCCGTAAAAGTGTTTTAAGATAAATTGTAAAAGTGTTCTAATCAATGAGCCAATAAAATAATTTATTATTATTAATTTGCGAACCACTTCTTACTGTCCCACGGAACCCCAAAACCCCCGATTTGGTCTACGCCAGCGCCGTCGAAGTTTTTCTCATTACGGGCAAATTAAATTGAGTCAGTGTGTACAAGCCAATTGCTCTCTCAACTATGTCAAGGATAAACTTGTGATTTTGCTCGTATTTAAATGTTATTTTTGAAACAAAAATAACATTTTTGGATTTCGATTGTGACGTTAGAAACGTTGGTTTTATAGACACCCCTTTTTGTTTCAAGCTTTTAAGCTCACTAGCTACATAAAATTTTGATAAAGTAATCACTAATCATGTGACTTCTTTACTATGGCTCGAAAACAGTGTCGATATTTCGGACTCTCATAAATAAAGTCCATAAATGAGTAGTCATCTTAAAATCAAATCGCAGACACTTCCTTTCTCTTTACCTAGTTGGTCACATAAAAGGTCTCAAACAAAAGTTTGAACTATGTAGATAAAATTTTCAGCAGTAGGTATAGTTAAGCTCAGATGCATTTAAATTACTGCCAGTAATAACTTTCATGTGAACTGTTAAGATAAACTTCAAAATGAAAATCTCATCACCATCAGCATCACCTTAACTTAGCACAATGTATTTGACAAAGTTCCTAGTTATTTCCCGTATCATCTGACCTTTCAACAGCAGGCAGTCGGGAATCAATTCCTTAACTTCCACGAGGTCAATTCAAAACTGTATTTTCGTATCCGTTCAAACAACGAACTAGCAACAGTTTCTGTTTACACGCGATTGGCTCAACAAAGTTTGAACGCTAACTATACCATTGAACACACACATAAAACTTAAGAAACGACTTCTCCAATATTTGTTACATAGTAAACTGGAACTCATACTTTGAGCAAGCAAATAACATTATATGAGCATTTTCAGAGAGCTGTAACTAGTTGGGTCCAGATTTTATAGAGTTTACAGAATGGTTACAGCTGTTTGGGCACTCAATCTCATCCATTCTTAGACATAATGCTTGACAGAAAAGACCAATTAGTACCTTGCCGATGATAAGAGGCGGTCTCTGCCGGTATATATTGGATTTTGTAGACAGCTGTCCACAACATGTCAGCGGCTAGTCGTCAATGCGCGGTTAAAACGCAGTAGATACTACCGCCGCATTCGCATGCGATATGAGACATTTGAATGCGGCATGTGACATTGAAATAAGCTATGTCGCACTCTAACATGGCTAGATGTGATAGTTGTATCCTTGTCGGTATTGTTCAGCCGCATCGCTGCCGCATGCAAATGCGTTGGTGTACTAACGGCGTGTGCTAACGTTTAGAACTTTTCATATTTAATGCCCTTAAGGTCCTTCTTTTTATTGTGCTGAATGATATTTATGTGTATTTATTTATGTGTGTTAGCAAGGTTATATTGTTTCAACTGCCTCGGTGGCTCAGCGGTTAGAGGGTCGCATTTTAAAGCGACGGCCGCGCCAGAGGTCTCGGGTTCGATTCCCGGGTCGGGCCAAAAATATGTACTTGGGTTTTTCTGTTCAGAAATTCTCAGGGAAGCTCGGAGTTTGGAAGTTGGCGGTGTTTCACCCCCGTGCCTCGGAAAGCACGTAAAGCCGTTGGTCCTGCGCCTGATCTCTCACCGGTCGTGTCAGATTGCTGTCCCATCGGGCTCATCACTATAATATGTCCCGCGCAGTCGGTTAGTCGTTGTGACTGGCCACCGTAGTCGAAATCGGCTAGGGCTAGGGGGACTATTATTATTGTTTCAATCCCCAAGAAGATTATTTTTCATATGCAAGAAGTTTCGATGTACGTTAGTTATCTTTTTGTAAAAAAATACTCTAAAAATCTAAGTATGCCCAAGAAAAGAAGCCAAAAAGTGTGTGAATGAATATGCCAAACATTTGGGCCTAACTGATGATTTCACCCCAATATATTTTTTATGCTGTTTCCTCCAAACCGACCACTTAAAATGTATTACGATCTAATTAAGACAGGTGTATCAATTTCCTAGGTAACTCAATGAGGGGCTCGGAAGTCGAGGGGCGAATCGAAGCTCATTAACATAATGAGGTCTGACGGTGGATAAACTCGACCATTCCTTTGAAAGAAAACTGTCATTGTAAGAAATTAAACGCTATCGATAATGTGATTCGAAATACTAATACACATTTAAAATAAGGCTATCTAAAAGAGTTCTCACTTCAGCGCCCTTTCTCAAAGCGGCCGTAAAACGCAGGCGAGTTGTTAGCCACAGATAAAGCACTCCACATAGAGTTAAGACAGTTATTTCTCTTTACTTATTGCCGGCATTTATAGACGTTAAATATTTTACAAAATTTAAGAGGTATGAAAAATGCTCTAAGGCTTTCCGTGCTTTTCTATGGTCAAACGTTCAATACCCATTTTATGTACGAAGATGGAAATAGGTAAAATAAGTAATTGTAGTCTATCTCTTTTCATTCATTTAGAAGAGAAAGAGACATTTACTTTAGTGCTAGTCTTATACCGTGCAAACCTAGAATCGGGCCTGTTAGGAAGATAATAATATTCTTGTACCGATTTTCGGTAAAGTCGGCCCCACTCAACAGAGATGTGCGCAAAACACAAGTGTATTCTATGTTCCTTCACTCTCATTAATTCGGTAAGACGACAGATCCGACATGACCGGTGAGAGATCAGGCGCAGGATCAACGGCTTAACGTGCTTTCCGAGGCACGGGGGTGTCATCACCACTAACTTTCTGATTCCGAGCTGTTTCCGAGTACTTTCAAGACAGAAAAATCCGGAAACCAATTTCGGTCCGACCCGGGGAACCTGGGACCTTTGTAAAACTAATAGCAATACCAATACTCACCCAGCTAAAGTGACTCAGACGCCTGGCGCCACATCAGTCAAATAACTCAAAGATAGACCGAGGCGTTAGATCTTAGCCACCATCATATTTCAGGGCCTCAATTCCGCTAATGAGGGCTATCGCGTGTGGATTCGCCGCAAGGGGCGCTTGTGTAGCGTGAGGTCTCCGAAATGTCAAATGGCACTGTTTGTGTGGCACATCTAAGTGCGGGTTTATTTCTATTAAGATTAATGTTCAAATATTTAACAAAACTGGACTGCGGCATGCCCGATGTATTGTAATATTAAGATTTAATGATGACTTTTTTCTCTCCATCATGACAATTAAACACCGTTGTATTTTTCTTACAAATAAAATACTGCACATTAATAATAAGAATTAAATGTTCTTCTATTAGGTAATTGAAATATCGTTTAGTTCATACCAATGATGAGGAGTACATTGATTGGGAGGGAAATGAAAACAAAGGCGACAAAAGTGACGTCAGAAACGTCTCAGTTTTGCGGTCGACCTATAGTGCCCTCATTGCGTCGACAATTGATATACCTCGCTATTCTGAAAGCAGCGTGTCACCTTTCAATGCTGCTTTAAGCACACGATGCGTTACAATAGCACTACTGAATGACTAAATGTAGTCCAACAGTAGGTGCCGAAAGTACGCGAATCGGGAAGCAGGACTCATGTCGTATCGGCGCGACTAACTGACGCGTGCTTTTGTTTTTTTTTGTGCACTAACTAAGTATGATTTGTGAAGATGTCTCGTTACTAATGAGAAGTTGTCTGATGTTATTGTTTACACATCGTTATGCGAGTAGATACATTTTAAGATGCAGTTTCTACCTTACTACCGTCAATGGTGGCTGGTAAGTAAGAAAAAAGGAAATGAAAAAAAGTTTAAAATAACAAAACATCAGAAAAATATGTTTCATGTATCAAAGGAATAGTATTACTTAGGGCCGTTTTCTTAATCAATAGTAAACTCAACTTATGATAAAAGTAGTTACCGTTGGTTGAATAACTACGATTGTGTGTGCTTTAAACAAAAAATACTAAGGTATTTTGTATAAGCCAATGGTCATTAATAGAGCCATACTGTAAATTCATAAAGGTATATTTTGTGGAACGATTATGCACAGTCGCAATAATTTAACCGCTGGTAACGACTTTTAGTCATTAGTTGAGTTAACTATCGTTCACGAAACTGGGCCTTGTAGTATAAGTTACCTTTCTTAATTACAAAACAAAAATATCCTTTTACGGTACACTTACGATAAAGATGATAAGTAGGAGAAGTTGCTTACCTGAAACAAAGAAACAAGTAACAATTAGCATAATATACTTAGGACATAGGGTTTTATGTAATAGTTAAAAACATATTGCTATAAATTCCGTTCTCAGATTCATGTAGTAGTATCATTTTGCACCTTATTAACGAACTTAAAAAAGGAGGAGGTTATCAATTCGACTGTCGTATGTTTTTTCACAACAAAAAAAAACATAATTTTGTCTCATCTTTCGGCATGTTTGTGATTCCGTAAAAAAAATTGGCGATTGCAACAATTTTTCCCAAATTTTCTACGTGGATGCAACCTGGTGGATATACCACCTTCACCCACCCTTAGATAAAGCACTGAAGTGACGATTTAACGCAAATAAAAATGCGTCGAGAGTGTGACAGAAGTATTCATAGTGTGTGCCTCACCCCGCTCCATAAAGCAGATTAAATTTAAATTGACAATTTGGTTTTACGAGGCAACAGGGCGCGCGGAATTCTACGCCACTACCCTGTCATACTAAGCCTATATTAACAAAATATAGCTAGCCTTTTTACACGCAAGGAATTTGGTTGGAGTGACAGAGATGGCTAGATTGAAAAATAGGGCAAAATCTTTGAGAGTAGGGTTTTTGGGCATAGCTCAAGTGGAAATTGTTTCTGTTCATAATTTCGTATGCTGCGCAATAAACCTCTGGCTGAGTTAAATGTTGATTAATATATCCGTTAAAGTGGATGAATTCGACGTCGCCATGTTGGTTTGCTTGAAATTCAAATTACTTTACTTGTTTGCTTTACAAAAGACTGGCATTATTTTGCATTAATATGGTTGCTTCGAAATCGGTAAAAAGCTGATATATTTTTTTTACATCGGGTAGATTAAACTGCTTTTTTAATAACTTTGAGGGGACCAAGTCTTACAATATTTTAACTGTTCAAAGACTGCATATATCAAAGAAAATAAATATGTTTCACAAAGTATACATAAAATGAACTATATATTTTTAAGGATACTGAGATGTTGCAAGAAACAAAGACACATTTTGCTGTATAAATAGATTGTTAGAGAAAAACAAAGAGAGTCTGAAAGATAAATCCAACATTATTTTCGGAGATCCGCAATCTTAGCGTAACCCCGACCACTGTTTTGGCAGGTGACGGGTTCCCAACGTTGAATTGAAATAATACAAAAACTTTCCCCTACCTATACTATCAGAGAAAGCAGTTACACAAAATCCTGTTCAAAATCCTCAAAATGTGCTATTCTGAAAATGAACAGGTAGGAAAATCCTAGGATTTAAAAGGATTTTTTCTTCAGATATGTATACAAAAAGTGACGTTTTGGAGTTAAAAATGCTATTTTTGATATCTGACTTCATAGGATAGTTACTTGGACGTTAGAGGTTTCTAGCGCTTCGCAATCCGAAGAGATTTTTAGTCAAAAAGTTAATGTTTAGGTTCGTATATTTTCTGAAACATACAATGTTAAAAAAGAAAACACGTGCGAGCATAGTTTTTCAAAATATCTCTAACATGTAAAAAAAAGACAAAATCGGACAACGTTTAAGGGGTGGAAAACGTGTTCTCTTTTTGTATGGAAGCTTGCGTGCAAACGAACCCCGTTAATAGCTAAAATCTCATACACTTACACACATAGCGTCATCTTTTTGTGTCGTGAGTGCAAGTGATTTTCGCTGAAAATTGGTAAGGCGCAAAAGACCTCCACAATAGTATAGACGTAGTCAAAATGAAATGTAAACTAAAGTAATCGCAAATTACCCACTAAATAATAAGCATGTAAACACAAACTTGACAGGCCTAGTACTTTTTAGCGTGTCAACAAACAACTAAACTACTGAAATTTATGTCATAATTCCCTTGGGTCTTGTCAATTTACTTACAACTCCCACTAGCCTAGAAATATGAAGTTGTTATACCATTACCATCGTATTTTTAAATTGGTTATTTGTTTATGGGTCATAATTTTTAAAGGCGGACTAATTAGTGACATTTCATGACTACAACTGGCTTAACACAAGTACTTGTAAACATGAACCTTAGTATTTTTATTAAAAAATCGATCAAACATTTTAAGGCATAGTTTCTTATGTGTACTTTAAAACTTTTCGACAAATCAGCGAGCGCTACATGCATACATAACCACCATTTGGACCAAACAGTATGAATTTCAAAGATTAATTAAGTATTAATTGTTACGGTAACATCCTTTTTATCAATTTTGTAGCTGATTACTTACAAGATGAGATAAGATAAAACAAATCCCAATGTAAAGGTAAATCGAAAACAGAAACAATATTCATTTCCCATTAAGAAATGACGACTCCAACTAACGTTATATTCAACGATCAGCATAGAAAGCGACCAGTAATTTTCCTAGGCCTAGAATAATTTCCTAGGTTTTCTATGGAGTCACCGCACACGCATTGCGAATGGCAGCCACAGACCGCCTACTGTCACATAGGTGTCTCGACTGCGCTTACTCTTATCTTTACATCTACAGTTATAATTTACTGACCATTTCTAACAACTTATTTAACGGTATCGTGGTCGCACGCTGTTTGCAGCCCAAGGCGGCCGTTACTGAAACGCGAATATCAGTTAAATTTAGTCGCCCTCACTCACTTACAAATTACACACCGAAGGCACATTAATTATGTCTTCATTTGCATAATGTTGACATCGTGGAATCACGTGACCGAACTATTTTTATGTCCAACTAAAAGTAGGCTACGCTGACAAAGTTAGAGAAATAAAATTAGCTTAGCAATCGTTCTAATTAAGGATCTGATATAATTTTTATTTTTAATCACGGAATTGAAAACTATTTTAATTTTTTAAATATAAATCGACATCATATACTTGAGATCTTAAATGTAAGATAGAATAGAATAGAATAGAATAATTATTTATTTGACACACACAAAGATTAAAAATTACAAAGACAGAAGGAGACAGAAAAAAAACATAGATTAAAAAATTGTGTGCCAAAAAGGTCCCCGCTCAGTATAAGTCGCGGCAGCAGATGACAAGCATGCCGCGACACTGATTTTCAGCGGGAACCCTTGTGTTGTGTGTAAGGCAAACACATACCTAAAATCAGTAATAAAAGAAACAGAATCAAATAAAATTAAAATTAAAAAGATTTAAAAAATTACAGTGACAAAACAATTAGAATAACAAAAAAGAAAAAAAGATCGTAAAATAATGACGAAACCGACAATCTGTAAACATTATGGATGCATCAATATGTTAGTTTACATTTTAGCTAAAGCAATAGTTACTAGTTACTTTCGTTGAGTAGTTTTTTTAGATTTTTTTCTACATTTTTAAAACAGATTTAGACTATCGCAAACCAAGATATTGAGACATTCTTAACCTAATTAAGATTAGGTATAGGTTATTCTTAAGATTTTGTGTGGTGGCGGTACGCAAATAATAAATATTTTGCGGGTAGAACAAGATAATTCTACCCCGCAAACGGAGTGAAGAAATCGCAAATCATCAGTTCACCTGTGACCACGATTGGTGAAACCCGATCGAAACGTCAGGCAAAAACATAAGGTAATTATGTTTATCGCGATCGCGTTAATCCCCGTGTGTCTGTGTATTTATAATGCAACGCGAAAGTTTAAAAGTGTTTACATTCTTAACCTATTTAAAAGACTCTTATATGATTCATCTTTCACTCTTGTAACTTGTGTAGGTAACCAAAGACGAATGAGGGACCATAGACAAACACTATAGGTAAACCGCGAAACTGAGACGTCTCTGACGTCACTTTTGTTGTATTTTTCTCCCAAATAATGTACTCCATATTTTTTATTATGAGTTAAATGTTCTTCTTCAAGGTAAAAGAAAGATCGTTTAATTTATAGTCATGATGAGGAGTACATTAATTGTGAGGGAAATGAAAATAAAGGTGATAAAAGTGACCTTGACCTTAGTCTGCCTGTGACCACGGATGCTGTAAAGCATTCGAAACGTCAGGCATAAAATAAAAATAAACGTTCGCGAAATCAATCCGTAAAATTGTTGTTTTATTGTGATAAAAGTGACGTCAGAAACGTCTCAGTTTTGCGGTCGACCTATAGAGGCTGGTGGTTTAATGGTGTTTGCTTTCAATAACCCTCTTTGATGGGGCTCTATGGGAAAATCCGCACCTTTCCATATTTTCGATTACAAATCTTTTTTTTGGGATTTTCTTACAACATTGAATTACTGTGTGAAAAATCAAACCATTTACTATGGAATAAAAATAATGACAAAACACGTGATATAAAAATAAATAAGCTTATACCTACCAATCCAAAATTAAACCTTGATCTCTTGAATTGAGAATGTGGAACGCATTTGGAGAAAAGTCTGAAGAGAGATATTATCAACATCTTACATCACTGTTACAAATGTATTATTTCTGTGGAAATAATTTAAATACGCTACGGACAGTGTTAAAGCTACGCTATCACTCTTGTCGATACATTTCATCACTTATACTTACTAAGTGCTCTTTTCACCCAAAAAAATACTATTCGTTACGTAACACAGTTAGAATTTTAGGTTGGGGAGAGGATTAGGAAGTAATGAATTGGTACCGAGCGCCGATAAACAATTTTAATTACTTTACGGCAATAAAAGGGTTCACAGCCTTAAATCTTCTGAAAGAAATGGAACCGGCAAGGAAGTAATTAAGCGACTTTAGGCTGAATGGGGAGCGAATTGAGCGATCAAGTCGTAATACATACTTACGCGAAATCTTAGCTGTAAATCGAGTTAACCCTCTCGAGCGATTCGTCAAGCGAAACAACGCATACTTGAATGTGGGTTCAGAAGAATCTTGAAAGAAATTAAAAGTAACTCGAAATAATACCACAATAAACTATAATAACTAGCAAACTGTTTTGGTCTTCTCCGTTGTCAGTACCTCAATCACGAACATTTGATGTATTCGTCACGTAATCGTAGCGAGTTTAGGTATGTCAGTCGGCAGCACAAAGCACGACCTCGAAAGCTTCACCGCAGATGACGTCATACTAAAGTAAATATGGCACGTCCAGAAACAACTCAAACGATCTATTTAATTAAAATTATTGAAATGTATTTTCTCCACTGAATAGATAATTTTCTCAGTCGAGTGTCAAATTTTTAGTTTGTTTTACGTTCGATAGAGGCGCTTTCAAACTGTCATCACAAATGATGATTACGTTACTATACGAATACTTTGACGCAATTATTCCTGATAGACTCTCTACGTCTAACTGAACTAATGACCTACTCACAAAACAAGACGACTGTTATAGGTTATTGAATGTAGGACCTACTGAATTTTACACTACTGTGACATTAAGAACTTTTCCAGTTATTGACTTCTACACCCCGGTCCACGAGTTACAAATGTTTGCCGAACTAAATTAACGAACCTTGCTGCAAAGACATATTGCCTGATTTTGAATAGCAAGCAACGCTAGTGCCACAGTTTATAAGCTTAATTCAAGTTGCTGAAGGGCTGTTATAGGACCCAGAGGACTTGGGAATTCAGATCGTGACGTAAGCAATGAATTTAAACAATTTTAAGGCAATAAATCTAAGTATCGTCCATAAGATGTGGGAACTTTCGCTAAGTTAATAAAGAAGGAAATCTAGGCTATATTCTAAGGTTTGGGGTTTAAAAAAGGTTGTTTGACCCCTTACACACTGCGACTTTTAGCATCTATCCAGTCGCGTTTTTGAAACGCGCGGCAGCATCGCGACTCACTCAATAATTATTACGCAATTCACTACGGCAACATCACCACTGAGCTTGAATTTCAGAATAGCTTGACGGTTCTAAATGCGCTGCTCAATGTTGAAGTAAAATAAAATCGTCAAACTATCTTGTCGTTCTCGATGACAGCCTTGTCATTTGCTAAGTGAATCGACATGCAGATTTTGAACAGATTAATGAAAGAAAGATTTGCCATCGATGCTGTAACAGCATTGATGGCAAATCTGTTCATTAATATGATAAACAGATATAATATAATATACAGATACATTTGTCAGTGTTCAGCTTCTGCATCGCGACTGCATCGATACTAACGCGCAAAAGCATCGCGACTGTATCAATGCTAAAAGTAGCGCAAAGTGTGTAAAGGTTGACAATTTGCGACTGCATCGATGCTGCATCGCGAGAGCAAATTTAATAATGTCATGAAAACTTCTCTTATGATGACATTATTAATGTTGGAAACGTCTGAAAATGTACAATCACAACACAAAGCATGAGAAATTTTGAAAGAAAGCCTGAAGTTACAAAGGCGGGATCAAAATTTATCATGCAATCTGTTATGCAATCCTTCCATGCATCTTTGCATTACCATGGCAAAAGCGGGCGGATGTAAGGGGTATGATGGATAAATATGCGGATGTGGTAAAAAAACGAAGAAATCCTGAAATAGTGAAAATATTACTTAATAATATTGTAAGTCCCACTCAGAAACTACGCTTGCACACAAGTCACAAAAACGGAAAGAATATTTACTGGATAGTACTCGCTAGTTTTGCCAAGGTGTTCGCAAGACTGTAGGTACACGTATTGCAAATTCCAAAGCTCACTTGGATGAACAATGCCAAATAACATTTTAAAAAACCTTTTTTTTTTGTATGGGCTTGTTCGTGACTATTGACCAAGCCAAGTGCGACTAAGACATAGTCGAAGATGGAACGAGCTCGCTCAGAAGAAGCCTGCTCTAACTTTGAATAGATTCAAAAAATTAGGAAAGACTGACTCTTAAAAGTCAACAGACAGAGACAATGACATACTCATAATTGATACAAAATGTTGTGCCTCGTCCACGAGATTCCATACTCATAGCATCCACGTCACCTCTCTCACACTATCGCCGTCTTTATAAAACACTTTCAATGCTTTGAGGTACGTGTGATTGCACCTTTATTGCAATTTCAAAGGACTTCCTCTTGGAAGCATGGACGTGAATATCGAATCAGTATTATACTTGGTTAGTCTTGGGTTATTCATGTTGAAAATGTTTGAAATACACTTCTTTCAAAAACATCCCCATGTTTTTTTTCAGCAAGTATATTATTAAATGGCTGTTTAATCCTCCGTTGAGAACCACTTAATGTCAAACACAAAAAGAATACATGTTTATCTTACTGCATCATCCATCATACAGGATCAAAGAATATTAATCACGGTCTAAAGATTTACCTTCATTGTAAAGATTTGTGATAAAATCTATGGAACTACAAAGGGAATGATACATTTTCCGTGACAGAAGCAACTTTTGATTTTGTAAGATCCCTAATAGCGTTTCCGCGGAGAAATCAGTGAGACGGCAAGTGACGTAAATGCAATTTGTTGAGATCGTATGGGAAATACACCACATTGTACAAGGGTTGCCAATAGGCAGATAAAATTTTGAATACAGAATTAGATGAATAGTATGTTCGATGTTCTACTATCAACTATCCAGGATAACATAGTATAGTAATAGTAGTGTCCATTTCTTGAATAGAAATTCACTATTACAATTAACAGAAGTTAATGGGTCTTAAAGTAAAGAGTGTACAACATACGTACATACAATCGAGAAGTGAAACCAAAAATGTTGATGTTTGTTTCCAAAAACAAATGTAAAATTTCAAACCTGACACTTTATAACTTTTAGCATCAAGCTTAAAAGCAAACTGCTTCTCTAGAGGTACTTACGACTCCTAGTTGCTGTCAAAAGATTGAGGGATCCACTCTTTTACTTTCACTCAACTACTTCGCATATAAAAAGGCAACCCTAGACACATCCACGTAAACCTGCACCTGATTTGTCCATTTGATAATATTGGCAAAACGACTCAATCGTTAGAACTGTAATATAAGATCTTTGATACAGATTTTTCTGGCTGTTTACAATTATAATACCAAGCTTATGGAACCACAATCCCCGATAAAACCTATTTTATTAATTTGACGATTGGTATCTCGCACTGACAATCAAAAAAACATATTTTCGACCCACTACTCACACCATCGGTTTTGTTAGTAACTTAAAGTTATGTTTAGATCTTCAAAAGCGATTCTCATGTAATCTTCTCAGGTATGCATTCAAACCAATCTGATCAAACTAACACAGCATTTTTACTAGAACCAATGGCACCATCTGAAAGCCCAAATGGATTGGATTGCTAATCAAAAAAAGGTGTAATCCGTATCTTGTCGCCCAGCTGAGCAGACATCACAAAAACACGTAGTGTACAGTAAATCCGCAAATATATCTCTGGCTTGCAGCACAGTTAACTAATGGACGATAAAACAAACTGCCAGCATTATACATCATGGGGACGGGACACACAGCCGCTGGTTACAGTAAAGATGAGGCTACACTGATGTGCCTTCCTCATTCAGAGACCTGGACCGAGCCAAGGAACTTTCGTAAGATGAACGAGTCGTGTCAACCACCAAAAGTTGATCGGATCCTATATCCAATCAGTATAGGCAGTCTTTGCTTACAGGCAGTCTGAACCAGTTTCAAAAACATCAAAATAAAGACTTTTACTCTTAATTCATTTAGTTTTAGACTTGACACGGCTGACATTGCATTTGCAAAGATTATTGAAAATATCTTGTCTAGTGTCTTCAAAGTTTTCGACATGCACGATTAATGGAAAACACATGAGAAGTCATGCACGATTGATGGAGAAAACAGTCGATGACCGAAGGAGGTTTGGGGTGAGAATATGAAGGATGAAAAAATCATCATCATTATCAGCCATAGGACATCCACTACTGAACGAAGGCCTCCCCCAAAGTTTTTTCTACAGCAACCGTGTCGTATGATCCTGCGATCTTTACGAGGTCTTTTGTCTATCATTTCTGTGGATGTCTTACGCTGCACTTTTGGTCGAAGGATCTCCAATCTAGAACTGTTCCCGACCAAGCAGCCATCAGTTCTTCGCGCTATGTGCCCTACCCATTGCCAATGGAGCTCACTGATTCCGAATGATGATTATAGTATTCCGAATGATGTTATTCTTGCAACTACTAGTGTGCTCTCGCCCTAAAGCAATATGGCGTAAGCGACAGAAAAATCATTTGTTACCGTCCAAGCGCGGGAGTTAATTTACAATATTGCTGTTTAATTTTATAGAGCCATAACTCGGATAGAACGTTTAGTAGGGTTTACTCGGAAATGCAGGTCTAGATTTCTATAGGAGGTTATTAAGACATTGTTTTTTTAATGTAGTAGGCACGTACCTTAATATTTATAGACTATTCGTGTTACTGATAAAAGTGATTAGACCCATAGTGTCAATTTGTTACGTCATTTTGTGAAAATGAAAAGAACAATTGTCATTGTCATTTTCATTGAACAAAACCTTTTAAATATAAAAATTCAAAAAAGCCAATAACACAAATATTATTTCTGATACGTATTTAATAATTGAGTCGTTTTAAAGATAGTATTTTTTAACACGTTCCAGGACACTACTCCAGACACAATAGATGTTTTATTGTTTTCACGCCTGTAGGCGGGCACTGTCCCGGAACGTGTTAACAACGGCACAAAAGTCCAACTGCATAGATTAGATCTATGAAGCAGGACTTCTGAGCCCGCGCTAAGTGTCTCCTAACTCTTTTTACTGTTGTATTTTTTTCCTACTTTCGTCTCTTGCTAGCGCGCTCAAACAGCAATGAATGACAGGGACAACCATTGTAAAAATACAGATGTCATCTAAAAGAGTAGGGTTCCTCATTCACAAGACCACCTGAGCCTATTGCACTTGTCCGGAAAGATTGTACCGATGATTTTTCAACGAGCGAAGGGAAAGGGTGAAAAAGAGTAGGGAAAATTGTGCGTTTGGTTCCGTGACGGATGACAGGTATTCTTCAAAGTGAGAATAACAAGATGGTTTAAAATCTACCCAAAATTGGTACACACCCAATTTTGTGTAGGATTAAATGAATGAATTAAAAATATAAATGCGTGTTTTAAAAAACGCTAACATAATTCATTATTTTATAGAATTATTTCTAAAAACCTGCGAGTGATAAACTACACTCGTAGAGTCAGAGGTTTGTCAAGTATTAAGTGCTAGTGTATAGAAAATTCGTTAAAACATAAATATACTTTACCATACTCAAATGTAGCCCAATTCTAACGATATTACAAACATACAGATCGAATCGATAACTCCTTTTACAAGTACATAAAGTTTAACCCTCTTATTCATAATAACGCAAACAGTCTAATAAACCTATTTTAGCTATTACACTCTTTTGTCTCATTCTGGGGGGTAAGTGTTTGTGGTTTTGTTAGTCTCACTATAGGCAGGTATCTGAAGTTCTTAAAATATGAAGCTTTACAATCAATTTAATGCAAATTATTGTTTTGGACTGCAATAATATATTTCCTTTCCAAAAACAGAAAATTCTCGACATAGAAAATACGATTTCCTTAAAACATACGCGCAATTTAAAATAGACCCCACAACATTTTTTACCCACCCTATCTCCACTTAAGGGTAAAAAGTATACCCTGTACATCACCTGCTCACCCTAACGATGCATCAGCGAATGCACTTGTCACGAGAGGTTGTCCCGATGATTCTTCAATTGTTGTCTGGTATAAATCTCCTTAATCGACGCTTTTGGACTGATATTTGGATGTATGTTTTGTGTTTGAGATATACGACTGGGATTATGGGAATGATAGTTTCGGTTTTTATGGTGATTGTAAGGTTTGTTGATGTTTGGCGTAATTTTTTTTTTGTTATTTTTTTTAAAGACTAGATTATTGCCCAATGGCAAAAATATTATATGAATAGGTCGTTCTTATGTAATTACTAATACTATTTCTAGCTGCAAGTCTTCCAAAAAATTTTAAATAAAAACCGGCCAAGTGCGAGTCGGACTCGCGCACCGAGGGTTCCGTACAAACCTGCAAGGTTTACAAAGTTCGTTCATTACGACAATCGAGTCATAACTATGGTATTTTTATTGCAAAATGAAAATAAGTTTATATTTATTAAAAATATATATATTTTGTAATGTAACTAAAAATTTAAGGTTTTCGGAATTTTTCCTTTATGTGTGCTGTAGCGACATCTATGATCTACCAATGTCACTACATATCATCGCAAGCACGCTGACTCGGCTCGACACGACTAGATGGCGCTGTTAGTCGATGTATGGAGACTGAACCGCGATATTAAAGATTTAGATCGGACCTAACTACATATGAATAAACCAAGACGGTGAACCTCGGACCTTGGTCCCCGGCCATAACACCCGGTCGGTAGGATGCGCTTCCCTTTGCCTTCCTAACACAGTTGCGCCAAATGTGCTATAAAACGTTGCTTTATGCCAAATTTCAAGATTCTAGGTCGACTGGAAGTACCCTTTAGGTTTTGATTCCCTTGCGAGTACTTGCGAGTTTCAAAATATGCAGCTTAAATTGCTGCTTCTTTTGATTGCGTTGACATAGAAGTTTGATTTTGTTACAGCTTAAAGGTATTATAGACCTGAGTATTTGGTATGAATTTCAATTTAATACCTCTACGCGTTTATGAGGAAATGGGTAGTAAGTTTAAAATTATTTAAAAAATATATATTATGTGATGTAACTAAAAATTCATGGTTTTCGTAATTTTTCCTTTATCTATGCTATAAGACGTTGCTTCGTACCAAATTTCAAGATTCTGAGTTCACGGGAAGCACCCTGTAGGTTTTGATTCCCTTGCAAGTGTCGAAAATTTGCGGCATAAACGGCTGTATCTGTTGATTGCGTTGGCTTAGAAGTTTGATTTTTTCACAGCTTCAAGGGACAGTAGACCTGAGTAATTGATATAAATTTCAGCTTCATACCTCCACGCGTTCCTGAGAAAAAGGGTCTTGACAGACGGACGGACGGACGGACAGACGGACAACAAAGTGATCCTATAAGGGTTCCGTTTTTTCCTTTTGAGGTACGGAACCCTAAAAATAAAATAAAACAAGCTTTTATTCCTACTATATTGTAGTAAACCTTTATCTAAAACAAATAAATAGTACTAATGATTGTTTTTTAGACTATTTCACCAATTCCTTTGACAAACTTTTACTAGTTGTTAGTGCCATACTATTATATCTTCTCTGGTGCCACTATTTCAGCATTGCGATACCTACAATATAATAGATCAGAATACAAGATGCACCTAGCTAGCATTTCTACCAAAAATCTTATATCGACTAAGAAACTCAAACCGATCTATTTCAACCAATAAAAGAAACAAACCAATTCTCCACACCCCACAAGATTAAATAATCCCCAATAATCCCTGTGCACATTAAATAAACACGTACTAATCCCACGTTTAATCCGAACACATGTTTGGGGTACAAATCTAACGTATAAAGGGATGCATTACTTTGGGGTGCATCGAGGTGCATCAATCAATGTCCGAGGTGATGGAACATCGGAAGTAATTTTGGTGGATGTCCTTCTCATGGTTCTACGGACGACAGCACGTCATGGTAAACACTGCGGTATCTTATGCAGTTGTAATAAAGGCTAGTTTGCAACAAAGGTGGGTAACCTGATGTGCTGGCGACTGTACTACGGGGAATTGGACGAAAGGGGTTTAATTTTTGCGGAGGCACAGACACTGCGATGTTGAAGTTGATCGCTGTTACAATTACCATATATTTCCAAAAATTGTCATTTAACGACTAGTTCTTCAGACAACCACCATACACGAATGTAGCTCAAACTTTACTGAGGAAA
This sequence comes from Pyrausta aurata, assembly GCA_963584085.1. Lineage (NCBI taxonomy): Eukaryota > Metazoa > Arthropoda > Insecta > Lepidoptera > Crambidae > Pyrausta > Pyrausta aurata. Next base: position 10,021,623 of record OY757266.1, read on the forward strand.
CAATAATTTTGTTAGCTGAGCTCGTCGTTATTTCCAAGTGTATTTATGTTACTAGCAGCTTTTCTCAAACTTAATCTTGGGTAAAATATGCAATTACTTGTTCTACCACATAATCTAACAGACGAAACCGTTTCCTTGAGGCAAGGAGGCGATGATGCTTGCTGCATTGCCGCGTTGAATAGCTATACTTATCCTTAGAGCTAGGAACGAACCAGCTTTATTATTTGACAAAACAGAATTTCATTTAGATTAAAAAAGTAAAACTAAGTTAGAATAGTTTCAATATAGTTGTCAGCTCAACCTACACACTGAACCAAATCCCGTCTAATCTTCGTCCAGTAATGGGGCACTAACTGCCAAATCTGGCCGCCATCAATAAGGGCGGTGCACCGTGCACCCGTCACTATGCAGCGGGGTGCACCGAGACATTTTGCCGCAATTTGCACTGGTCCCTGGGGGTGGCGGTGCAAGTCTTAAGCGCCAGAGATTTATTGGAGTAAGTCAAGTCTCTTGACTGACAATAGTATATTAACATTAATCATTATGAGTTTCCTACTTGAAATCGAATAGTACTCGAAATGCTAGCCAAAACCCGATGATAGAGGTCAATCTTAACCGAGATTAGCCAAATGCGAGTTGCGTGTGTGGCAAAAGTTGGCAAATCTCTGTTCCTTCATCTCACAGTTTAGTAAGATGATCAGATTTGAGCAGAACCAACGGTAGCCGTAGAAACGAAATTCGTTTCTGGATATTTTTGTCTTGAAAATACTCGGCAACAGCTCGGAGTCAGGAAGTTGGTGAGGACATCCCCATGCCTCGGAAAGCGTTAAGCCGTTGGTCCTGCGCCTGATCTCTCACCGGTCATACTGGATCTGCCGTCTCGGTGAATAATGAGAGTGATTGAACACAGTGATGAAGTGGACTATAAACAATGTCCCGTAGGCCAAAAATCAATATAGATTTACCGCCGTGGTCCGTGGACCAGGAGGTTGTTATGTTATGTTTTATTTGCTTGTATAGAGAAGTTGTGTCTTCACAATAGATTGTGCGAAGCCATACACACAAATAAACTTGACAAATCCAACCGCGACGCTACTCCCGAGCCCTAAGCATAGAAGATATCAAGATATAGTACTCCCCAAGATAAAGTTAACAGAAAAGCTTTCTCCATCTACATTTCTCCTGTGACTTGTACCTTCCAGGGGACAGCTCACTAGATCCCTAAGGAACCCGACTGCACGGTACGTTGGTGATTTGTCTCTTTTCCCTTAGTAACGATTAGGAAATAGTCCTGCGGTACAGGTAATATAGAATGACGGGCTTTCCCGTTACGTTACTTACAGGATTGAAAGGGGCGATTAAGTGAGGCTGGTGCATTGATATGATTGCTTTTTTATTGCTTGGTACAGTGCAGTTTATATTGTTTAGGTATGCAGAAAAAATGAGCGCGAATTTATCATCTAGTACAGTTCAGGACTTCAGTCATAGAAGATATAATAGTAGATACATTTTAAGTTCATTATCCACGGTCTACAACTGCAATTTTATTTTATTTTAATTACTTAATAAATATATTATCAAGTTACATTTTGTCTCTACTGCTTAATGTAGTTTCAACTGTAACGAGTATAATACAAGACAGACAATCCTTTTTCACAAGTATCAAGCTTTTCTGATTATTTATAAGACATGTTACAACCTACTTAGATGTACGTTGTACTACTTATATACAGGGTGAAGATGTTATAAATGTTGAATAATTCCAATTTCAAAAAAGCATTTCAAGGTTACCGAAGACGGAATAAACAGTTTGTCATCAGGGTGCCTGAAAGCGACAGAAGTCTCTCCATCTCACTAAAGGCGTAACATTTGTTACCCAAAACAAAAACAATAACAGACAAAACACACCTGCGGCTACCCTAACGACGTCCACTGGCGGCGCATTATCAAAACACACCACGGCTTTATCAGCACCGATAAATCCAAGCCGGTCGCAAATTGCATCAGCCATCAATCTAAACGGCGTTATGTAGTTACGCACCCCACTCCCGTTGCCATTTTGGGGTTTGGTGCAAGGATTGTAATTTTAATAAAAATAACTATGAAAAAGCACTTTTATTGCACATCACATTAGTTAATTTACAAATTCGTTTAAAGGAAACATACATATTAATATAAATAGAAATAATTAATCAATATTAATAGAAATTAATTGAAAATGGAAAAAGAATACAACAGTCCTTAAATGCTAACATTGCCAACATAAATGCTAAACAAACTCATAGCAGGAAAGGAATACGTAAGTGATTTCATATACGAGCTATTTCTAATATCTATACTTAAAGTGATTCCAAGTCATATTGTCTAAAAGACACCGCTACGACTCAGACCACACAATCTATCCCCTAAAGATACGGGGTGTTTATGTGGTTATTTCTCTTCGTTACACCGCGATTTGTCATGAATACTTTATCTATATTGTTTTTGGATTGAGCACTCCACTCCATATAAACAGAGGGTGCATCCAGTTATAAATGGGGGTTATTAATTTCGAGTTTCCAAAACGCATTTGAGATAAACCGCGAAGGGTTGTATAACAAGGTTTGAAGAAAAGTAACTGATTAATCATTTCTCTTATCTTTGTAAAACTAGTCTCAAAAAAAAGGATGTCAATCAAAACTTTCTGATGGTTACTTATAGATACCAATGACCGATAAGTTTTCCCTTACCGAATTTTTTACCTTGACGTGCTTCTGTCCGTACATAGATTGTAGATCACTAGCTTGTATGTCCTATATTAAAATTTGCATACTCAAACCAGCAGTACTCTTTACACTTTTCTAAAGCCCATCATAAAACCTACTCCATCTCAGCACCACACTTAAGTTCCGCGATCTGTCCCGCAATCAAGGCTCTCGACTAAGGCGAGTCTATAAACGTTCTTCGTACTAAACTATCAAGCGTTGCAGTCCTCACTATATTTACGGGAGCCCATAAACGGATAGCGATGCACCTTTACACAGATTGAAGTGTTTGCGGAGAACGCACTTACGTGTTTATGTAAAGTGGTTTTTTATTGAGAGGGGAGTACTTTACGGAAGACGTAATAAAAGGTATTAAGAATAGTGCACTGAATGGTGATGATGTGTTAGTAATAAAAAACTGTAATAGAAAATGGTAACACAAAGATTACTGTGCCAAAGTTTTGATGTAACGAGTAGTTCAGATACTTGGCGAGGCGTCAAGTAGAGTCCTTTTTTGACAAGTACTGCCCAAAGCCAAAAGATTAAAACTTAAATGATTGAAAATTATCCATAGAATTATGAAAAAATATGATTACAAAAAAAATACTATAGAATTTCAATCAAGATACATATTGAAGAAATGTATTGCTTTTTTTAATGAATCATTTAAAAACGTTATCTAAACTTTAGAGAATTGTGAACCTGTCTTGTGTCCTCGCCATAGTCATTTCAGACGTTCATGATTACTTTGTTCAATAGATCAAAGTTGCAATAACTATGATCGAGTAGTATACTTAGAGCAAACTACAACTTCGTGTAATAAAATGTTTTCCAGATACCTTCACCTCATCTATCTTTCCTAATGAAACTCACCTCTCGAGAGTATTAACCGGTCTAACACTTTAATACACTTTATTTTTATTTTAACGCTCATTCTAACTAATCTATACGTTCTTGCCTCTAATGGAACGTTACTGGAGCGAAACACCTCAGTTTAGAACAACGATAAAGGTTTTAGAACTAGTGTGTTTTAGATTTTTAGTATATGTAGTTTGTGTTATGCTATTGAAGTTTATGAACTGCAGTGAGTTTTTTTTTAACAAAACGTGATTACTTTTTGGCCCTATGTAACATGACATCTAAATAATAGAAATAAATGTACAAAGAAGTTAATAATTGCATGGAATTTTAAAAAAAATATTGATATAAAGCGAAATCTTCGAGACCGCGTCCAAATCGGTTCACCCGTTAGAAGTTACGGTGCCACAGACAGACTCGCACACCAAAATAACACATCATTATTACACCCATTGCACTCAAACGCATAGTCTGTATATATAGGCTGTGGGGTAATAGAGCACATCTGTCACTTATCTCGTACAAACTGTCTGGAACTTTCGATTGCTTTCTGTAGGTAGAGGAAGAAGTCACGCGTTTTGTACCGTGAAGGAGTGAATGAATGAATGAATGAATGATTACTTATTATTTATGAAGTGAAACCAATTGAAAGCATTATGAATCCAGAATTTTGTAGGAATACAGATAATCCAAAATATCTGTAATATCTGTATATTAAATTAAACATTTCAAATTTTCCCGATCCATAACAAGGCCAAATCTCTTGGATTAAAACACAATCTCCGGGCATCTACTCAAAATTAATTCTTCCGAACAACGAAGCAACTTTAAATGCGAGCATAATTCCTATGGATATTGATTTTAATCACAATCACCTTCGGGCATGGAATTTCAACCATTACTACTCATATGATACGGTGTAAAACAGCTCAAGTTTTTCCTATGGTGGGTATAAAATGCTATATCTCTTTTGAACCACAGTGTAAAGAGATACAGTATACATGCTCGAGAAGATATTTACTTTTCTAATAGGGGCGCGTCAGCGTCCGTAAAAAGTATTCAAATTATTCTTGCAACTGCCAATCAAGCGACACTTAACTTGGTGGCGCTTATAAAATCTCTGAATTAACGCTTAGTTTTCTGGACAAAAAGGCCAGTATCTGCGACGTTGGGACTCGTCGGCGTTAGTTTAAATCAAGAAAAAGTATGGTTCTGAGAAACTCTGACACTGAGGCCCGGCTTCATGAACGATGGTAAACATAAGTAATGGTTAAATGTCGTTACACCAAATGTCAGAATGGCAATTTTAATTATATTTTTTCTTTATACACGCATCGTAAATATTCAACCACTGGTTACGACATTAAAACATTAGTTAATAATCGACCACGAAACTGGCCCTAAGTCTTTCAGCCACTTCAAAACAAACCACGAACGCTGGCTAACGCACATGAAGATACACAAAAGAACGAACAAAGTATTACTACTGCACATAACTACACTGTGGTAGTATTAAGAATATAATCCTTTCCTTATTGAATTCCACGTGTGGTGGTATGCACGTTTTCTCCCCGGCAAGTTATTTCACTATATTATGCGTTTCTGCATTCAGTTTAAATCTCCCTGCAAGTGGTATTAGGGAAGCCATATTGTTTGTGAGAACAAATGAACCTGTACCACGAGACAACAGTTTTTTAGCGATAGACTTTAAAAATTGCATAATAAGTGTCAGTTAAGGATTTTGGATTATCGATCAAAGTATTGTGCTGTAGGTGAAAGACTACAGAAGAACAATGGTTTAGAATGTTTTTAACACTTACAGTGTTATTTTAAAAATACTAAAAATTGCGCACGGCCCTGCTTTTATAAGAATACAGAAGTAAAAATTCGAGGGTTTTTTTTTAACGACTGCAGGTGCTTTCCTATCAGCATGTATTTCTTGTGGTAAATTTCTATTGAAAGCGAAAAAAAACCTTTAATAGTAATTAAATTATATGTTTGTTTTTAGCGTTTTGTCTCTAAGCACACTTAATTACATAAATTGCACTTAAAAGCAACTGGGTCAGTCGAGGAATCGAACCCCGTGTCTTACGCTATCCCGGCGCATGCATGCCTATAGTTAAACCGCGAAACTGAGACGTCTCTGACGTCACTTTTGTTGTATTTTTCTCCCAAATAATGTACTCCATATTTTTAATTATGAATGAAATGTTTTTCTTCAAGGTAAAAGAAATATCGTTTAATTTATAGCAATGATAAAGAGTACATTAATTGGGAGGGTAATGAAAATAAAACCGTCAAAAGTGACGTCAGAAACGTCTCAGTTTTGCGGTCGACCTATATAACGTATAGCGTAAAACATAGGGTTGGATTCCTCGTCTGACAGTTGCTTTTTACAAGTGAAATTTATTAACTTTAATAGATAAAGTTGCCAATTTAATCCTCGACAATCTGTTTTTGTCCATTCAATCAAGACTTGCTAATGAAACTTGCGGAATCTTTGAAAGTTTAAATTCTTCCATCGATGGTTTTTCGGCCTACTCGTTGCTTCATATTTATTTGGTTCGTGGATAATTTTAATTAGACGTTACATTTATTAAAATAATAGGAAAAAAAAGGAGCAAAAACTAAATATTATCTACACTAACTTAAAACCTACTCAAAAATAAAACCGTGTCCATGAGGCAAAGAGGCAAGGATGCTGGTTGCGTGAACTTGTTATACGTTAATTAACTTAGTTGATAATTGCATACATACAAAAGGGTTTACATTTATGTAAAACTGTTAGTGTAAAGTTTTTTGCGGCTATCCAAGGATCATTGAACGACTTAAAATAAAATTCGTTAAACCTTATTTTGTGAGCAGAATAAAGGGCATGTGAGTGTAATGAAAATGTTGATGAAAGCACTTCGTAATTCCCGTGGAATATTTCTAAAATCTTTCAAAGTACTTTGTAGTCACAATTAAAAACACTAGTATTTTCAAATTAATCTATGTATCTTAACCCTGGATAAAATTGTAGGTCTGTTACTGATAGGGAAATAATGCTTAGCATTCGTTGGTATCAAGTCAACGGTCCTATGTCAAATTTTCATAGAATAATACCTCAATAAGGATCAATACAATGTCATACCAGGAGGTCAAGACAAAGGCAAACAAAAGAAAATAATGGAAATCACTCCACTGATAAGAGCAAAGCTCTTAAGTTTTATAAGAAGAATACCTCAATGCGACCCTTTAATTTATTTTTTGATTTGAATTACTTTAAAAAAACTTAATCCCGATATAATGTACTGCAGCGGTTGATTGAACATAAGGGGGCGCACACACCCACGATATTTTATGCTCATTTATGCGCAGTCACACGCAGGGCATTAAAACCAATGGACACGGAGGACTGACTGATGGAATTTAAACTACGACTATTTGGAGTTAATGTGGAGAATTATATTATACTTGTTACTAACTAAAGTATGATGACAAATAGCGACGATGATTGATTACCTACTTATAATAAGTTTTAAATTATGAATAATATTTATTCAAAAGTCAAGAAAACACGGTGATAAATTTTTACCAATATATCTTCTGTGATCTAGGTAATTTAAATCTTCATTAACGAGCATTAGCATTGGACTCTGCATTGCACAGTAAAACATATGTTACGATAAACTACGACATCCAAAGTCTAAGCTCAAAAACGCAATCAGCAAAATTGATTTTAAAATTAAACGAATCCTTTAAAATGGACAGACGGACATAAAGCCGCGTACACACGACACTCATTATGCAGAGTCACACGCGAGCGATTAAAGCGGGCTACCAACGTGACGGAATGTAAATTGTTCGAATGACAATTGAATAAGACATTCAAATTGTAATGACGGACGGGGAAGATTGATGGTGTGGGAAGGAGATGCTAAATTTTTTCGGTTCTTTTGACATACGACAAAGTTTTTATAAAAATATTTTTTTTGACGATATTATTTGCACTCACTGGAAGTTCTATATTTATTGTACTTACTTTTATTTTTCAATTTTTTTTTGTGCATTAAACAGATAAACTTATGAGAAAAAAACTATTCAAATTAATTAGGAAGACAAATATAGTAACTAGATCGCTGAATAAAAATATTTTCTTACGTAATTACCTAGGTGTGGATACCATTCTTAGCACTTATTGTTAGAACATCAACCATCTTATCCTAAACCACATCTGTTCTTAAAATATCGATGAAAATAGCGTTATGCCTAAGCGATACAATTCCAATTCGGATCTCGCATGCTTTTCTCGACCATTTTACATAGTTATCTGGAACAGGTGGTGTTCGCTCGCTCGCTTCGCTCGTTTCCAAATCGTGCAGCTCATTACCCCAATACAGGCCGCGTTTGCATAACCTCGTCCTTGTGATAGTTTACGCGGAGGACGTGCGATTCAATTTGGCAGGGAATCTGATCCTATTCTCTGATGGGATGATGACTATGGACTATGGGGATGGTTACTGAGCGTGACATTTTGTATTAAAAAAATGATTGTCTACTAGTAATAAATTACTTCAGCTTTAGCTGGCAAGACTATCTTCAGGTCGTTTGTAGAAAATACCTGATATCATTTCATATACATACGATGGTTTACGATCTAATTAATATACTATTTGAATACTTCTTCAAAAATTAACTCATATGAATAGATATATTTACATAGACTTCTTAAAACTTTTAACTACACAAAATATGTTACACAATTTGAGATGTTCAACAAACGATGTTCGGTAATAAGTAGAAGACCTCAATCATTAATTTCTTGCCATCAACTGAATTGAATTCCTAATTGATTCTGAGAGCAAAACCTTATTTAAGTAAACTTAACTGAACTTGTTGATCTTGTGCAGCGTTTGCATAACCTCGTCCTAAGGATAGTTTACTATCTGAACGTGGAATTCAATTTCGAAGCTAAACACTGCGGTCGGGATCTGGTCTGACGATGTTCCTTATCTTTTATAAAACGAACAAGAAACGTCCAATATCTTTAATGTAAGTGTTTTTAGTTAGACTTTGAGAACATTAAGCTGGAATTTATTTACATTCCTTTTTCATATGGATCTTAAAGTTGGCTAAAGTAATTTTAATTTATCAATTTCAAAATATCTTAGTAACCAAACTATATTTTTAACCAACCGTATTTCAAAGTAAATAATAAAACTTAACAACACAAATTCCAAAAACAGAAAGAATAGCAAAAAATACACACTTTTAGTCTTAGCATCGGGAACGCATTCCAAAGGGCCAATCGTTTACGAAAAAGGGTTACGAGAATGAGCTCCAAACTCGATTCAGGAAATTTGGGGGACTGTCGAATACACGCGTGTCGTCAACCCCAAAATGTCGCTCAAAGAATCCTTGTATCTCGCACAAGATAATCCACGCGAAAGTTTAAAACCTCATATAACCCAATCTCGCTCGCGTGTAGTTTACGCGGTGTACGCTCAGAGGAATTCAATTTGAAAGCCAAACGCCTCGAGCGAGCGGACGTGTCTAAGTTCGACGGATAATCGCGTTGTGTGCACCCGCCCTTAGCGCGTCTACACACGGCGCATTTTTACCGAACCAAGGGCTCAGTTCGGATTTCCTTTCCTACGGACTAAATATAAAACAAAAGTATGTGAATATTTTCATCTCTTCCAAATAAATTAAGAAAGACTGACTTTAATGATTTAGAAACGTTAAGCTAAACAGCTGTCAGTCGTTGATAACATTTAAGAATACACAGTCAATTAGGAGGAACATCGAAAGGTCACGACTTAAACTTGACTAAACCAAGCGCAAAAAATCTGGGTACCAGATATAATCATTGTAGTTCGTCTCTTTTAACTAAAATACATATTAAAGAAAAAAATTAAATTTTCTTTAGAGTAATATTCCGTGGGACGTTCGAATCGAGCCTAGAGTCTGAGGACACAACACGTCTACGTTCCAGAGATAATCGCGTCGGATGCGTCCACCCTTAGTTTTAAAGGTATTGAATAAGAAAAAGGAAAATCTGGCTTGCCTCAACGCCTCGGTTTTGTGTAACACAAAGATGCAGCTGCTGAATTTTCAACGCTGTCACTATGTTCGAACGTATAAACAACTCGTATGTAGCATATTTTTGTAGGTCTCTGTGATGAGGATTTGGATAAATACAGAACGATACTAATGTAGTATGTCGCTTCATTGTACTTGAGATTAAGTTAAATCTTATAAGATGAAATAAGAAATCAAAAATTACGCACGGGCGGGCCTCGAATCCACAACTTCTGGCGAACCGGGCCAACGATCTTTCCAATCGAGCTACACCGTGCCGTGCAAAATTTCTGGCCGCTTACAGATACGTCATTACGTGTGACATCAGCGCTATCTACCCGACTGAAAAGAGCGTTTAACCGGTGAGCCAGAGAATACAAACATAACCCTGTGAGTGTTAAAAACATTCAACTATTATACAAGGTCACCTCGTTTTAAGTGATAATATTTAAAGAGCCGATTCAGCACAATAAATTAATCATTTTTTGTAGAAAACACTGAGTTTTTATCCGCTAGTTTTTTTTAGAAAATTGGAGACTAAGGTTATATATATTTTTTTATGAATTTATTTTTTTATTAATTAAGGCTAAGATAAGAGAAAAAGAAGGTTTGGGCATTGAATCGAGAGAGGCGAAGCCAATGACGTAGATAACTTGTTTTTAAATTGTCGGGATGTTTTAAAAAATTGTATTGTCTATAGAAAATAATAAAAATTAAAATCTTGATTTTACAAAAAAAATATGATAGTGTCCTGTTTCTGTGATGTATACCAAGCCACTGTTAAAATATTATCACTTAAAATGATGACCTTATATAAGGTGTTTTTCTATAAACGGGTGAAACTTTAACAGAACTTCAAATTACTTCAGTGTAACCGGGCCCTATCATTTTTTTTCTTAAAAACATGCTAGTTTTTTTTTTGAATTTTTCCTAACAAAACAATAAAAATATTTTTAAAAGCATCCTGTGTCTAGTCTGAAACATCCCAACATCATCACCTCTCTCTCTTTCTCCTCATTTCCTCAGGTGGCTCAGGACACAGAATGCTTTTAAAAATATTTTTTTATTTGTTAGGAAAAATAAAAAAAATAAAACTAGATAGATAGATATATAACTCTTTATTGATTTATAAACTAGCCCTTTTTTTAAAAAAAAATGATAGGGCCCGGTTTCTCTGAAGTAAATTGAAGTTCTGGTAAAGTTTCACCCGTTTATAGAAAAACACCTTATATACAAATCACAAAAAAATTACAACAAGGTCTTCGTCTTTCGACGATGTTTGGAAGAATTACCTAATGCCTATATGAGATTTACATTTTGGGGTGTGGTAATGGCCACATATACTTTATTAAATAAGCACCAACGTAACCGGCTACTAGCTATCGCTCTTTGTCTATCGTGTGCACTGCCCCTTACTTCCCGCCGAAGTAAGGGATTAAACAGAAAATCTCTAGAAATAATTCTCTCTCAATCTGGGTCTTGAATTTAAAACGTAGCTTGTTGAAGTGGTAATTTATAGTGAAGGTCGGGTGGATTTTAAGTGCCTTTTAAGGGAGAGAGTCTAATGGTTTTAGTTCAGAAGGATTCTTTATTAATTGCTGTCTGATAGATTCTATTTATCAGTTTCACAGTGAAGACACACAAAAGAAACTAACACAGATAAGAAACTGAAGTAGGTAAGGTTGACCAGAAAAAAATATTGTAGCAATAAACAGATTTTGTTATTATTTGACTATTACTCATTTTATTGAATCTACTATCTCACTTACATTCATTCTAAGTATAAAAAAACTTATTCTGATGATTCATCAAAACAAATATAATTACAACATATAAAATACGTAATTAATATGGCATATATACGTATTTAATACATATATATTATGGCATAAGGGTTATTGTTACTTTTATGTAAGCAAGTGTCATTTCTTGAAGTGCAAGCAAAAATTGTTCACAGAAGCAATAATTTTATATCCTTCTTCAATATTTTACCATGGACTCTTTTGCCGAATAGTAATACAGACACAGAAGGAATTTAATTCAAGAGCTTAACGAAACACCGCAGGCGCTGTCGCTACAAGTTGCAGGGCGATCAACCGTGTGCACTCGCCCTAAGTTTTAACTAACGTTTAACTGACGTTACTGTGAGAGGTCCGTGCAAGCCAAAGTTACATTTGGTTGAGGATCCGCTCGCAGAGAAGTTGCTATTGCAAAATATACGTTTTGGCTACCAAAGTAATGTTTAACTTATTTTTCCAGCTTTCACAACTAAAACGATAATACGAATATCTGTCTCTTCACTGGACTAAACACGAAGTGAGATAAACTCCTCGTACCTTAGCTGAAAGAAAAAAACTTCTTGTGTAGTAAATGGTATAGAATGCTTTTATTCTGCCAAAATTAAGTCCGCTATTTGTACTTTCATTTGTTTGTGCTGTAAAAAAGCAAGTAAACCTCCAGTCCTCAATAATCAAATTATAACTCCGCAGAAAGACATTTCCCTCCCCTTTATTCCCAATACCCACCATCACCTCAGCCAATAAAAAAGTTTGCAAAACAAAACACCACGTTAATGAGAACAACAAAAGTTCGGCTATAGAAGCCCAAACGAACAGCTAAGCCCTTTGATTCGGGCCTAAATTAGCGCACACACGTGACGCGGCCGCTTTTACGTTCCCCTTGGACGGTGTGAACACACCCTTATTAAAAGTATGGGCCTTATTAGGAGACGTAGAAGACAATTGAGTATTTGCTGTACGGAAGTAGCTGATAACTATTTGTCTGTACTTTATTTTTTAGAAGAAAGATAGGAATGTAAAAAATTCTGAAAGTATTTGGACAAATCAACTACACACTTTTCTATTCATTTATACTGGCGCCAAAGACGACGAAACCGCACTAAGTTCTTTTCAAATTACTAATTTATAAGCAAAGAACTGTCAAATATCAACGATATCTGTGCTTTATTAACGCTTGTTGAAAGCTTTACTGACCTAAAATTGCGCATTTTTATGGAATGAAGGACTCCACCAAGTTCATTAACTTCAAAAAATCCCACTCATCACGCTCGCATCATTAAGGTACGTACACACTACCTGCTCCAAATGAAATTCAAAGGTAGAACGGCACTAGGGCGTCACGTCAAATTGTTATTACGTTAAGCCAAACGTAAGGAGAGCATTCCAGAATATTCCATCTAATTGAAACTGGCGAATTTCATTTGGAATTTGTTAGCCGCGTCAAATGTCACAAGCCCAGGAAGTGTATTTCCAAGGAAGGTATTTAGAAGAACGAAGATCGGGAAACGTAATTGGAAAGTCTGATAGACGTCGAAGATTCCATGTAATTTGATTAAGCTATATTCGAAATTCACTGCGGAAATAAAAACAAAACCAAAACGGTCGACTGAAGTCCTTGAGAAAGAAAGAAAAAAATACTATGACCGTAAAGTAATTTAATGAAATTATACAATTAGTCAAAGATAATGAACGAGTATTTCATTGACATGGTAATCTGCTGTTTCATCATCGATAAATAAGCACTAATCAACAAATAATTCAAATATGGAACGTCATTTAGTGTGATAATTTATTGTGAATCACTGGGAATTTATTTAGACATCCTAAAACAGGTCATAAGTTATACGAACACAACTGTTTTAAGAGTAAACTAATAATCAGAAATAAGTGTACCTCCAACAAGGGTCCTCCCTGTTCATTTTGGCTCCAACCAAAAGAAAAATCATTTAGTCGTAACGTACAGTCCAATGAATTTTCTCCTCCATGGTTAACTGTACTCGTTTACAACATTGTGCTTAGTTCGGGTCCTATCGCATTTGAAATAGAGTTCAAAATAAAATCATGTTTCGTCATAACAGAAATGTTTACCGAGCTGTGTGAGCAACATAAAGTCATACTTCAATAATTTCAAGGGTTCACAACATTATCTTTTAACTGCGTATAAGACTAGTTTACTTTTGAGTTGCCATTTTCAAATTTAAATGAACTGTTTCGCTTTTTAGAGAGGCTACGTTATGATAGCAATCTTGCTCTGTTATGTGGGCAACAAACATTGGATAGTGCAAGTTGTTTTTAGAATTCTGTGGCGGAATGTCAAAAATGGAACTCTAATCAAAACATTTGGTATTTCGGCATAGTGGAAGTAAGTGGACCTCTCTAATTCAGTTAAAGTCAGCCCGGAACCCTTAGTAGTGCGCGAGTCCGACTCGCACTTGGCCGGTTTTTATATACTTTATAAGTTCCCACTTTTTTCCTCTTTGCTTTGAAATCTAACGCTTCCAAGCTTCAGCGAACTATTAAACAAGAATAACTAAGCAACAAAGTTAACGTGAAACTCGAAAGAAACTTTAAACTGTACCAGCATTGTAAAGGGCTGTTAGCCCACGTAAAAGACGAGAGCAATCTAATTTTCATAACTTTTAGAACCCTACTCTCTGTGAGGCGTTACCAAAATTCTCCCCCATATAGTGTGGTGAAATATGTAAATATCTCGAGCAAGGTTCTTCGGGACAATCTTTGAACTTAATTTATTACGTAAAACAAGGGGTATGATTACGGTTTTGGGCAATGTAGCGTAAATAATGTAAATATTTTTCGCTTATGATAACAACTTTTGCCGGCGCCGCGGTGAGGTGGTATATGAAATTCAATTATGATATTCATACAACCGGTATTTTTTACAAAGATTCAAAACACCGTAATGTACATTTTTTAATAAATAGAAGCTACGAATGGGTCGAGAAGACACATTTAAAGGCTCCAAATTCCCTGGACTTTGATATGAAAATAATATCACGTTTTGATGTTTAAAGAATCCAGGGCCCCAACTTGAAACTGCAATTGCCATGCTTCGTCCCCTTTAAGATCCGCGTGTTGGAATTTTTAATTCAATTATGATTGCGATCTTGTTTAATGGCCGTCCTCTTAAAACGGAGAAAGTTTTTTTATATCCTCCCAAAGAGGGGGTCCCTCCTTACCAAAATAAAGAAAGCGAAGGCACGATTTGAACGACTCAAATGTCGTGGAAAGATTGATAAATTTTCATAATTGCTTGTACGCGAAGAAGTAAAAAAGTCACCCCTCCTGGTACGGACAGCGTAGAGTGATTAAAACAGACAGGTCAAGAACAATAGTTCTGTGGAAGTAAAGTTGATCGAGCTTATTTTATTTTTATTTTATTTTATTTGTATTACAAAATACAAATACAGGGAATAGGAAATACGGATGTAAGTCGAAAATTATCTATGCAAATGTATTAATAAAGCAATAAACTTATGCCTGCATATTCGTTTTACCCTCTCCCGTTAACGATATACATGTAAAATAATGCTGTTTGTTTTCCAACAAAAAAATGCCGTTAACGTTGCCGTACTATTGTGTCACAGAACCAAATACAAAGGCATGATAGCAATGCTTAATTTAAAGATAACAAGTTAAATTCTAAGCAATGCTAATATCTGCCTTATCTTTATCTGTATAGATGTTATTATTAAAAAAATGGGTTATTCACAAACTGGACACACGAAACTGGACACACATGTGTCCAGTCTCTTGTGTCCAGTTGGTGAATAACCTAAATAAATCCGCACCAGTTGTTTTATCAGAGTCAATGACAATAACTGCCATAATTTGACTTCCGTCAAAGAACGAGACATGATCTGGCTGATTCCACCTGAGCTGTATCATCGGTACAAAGACAAGGTGGTTTGATTGGTAATTATTTTCAACGATTAGCTTGACAACTGGGGTCGGCCTGTGGTTCCAATCGCTTAATTTGTTTGTACAGTAGCTGGGAATGGCAGGTCTGCCTTCTTATTTACATTGAATGACGTCTGTAATTACCGTGAAAAAATCAAATAAGGAAAGCAGGAGTTTTGCATGGCTATTTAAAATGTTGTGTTTTGCAACATTGTGTTAAGTCATGAATATCCAATATTTGAATAACACTAGTCCGTCGCTGATAATTAGCCACCTTAGGCCCTGTTGCGTGATCGATCAATTGAATATTTAGGATTGTGCGCGTTTTGATGAAAAATAACATAACGAATGGTAACCAAAATAGCCATTTCGGGCTTTGTAGGGTTCCGTAGCCGAATGGCAAAAAACGGAACCCTTATACTTTCGTCAAGTCTGTCTGTCTGTCTGTCTGTCTGTCTGTCCGTCCGTATGTCACAGCCACTTTATTCTGAAACTATTAGCATCACACCGCTGAAACTTGGTAGGTAGGTGTATTTTCTTTACCGCTTTCCGATTCAGGTACAAAAAAATTGAAAAAATGATATTATAGGGGGGGCTCCCATACATGAAACTAAAACCAAAAAAATTTTTTTTACTCAAACCTATACGTGTGGGGTGTCTATGGGATAGGTCTTTCAAAATGACATTGAGGTTTTTTTTCTAAAAGTCTAACGTTTGAGATATAGACGCTTCCAAAGTGGTAAAATGGGCGTCCCCCCCCCATCTAACTTTTGAACTAAGGAAGTGAAAATTTTGAAAAAAATATGTAATGTATACCTCAACATAAACTTTCAACGAAAATTGGTTTGAGCGAAATCGAACTAGCAGTTTTTGAGATACAGCACATTTTTATCAACCGCAAATATAACTTTGTCTTTCATACAAACACTATGAAAAACAAAGTTATATTATATAATATAATTATTTAATTATAATATTTGCGGTCAACAAAATATTGTGGTATTTTGGCTAAGTGGAAGTAAGAATCCCTAATTCAGTTAAAGTTGGCACGGAACCCTCAGTGCGCGAGTCCGACTAGCACTTGGCGGGTTTTTTTAAAAAAAACGCACAAACGTAATTTGTAGCGACATTTGACCATTGGTTGAGTTAACTTCGATCACGCGACTGGTCATTAGTATATGTCAATCATTTAAATGAATACCTGAATGTACAGTCGTCAGGATATTAGGTAACCCAGTTTTGTTGAAAACTAGTCCTTATTATCTATTATTTATACATATAATAAGACTGTAAAAGATCGATTTCTGTACATTGAAGATTTTTATGAAAAATTGTTACAGGGGGTCTTAATTACCGTAATAGAAGCCAAAACAACAATTTTTAAAATTTTTGTCTGTCTGTCTGACTGTCTGTCTGTCTGTCTGTCTGTCTGTCTGTCTGTTTGTCCGGGCTAATCTCAGAATCTACTGGACCGATTTTGATGGGGCTTTTTTTATTTGACTCAGCATCACTTGGAGAGTAAACTAGGATAGAAATAATCACGCCAATAGACTTAGGGGGTAGGCAGAAAATATATATATATAAAAGAAAGTCGTGTTTGTTACAACACTTATAACTTGAGAACGGCTGAACCGATTTGGCTGAAAGTTGGTGGGGTGGTAGCTTAGAATCAGGAAAAGCATATAGGCTTTTTGTCCCGCTAGACGGGGCCGGGGCTGGGGTAGCACGGGACCGGGACGAAACGGTGGGGAGGTAGCTTAGTACCAGGAGAAGGACATAAGATACTGCATATAGGATACTTTTTGTCCCGCTAGACGGGGCCGGGGCTGGGGTAGCACGGGACCGGGACGAAACGGTGGGGAGGTAGCTTAGTACCAGGAGAAGGACATAGGATACTTTTTATCCCGTTCGATGGGGCCGGGGCTAAGGCGGGACGGGGCCGAGGCGAAACAATTTAAAATAAATGTGGGTGGAAATGAATCTGTAAAGTGTTTTAATTCAATGTGTAGTGTTTCCTCCATATTGGTTTGTATAAATTAAATGAATATTTGGTACTTTATGGTACTTGCCAAAGTATAACAAAACAGTGCCATGAAAAAATTTATATTTAGATCCATTTTTTCCACACAACAAAGTAAAATGTTAGTAAAGTAGTAGTTTTTTTTGTGGCAAAGTAGTAGTTAAAAGTAAAGTAACCATATTATCCTATCAAACAAAGGAATTCTTAATCGAAATACAAATTGTGAACGTCCAAATAATCGGTATGGTCATAATAATTGATCACCTTTGATGTACCTACTACTTGCTTCTTATTGTTGTAAATATGGCCAATTTTAATGATAAGTGAGTACTAAAATGTACTATATAAATACTTTATATCTTGCGTACTTATAAGTACTTATACTTAAGTATCTTATTTGTAAAATCATAAGCCTATAAATTAAAAATTCTATCCAAAGTCACTATTCCACGCGGACGAAGTCGCGGGCACAGCTAGTAACTGAATAAGATACCGCAGTGTATCACGTGGTTGTACGTACTTCAATGAAATCGTAAGTCCATTTATTCATTCATCGCTCTCAAAAGACAAAAGTAAAAGTATGAAGTATAGTATCAGTAAACAATACATATGTGTGTATAATAATGTTCAAGGATTCAAAGGCTACACACCCAAAAAATCCAATATCAAATATTTACATTGACCAACACACTCCGAACCGAATCATTCGAATCGGAACCATAAAAAGCGGGTATCGCAATAAAATAAAAACGTAATTTGAAAGTTAAACTTGGTTTTTACGGCACAAAAATCCTATGGTGATAAATTTGTCAGCCGGCAAAGTTGTGTTAATTCAATCAAGCGCCTGGCTTACGTTTGATGAGGGACCTCCTTTCAGGGGTTGGTTTTTAATTTCTCCTGCCTCGGTGAGCGGTCAGGTGGAAATCGGTATTTTAGGACTTCGGTGATTCTCTGGAAAATGTTAGAGATGACGAATGAGTTTTAGTTCTTTTTACATGATGAATTATATAATTCATATCTATATTGTAATTATTTTTTGAATAGTTAGGTGCTATTTTATGCATGACAATAATTTATGCCTGTTACAAAATGAATCTCCATATTAGTATCACCTGACTTGGTCTGGACTCAAGAGCAAGCCCATACAAAATTAAATAAAAACACTAAGAGTTTATGTAGATTATAATTATGGAAATTTTACAACAACCTTATTTTAAAAATGCCAACGGGGGTTTAGTAGAGTTCAATTGATGATATTACTGTGATTCAGCGAAATCAAAAACACAAATACTTCGGGAATCTGCCTTCGACTCCCGTACACGAATTTGCACACAGCCTAAATGCTAATTTTCATTTCACAAAAATTGCGTAAAATTTTCCGTTCATACAATAAAACGATCTAAAATCACATTAATTAACAGATCAAAGGGAAACACCGCGGCAATTAGGCTCTTTTGTGCCAAGAGCTCAAGGCAGACAAACAAAATTGAAATAGGTATAATGTCAGGAGCAAAGTTAATTACGAATTAATTGAACAATAACGACATCGGTACCTTCCATTTTTATTTCACGGAAAGTAATGAGGAAATGGAAGGAAATTAGGGCGTTTCCACCGTTGTATGAACGATTTTTTTCGCGCAATGATGAGAGCCACATTTTCATTCGAACGAAGCTTTCATAAATAGTTGAAGTAAACCACAAGCCATAGCCATTTTTTAAAAGCGATTGATACTTATTTGAGTGAATCAAGACACCTTGATGTGTCTAGTACAATCTATATGAGGCCTCATTCCTAAGGTTTGTAGTAGTTTTATCAATTTTACACGAAGTACAACTGATGCTAGTTTGTATAGTCTGATACTGAGTTTGTTCCGGCGTTTCTTCTCAGCACTTGCCTAATTGTCTGTGTTCTGTCTCGAAGCGCTGGTAGGGCCCATAAGATAAGGAGACATGTTTCGGCCCCTTTTTTTTTCACTGTATATTTGACGTTCTTAGGTGTCATTTCATGACCTAATATGAAATAAAGACTTTGAATTTTGAATTTAGTAGAATACAATGGCTTAGAACACAAAGTCACTTATATTTTGTGCTTTACTAATTAAAAAAGCAAAAACATCCATTGTATTACTTACCAGTTGGTTATAACCATTAATAATTTCCATACTACATTATAGAGCACGTCATCGTGGTTTTACGACGGGGTTCTAAAGAATAAAACTTAGTTCAGCAATAATTAGTATTCATAAGTCAAGCAAAATATGAATGCATGCTATAGCAGAAATTCGTGCCCTCTACTAAAGAGTAACACGGTTAGATCGGATGGCAAAATAATTTAATGAAAGCTTACACACGACAGAAAACAACATGTTCACATCTATTTCTTTCATCTCATTGAAGACCTTCTGATATCAGCTTATCGTCACTTGTAGCATTCTATTTATTGATGCTCTTCTCGCGTAGGCGCTGTTTAAATCATCTGTCAAGATGAAAAAGGCCCAATAATGAACATTCTAGCGTAATTAAACGAATTACAAGTACCTTGGTACTCAAATTATTACATGTACGAACTGATTGAAAGAGATAACTTTCAGTTAAGCTACATTCAATCACAAAGAGTTTATTTTAAGTATAATTTTATAGCTTTTTAAAATATGAAAAGATATTATACATTCATAACATGAGTCGCACATTTCTTGCAACAAAGTCAACCTACCTTACTGAAAATTGTGAGTGATATCATTAGATAAAGTAGCTGTCTATGTGTAGTGTGTAAGCTCGTGATCTTCACATGATGGTATCGCAACATGACAGCTTCATGGCAGGGACCATAGGCAGGGACTTAGCATGACCAACCTACATATGACATAACTATATAATTACTGTTTATTCTATTTTATTTATTTAATATAAATATAATATAAATATGCGCCAGACAACACACCAATTGTCTGGTTTCATGGTAAGGAATTTTTCATCCTTGTGTAACGAAGTACCAGACAACGATGATGACGGAGCCGTCTCCCATAAATACTTAAATACATATGACATCCATGACTTAGGTACAAATGTTCGTGCTCATCACACAAACATTTTCCCCTTGCGTTCGAACCCGCGACGGCCGGCGTAATAGTCAGGAGCGCTAACCACTACACCAAACGCGTCGTCATTTAATGTATATTTTAAAGTGTAACCATATTTTGAAGTTCTGCTTATCTCAAAGAAATATTACGTTGCAGTCCGCAACATGAAAATGTAGCGACTTAATAAAATAAAATCTCAATGGGATTGCACACATTAGGAACCTCAATATTTGTATGAGTGTTTCTACTTATTACAAACTGTGACATTTTATTGACCTTAAAACTTTGAAGAAAATACGAAATTTAAGTTTAATGAGCCTTCTGAATCTTATTTATATTCTGGCTTTGTTTTTTAATCCGCCGGGGTCAGCATAATAAATTACTGTCACACGTAAGCGATAACGCTAATTTCACCAGCGACTGGTATTTTTGTAATTAATGTAGTCCTAACCGTTACTTATGAAACCAACGATTAGATTACGGGTGTTTGACAAAGGCAATTTATCGTGTCCAACTTCTAAAGACTGTGTAGATTAAAATGTAAGTCAAATACTGAAACGACGTTAAATGGTAGGAATTTACTACTTTCTGTTGCTGATAAGGAAGAAGTAATTGATTAAACATAATAAAATATCGCAGGAAAAAGGATGCAGAATGCACAAGTGGGCCTTACGTTCTTAATTACAATTTAGCCGCTCAGAAAATGCTATTTTGATATATTTAATGTTGGCACAAATTAGGAGCGTAGGACGTCCACCGACAAGATGGACAGACGACCTTGTAAAGATCGCAGGATCACACTGGATGCAGAGCGCTTGTAATCGGTCGATGTGGAAAGCTGTGGGGAAGGCCTATGTTTAGCAGTGGACGTCCGTTGGCTGATAATGATCATGATGATGATGATGGCACAAAATGTATGGAAATAAAACCGGTTAAGTGCGTGTCGGACCCGCGCACTGAGGGTTCCGTGCCACCCTTAACTGAATTCAGGGTCCACTTACTTTCACTTTACGAAAACATCACAATATTTTGCGACGGCAAAAATAACTTTGTTTTTCATAGTGTTTGTATGAAAGACAAAGTTATATTTGCGGTTGATAAAAATGTACAATATCTCAAAAACTACTGGTTCGATCTCCTTCAAACCAATTTTCGTTGCAAGTTTTTGTTGAGATCTACATCATATATTTTTTTCAAAATTTTCACTTTCTTAGTTCAAAAGTTAGATGGGGGGGGACGCCCATTTTACCACTTTGGAAGCGTCTATATCTCAACCCTTACACTTTTAGAAAAAGTGGTTTTAGAAACCTCAATATCATTTTAAAAGACCTATCTATAGACACCCCACACGCATAGGTTTGAGTAAAAAAAAATTTTTAGGTTTTAGTTTCATGTATGGGAGCCCCCCCTTAAATATTATTTTTCTTACTTTTTGTATCTGAATCGGAAAGCGGTGATCAAAATACACCTACCTACCAAGTTTCAGCTATGTGACGCTTATAGTTTCAGAATAAAGTGGCTGTGACATACGGACGGACAGACAGACAGACAGACAGACAGACAGACAGACAGACAGACTTGACGAAACTATAAGGGTTCCGTTTTTTGCCATTCGGCTACGGAACCCTAAAAATGTCAAACTTCCAAACGTTGATAATTTTCCTATTTCTATCAAAATTGAAAACATCAAAATTACATTATTTAAAAGAGGTTAATAAGTTCATGCTAATACTATTGTTAAAATTCCAAACTAGTCACAATTTAGTATAACTACACCCACCATCCGCCCTTCTTCGGGCTAATCGTTTACTTAACCATCTCACGTGACCCTGTGCTAACGATTGCCATTAATAACTCTGTTAATTGCTGCTTTTAGCCTTGAACTTAACGTTACGTTATCGCGAGATTAGTTGAAGACTTACTAATAACTGCTGGGTTTGGATTTGTTAACGTTGTCGGTAAATTAAAGTATTTATAATAAAATTATTAGTTGGAAACCCTTTGACCAAAAGTGGAGCGTAGGCCATCCACCGACAAGATGGACAGACCTTGTAAAGATCGCAATATTACACTAGGTAGACCGCTTGCAACTGGTTGCGGTAGAAAACTTTGAAAAAAATTTGATTAGCAGTGGACGTCCTTTGGTTGATAATGATGGTGATGATAGTGTTGAATTTAGTAATAAGCAACACAAAAGCGAATTTATATAGTGGTGTTCACCAACTAGCTCTACTACATGATTGATGATAAATAAGTCTGCTACTTAATAAGTATTCATGTAACAAACTTAAATTTATAACACAGAAGTAGTATCAACTATTGAGCACTATCAAATATTAAAGCATATGAACATAGCTGGTACTACTGGTATATGTGCTAACCTAAAAAAACACATCCATTCATATTACGAGATCTAAATAGAACACTAATAAGTGAATTGAATATACATTCTCACATAAAACAAAAATGTTTTCCATCAAACTAAACATAAACTAGTCATCAAACTTAATCGACTAAAAATACTACGTACATCTTTGACTATCTAAATTACACTAAATAATTACTACGTCATCAAAACTACGAACACCAAAATATTTAAATCAATAAACTATTCTCTAATGAAGCCCGCGCCATCGAAAAGGCATTAAGCGGCTGTAATTAAGAGGGTATGCGCGCCACGTATAAATTTGCATGCCCTGCGGTCAGCGCGCACTCACCGGGGTAGTGCAAGTTACAAGCTTTGCATCTAATGTTGGACATGTGTTGGACTAAAGTAGTAGCTTTTTTTTTCGACTGGAAAATGCTTTTCGCATACCCGCTGATCTCGGGGGAGACCAGGGGTTATGTGGGACTCCCCCACCCCGATAAGGGCGGGTATACCCACTAGAAACCAGTCGGTGTCCTCCTGTGCCATATAAGGGGGGGGTGCTGCGGGTTATCGCCCTGGGTATATCCCTAGGCATTCTTCCGCAGCCCCGCCTCTGGCTGTGGCTCGTTTGAAAGCACCACCCATCTTCAGGGGCAGATAGTAGCCCCCTGATCTCCAGTAGACGGCGTGCGGGACACGCACACCACCGTCACGGGCCTGTTGCAAAGAGCGGCCGACACCCCCGTGTCAGCCGCCTGAGACCCATTGATGTGACTAAAGTAGTAGCTATTGTAACACATCGTGTGCTTAAAGTCAGCAGCATTGAGAGGTGACACGCCACTGTCACAATAGCGAGGTATATCAATTGTACTCTCGTAGTACAACTGATGCACAACTAAGTGACGACTCAATAAGCGGAATTGAGGCCAAGAGAACCTTATACTTACCTCCTCTTGATCAAAGCGTGGCAAATTCAATTCGTATGGAAATTAGACTAAAGCCCTTGGCGGTGCGTAAAGAAATTACTTTTTTAATATGGATTTTGACATTTCTCGATACGCTTACGCAGTCGATAGTTTTTCGTGATTGGGGTACTGGACTTGTTTTTATGCAGTTGCATCGTGCATTGGTATCATTACTAGGAAAACAATATTAAGGAATCAACAATCTTATTAATATTATAAATGCGAAAGTTTGTAAGGATGGATAATGGATGTATGCTTGCTACTTCTTCACGTAAATTGGCTGCCTAAGCCACACGTGAGCAGATCAACGGCAATACCGGAGTGATAGACTGTCGCCGTGGCCGAAATCGACCGGGATTATATCATCATCATTATCATCATCATTACTTATTCAAGCAGAAACTACGCAATAGATTTTGATGAAACTTGACAGTAATTATACATAGAATAGAATACATAGCTCATACATAGAATAGGTTATAATTCATAACGATATTTTATTAAATCCGACTTTTCCGCAGGTGAAGACGCAGGGAACCGCTAATCATTTATAAACCCAGTAGTGTTTCAATGTATGCTGAGTACAGCATAGTTTCAGTGTACTGATACACGGGCTCATTATGTATTTACTCGTAAAAGAATATGTGCATCGGCCGGCGTAACAGCGACGTATAAATTTTCATACTCTGCGGTCAGTAGCACACTCGGTTGGTGTGGTCCAATTTATAAGTTGATGTTGCTATTGTTTTATAAATGCACTAGCTTTTGCCCGCGACTTCGTCCGCGTGGAATAGGATTTTTTAGATCATCAAAAGAGCTATTATTCTTTAATACATATTTTTTGTGTATCTTGAACCGTTTTCACGGCGCACGCAACGGAAGGCTTCAAAGATGAAATAATTTCTCCCGTTTTTTACACATTTACCACTATATCTTTGCTCCTATTGGTCAAAGCGTGATGTTATATAGCCTATAGCCTTCCTCGATAACTGGACTATCCAACACAAAAAGAATTATTCAATTCGAACCAGTAGTTTCGGAGATTAGCGCGTTCAAACAAACAAACAAACAAACTCTTCAGCTTTATAATATTAGTATAGATAAGTATGTGAGATTATTAGAATTTACGCATTTTATTAACGAAATACTAACTGTGTCACGTCAAAAATACAAATAAATGGTGGTAGGTATATTGAAAACATGCACACATAGTTTTGACGACATATGTACAGGTCTGAAAAGATATAAGTGAACAGGTCTATACCTAATTGTTAATAAAATGTTTAGTCAAAAGGAGAGTGGAATTTCTGGGCCCTCAATATAAGTAGTTGAAGATGGGATTCAAAAAAATAGTATTTTACTAAACCCTTAATTAATTGGCTCTCAGAATGTCTAAACCGACATAATTTTGTGTGAAGGTCTGCTACGTATTAAGCTATTAATTTTCACAGTTTTCATCTTATTACATCCCAGGTCCAAACTTATACGTAATCGTTTCGGTCTCCTTTAAAGACAATAAAAACAAGCTTAAATTAATGCTAAAGCTTTCACAATCTGACTACATTTAAGCCTAGAGCCTTTACGGAAAGAGACCTAGCTACAAAAGATTAAGTGGCCGTACAAAAAATGAGAAAAATTACAGAAATAAAGGCTCGAACACGTTTCTTATTCACCCCGTGCCATAATTTATCGTCATACAACGGCCATACACGCTCGATTGATTTATCCGAGTGCGGGCTACCATACTCTGATCTACAACCCTGGTGAGATTTGTACAGAGTAATCGTAGGTTTAGAGTAACTATGCACTAGCGGTCCCCCGCGACTACGTTCGCGCGTTTTGAGGTTGCGGGACTGTTACCATCACAGCGTAATGTTTTATTGTTTAAAGCCTTCCCCGAAAAATAAAAAAAACGGTCTAGTAATTCCTAAGATTAGTGCGTTCAAACAAACAAACGCCTCAGCTTTATAATATTACTATAGATATGCCTAAATGTCTAAGTGTCTTTGGCCAAGATTACACAAAGATAGTATGACGTGTTAATGAATGACTCCTTTGATGTTACTACAATTTCGTTTTTATATTTACTGACTCTGTCTTCGCATTCACGAAATACATGCTGGAGACTTGTGCATTTTAATCGTTACTTGACGCAGCTCGGCTCGCTGTACTGAGTGGCGATTCTTGAGTCAATCGAACTTTTCCCGTGTGGTTATTCGATTAAGACTTTTACCGTTTTACCTTCAAAATCAAGTAATATGCACACGTATAAAGCTACAGCACAAATAATATTGAAATTCATAGAAATCGTGACACTGATAAATGAAAAACTGCTCTTTCTTCAAAATTACATTGGTAAACTTTTATCGTATACACGAGAATTGTCCCCTGACCAGAAAATTTACCGTGTGGTAAGGTTTTACGTTACAATGAAATGTTGCAGGTCAAAACGCAAATGTTTATTCGAATGACTTCCTGTTGCTGCATCTGTATCATGGTTACTCTATGAACAGCTCAACTTGGCACCGAGGTGCGATTTGTACAACCTGCAACATAGACCCGAGCCAACGTTATGTGCACCTCATTGCACCTTCACTTGTATGCAACCCCTGCAAATATCGAAATCATCGGACCGTGACAGAAGAATTTTACGAAAAAAATATTAAGTAAGACTACACTTAAAGGAAAAAAACTCAGTTAATGTCTTTGATTTGCAGTATTTAACGTCTAAGGTGCCTAATAAATATTTTTCTACGTTCATTAGTGGATATTTGAGTACAAAATTATAGCACCGTTACTAGTATTGCTATTGTAAACATTGTGGGGCCTTTATTAAAATTGCAAAACACAATATAAATGAAGGCTTAAATTCTTCAGAATTGAAGGCATTGTAATAAATCTATTTCCCCTTACAGCTAAAGATCTAGTCGTATAATCAATTTATGTACCGCAATTATGAATTGATGTATCGCAATTATGAAGATGCTTTTAAAAAAAATAGTCCAGTCAACGAATCAAGGTTTATTATTTACATTATTAAAAAGGTGATCTAGAGTAGCAAAGAGAACGTGTGGTATGAAATTGTTGGTTGTTTCTTCATATCTATTACCTTACCGACAAACCGACAATGATCAAATTTCATAACCTTTTAGCGCAGTTCACACAATCGCACTGGTTCACAATACCACACTCAAGTTACCAGACTCACATTTTTCGCATCTGCTATGACATCGATGGAGGGTTACCATACCAGACCATAAGAAAAGCTAGAAGATTTGAATAAAATGTTACAGAAACTTAATGTTTTAGAAAAACTATGCAAAGTTACGCACCCATAGAAAGCCTCAGCTCGCCTCTTTATTATTTCAAATATAGTTTATTACTCAACTACGGCAAAGTTTTAAATTAAGACGATTTTTTTTCTTATAAAAAGATTAGAAGCTCTTTTGACGTTTCTTAGCAAGATGTCATATTCGCCAATTTTTTATTTATTTTTCTAGCCGTCAAGTTATTTTTAACGGGTGGCAACCCTACTTGCATTGGTGCACTCCATTCCATTTGCAGTATCTTCTCGGCTCGAGATTTGAAACGGTTATGGCTCACGACTGTCCTCGGTATAGATGTCTCCTCAATGTAGATATCGCCTCGTATAGATGATAATCTTGTTATCATTTTGCATGCGATGCGATCAGCTTTTGTTTTTATTTGAGATCGGTAAGACGATTATTGAAGGAAGAAAAACATTATTGTACCTTCATACATTGCAAATGGCTTATATGCTTCCATTTACTATATCGTGGAGTCAAGTAATACCTACAACTTTTTGGAAGATTTATTTAAATCTAATTTTGGGTTTCTTTAACGAACATTAAATTTCAGGATGAGATGCAGTTTTACAGTAATGCAGTTCTGCTTTACAGTCAAATTAGCAATTCGTATTGTAATTTCGCATTATATTGATACCTAGTATTATTATAATATACAATTAATATAACATCAAAATATTAATATGCATACCCACCATTGTAGTATATTATAATATAATTACATTGATAATATTCGTTTACATTGAGTGGGAATTGAACTGCCTGGAAATTGAATGGATTAAGTTGGATCGCAATACGCCCCCTGATATTGCCACGAATTATAAAAAGTATTGCCGTCACCAAAAACAGAATTTTCGGTTCTCCACTTTTGCCTCCGATCATATCTTTGTTCTAAAGAAATGCTCGTGATAGGTACAGTTATATCGGAATTACCGTAGTATGCCATAAGCGTAAATTCGCTAAAATTGCATTTCTATTGCATTGACGTCAATGCAATAGAAACCTTAGTTTTCATTTTTAATTCGGGGCGATCAATTAGTCAGTTGAGATTGGACCGTCGCTTGAACGCCGTTACTCTGTTACTCTGTAACATTATTTTTTTTGTGGGTTTTTTTAAATAAAATAATTTGGGTTTTAATAAAAGTGTTTTTTAAAAAGCCAATCCTGACCCACCCCGTAACAGTGGTGTCAGAAGTGGGATACCAGCAAATAAATCGTCTCGTTCCGCTGGTATCTCAAACGCGCGTTGCGACGAAACTCTGAAGAAGTTCCAGCCAGCTCAACTCCGGTGTAGCTCAGTGCAGCATGCCGACAAACTCTGTCCGTGTGGTCATCGTCACGACAGTAAGCCTTCCAACCGAAGCCTGCTGACGGGCCGCCCAAAGACGACCAACCAGGCGAGCCGTCCGAGCCGCCCTATCCAGCTCTTGCCGCCCGCCCTGTGCGTGCCGCCCCATCGCCATCGTCACCAGGAGAGTGACGTCCTGATCGCCGCTGCGCCCGTGGGCCTGCTACTTGGCCCCGTAACTGCAGTTTTCACCATCATCGCGCCACTCCGCGTCTCTGTTCTACGCTGTTCCTGATAGCCGCTCGTCCAGTCTGCGTAACCCGGTGCCAATGATGTCCTTCTTGTTCGCGATCCTGTTTACCCTGTAAGTGAAACATTTTATTAATTGTTATCGCTATTTCTTTTAATCCTAAATAATCGTGTTCGTAATATCATCGGTACTTACCTTACTATATTAAATCTAACTTCAACGAATTTTTTTTTACAAACATAAATAGGTAAATCTATTTCCTTAACTTACTTGTTTAATTTCTTACGTGAATTATCTTATAAAATTTCAAAATGACTGACAGTAAGCCAACTGATTCCAAAAGGAACGCTGTTACAGAAGTCCTCACTATAGAACCTTTTCCGATTCAAGTTTTATGCAACTTTATAAATCCCTACAAGGGTGAGCGTGAAACCCTCACAGCCTTTTTAACAAATTGCCAGAATGCCTTGGACCTGGCAACACCTAACCAAAAAGTAATATTATTTAAATATATAATTGCCAAATTAGAAGGCAAGGCACAAATAGCCTGTTCAAATAAAATTTTTGACAGTTTTGATTCCTTGAAAAGTTTCCTCAAACAAAATTTCGGAGAAAGAAAACATTATAATCACCTTTTACTTGATCTTCAATCATGCAAACAGCAGTCCAACGAGACGGTAGCTGATTTTGCCTTACGCATAGAAAGTTGCTTAACTGACCTTCAGTCAGAAATCCATAATTCAGACTCTCTTAAGAAAGATCTCTCAGGTCGAATAGCGATGACCGAAGATCTCGCGCTGTTTACCTTTAGCTTAGGCTTACATCCGCGTCTGAGTAACAATGTTAGGTGCAGAAACCCCAAAAACTTGAATGACGCTATTAACATTGCATTAGAAGAGGAGAAAATTCAGAACCTCTTATACAAAACTTCAAATATTAAGCCTAAATGTAGAATTTGTGGAAAGTCAGGTCATTCCGAATCTGATTGCCGAAACGATAAACGTATGGGCCAGCCACGTGCTTCTTTTCAAACTTTAAATCGACCTTCGAACTCGCAACAAATATCGAGCTCGACTTACTGTAGACACTGCAAAATTAAAGGTCACGATATTTCACAATGTCGAAAACGACAATATAATGAATCTAAAAATCCAAGTAATTCCAAGCCGGTTCACGTTTCTTATGATGAACCGCCGCCGTCGTCGGTATCATCGCCAACGCCGGATCAAATTTCTTGTGAATATGACGGCGAATCCGATTGTGATTTAAACTAGGTGGTCGGGTTACGAGTCAGTGCCGTCGTATTCCGATAAAATTAGGCACTAAGCCATTTATTAGAAACATGCATGAATGCCATTCTATTTTTAACAAAAACCACCTAATAAAACAACATCTATGATTGATCGTAATCGTTCAAACGCAGTTCAATCGACCCCTCAGGGATCTAATAAGTCATTGAGCATTAGCGTAAATAAGAAAACTCAGTCGACCCCTTCGGGATCTTCCAAGTCACTGAGATCCTCGAGCGAACAAACTCAGTCGACCCCTACGGGATCTGCCAAGTCACTGGGTCCTTCAAACAATCGAGCTCAGTCGACCCCGTTGGGATCTTCTAAGTCACTGAGTCCTAATAAACCTCAGTCGACCCCAATGGGATTCTCTACGTCACTGAGCTCCAATAAACCTCGGTCGACCCCTCTGGGATTTAATAACTCGCCGAGTCCCCTTAATGACAAATCTCAATCAATTCCTCCGGGAACTTCTAAGCCATTGAGTCTCGAAAACGAAAACTCTGATAGTACACTGATACATGAAGTTAATTCGTCCCTAAATAAGATATCTTTACCTCATATTTTCTTAAAGACTAAATACGCTCAAAAGCCACTTTGTTTTTTGATAGATACAGGTTCAACTGTCAGTATTCTTAAACTAACCAACCTCGATACTAGACCATCCTTATCAAGTGAGAAAATAATTCTAAAGGGTTTAAGTAATAATGATTCATCTTGCGAAACCCTAGGCTCTCTACAGTTAGAACTTCAATGTCAAACAAACAACTCGATCAATCCTGCTAAACTCACATTTAAATTCCATACTATTGATGAGAATGTTAACCTTAGATACGACGGAATTCTGGGCGGCGATCTTCTAAAAGAACTGGACGCTGACATCCAGTACTCCCAAAATTGCCTAATCATTCAAGGCCATTCACTTCCGTTTTATTTTAATCAACCTACTTACACCATTCCTGCACGTTCAGAAGCAATCATTGAATGCCCACTATCTAATCCGTCATCAGAATTATTAAATATTACTGAGGGTTTAATTCTCGATCACAAAATCTCAGACGGAGTTATCTTAGCTAACTGCATAGTATCAGTTAAACCTAATAAACGAGTAAATATCTCAGTTCTTAATACTACAAACTCTGAAGTCGTTATCAGAGATTATTTTGTCCATCTAGATCCTTTTGACAGTCAGCCGTCAATACCTCTTGAACATTCTCACAATATTCAACAACAGTATATATCTGTTCATAGGAACCAAAAGGTCCTTGATCTTATAAGAACTTCTCATCTCAATACTGAGGAAAAAGATGCACTTTTAGACTGTTGTTCTAAATACACAGATATATTTCATCTCGAAGGTGAACCACTATCATGTACTAACGCCATCGAGCATTCAATCAATACGAAAGATGCTGCTCCTATACATGTCAAATCATACCGATTCCCAGAATGTCATAAAAACGAAGTCGAAACCCAGATCAAACAGATGCTCGACCAAAAAATAATTCGTCCCTCAATTTCACCTTGGAGCGCCCCAGTATGGGTAGTCCCGAAAAAGCTAGATGCATCTGGTAAACAAAAGTGGAGGATAGTCATAGACTATCGGAAACTTAACGACGCAACAGTTACAGAGATTTACCCTCTTCCTTTAATAACTGACATCCTGGACCAACTAGGACACTCCAAATACTTCACTACCCTTGATTTAGCATCAGGGTTTCATCAATTAAAACTCAAGGCCGAAGACGCCCCAAACACAGGTTTCACCGTGATCACCAATGGTGATGCGTCCGGCCACTACGAATTCACTAGAATGCCATTTGGTCTTAAGAACGCACCATCAACCTTCCAAAAATTAATGAACACAGTGCTATCTGGCCTTCAAGGTCTTCATTGCTATGTTTATCTTGATGACTGCATCCTGTATGGTCCTGATCTGAATTCTATGATAAATAAACTCAACCTTGTTTTCGACAGACTTCGTAAATTCAACCTCAAATTACAGCCAGATAAATGCGAGTTCTTGCGACGTGAGGTCGCCTACTTAGGGCACATAATAACTGATAAAGGTGTGTCTCCTAATCCTGAAAAGATCAGAGCAGTGACTGAATTTCCAACTCCTAAAAACCCAAAGGACATTAAATCATTCCTAGGACTAGTCGGATACTATCGACGTTTTATTGAAAACTTCTCTAAACTAACAAAACCTTTAACTTCACTCCTTAAAAAGGATGCTGTATTCCAATGGTCCCATGATCAAGAGCAATCTTTCAATCTGCTAAAGGAGAAATTAACCTCTGCCCCTCTTCTGCAATATCCGGATTTTAGCCAACCTTTCCTTTTAACAACTGACGCCTCAAATTATGCAGTAGGCGCTATTTTGTCTCAAGGCGAAATAGGAAAAGATAAGCCCATAGCATACGCATCACGCACTCTTAACAAAGCCGAGGGTAATTATTCTACAATCGAGAAAGAGCTTCTAGCTATCCTGTTTGGTGTAAAAACCTTCCGTCCTTACCTTTACGGTCGCAAATTCCGCATCGTTACCGATCATAGACCTCTAGTATGGCTATTCAATGTCAAAGATCCTGGATCCCGACTCATCAGATGGCGTCTCAAATTAGAAGAGTACGATTACGAGATAGTTTACAAACAAGGCAAACTTAATTCCAACGCTGATGCGCTATCTCGTTTCCCTATTAACACTCTAGATTCAGATTCATTATTATGTAATCCAACACAAACCATTCATAACAATGACTCAGACAACTCACTTTCACTATCTGAGACATACGAGCAATACCTAAAAGTATCTAAACAAACAGGTGCTTCTTACGACACTGTAATTCAAGAGCACAATGAATCCTTACTCAAGGCCAAATGTTGTCTTATCGCATACCCTACGTCAGTAGACCTTGATGAGTCAGTTCCCTACTGCTTAGACATCATAAACTTGTCTACAAGCGATCCAGACATTCGCGAGCTAGAACGCGAACTACACACTTACTATTCGACCTCTAACGATAAACACGTCTATACTCATCTGTTTCTGAGAGCAAATCATTTTGATGAAATGACGTATTCAGATATTTTTAACATACTCCGAGAATATCGAGACATGATCAAATATTGGTACATGGAAGAAAAAGAATTTGCTATATCGGATTTTAATGATCCTTTCAGTAAATTATCCTTTTCTAAAATTTATAACATCATATCCTTTCTCTTTCACAATACTGGAATTAAAGTCAATATTTACCACAATTCTATTAAATATCCTACTCCAGACGAAGTCAAGCAAATCCTTAAAGATAATCATGACTCCCCTTCAGCTGGTCATCCCGGAATCTCCCGTATGTTAGATAGGATCAGGTCTCAGTTCTGGTGGAAGAATATGCGACAAGACATTGAAGATTACGTTAAGAACTGCCGGTCTTGTCAAATTAACAAACCTTTAAGATTGACAAACCGAGCTCCAATGATAGTAACTTCTACCGCTACTCGTCCCAATGAAAAGTTATTCTTAGATCTCGTCGGTCCTCTACCTGAAACATATGAATATAAATATAAATTTATACTTACCTTACAAGATGACTTAACCAAATACTCACAGGCCTATCCGATGCAAACGTGTTCCGCAGAAGAAACAGCTAGATCATTTGTTAATTATATTTCACACGTAGGTATCCCTAAAATGATAGTAACCGATCAAGGAACCAATTTTTGTTCAGAAGTGTTTACACAGTTAGAAAAATTATTCGGCATTAAACACATATTTGCATCTCCCTATCACCCTCAAACCTGTGGCGCCCTGGAGCGGAGCCACTCTACCCTCAAAGAGTACTTAAGATCATACATAGGAGAAAATCAACATACTTGGGATCTCTACATCCCCAGTGCGATGATCGCTTACAATTCTAACGTGCACAGCACAACAGGGTTTTCACCCTTAGAACTACTATTTGGTTATAAACCATACATCCCTAGTAGCATAGACGCTCTGGATAATAATACCTATACTGATTATATTCGCGCTCTTAACCATCGACTTTATTATTGCCGCCTTAAGGCTCTCGAAAACATTCAATCGTCTAAAGAGAAATCTAAGACGTATTACGATGCGCGAACTAAACCAATTAAATACAATGTTGGTGACATGGTATATATTCGTTGTCACCACAAGCAAAATAAAGCCTTATCTCCCGTATGGAAAGGGCCATTTAAGATAGTTAAGTTAAACGGCAATCATACCGTCACCGTTTTAGTTAATCGTAAGCACATACGTCACCATTATGACGAGATAAAGCTCGCCGCAGATCACACCTCGTCATAGTTTGTTAGTAAACAATCGACCTACCTCAACAATATCGTTCTCTTGCAGGTCAGTACTATACAGCCGTTGGTCACATGCGACCATGTCACAACTATCGCGTCCAGTCCAGGCTTGTATTACGACAGACTTTTAGATGCTAAGTTTACCAACAGCGACTGGAAAATAGTAACATACATTGACATAGGTCACATTAGCCCTAACCTAGATAAAGTAGAATTTTTATTTGAGAGAATCAACTCATTTTGTAACTCTTTTAAATCTTCCAAGATTTCATCTGATTGCAGTAATTCACTATCAGCCCTGAAAACTCAACATCTTAACAATGTGAATAAATTCTCATCTGTATCATATTTGATCTCCGATGATAAGCCTAAATCACGTGTAAAAAGGGGTCTAATCGATTTTGGCGGATCACTTCTTAAGACCTTTTTCGGTACATTAGATTCGGAAGATGCAATTAAATTCTCCCAAGCAATAGACGAAGTACAGTCGGATGAAAATAAATTAGCACATCTCATGAAAGATAATATCCATGTTATAAAATCAACCATAAAATCTTTTAACAACTCCATTTCGAAAGTTAATGAAAATCAACATCACCTCATGGAAAATATTGAGATAATTCATAATATCTTAGATAGCATTTCAAAGATAAGTGATAAGATAGAAATAAAAACACAAATAAACTCCTTACTTAATTCATTACAGTCAATAATCTTAACTTTGTCCTTTGATATTGACGATGTTAATAACGCTATTCTATTTGCGAAAATGAATATTCTGCACCCGACAGTACTCAATCCGTATCAGCTGTATAGCGAGTTAGATAAACACAGGAACAGCCTGCCAAAGCATTCTGAGCTCCCAGTGTCATTGACTTTGCAAAATGTCCATGAACTAATAGACATATCAGAATTAGTCTGTTACTACCATCTCAATAAAATTATCATTATTGTCAGCATCCCATTAGTTTTGCCACAAACATATAATTTGTATAATATAATACCGTTACCTGTACCGTATGATATATCGAAACCAGACACTTTTGCACTCATCGAGCCAAATACCAACTATTTAGCGATAACTGTTGATCATATGTTTTACTCACAGATCAAAACGCTAAGTGAGTGTAAAGTGATCAGTGAGAAGTGTTACATCTGCAAATTGGTGAACGTTTACTCGACAATAGCGAGTCCCGCGTGTGAGACGATTATTTTAACGGAAGTAGTTAATAAGTTACCAGATAGTTGTAACGTTAAGTTACTACATGGATCAGTAGACGTTTTTCATAGGTTAAGTAATAATAGATGGATATTTGTTCAATCAGACCCTGGCAAGTGTCACATAACGTGTAATAATAATCAACTTGAAAGTTCAGATGTAATTTTGTTTGGAACTGGAATCTTGACACTTCCAAAAGAATGTACAGCATTCTATAAAACCTTGCAGTTTATCCCTGATGGTATAATTATCAAAAGAAATGTATCAAATATCATTTCAGATTTTAATATTGTACTTGACGACTGTTGCGAAAAAACTAAGCACAATAAATCTATAACAAATTTACCATTTTCTAAATTAGATAATCTTAATAGTCTAGACTCATTACTGCAAGCCAGCATTCATCTCGACAGTCTTGAACGAGAACTAAACCGCCTCGAAAGTCCTTCTCACTTTGAAAAATTTGGAGTTCATTATCTTTCAACTAGTTATTTCGTTTGTGCAATCTTGCTTATTTATATAATTTATAAAAATAGGAAAATGTTTTGTAAGAGAAGGCAGAACTCATGTTGTATACAAATCTTTAACCAGTGTAATAACAAAAAATCTGTGAGAAACTCTCAAAGTATACGAGATGTTGAAAACGAGTTACCATCCTCATCTTCAGATGTTGAACCGGAGATGAAATGCACACCAACTCCCATAAGGAGAAACATTATAATTTCAAATTAGAGTCATTACTCAAACCTGCATCCATGTAGATAGTTTATAAGTAATTATAATATAATAAGATTGGTAGAAATAGCACCAGGTAATAAGTCCAATCACTCAGTCTTTCTCTATTATTAAATACTAGCGGCCCGCCCGCGACTTCGTACGCGCGTTTTAGTTTTACTCCGTTCCCATAGATCGTAGCGAGAATATTTATAAGCCTCTAAGCATTAAACTAAATAGCCTTCCCCGATAAATTCACTATTTAACAATATATCTAATCTAACATATTTTATAACCGGACCAATAGTTCCTGTGATTAGCGCCTTCAACCAAACAAACAATATCATCAGTTTTTAAATATATATAGACAAATAATATATTTTGTGTAGACTCAACACGTAGCCCGGTCTTTAATCTGGTCAAACTTACACGGGGATATTATCTTTTTATTTTACAACGTAATTGAAATACTTTACGCCTTTCGTCAATCGTATATTTCTTTCGGATGCTAAAAAGACCAGGGCCCCTATTTTTGAGTCACTCGCTTGGATATGGCGTGTGATTTTCGTTCGAAAACACATTAAAAATCAACGGAAACTCATAAAATTTTTCAAATCATTTTTGTGTAGATTATAACTGGTTTTCATTTCAAAATTCGACTTTCATCATTGAATATCACTCGCCATCTTAAGTTTTATTATTGGTTTGGAACATAGAATTATTATCCCTTTCGGAATAGAACGACAAAAGCGAGATGTCAGTAGGATAAAGCTGTGCGATAAAAGAGATGCGAGATATGATGCAGCAAAACCATTTTTGACGGCTGTCAAACAGTTAGGAGCCCCAAAGAGCCTCGCTGAAAATTTCTTTCATGTGATATCAATAATTCTAGTAAGTAATCACCATATACAACCTTTCTCTATGGTATTCACAAAGTTTATAAATGTGACGGAAAACCATAGAGAAGAATAGACTACTCAAATGTCAAAACCAGGCGTAAATAAATTGTCAATTTTGTCAAAATAAACAAAATAGTGATGTCCTGCTTATTGCACGAAGTTTTTTGATATTGATATCCGGACTGCTTTGCAAAAACATTTTAGTTGATATTTTTTTCTTGGTTTCGTCTTTGCGTTGACCTATTGTCGTAAAAGTATTCACCACTAAATTAAAACCAATGTAAACTTCTATTTGTAATCAATAAAATCGGCTAGACCACTTTACCATACAAATTACCTAAAACATCAAATAATTAAATTTGCCTTTTGCTAAATTACTCTTTTTAAGCAGCAAGTTGTAAACATTGATCAAGTAAGTGCATTTAGTTAAATCCTAGCTATTCCGCTTCATTTATAAATTGAAATGATCGGAAACAAAAATTATGCATTATTATTCATTTCATCTCAATAAAACATGAAAACATAGGGATATACTTCAAATCTAAGCCTTCTCCTCCGCCACGGCTAAGATGACCCTCAGATCAAGATATCGATATCGATAAACAAAACATTACACATCACCGCACTATTTTATAGTATAAAATAAATAAGTTTTAAAACATTTAACTTGATGCTATTTGGTATAAGAAACGCTGCTACCTACTATAAATTAAGTTTCAATAAACTACTTACCGAACTTCATTTCATCATTGAAAACCCGTGACAAAATAAGTAATGTATTGTAGAGTCCTTTCGTTTGACCTCATCACACATATCTCACATTGTCTCTAGCTATTTATTATTAACAAACATGAATACAGATTTGCACAGTAATTACAAGAATATTATTATGATAGTATTTTTCATTAACTTTATTGGAAAACACCATTGAAAACATAAATAATATCCAAGTGTACCGCATTGACGTTTTGTGACTTTGAATTTGACAACTGAGTGATAGAGACAGTAGTGGATGTGAGTGAGATGAAAGTAAATAAAATAAAAAGCACCGAAAAGTATTGTTATCTATTTTGTAGAAAATCATCCCCAAAATAACTTTCTAGCCCTTTTTAACCCCGTTACAAGATAAATTTCAATAAAATTTGATACACATTTTTCGTTAATATTTTTAAAGAATGTTTATGCAAAATTTGAAGTAGATCAGACCAAGGAATCACATTTTCCCATACAAATTTTGCACCCCTTTTTCAACCCCTTAGGGGTGAAATTTCAGAAAATCCCTTCTTATCGGATCCCTTTGTCATACCAAGAACACACCCTCCAAGTTTCAGGTCTCTACGATCAGCGGTTTAGGCTGTGCGTTGATCCGTCAGTCAGTCATTCAGGACAAAGCCTTTTATATGTATATCACATCTACTACCGTCCCTCTCGCTCAGTTGTCAAATTCAAAGTCACGAAACGTCAATGCGGTACATATTATTTGTGTTTTCAATCGTGTTTTCCAATAAATTTAAAGAAAATTACTCTCTCTAAATAATATTCTTGTAATTAATGTGCAAATCTGGTCGTGTTTGTTACCGCATTGACGTTTTGTGACTTTGAATTTGACAACTGAGTGATAGAGACAGTAGTGGATGTGAGTGAGATGAAAGTAAATAAAATAAAAAGCACCGAAAAGTATTGTTATCTATTTTGTAGAAAATCATCCCCAAAATAACTTTCTAGCCCTTTTTAACCCCGTTACAAGATAAATTTCAATAAAATTTGATACACATTTTTCGTTAATATTTTTAAAGAATGTTTATGCAAAATTTGAAGTAGATCAGACCAAGGAATCACATTTTCCCATACAAATTTTGCACCCCTTTTTCAACCCCTTAGGGGTGAAATTTCAGAAAATCCCTTCTTATCGGATCCCTTTGTCATACCAAGAACACACCCTCCAAGTTTCAGGTCTCTACGATCAGCGGTTTAGGCTGTGCGTTGATCCGTCAGTCAGTCATTCAGGACAAAGCCTTTTATATGTATAGATTAATATTCTTTTGTATAACGAAAAATTAATAATACCCGGTGCTACAGCTACACACGTGCTAATCAAAGATGGTCCAAACTCTCAATCTCTCATCTCTTGAGATGTGATGAGAGATCCGGGGGGGTTGTTATATCGGAATTACCGTAGTATGCCATAAGCGTAAATTCGCTAAAATTGCATTTCTATTGCATTGACGTCAATGCAATAGAAACCTTAGTTTTCATTTTTAATTCGGGGCGATCAATTAGTCAGTTGAGATTGGACCGTCGCTTGAACGCCGTTACTCTGTTACTCTGTAACATTATTTTTTTTGTGGGTTTTTTTAAATAAAATAATTTGGGTTTTAATAAAAGTGTTTTTTAAAAAGCCAATCCTGACCCACCCCGTAACAGTACCCACACTTCAGAGGCAATGGCGCGTTCAGACATGAACCCGTAAGTTCTGAAGCCTGTCACATAAAAACCACCCGTCTGGAAGTTAGAGATACGGAAGGAAGGAATACTTGGATATACATATAGATATAGTACAGCAATTAATATAACCAGTTACAGTTAAAAGTTTTTTTTGGGAAAGCATGTCGTTTAGGAAAGAAATATATTTTATCGACGCGATAAAAGGGAACGAAGCGTGCATGTTAGGCCTACTGATATCTCATTTATGATTTAAAACTAATAATTCTTTTTCAGATATTGGTTTTTTATTTAAGTTATTAAAAATCTGATAAGGTACATCTTGAAGCCCAAGGACTCATTCAAAATTAGTGACGAAAACAACTCGTAAACTTATGGATTGGCTGTAAACTTTTAATTAAGTGACGGGCGACTTTCTAAACGGCTTGGAAAATGTTGTGCTTATTACCAAATTTGATCGCGTTCGTATTACCATCTCGTTACTATAGGTAGACCGCGAGACTTCGCCTGCGGGGTACAGGGGCGCAGGGGGGCGAGAGCGGGTAGCGTAAGCGGCCCGCGCACCTCTCACGCAAAACCGCTCTCGTCTCCCCTCGCTCCCCAGTACCCCGCAGACGAGGTCTCAATGAAGCGGTTTACCTATAACCTGTATTACTGACCTTATGATAGTATTTTTTAAGAGCTCCCAAGAGCACTTACTTACTACTCGTAGGTAATAATGACTAATTCATCTTAAAAATATAAACGCAAAACTTTGTGAGGATAGATGTATGTTTGTTACTCCTTCACGCCTAAAGTACTGGATATATTTTGATAAAATAACAATAAAATAGCCCACACATCAGAATAATAACACATAGGCTATTTCATGGTGTTTGGTTTAGATCCGACATTTACGCCGGTGAATCCTCGGGAAATCACTAGTAAGCAAAAAAGGGATCGTAGGTACGGCCGGCGCAGTGTGCAGTCGAAATATAGTCGATTTGCAGTCGTCATGGCAGCTAGCCAACAATGCGTCGTCCTCAAGCGCCAATCTTGTGTGGACCGCGAAATTAAGACGTCGCCTGCGGGGTACAGGGGCGCGCGGGGAGGCGAGAGCGAGTTGCGTGAGGGGTGCGGGCGGCGCGGATACACCTGCCCTGCCTGGTGCGCTAGCTATTTTACTTGCAAGCTTTTAAATCGCTCACTGTGGCTATGACACACTCAGATTGTACTAGTCACATTGAAATCGCTTTCAGGTTACATAATGAGAGTGGAGTTGTAAAGTTTTAACGACTGTAAACGAAGGCGATTTGCTTAGCGACTTCTGATAGATTCTGGATTGTATTTTTTTTTGTTCCGAATCGATTTATTCGTTGACACTGTGTAAGAGCTGGGTGTTGAGGTACTTTAAACGGGCCAGTTTGACATCTATAGAGCTATCGAATAAATATCG
The DNA here is from genome assembly GCA_963584085.1 of Pyrausta aurata. Classification (NCBI taxonomy): domain Eukaryota; kingdom Metazoa; phylum Arthropoda; class Insecta; order Lepidoptera; family Crambidae; genus Pyrausta; species Pyrausta aurata. The sequence continues at coordinate 10,062,635 of OY757266.1, forward strand.
TATCCTTTAAAGGGCATTTAAACTTATATAAACTTACATTACTGCAAACACGCTTATGTAAACAATAAACGATGATCTAGCTAGAGCAAAGTAAACAAAAAAATTTAGATTATTATTAAATAATTAAGCTACTGCGCAGTAAATAAGTACCTAACTCAGCATCTATTATGAGTTATACCATCTAGTTTTAACGGTTTGTTCGTGGCTACAAATGTCAACTTAAGGCTTAGGAAAATCAAATAAAGGTTGGATATTCTTTGAATAAAGTCCAAAAACCGAAAAAAGCGGGCAAAGATGCCCAGTTTCACGGTACAAGTATGAATGTGAAAACATCGACACCGAGTGTATAATTTTTATCGTTTCTAAATAGACGAAAAATAACTTTATGCTTTAGGGTATTCTCTCCCAGTCGGCCGCTTGGAAACGCAAAAAGTTTTATTCACTAGCGGAACATTCACAATAACTAAAAGTAAATAAGACTTAATCATTCGCCGTCATCTAATTTTATCGAATATCGCATTTATATGCAGGCAGATGTAATTCAAAAGATTGCACAAAACCCATTTCTTGTTCATTTCTCTCAACCATAAACGTCAACTTAAGTTATGGTTCCGCTAAAAGCAGTTAGTCAGTGCAAGGCAAAACGCTTGATAGAGCAGCGGGATATACAGGCTGTCTCATTAAATTGTCGTCGAAATTATAATCATCTGTGATTCAACATTTTTTTTCGATTTGGCCATGACATAAATTTTAAGATTGAGCTGACTTACTCATATTATAAATGCGAAAGTGTGTTTGTAACATTTTCACCCTAAAATATAGATAGGCGTAGAATATTGAAAGTATATTAAGTATGTTAGTGAGTAGTATGTAAATAATATTTTTGGATTTTTGCTTTAATATAATATGATTAAAAGTCTGTTCCAAAAACGATATTTTATGAATGATAAAAATGACTACGATCATGACTTTAAAAACCTTGTGTTCCATCCATGTTACTATACCTATTGAATTTACTAAAGTTTAGAGAATTTAAAAATGCAACAGCCTGTATACCGTGCATACTTCACCCGTTGAGATTTTAGGTGCACGGTTATTCTGCACGTTGATGTATTACCTAGACTAAAATCTGGCTGAGAACTGGTGAGGAAATTCTTAGCATATTATGTTTAGGAAATACCTTGGATTTTGTTCCTTAATATTTTCGCTCGCAAAACGTAGTGGAGGATCGATAGTCCATGCTAGAGATTATGATATAAGCTTCATTTTTTCCACATCTTTGAGCTTTACTTACGTATACCTTATTAAGTAGTATTAGCTTTTGCCCGCGACTTCGTTCGCGTGGACTTCAGGTTCGTCCCGTCTAGTAGCGCAAAAAATGTGTTTTTTACGACCTCACATTAAAAACCTCAAAAATTGTAGCCTATATGTTATTCTGATGTATAAGCTATATTGTGGTAAAGTTTCATTCAAATCCATTCAGTAGTTTTTACGTGAAAGAGTAACAAACATCCATACATCCATACATCCATACATCCATACATCCATACATCCATACATCCATACATCCATACATCCATACATCCATACTTACAAACTTTCGCCTTTATAATAGTAGTAGGATATACTAGAGGTGTAATTGCAACAAAATGAAATAAGCGCTTTTGGCAACAAGACCCCCTGTTTTGTATAGTTTCTGTAAAATGGTATGTAGATCATTGCCATTTCTTCTAGATTAACACGTTTCAGGGCACTACTCCAGACACAAAAGATGTTTTATTGTGTTCACATCTATAGGCGTTCACTGTCTCGGAACGTGTTAAGATGTACCTATTCCTAAAAAAGACTGACTACTAAAAATACATTAATGACTACTATAATCTATACTAATATTATAAAGCTGAAGAGTTTGTTTGTTTGTTTGTTTGTTTGAACGCGCTAATCTCCGAAACTACTGGTTCGAATTGAATAATTCTTTTTGTGTTGGATAGTCCAGTTATCGAGGAAGGCTATAGGCTATATAACATTACGCTACGACCAATAGGAGCAAAGATATAGTGGTAAATGTGTAAAAAACGGGAGAAAGAAGTCACTATTCCACGCGGACGAAGTCGCGAGCAAAAGCTAGTGAACAATATAAAATCACAAAAACAAAACTTTATCTCAAAACTGGGCAACTATTACTGGTGGCAATGAAAAATGGATCAGCGATCTATCATAAACTCTTTTCAAAGGATCCGGCGCAAAAACTTACCAGCTACGTGAATAATGTCACGCGAAATTAAATCTTATAGGCTAGGGCACTGGGTTCCAATAGTTCAAAATGATATCTTTGCATTCCCGTCGGAACAGATATGACCTACTCTGTCTTCCCAAAATAGTGCATTCGGCTATTAGTCTTCACTCAACTTCAACACCTGGTACAGATCTCGAAACCCGAACATATTTGCGCTTCAGGTTTATAGGAACAACACCTCATTTTTCAATCCCATAGTAAGGATGTGTCGTTCATACAACGAAATGGCTCGCAGTGGTAGAGACATCGATCTTTTTAACGGCAACTTTCGAGCTGTCAGCGATATTTTTAAATATAAATGAGCGTTTTCGACCCCGTCCTTCAATATAATTGTTTAATGTATTCATAATTTTATTTTATGTTAAGATAATATTATTTTATAGTGTTGCATTATTTTATTTAATATTAAGCATGCTGTGTACGCTAATTTTGGATCTTTGTCTTGTTAAATAATGTTGTTATTGATTTGTGGTTCTGTAATGACAACGATCTGTTTGTGTACCAATATTTAAATAAATAAATAAATAGTTCGGGAATTGATAACTTGATAGACTGCTCGTGACAACAAGACAAGCACGCGGAAAGCTTTTTTTATACACCTACTGTCTTGGTTTCGACCTAAGTAATTTTTTTCTTTGTGGTATGAATACAAGACAACGATAATGACGGAGGCGTATAAATACTTAAATACATATAAACATCCATGACTTAGGAACAATAGTTCGTGCTCATCACATAAACATTTGCCCCTAGCGGGATCCAAACCAGCGACCGCCGCCAGGAGTAAATATCACTTGCCGATTTCAATAGACTACCAACATCTAAGTGGCCACGTGGTACATAAAGCATTCGCTCGGATAACTAGATGATCTTGAAGTTTGAGGAACTTAAAAATACTTCTTTTTATAAAGATTGTAAAATCTAAACCTATCCTATTCCTATCTAGGAGTAGGTTAGGTTTAGAAAAAATAGTTACAAATACATGTTGTTATTGTTGTTCGGAATTCTCATCACATTGACTATTATATTTGTGTATTAATTTATGTAGGTATATTTATGTTCAACTCACTTGTTTTTTTTATGATTTAGTATAATAGTATGTAAGTTTATTCTTCAGTGTAGACGTGATGTTGGCGCCATTTTCCGTGTACCTCACTCAGCAAGGGTCCACTGAAAACCAGCGCCAGGGCCTCCCGGGGACCTGGCTTATGCTGAGTGTGGTCCTCTTGATTTGGACATCACCGACACACGGCACACCGTGGCACGCACTGCATGGTTGTTTTTTTGTCTGTTTTTGTTTTTTGATTGTTTTTTTTTGTTGTTTTGTAATATGTTAATTTGTCATGTGATTGTGTATCTTTTTTTTTGTGAACTCGTTCAAATTTCAAAATTGTGTGTGTGTTTGTGATGTCCTAAATTAATAAATTCATTTTCTTTCTTTTCTTTCTTTCTTTCTTACATCTTCAACCTCAATATCCACAAGATTTTTGAATAAAAATAATTTTGTTATCACGCGATGCCGGCATAAAAAGCGCACCTTATCCCCTAGACTAAAGGGCTATAAAGAACAGATGACGAGGCACACTCGGCGACAACTTTCGGTTTGGAGACGAGAACCATCCAGCCGGAATGCCGAATCCATGATAACTGCAAGCTCTTGAGTTATCATAAAGATATTAGAAGCACTTGGTGATTATGGGAAATTATGGAGATCTTTACGAGCCCAGCAGGGAATTATTCCTTGCATTGCATACCATGCCCGTACTTGGAACGAGTCAGGCAAAAAAATATTATTTGTATTGAAAACTATGATACTATAGTTTATTTTTGTTTTTATAGTGTTTTGTCACCATACAAACTTAATAATATAAATTGCACTTGTAAAAAGACAACTGTGAACCTGTAAACAATGATACTGTTCCCACTAGACCGTACCGTCACCGATAAATGCTGTCGCGCGTCATGCACGGAGCATATAAGCACCGGCAAAATACGCTCTCGCTCTTTCTCCTTATAACGGTGAAACATAACGCTGTACCTATATCCATTTAGCGTATCGGGTTGCTTATCGTGTCTGATACGCTTCTAGGAGGAACACGGTCATGTATGGTATGGTACGGTTTAGTGGGCCCAGACCTTAATGAGCAAAACAAACAAAGTTACTCCTTATGTAGGTCACGAGGTCATATGTTCTTTTTTTTTAGCACGATGAAATCAGAAGTTTTAAGAACATGATTCAGTTTACCTTAGTCAGTAATAATTCCATGTAATCTAGGTAAATGGTGAGTAGTTTACTAGTTTAACTTATTAGGTACCTAATAACTGTAATTGGATGTAATTGTTAATCTCCTATAAAGTTTTCATTCCCTTTAACCTTTTAACATCAATTTTCCAAATATCAGAACATTAAGCCGTATCTCAGTAAATAAGTTCTATCATTCTGAAAGCGTGTATTCCAGCTAAACTAAACATTAATTGCCTGGCTTGTGCCTAGGTATGTGTTGATGAACAAGCGTTTCAAAGGCTGCTTGTCAGCCGTTAATTAAAGAGAATATGTGAATTCTCTACGTGTGCTGTTTGAAGACTAAACTGCAAGATTCCCTCGTGGAATTGACAGGGTATTTGTTACTAGAATGACTTACGCTGAACTCGAAATTACCATTTATTTATAAACTAACAGAAAAAACAAAGGTAAGAACTTGCGTAGTGCCTGCCAAAGTAGTTTTTATACTTGCACCAATTTTTGTGATGCATAAAGACAAAAATTAAATGTCTGACACATTATTATGCTGTAAAGCATTCGAAACGTCAGGCTTTCAGTTAGTTAAAATAAATGTTCGCGAAATCAAACCATAAATTGTTTTAATCAATGTAGATTCGCGAAAACTTCAGAACCAAATACAAAACTTAAACTCCCGCCACACTATAACTGCTACGAACCACTAAAGACTGCCCCGTAGTCACTTGACTACGAGAGTTATTATTACGCATGGAAGTGCCTCCAATTATTCGTAGCAAGGTGCTACAATAGCTGTTTGTCGTTAGTTTGAAAGTCCACGAATCGATTTTGATGACTTTAGCCATTAGATTTTAATAACGGCTATCCCTGATTATCTGCCTGCAGATCTCTGTGGTGGTTGGCAGTGGTGTCCGTGTATTTAGTTTACTTAATTGTTTCTTAAAACTGAATTAATGAAATATCACGAAAATTTCTTCTGCGTACCAATCACTGCTAGGAGCCGCAATTGCCGAAAATTGGTATCGTTTATATTTATTAGTTGGTTGGCAATAACGCAAGTTTCTAGTATGAGATTTTAATCTTTCGCGTTGCATTACAATGAGAATTAGACATAACGAGTCTAAACACGAAATATTAATATGAGTAAATGCTACTCATATTAATATTTCGTGTTTAGACCCGTCATATCTAATTCTTAAAGTTTCTAGTAGTTGATTGTCCCTAGAAGCAGTCTCAAGATGCTCTTCTCTATAACTACAGTTACAGTAGATAGATACTAGTCAACTAAGCTACCTTATCTCGCAGCATGTCGCGCACCCTGGTGGCCTGGTGGCGGCTGCGGTGCAGTTCCAGCTGCAGCTCAAGGCATCGCTCCTGCCAGTTCACGGCCGCCAAGTCAGCTGAGGGCAAGTACTCCAAGCCATCAAGTCGAGAGGGGTGCGCGATCGGCCTGTGGAAAAAAAACAAAAAAATAATCAAAATCTTTATTTTCATTTAGGTCATGAAATGACACTTATGTACGTCAAATAAACAGTGAAAAAAATAAAAATAAATGTGCCCTAAAAGGGCTGAAACATGTCTCCTTATCATGTCTCCTAATCAATTATATAATTATCTCGTCACCAAAACTAATTGTTTTTGTTAAGTGCATTTTCAATGAATGAAGCCTAGCTGCTCCCATTTCCCAAAATCGAATTGCTTAGCTAACGAATCAGCTAACAATATTCATTAATGTTTGTAGCTGGAATTTTTGACGTTTTCGTCAGGACACTGATTCCAGATCAAAGACCAAAGGTATTGAATATTGACACTGTATATGGTGTTGACATGATCAAATTTCTATTTTTTTATATACACCGTGCTTTTTTAACCGTCTTACAACCGAAGGCCACTTAAAGTATCCAATTACTACATGTCATTCGTTAAATAAAATTTGGTTATTATTAAGATTTCAAAGCCTAAGACATTAAAGAAGATATCAGCACAATTTAGTACGAAACATCCTGTAACGAGCACTACGCGCGGGTCATTCACTCGGCTGTCAAGCCCTACTGACCTTATTTTACGCTCGAATAGAAAGGGGCGAGGCGGTGGGCGTCACAAAGGATTGCGCTAGCGCATGATTGGTTAGAGATCCACGTGGACTGTCTTAGATTGGCTACGGTGCGGAACGCGTGGAGGCGGCAAGGTCAAGGAATGCATTGTTGAAAACGTAAATATTATGAACAGGATGATACATTACGTAACATTACTATTAGATATTTTTTACACCAAAATTATGTGGAGTGTAATAAAAAAAATAACATGTCCTAGAGGTTTATTAAGATGGTTACATTACGTGGGCTTCGGGTGTAAGACGGTTAAAAAAGCACGGTGTATATAAACCATAACATCCCAAGCGAGTCTTTTTCATGAGTAACGATTATTAGTATTTCGTTGAAATACAAGTATGTAATTGGTTTCAAATTCTTTCTTGGTAAAAATATTATGATTTTAATCAGTGGATTCTATCAAAGGATTCCATTGAATGAAATTCCTTAAAAGTAATTTTACATTTAACTTATACCTATCTTGATAGAAAATTCCACGGAGTCCGTTGACTCCCAGTGCAATAAGCGTTCGTTCCACCAAACCAAACACAATTAACTATGTCAATATTGTACCTTAATCTTCGTTTTTTCGTTATTTCATACGATAAAGGGTGGTTCACCTGAGCCACAGAATATATAATAGGACTCCTGAGCTTTAATTTGAGAAAAACTACAATGTCGAGGCAAATACTACAGTTCATAATGTCAGAAGCAAACAGCGGGTTTCTTAATCAAATAACAAGGTGCTGACTCTAGAATACTTATTAATAATATGCGCCAGACAACATACCAATTGTCTTGGTTTCGAATTAAGGTATGTTCATACTTGTGTTACTAATATCAGACAAAGATTATGACGAGGGCGTCTCCTAGTATTACTCAAATACATATTAAATGTTCGTGATCATCACACAAACATTTGCCCCTATAATATCTAATAATGAACTACATTCAGTATTCAATGCCCCATTCTATTAAGTAAACTTCCAATAAACACAGCAAGTGCTATGATTTTAACGGGTAAGACTGACATCTTAAAAACAGAAAAATTGCGCGTTAACCTTTCCATTATCAACTCATGAATAACCTCTTATCACCAGACACCTATTCAATGACCGTAAAGCCTTAATAACGAGAATTTATAGTGACACTTTAACACTAGCAATGTAATAAATCGAACTCTTAAAATATTGTACTGGCTCGCTTCAAAAATGCATCGTTGCAATGTTGCACCATAAATATTTTATACAGTTCATTAATTTAAATCCACAGTATTTCGTCTACGGCCCGGCAAAGATAAAGCCTGCTACTAAAGGTCAGACTTAAAATAATCAGTTATTTCATTTGTCAGTTATTTTGTGCGCTTGGAATATTTATATTTAGTCCACGTTCTGAACAAAGGAAACCTTCCTAATTTGGTGAAGAGCCTTACGGATCGATAGAACGCCAGCGTTCGCGTAAAACAAAAGAATGTTGAAAACACATCCATGAAGGATTAAAAGTGTTCTGCAATGGTTTGGCCAATTAAAAGAAACATTCCTTTTTTACTACCCGAATAGAGAGAAACCAAAGGTATCTAAAAGAATTGGTATATATAAAATTTTTGACGTATTTACTGTGTGTTGTGTGCATGCAGTAAAGAAGAGTACCTATCTCATCCATCATCTTTCTATAAATGGTAGAGAAACAGTCAGAAAAATATTACACCACCATACATATCCCGCCATTTATTTTCACTATGTGCCAAGTTTCAACGACGGGAGAATTATTCGGATGTCTCCATACAACGAATCTCCTCGTTGATTGGGCTAATTCTATATTAAAGAGATTCAACTTCATGGTTGTAATTCTTGTAATTATTTGAGAACAACAATAATTTTTTTAGTAGATAATAAATTATTCCAACCTTTTAACGAAGTGCAGATTCATGCGTTTGGAAAAAGTTTAACCGTCAATAGAGTGCCTTATTTGCCACATTCCGGTTGTTGTGGGATCAGCTTATTAAATGCAAACTTATTAATTAATTTCGAATAATTATTTAGCCGCCACATTGTATTTCCTAAATGCTATTATATGGAACGAATATACAATATTTACTGACCAGCAAAGTACCGATTTGCATTAAACTATAGTTAATACCAACATAAATTGCAATCGGGTCGTTTTATGTTTAACTGACAATTTGTGAGTTCCAAACAGCCTTTTATTTAATTTACAAGGTTTAATTTTATTAAGTGGGTAACTATTTATTCTGATTTACGTTTATAGTTTTAATAACTGATGATAAAAAGATAATGGTGTACTGCTTACTACGATAACTATATATAATCGACACATATTTATACGATACGATATTATTATATATTTTATGTATGTGGAAATTTTACCTTTATTGTAATAATAATTAATTTTATATTTATTATTTTTGTCGCACCGCCCACAATCATTTCTGCTGAGCACAAAGGTATGACTGGTAGAGAATGTCATATGGCGTTAAGTTCACCTTTTGTACAAAATTTGGTTGTGCAACAAAGTATAAATTAATTAATTAATTAATAACTGCACAAGGGAAATTCTGACTGGGCTTTGTATAGCTATGAGTAACGATTGTTCGGTTAACGGTAAACGGTCTAATTTTGTACTATATTTATGTATTACTCAGAATTTTTGCTTTGGGTCAAATCCATTTTTGATTTTTTAGCTACACTGCAAGGTTAAACACCTTGGCACTTATTTTATTTCTAAAGTACCCAGACTGATTGCAGTATTAACTGGCTTATAACTTAAAAAAAGTTATAAATTAAAGACTAAACGGTAGTCCAAAAATTGTGTACATAACATGATTTTAACCTTTTGTATGCCTAACCGTAGCTCTGCGCGCAAAATATCAAAGCGTAGTATAAAAATGTGTAAATTAGAAGGATAAAATCTTTTACCGAATTTTGGAGATGACGGCGGTTTGCTTTTCCCAAACATGCTCAATGATCGATGTTTCAAATAACATTTCAGTTGTACGCTATAATTATTAGTAACGTAATACTATGGTGAGCATAATCCGGATCCTATAATTATGTTAATGCAGTATCGGTTGATTTGTAGATCATTTTGGGTATTCAAACTATAATATCATAACATCAGGGGGCGTATTGCGATCCAATTTTGACGGTTTGGCTGGTTCGTTTTTGAGTAGATTAGCAAAATTCGTATTGCGATGTCATATTTTTAACCAATTCCGGTTCAACTCCGAGTCAACTTTTCTGACAGCGATTTAACTTTAAATCAAAAGTGTTATCGATCACTAATGCATTTCACTTCACTCATTCAGTTAATATTATTGGTTGATTCATATTTTTTGTGACTGCTATTGGACAAGAGAAGTGGTAATTAAGTCTAATTGGCGGAATGAGGTTTGGAAACGTCACACAGTGGGTCTCATTACCGAATAATACTGCCAAATATATTACCATAACCACCTAGAAGATACAAACTCTTTTCCCCAAACCTCCTTGCAAATAAGACTTTAAATTATCAATTTCGACATTAGGCAGAGTACACATGCATAAAATTCAGTCTATAGTAGTTTGCTTTCATACATACATTAGAGCTATCTTATAACAGTATTTCGGCTCCATCCTTAATTCGGCTTAATCCAGTGATATAAGACATGACTCGCCCCACTTCATCCTCGGAAAGAAGTGAACTCTTCTACTTTGGGCCCTAAAAGTTCTGGTGCAAGCCAACAAACACGAAAGTGATGTTCTTGGAAAATAAAATTATTCTCAGTATTAGTTACTATTTATAGTTACAAAAGGTTCAGATCATTGCTTGGCATTTTATTAAACGCCATAAGTAATTTTTAACAAGCAATGTACTATCCTATGTAATGCTTGCAACACTTTCTACGTTGGCTTAGTAATATTAATAAGTAACTATAATCTTGCATAAAATGCAGAGCCCTTTTGACTCAGAGTGCCCAAGCGTATACCTATTTAAATATGAACTCTTTTTTGACTTTTCGCTACTTAACTCACTATAAAATATGTATAGGTAACGAAGGATTGAATTTGGACAAAATATATTTAAAAGGGCCTATGACACTTATCCATAATAGACAGGAACTAAGTCTTTAACTAACTGTTCTTTAAGTTTGTAAAAAAGGCCACTCAACTGACTTTTTTACATACTTAAAGATGTTATGACTAAAGTTTATGTACGTTGTGTGCATCTTACTTTAAAATCATAAACCAAAAAAATGTCTATCTTTCTCTTTTGTAGTACCTTCTTACTGTCAGTTGTGACAGTTTACGAAATCGATAATAAACCAAAATATTGTTGATTTTATGTAAATAAACTAAAATACACATTATCAGTATCACAGATTAGTAAGAGTGATTTCAATGCCCGTTGTCAATAGCAAGAACTTGCTGCTAGATAAAGTATACTGCATAATGGAGTTTCGAGCACCTATGATAGTGGACGACTAAAAGAATCCAATTGCTTTTTTCAGTTCGTGAAAGTGCTCCAATTCATTATTATTGCAAAAAACACCATTAACCAAAGCACAAGCTTTAAGTATAAACTTACCGACATAATAGATATGTAAATAGTAATCATATAGGAATATTAAGGAACTGTGTAAACTGTGTATAACTTCTTACAATAAAATGCTTTAGTATCATAAAATTGTCTTTACTTTTAAGTTAAAATATACTGTTTAAGTACCTATGTTCTAACACTTCGGTTCCACAATACTCCGTAAACATTATAATGCATCACTAAAAACACCTCCAAAGTCCAAATTCAATCCACATTTGAATCCAATAATTGTTACTGAATAAATATCCATGATATAGAGCTCTTGTCAATTTCCAGGGGATCCGATTTACCATCTCACTTATGTTTTATTGTAATAAGATTCAATTTTAGAAGTTTTGGTGATTGATTTTTTCTTCAGTGTCAGATATATATTATTTCACTTTCTCTGTTTAGGAATCTCACTATGATGCTATGTACAATACTCCGGCTTATGTACAATTCTTAAAGCTGGGTTAGAGATATCAAGAGCACAAATATGTTTATTTCGTTAATAAAACTTTCTAAAATAAAATGTCATGTCATTGAAGCTGGACACTAACGGTCAGTTTTTGCATCAGTCTTCATCATTCGTTTTAGCGATTTAGCAAATTAGCGTCATCCAATATGATTGTATGGAAACTAGATTTCTCCACTCTCTGGCGTCACTCCGGCATTTCAGTTTTTCCCTGTCTTCGTTGTGTAAAAATACTGGATATATTTTGATAGCCACAAAAAACCTAGAGTTCACTTCTTTACGATCAAAGACGGATGTCAGTACTGACGTGAAAATCTGAGCGTCAATGTCCAGCATTATTTTATAGTAAGATTTTCTTGACTTTGTCAAACTTCATATTGAAATGTAATTTTATTGGCCAATGAGCCACTGGGTCGTTTGTCAACCACCCCATAGCAAGTGAGTCGGTAGCCAATGGCCAATTGGCCACTGGGTGGCTTTTATTTACCAATAAGAGTCATCTTAATTGCTTTCTTATACGCTAAAAACCAAACGGCTCAATTGCGACTCTGTGAAAAATTGGTATTGCGAACTAACTTTTCACTTTATTTTGTTGGTTGGCTCGAAAAGTGAATGATGACCGAAAATTGTCTTTGATCAGATTTAACCTTTGAGATGATAAGATGTAGTCTTATGGATACTACTCGGACATTTAAAATAAATACAAAAATATTATTATGAATTCATATAATTTTTCGAATCAAACATTTTTAAACGGCCGATAGTCCTCGCCAAATTATTATAAGAAAACAATTTTTTAACACATTCAAGCCAAGACTTACACTGGCTAGAATTGACTCTAATTTAGTTTAATTATAATCGAATGTGTTATTTGTTTAGTTTTTTTCTTTCATTATTATCAATCATTATTTTCTATTCCATACGTTTCATTGGTATACGATTGTATCACAATTCACAGGCAGGTGGACGGACGGTCTTTAACAGACTAATGGTTAACAAAAAAAATGATTCCACTACTCGACACTAGATGTCTAGTGCAAAGTGTACTCGTCCCTAGATGGCGTTGTTTACCGTCAATGGGAATTAATTGCGACTCAGTCACATGCGGGAAATATTTTAAGTAAATTACTATCAACATAACACTTCTTAAGTCTAAATTCGTTATGGCTAAGCACAATAATTTTCGGCATGCTAAATTATAAGATTTACACAAAGGGATTCAACTCTGATTTGACAACCTCCGAACGTCAACTTAATGAATGATAATATTAAATCAGAATCGATCATGAGACAACGCTATATAAGAAAAAGAGTTAGATAATCTATTCAGCAGGTCAGCATAGGACAGCACCATACGAGTGAGTGAAATAGAAATACTTTTATTGTTTTTCAAGTTCCATCACAATACCAAATTAGCGACTCAACCAGGTGAGTCGGAATTGAAGTGTCTAGTTATTGGATAGTTATTGAACCGTAATAAGCTGCATCGCAATACGCACCCAGTTCATCAGCAACGTTCTATTTATATGTAAATTGCATATTTGTTGCAAGCTAAATAACGGTTCCAAATCAATTTGTGGAAACAGTGCAAGTGCTAACGTGCTTAACAGTTTTTTGATAAGTAATATTTATGACAGACTCTAGGCTCTAATTTTTATGATAGTATCTTCGTCAAAATAGGACCACAAACCCAATTTAAAAGTAATCGCTACTTCGGCGGAAATATAAAAAAGTTTTCGTTGAAACGTAGTCACGATTTTTTTTTTTTTGAAATGGGTTCGCCCTTGCCTCTAGACTAGATAAAACGTGGTATAGACAGAGACGACGATAGAGCGAGAACACCCAGAAGAAACCTGTTCACTCTGACTTTAAAAATTTTAAGGTTATAATCCATTGGGTAGAGAGTTCCAAATTATTGCTGTGCCACGTGCTTTAGGAGCGGACCTCGAGTGCCAGGCTAGTTTAGTTGTTGTTTGTGCTCGGAGCACAACAACGCTAGCGCGTACCAAATTTCGAAGTGACACCCCTACCTGTCTCAAATAAAGTACAAAACTGGGCCTGCAAATGATTTAAATATAGAATAGAAGGTCACTTCGTATGAAGTACTGGACATATAAAGCAAGAACTCATAAGGACATAGTGCAACAGGTTGTAAAACAGTAACCTAATTTGAATGACAATCATGACTTTTTGTGCTAAGCAAACGTGTATTTTAAAAGCAAATCAATCTACGTCTACCCTCTAAGCAGGTTAAGCTCATCAAGAAACAAGAAGAACCACTAAACGTACTCATTTAACAAAATCATTATTCACTCGACATTCTTTGACATTTTGTGACTCATTTGGCGATTATCTAATCACCCGTAGACGAGTTATTCCCAAGTTTTAAGTATGCAGATTAACCTCGCTTATCGCGGCTTCTAAAAGCCATCATTACTTTCAAAAGAGTTTAACACAACAAACTTAAAAGATTTAAAACAGTCGTCCTTTTTCACTTGGGTACAACGTTGTTAAAGTACGTAATGAGTTGTAACTTGTATGAACATGCTTAAATATGCGCCAGACCACCATTGAACTACTATTACTAGCGTATGGAACTGACATCACGAAAAAATTTTATGCTCCGTGAATTGATGACATGGTCATCAACTCGTAGTACAAATCATAATTCGAAATTCAAATTTTCAAAGAAAACGTCACAACCTTGTTGTCGTTTTTGCATAGCTTCTCTATACGTACTAGTAGTAACAACTCACTGCAGACAACACACAAATTGTATGGGTTTCTTTTTTCGAAGAAAAAAATTTTCTTCCTTGAGAACAACAGACAACGATTATGACAGGGGCCCCCCATAACTACTTGAGTAAATATAAACATCCATAACTTAGGTACAAAATGTTCGTTCTCATCACATTAACAATCGCCCCTTGCGGGATTCGAACCCGCGACTGCCGGCATAGCGCTAACCACTACACCAAACGCGTCGTCAGACGTCGCTTATATATTAGAAGTGTAATTTGTATAATTTTAGCTACTTTATCTTATGCACTATACATAAGTTACTTTATTATGGTCACTCCAATACTTGGTGGAGGTATTCAGAACCAATATAAGAGGTTGATCTAGTGTGGGCTTCTCATACCATCGACCTTAACAATAGAGTAAAAGAGTTCATAATTACCTAGGTGGTGGCGGTGGCGGGTCCCGCGATCGCCTCGGCATCAGACGGGGGCTGTTCGGCGTGCTGGCAGAATGCCCCGCCCCGCTGTGATCCGTAAACCGAGCCAGCGGGTCGAAGATCTGCGACAGCCGCCGCGACCGCTCCTCAGACATTATAACACTTAACACTACACAACACTAACAATATCACATCACGACACAACAGTGTCACAGTCAACACAAAACACAACTGAACTATTTCGATTTTCGAACGCACTCCGCGCCTACGCTCGCTAGATGTCGCGCGCACTGACGTTTCGTTTCGCGCGCTAACACGGCAGCCATATTGTAATTTTCACAGCTTCGCGCGCGCCGTTTTTAGACTCTGAAAAAGAAAAAAAAGAAAATTAGTTTTATTTTAGCAGACGGTAGGTGAGAGATTAGGCAAGGTGAAGCAATTAGCCGCCAATGGACGGAATTGCTTTGGATGGGTGTCAAAACTAAATGTCAACACAAAGAGTCACAAACGGAAGTCTATTAAAGTATTTTGAGTAGTGTTGACTGTCGAGAGAAAGAAGTCAATTTTAATGGGCGAGGATTTGTTTGTATAGAATAACATTCATGCTTTGTGATGAGCATGAAATTAGTTGGTGTACTTATTTAAACTAAGTGTTATGTTTTCGTAGAAACCATTTTTAGTAACTCGGAAACCATTTGTTTAGTTTTAAGTGTTACTTAAAGGAAAAATTTGTAAAAATATTTTGGTGCTGAATAAACTTATTTTTCTTTCTTTCATTTCAGAACCTACAATAAAACAGCTAAATTTGTTTGTAACACTCATGGTGATCGTAAAAATATGCATCCACATGTCGAATAAAAATAAATAATAATAGGTGTAACAATCTTGAATTCAATAAAGCAAAATACGCAGTATATGTTTTCCGCGGTAATCATTTATGACGTAATTAAAATAGAAACCAATAGTAACATGATGCGAAAAAAACAAATGAGTTAATGAAAACATCTCTTCTATTTAGCAACAAAGTGACAATATAATTAACAATAAAACAGTTTACAATCACAGCCACAGAACAGAGTTTTAATAACTCCTACTCAGCCGTAAAACTATTTTGGAGAACATTAACGACTTTTGGCGGGGAAATAGGGTTATCAACCAGAAAATTTTAACATGTAGACAAACATTAAAACATCTTCAGACATCATAGTTTATAAAACGAGGAAATGCCAACAAAACGGACAAACTATCAGACATCATTTTACCAAACCGGTAAATTATATGAGTGATATTGTTAAAATAAAGTATATAAGTCCTTTGCAAATTGACAACCCTAGGAACATTACCAAATTGGTGGATCACAAACAATCTGAGCTTCAGATTACCGGATGTTCTACACAGATGATCGTTAACCGACATCGAGTTTTATTGTCTATAACAATTAAATTTTAATCTACGACTCCCATTTATAGATTGTTTCAGCTACTAAAAAGTTTAAGTAACTTTTTATTACGAGATATAATAAAATTTCTATTATGCACGACAAATACTTTCTTTCGACACACAATTTTAGAGTTTGTTTTATTTAAATTTAATTTATCTGGAAAACATAGCAGGTTGTTACAGTTAAATTAATAACAAATTTTTCTTGTTTTAGTTGCAATATTTTTAAAATAACATTCAGTTACTAGTTAGATTTTATGTTGTTTATTATATCAATTTAATCTTATATACACAGAAGAACTTATATAGGTACATGTTATTAACAAAAAAATACACAGATAAATCAGTGGTTAGTTTCTAGATCAGTATAAAGGATTCTAACGAGACGAGTAACGCATAAAATTAGACAGTGCTATTCATCAAAAGAAACATCTTTACAAATCTTCTCGGCGCTCACACTTACATAAAAGCGACACTAATGATAACTTTAGACTGCTGCCTTCCTCAATTTGCATTTCATACTAGTGATGTCTTTAAGAGATCGATAGTATTTACAATGATGTAAGAGCGAAGAATAACCCCAATTCTTGAGAGGCACACCGGACCTAATCGATTTGTATAGGCAGCCCGAGACTCCCGGTGGTTGGAAAACACGATAAGTAAGACGAAGACTACATACTCAGTCTGGAATGACGTGACTGACATCAGTTCCGTTACCATGGGTTTTCGCCGGTTTTACTCGCTAGCGACGACGTAACTTTTTGTATGGAAAATTTTAGTTCTTTAAGTGACTGCTAGGGGCACTCTGCAATTTTCCATAGACTTTTTAACGTCGTCGCTAGCGAGTAAAACCGTCGTAAACGCATGGTATTACACAACGATTGATAATTTTCACGTTTTAACTGTCATCAGTCTAGCATCCTGTCAGACCGTGTAGGTTAGGTACACAATGTTTCTCCAATAATTCCAACTAGACTGACGACAGACTGATGTAACCGTGGCCTATGGAGTACACCGTACCGTTTTTATCCTTGAGCATTGAATAATGATATAGATTTTTGACATTTATAGTAGTAGTAACTCTGTGCAAGGGAGTTTTGTGGGTAGACAGTTGGTTAAAACTGAATTTATTAATTTCACCGATAGTCATCTTACATCCCTATTTTCTATATTCAACATCAAAATACGCAACTTTGCCGCACCATTATGTTAATAAGCATCTAAATCATAACGCAGCAAAGGATAGAAATACTAACGGTGACAGGAAATTGCGTAAATGAGAGACAGGCGATAAATAAAAATACAACATCCAACTCTTTGATATTCCAAATGAGATCAGTCGAAAGGCGATATCTCAAATAGCTTTACTTCCGAATGAAATAGTTTTACAACAGTTTTCAGTATGTTATCATTAAAATCTGTTTTTCTGTGAATATGGTACAGTCGGCAGCACATCAGTCTACCTTTTTTTGTTAAAAAATATCCCTTATTCCAACAGCATAAGATACCGCAGTGTATAGCTTGACGTGCTGTCGTCCGTCCAAAAAATCTTAAAATAAGTATTAATAATGAACGAGTCAAACGAAAACATATTCGGAATCAATAAATATAGAATGTAAACAGTTTTCTTTCTACTGAATTTCTAAAACAGAATAAATTTTTCAACTGAAAACGTTTGGTGGAATTTGGCTATCAATTTTCTTTTTTTTTTTTCATTTTCTATACGCATGTGCTGACTGCTGACGTAAACGTACGTGGTGTGGTGAACGAAAAAATTTTATTACCTAACCATCCGTATTATTTTAAATATAGATTGGATACCACTATTCTGATACAACATCGAAAACTCACAGAAAAACAAGAAGCTTTTAGAGACACGTATCGTAGGCACAGCGTTAAGTTTCTAAAACATCAGCCCTGTTTTGAGCAATTACAGAAAAGCTCTTAATTTCGCTCGACAAATGTGTCAGGATTGAGAATGTCTTTATAAGGCAAGGCCTGCTAATTATATATATACCAAAAACTCGTAAACATTGTGCTAAAAGTTGCATCTGCGTTTTCCATGCTCACAGCCATTGCCTATTCCGAAGCGGCTTTTATTTCTTTTAGTTCCCAGCATTGAATAAAACTTACATTTCAAATAACCGGTATAACAGATAAAAAATTCTCTATCCATTTGCAGTGTGCCTATAAAGGAACAAAATAAAACGCGGTTGAAACTGTAAAAGCAGGATAGATAGCATCCGTTATTGCTTTTTGAGGTCAAAAGCATATGAATGGAATATCATGAAAGCAACGTACAAAAGAAAAAAAGGAAAATATCGATGCTGTTTGTAAGACGGTTTAATTAAAAATATTGTATGATATGGAGACAAAAGCAATTCGCTAATGGGTGTCTGCGAACATGCCACAATTACAGCTTTTTTACCTGACTGCGGCTAAGGCACAAAAGAGGACTGAAGATTATACCAATGTTCGCTTTTCGTCGTGTTTTTAGGGTTCCGTAGCCGAATGGCAAAAAACGGAACCCTTATAGTTTCGTCAAGTCTGTCTGTCTGTCTGTCCGTTCGTATGTCACAGCCACTTTGTTCTAAAACTATTAGTATCACAGAGCTGAAACTTGGTAAGTAGATGTATTTTGTTCACCGCTTTCCGATTCATGTACTAAAAGTTAAAAAAAAATATATTTAAGGGGGGGCTCCCACACATGAAACTTAAACCTAAAAAAATTTTTTTTTCCCAAATCTATACATGTGGGGTGTCTATGGATAGGTCTTTCAAAATGATATTGAGGTTTCTAAAACCATTTTTTCTAAAAGTCTAACGTTTGAGATATAGACGTTTCCAAAGTGGTAAAATGGGCGTCCCCCCCCCCCCCCCATCTAACTTTTGAACTAAGGAAGTGAAAAAATATATGATGTAGATCTCACCAAAAACTTTCAACGAAAATTGGTTTGAGCGAAATCGAACAAGTAGTTCTTGAGATAAAGCACATTTTTATCAACCGCAAATACAACTTTGTCTTTCATACAAACACTATGAAAAACAAAGTTATATTTGCGGTCAACAAAATATTGTAATATTTTGGCTAAGTAGAAGTAAGAATCCCTAATTCAGTTAAAGTTGGCACGGAACCCTCAGTGCGCGGGTCGCACTTGGCCGGTTTTTTTAATCCTCGATCTGGTTCCGCTTTCTGACGAATTAAGTTATTTAGATATGAACGCACATTCCTGCTCTAGTCCATACATGTAACGTTTTATGTTATGCGCTGTATAAGTAGTGTTATAATATGCATAAAGTGTACTAGATATTCTTCAAATCGTTATCTGACAGCAAGGTTGGTCGCTTGCCTTGCAAACACCCCTCCGCCAATCCGCACTGAGCCCGCGTGGTGGAGTATGGCTCATACTACCTCACATTTGAGGTAAGCCTTTGCCCAGCAGTGGGATGCTTACAGGCTAACTTTACTTTTTACTTTACGTTATCCAAAGTGAAACCTCATCCGCGAACTTCAAAGCAACAAGTTTAGGAAACAAGATTTGGAAATACTACCCCCATATTGGAAGGAATAGAATTTAAAGGAGTTCCTAACTCAAACCAAGTTGGCGTGGTTTAGAATTTCAATCAACTCATATTCATCGTCTTGACGTGTAAAGTTGAAGTTCTTTTAGCAAGCATCACAGAGATTAATTTAAAATTAGATACCATTTATGTATCAGGTATAACTAGTAGTGCCTATCTTGAAGGATAAGACTAAATTATGATGCGAGACCTTTAAATTAAAGTGGAAAAATTATATAAAAATATGTGATTGATGAGGTTAAAACAAAACAGTGCGGAAGTCTGAAGCAGGAGTTTTGACATTTCGCGTAGACAACTTCAATATTCTGATTTTCTGCTCCATCGAATATCCATCTAACTTATCTCAAATAAATCTTAAAAAATATTTGTAATTATTAAAGCTTGATTCAAACATTCTTCTCAATCAATAAATACACGAAAATATCAACTTTGTCTCAGCATTTTTCGAGCGCCACCTGGTGGTTTTACAGGGGACTATGTCGAGACTTCCGCGCCTGACCTTGAATCACTTCAGAGCACTTCAGTGAAACTGGTACCAAGAAGGCTGGCTTGTATTTGCTTTGACAGATTAAACTGGCAGGTCTCAGGCGATCTCTGCCTAATTAGGTCACAACCACACATACGTCCGTCTGATCGATGCCAAATTCTAGTTCCACTGAAAACCATTATCGAACGAAATTAAAAGGTCGTTGACCAGAAAATTGGCGACAGTCCCCTGCCCAGGTAACATGCTTTGATTAATGTTATCGGAAGGTAATCTGGGGAGGGACGAATTGGGGCCATACCCTTTTTTGGAGAAGACATTTTTATCTATCGGATTATTATCTGTGAGGTTTGTTGTGTACAGGCTGTGGCAAAAGTGGTGGGGGAAATGTAGTTATAGGAATTTATACAAAGTACGAAAACTTTTTTTTGTGTTCGGCTTTTAGCTATAACTATGTATCACGTGTAATGTTTCACTTAACATTACACATTTTTTGAAAATTCGCAATGGAAGACTTCATTCACATTCCGGTCTACAAATAAGTCTTTACTAATATTATAAATCTAAAGAGTTTGTTTGTTTGAACGCGCTAATCACAGAAACTACTGGACTGATTTACACAGTACAGTCATGGGGACCACTAATTCTACATAATGTTTAGGAATCTTTAACACATGTTTTTTTTTAAGAAAACTATACGAAACTAGCATCTTAAGTCTTTCACGATTGTCACAATTATTATACAATCGTTGAATTTACTCGATAGAGCGATAGCCGTTTAATTTTTTTGTACTTTATTTTACACCTGACTGTACTTTGAGATATTTCTGTAATTTTCTGATCCTGTTGAGATAAAAATGCTTTAACCTTATTCGGGCACGTTTATTCTAATTACTTTCCTAACTTGTGATTTATATTAATTTGCGTTTTGTTACACTTTCTAACAACGTTAGATGCTACAGATAACCTCTGATATAAATGTAAACATAATCTTTTTCGACGAGAAAAGATAGGCAGAAAGCAAGTTATAATTGATTGACGGCGCGTTTGGTAGGTATTAGTGGTTAGCGCTCCTGACTACTGCTGGCATGTGCACTTCTAATAGGACACTTCATTATTAACCTATTTACTACTTAAAATTGCCTTGCTTTCTTTTTTAAAGTCGGGTAAATGAAAACGTTCATTACACGTGTTTTAATCAAGTTTCCGTGCTATAGTGTAGTGTAGTTAGCGTGCATTAGTCGCAGTGCTCATGATACGTGCCAACTAGCTCGTTGCGCTGCTAATAAACTAATATTACTATCTTGATACAGGGACGGACTGACTTATTATATTTAAACATTATTTTTCGTTTAAAGATAACAAGTCTTGATGAAGGAGAGAAGTCCCAAAATACAAGGTTGCCAATACATTCCAGTTATCTTACAATGTGTCTTTAAAAACCCCTTCTTTGCTCATACAAATTACGAAACATCAAAAGCGTGATATTCTGTGAAGAGTATGCCAGGATTGAGCCAATGGAAGATGATTAAATGACTCCAAGATTATGACAAAATTGGTAGTTTGTTAAAAATAAATATTTCACAATTTTTAGTCTTAGTAGTTTAATAATCATACACAAAACGTAGAAAATTACTTCTTACTACATAAATTTTTAAATTATCGTTGCCTCAAAATATCTCTCTGAATCCGTCCCTGTTCTTTCAGATAGAAACAGGGATCTAATAAGCCCTAGAACACACCGCTGCATGGAACATCTCATAGATTGTTTGTTGAACTTTGCTAGGAGTGAACATTTAACATGTAAGAATACTTACGTATAAACTTACATAGGTTTTATCAATCAGAATAAAGTGCCTTAATTAAAAGCAATTTGGATACGAGTTTTTTAACTGACAAACTTTTTAACTTTCGAGGTACGACGTATGCACTTCTGTCAAAAGAAGACTATCATAATTTGATCCGCAGTATTATTCGTTGGCTAGCTGATATTAGTACACGAAAAATGAATGATTTGATATTTTTAATATAATAGTCTAATCTTAGAATACATGAGATCATCAGTACTCTTTTTTACATTAAAATGTGAAAATACGCTGGACTTTTGAGGCGGTATAGTGTTTATTTTCCAGTCACTTCTTGCTATGCAATCAGATTCAGCACTGAATAACACTAAATAGGTAGGTACATAGCAAATAGTTATCGTTATATAGTTCATCATAACGCATTCATAAATGCAGTCGCACGCACGCAAAGCAGAACTAAGCCCAATAATCTGGATCGGCCGTAAGTTTCCATCGGACCTAAGCTTCTGCCTTGCGGTAAGCCTGCCCGGTGCCCAGACTAAAACGTCACTATCTTACGTAGGTAGTCTAGTATTATTTAACGAGATAACCTGATATGCCAAACCTCTCTGGGCATAGTGTTATTAGAAGGACTGATAAAAAGGTATACAGCGTAATAAAAAAAATTAACAATGATTTTATAGAGTATACATACTTATTTTTATTTACCATGATCATTGTGCAAAAAAAATCTTAACTTTGAGATATAGAAATCGAATATATTGTGAGATGTTTTTTTTTACATAGCTATAAATGTTTTTTCCATCATAATCATTTAATCAGTCAGGTGTCAAACGACTGCCGGGGAGTCGTATAATAATGGAATTTCTATTGTGTCTCCTTCACACATACTTGACGAGTTAAAACTATTTAGAATTGATCACTGGTTACTTTAAGGACCAATATTTTTATGTCTGCTCCTATTACAGGCCACACCCTGTATGACCTGTATAAAAAATAAATCCAATTTGGGTAGAAATAGTGTCGTTAATTAAGGTAATGAGTCAGAAGTAAATAGACTATTGATAATTAAACAGTTTTTTTTTAATTAAAGCCGGAAGGCGAAATTTCCATTAAACTGTTCCTAATGATGAAATCCTGCTAGCCGGCTCTCAAAAAGCCCCAACAGAATTTCAAGGCAGAAATTTTCAAACTGGTTGCTAGAAATAAGTCGGCAATATCCCGTCTGGGAAGTAGGAGCTAGCAGGAACTATCTATCGTGAAGTTCACTAGTTAAAACTTTCAAGTGTTGAGTGGTCTCGAGACTGTTAAGAAATATATGGGTACTGCAAGGTATGCTACAAAATTTTACGAACAGGCATCAAAGTTATTTTTGGCTGCATAAAACTCTTTTTTTACAAAAAAAAACTACTGCATACATATAACAATAGACAAAGTATGTAAAGTATTGGTATTTTAGTACGAGTAATTATATACAAGACGAAGAAAGAAGATAAAAGAAAATAATGGCGATTACTCCACCGTCAAGAGCACAGTTCTTAAGTTGAAGAAGAATAATTATTATATACTGGTTGACTCGTAAAGACAAACCTTCCACAAAAATGTAATTTAAAAAAAAAAATATTCATTAAATAAAATAAAAAAATCATATTACAAGAAATGCAAAAAAATGGCATTATATTTCGAGTGAGCTTTGCTAGATTCAATATTTTTCTATGAGGTCTATGGTTCTCTCCAGTGTCAGTTTGACACGCTCTTCACGAGACACCCTGTATATCACTCTCGTACACAAGACATACATCTGTGCCTTTTCAGAGCGTCAGAACAAGAATGTGTTTTCTTCGGTTGTTCTTTTCCTCATATATCACTATTTTATACCTAATCGTCGACATCATCACTCGCGTTGCGGCGCCCGTTTTTGTGCCGCTAACAGCTCATTAACGTCTGTCTTGATTAGGGTTGCCAATAATACACAAATGTTTCATGCCTGTAAGCTTACTATACAAAAATAAGTCGTGTTTTCCTTCCTGACGCTATAACTCCAGAACGCACGAACCGATTTCCACGGTTTTTCAATTCGTTGGAAAGGTCTCGGGCTCCGTGAGGTTTATAGCAAAGAAAATTCCCATAAAACGGGGCCGGGGCGGGACGGGGCTGGGGGCGAAACGAGGTTCGCTGGGACCGCTAATAAAATAAATAAAATAAATAAAATAAGCCTTTATTGCTGTAAATATAACAAAACTATAAAACATAACTAAAATTAACTACTTGATTTTTAGGTAGTTCAAGTTTACAAACTAATGTCTGCAACCGGTTTTAATTTCTACAGCTTGTCCTTCGACAAAGGCCTCCTCTAGAGCTTTCCATTTTGTCCTGTCTTTGGCGAGGCGTGTCCATTGCGGCCCTGCCGCTTTTTTTATTTCGTCTTCCCAGCGTTTATTTGGTCTCCCTTTGCTTCTCTTCCCATCCCGTGGGTACCATTCCGTAACAGTTTTCGTCCATTTTTCATTATCTTCCCTTATAATGTGTCCTGCCCATCTCCATTTAAGGCGTTTGTAGGTATTGCATATATTTTTGAATTTCGTTCTCTCTTTTATAGTTAGTAGCCTTACCTTGTCTATTCTTCTAACTCCAACCACACTTCTACCGGACCGCTAGTAAGTTATTTTTAACTATAAAGCAACGATTGGTAATTACGTACATGTGGCAAGTATTAGCTCAAATCAGTGTTTTAATTTTTTGAACTGTAAGTTATGCCTTGTCATTTCAGTCCACCTCATTATTTAACACTTTAGTGGACAGTGATTGCTATAGCATCCCACAACAATTAAATTTATATTGTGTCTGGATTACGTCCACGAAAGTGTTAAACTAAAAATGATTTCAGCGACGTCAAAGATACAAATTAACTGAGTTTTGTCTGATATAATACGTTAAGCATGTGACCGTCTGTGTTATTGATGATGTGTTAAATAATGCGGGTTCGTATAAGTTAGCTTATTTTTTATCGTTTATCGCTCAATTGTTATAAAAGTACAAGACACGGCGTAGCATCAAATCAAATATTAGGTTTTAACTGACAACCCTATGGAGATGTACCTCGTTACGTCTTTGTAATGGTTGGCGCGCAGTTTTTACGCGAAATGGCTGACGTATTGTACCAGTCGTTACTTATAACGTTTCATGTGTTCTCTAATGAACGCGATAAAAATTCTGGCGAAAATAAAAGTGGCCCTTATGAGCAAAGATGTTCAGTTTTAATAAAAAAAACCGGCCAAGCGCGAGTCGGACCCGCGCACTGAGGGTTCCGTACCACCCTTAAACTGAATTCGGGGTCCACTTACTTCTTCCACCTAGCTAAAATATCACAATATTTTTTGACAGCAACGATAACTTTCGTTGTGCAACATTACAGCTAACAGCTGATCAACTTTTGTCCCCTAAAATAATTTTAATTTAATTAGTTTTTAAGTGTTTAATAGGTCAAAAACGTAAGAAAAACGTTTAATAATAGTATTCTGTGAGTGTTTTGTGATAATCAGTGTTTAAAAATACGTATTTAGTGCCAAGTGCTACGCCAGTGATCCGGTCAATGACATAGCAAAATTCAAATTGTGATTCGTTGTCATCGCTTTAATAACATCAAATCTAGCATTGTAACCGTGTGTAATTAACATATCACACGTTTATAAGCTTATTTTTATAAATAACTAACAATTACCTGAGCTACGAGTTTGTGTTTCAACCGCGTTGAGGTTATAATTTTGTTTACATTCTATAAATAGCCTCGAGTTGGTCGAGCGGCACCTTGGTTTACGTTTTGTTTTGATCCTTATTATTTTGACGTAAATACTCGCAAGGCCTGCGCTCGCCAGGAGCAGTCCAAGCTCAGGATGGCTTTGAGCGAACTACAGGCGGCCAAGGAGTTGATCGAACAACTGCATAGGGAAAGAGATGACAATGAAAGGGAAATGTTAGGTGAGTTTGATAGGAACTCTAAACTAAGAAAAGAGATGGCTGAGCTGCACACCAACTATAACTTACTTATCAAAGAAAGGGACCAATTGAAATTGGTTATAGAAGGATTCGGTGAGTGCTGTGAGGAGTATGAACGGAACCTGAAGCGCATATCTGTTCTTGAACAAGATCTTGGTGATGCCCATAATCATATCAACCAGCTGGAGACGGAGAAACAGGACCAAATAGACAGCCAAACCAACCTTTTATTTAATAAGTTGGTTGGTAGTGCGCCCAGCCTGACAACAGCTGCACCTAGTAATCAACCAATTTTGACCATAGATTTAACTAATGACACACCTTCTAAAGGTATTACTAAGTGCAGCAAAAATAAGTTCAAGAAATATGTTAGAATAAACCGTTTCATAAAAAAAACTAAAAAATTAATCAAAAACCAAAAATCCTTATACACTAAAGTAAAAGGGTATCATTTAAGCTATCACCAATTTAATTAGTTTTGTGTTTCTTAAATAATAGGGTTTGTCCTCAAAATAGTAGATCTGTCACCAAAATGTAGTCACCAAACAATGCAAAATCAGTTCCACAATAAATCACCTAAAATCCTGAGATATAAGGTCTAGTACCAAATAAATGTTTTTGTATGTATTATAATATGTGTGTCCTAATAAGTATTTAAGCAAACTAATTTAAAGAGATCACCAATAAATCATATAATGTTACTAGAAAATTGCATTCAGTTCAAATAAAAAATTAGGGTTGTCATCATCGTTTCAACCAAAAGATTCTGCTACTTAACTAGACTCCCAAGGTTCGAAATTTCCACTGGTAGTATAAATTATATTTAAATAAATTTTTTAGCAGAGTAGTAAATAAAACAATTAAAGTCAAAATTATCAATATTTATTGTTTAAAATAATTACCACTGAACAATCAGCGCTGGTTTAAAATAGCTGGCTTATGGCTAGCAGAATAGTAGATAAAACACTTAATTAAAGTTAAAATATGAAATATGAAACCAAAAATTGCGCACGGGCGGGATTCGAACCAGCATCTTTCTGGCAATTGGAAGAGCAGTTGGCCCGGATTGCCAGAAAGATACTGGTTCGAATCCCGCCCGTGCGCAATTTTTGGTTTCATATTTCATCTTTTAAGAATAAAATATGACACTGTAAGTGTTAAAAATATTGTAATACCACAAAGTTAAAATAATCAATATTTATTCTTAAAATACAATAATCACTGAATTATCAGCGCTGGTTTGGATTTCGCGGATTGGAGCGCGCCAATTTGTCTCCGCCACGTTGATCATTTTTTCATAAAAATTATAAATTGATGTATTAAATTGGTAACGAATACTATTAATTTAATATCTGAACGAAATAAAATGTTACTACTGTATTGGTGACAAAATATCAAATAAAAAGGAGTCGCAGTCAGGGATCGATAATCGATTTATTTGGTGACAGATCTACCATTCTGAGCACAGAGCTATTATTTAAGTAACAAAACTGTTATTATAAGAACGAAGTTTATATTCATGTAATGCAATATAATTTTATTGGTTATCGATCTCTTATTTTACACATATATTAACATTAATTTGATAATTCATACCTGGGAACAATTTTTGTTTATCTGAGAACGAAAATATTTCGTGGCGATAGATCTATTTATTAGGTGATACAACTTGATGACAAATATAAATTTTGGTGATAGAAAATATAGTTCCCAAAGTAAAATACATAAATGAGCGGAGACAACTTGGAGATGAACTGGATATGTATTCATTAATTTTAGAACAAAATGTAGGAAAATATGAGAAAGATGTGATGAGTTTAGAATGTCAAATTAGGGAACTTAGGCAGTCATTGAAAATAATGACTGAAACTTACAATTGTACAAAAAAGGAGTGTGGTGAACATATCCAGGCTTTGACAAATATAATAGCTTCCTGTGAATGTAATTCTTCACATACTATAATTTCAGAAAACTCCATTAATATATCTGGATCTGAGTCATCACAACTCACTGATAAGATTGCTAGAAATAAGTGTAGTATTAATCCTTCTTATGCTCAACCCAGTGGATCGCTGAGCAAGTCTGTTAAAAATATAGTATTGTTTAGTGATCAGATTGGGAAAAACATGGGCCACTTATTATCAAACTACATGGGACAAAATGTGATCAACCATTGCATGCCAGGGGCATCATATTCAGAAATAGTACAGAAAGTGCTTTCTTTTGAGTTTAAAGAAAATTCAGATTTAATTATTTTTATAGGAAACAGAGGTAATGTGAACAAGAAAAACCTAAATACATACTTTGACAGTTTAAAAAAATTAAATGTGAATAAAATACTATTGTTTACATTACCTTATAGTAGTGGATTGCCAGATGAAGAAAATGATTTAAGATATAAACTGAATTTGCAACTGCACAAACTGACATCCTATGAGGTGAATAAATTCCACCTACTTGACATTAATAATTATTTTAAAAATAAAGTGTATTTGACGAGAGATAATTATTATATCAATAATTATTTTAAACGACAGATAGCAATGTCGCTATCATATTATTTTGATTATTCAGCCAAGAACTTGGCTACCAAATCTGCTTTTATTGAGCAGATTATTGACATGAATATTCAACCATTGGAATCAATTCCAATAACCAGCAATCATTTAAATTAGAACATCAGACAATAGAGGATAACTCTTGCTTATCAGAAATTGTAGAATCAAATCAAATAAATATAGTACATCAAAATATTCAAGTCTTTTCTGGAAAAGATTTGGAAATTGAATTGTTTTTAAATAAAATGAATATTCATGTTCTCTGCATAACTGAGCACTGGCTCAAGCAGCATGAACTAATGTTATCGATAGATAATTATAATCTTATTAGTTCGTTCACTAGGGAGACTGCAATTCACGGCGGGACACTTATATTAATTAATAATAAATTTAAATGTAAAGAGCGAAAAGACATAGTGTCTCTCACGATTGAGCGAACTATTGAGATATCGTGTGCGGAGCTGGACGACTACATTATTGTCTGTGTTTATAGACCCCCAAGTGGAAACTTTAAATTATTTGAATCTGTAATGGAAAATGTGTTAAATAAAATATGCAAAACTACAAAGAAAGTAGTTGTATGTGGAGATTTCAATGTGGACATAATAGATATTACGGAGGAACATCGCGTTAGGTTTTTGAGCATTTTTAAATCATTTGACCTCACTCCATTATTTGCTGAGCCCACTAGAGTAACTCCTACAACAGCTACTTGCTTAGATAATATTTTTTGTAACTGTAAAATCATCAATCAATCTATTATTAATTTTGTAAAATCGGATCATTGCGGGCAGATAGTTACACTACAGAACCGTTTAATTTCACCCCGTCTTGAAATAAAATGCAGGCCGGTCACTGCATCTCGTAAGGACAAATTTAAAAACCTTATAAGTGATAAACTACCGTTTATACCTTTTGATAAAAAAAATGCTAGTGGCTTGTATGATCAATTATTTCAGGTAATTAAAAAACAATTTGATATTATTTTCCCTCAAAAGAAAATAGTTATTAATAACTGTAAACCGAAATTCAGTGACTGGGCTACTCGAGGAATTTACACAAGTAGGAAAAAAATGTTTGAATTGTATAACAAAAAAGCTTATAGAAAGGATCCATCCTTTCATGAGTACGTTAAGAGGTACTCAAAAATTTTCAAAAGAGTTTGCTATGTAGCTAAGTCGAATTACATACGCGATAAAATTAAAAAGTCTAGTAATAAGATCAAAGAAACTTGGAATATTATAAATAAAGAAACATGTAAAACTAAATCTCATGATAACAAATTTAGTCTAGAAATAAATAACAAACTTATTAAATCTGATGATGAGGTAGCAAACGCTTTTGAGGATTATTTCTGTAATATTCCTATAGAGACGACTAAACAGTTGAGTTCTTGCTCACTTCAGGCGAAATCATTACTAGTTTCGAGTGTTGATAGGTGCGAATCCTCTTTTAAATTCAGACATATTGGTCCTTTAGATAATTCAGTCTAATTCATTCGTAGTACTGAGATAATTTCTAAAAATACATTATTCATTACGTTTATTATATCAGGTTGTCTTTATTAATTTGTTTTAAAACTTTATTGCACAAATAAAAGTGAAAAACATTCTCTCCCAGTCCTACATTAAAATTTAGGTCATGCAGAAAGATTTTACTGGGTGACTGTAGAAGAATGTTGTAAATCGGAATTTAAAAATGCAACAATATAGCTATCCAATCCAACACAATATCATAAGCAGTATCATAAGTATTAAGCAGCCAATATCATAGCCTTCAGGAAATGGTTTCGTTTTTGAATAGGTAAGTTTTAAGGTATTTTTTATGATGCTGATATTTTAGTTTAATTGATATTGTATATTTAGTATTAGAAGTAGTAGTATTATTAACTTCGAAAAAGCTTAAGCAACTAAAGCCTATCAATTTCCTGCGCATTTCTTCCCCACTATCCCCACGTACAGAAACCTAACGGCATAATTATGCGAAGGCATTACGTCATCAAGACGTCATTTCATACAGTTTAAAAGGGCCCGATAAAGCCGTCTGGATCCCTCCAAATCGCCCACATTACCCCGGAGGTATTAGGTAACTTGTGACTGATTGCGACGACAACAAACTATACATGCGATGTACCTATGCTATGGGGCCTGAGGTGCAAGTCACATAATTTTATCTGTCGCACAACCAGGGTGGCGCTCAAAAACCTCGCTCGCGTGACCAAATTTGTGTTTTTGTGTAGGTATTTTTTGATTGAGAAGGGGATTTTCAATATTTATTTATTTATATTCTATTATTTATAATATTGCGATCCAACTTAATCCGTTCAATCCCGAGGCAGTTCAATTCCCACTCAGTGTAAACGAATATTATCAATATAATAATACTACAATGGTATGAATATTAATATTCATATTGTTATAATAGTAATATTGTCAATATAATGCAAAATTGCAAAAGAATTGCTAATTTGACAGTAAAGCAGAGCGTTTTTACTGTCAAAACTGCATCGCAATACACACTCTGGTGTTGGGTAGCTGTAACATCAGCAGAAGGCGGAAAATAAAGTGTTTTAGGAACTGGGGTGTGGAAGGCAAGAAGGAAACCACTGCACTATCTTTAGAGATTTTATGCAAAAACTCTACCGACAAGAGCTTATGATGATGAGCGTTTGGACCAGCACCACAAACGGATAGCGATCAGGTCGCGATCCCTCCTAAGCAACATACATAATCACACTGCGGGTTACAACGATCGATTGCCCTAATTTTAGAGCTAAATATCTTCTGATACGCGGAGTCTATTTATCCTCGTATCTTGGGCGCCCATTTGGGTACCTGTGACGATAACGTGAGTGAACTTATCAAGTGATTGTGAAGGGCTACGGTGGGGTTTTGTGAACAAAAGAGGAGAAATATTTGCCTCTGATGGGTATGGCCGAAGTTTGTGACCGAGTCTTGACAGTGGTTCATTACGTGACAATAGGGTTAAAGATTAAGTTTAAGTTCAATGATAGAATTTCTTAGGCACGCTAAAGACTATAAAAAAATGTATCGAGGGATTATTTTACTTTTATAATAAGACTCCTTTAAGAATCCTTAAGTTAAGCCTAGAAATGTCACTTATGTATACCATGCCAAAATACAAATACATTGATTGTGCTCCAATTTATTATTTCTATATTGATGTGGGAATGCTAGTATTTGCTTGGTAGAATGGAACGCAGACGAATGAGTGAAAGGTATGAATGAAAGGAACGAAGGATGGAGTGAATGGGAAGGACATTAAAAATATAGAAGACGTTACTAAAGACGGAATAATACGAAGCTGTTTTCATCATTTTATTTTAAAACTCTTTTTGTGCCTAAAACTGGGAAAATATAAATAAATCAACTATAGAAAGCCACCAGGCATTTTATTTCTATAGATTGTGGGGGCTCGTCCGGGATTTGGCACAAAAAGGAAGACGACGACACGACGACACCATCTTTCGCCTCGCGACGACGACACGGCTATTCATTTTGAACAACGACGACGACGAATCACATTTATAAGACGACCACCTTTGAGACGACGAAAATGGGAAAAGATCGCCGAGCCAGCAAACAGCAGGACTTTGAAGACGCGCAGCAGGGAGCAGCCTCGACGTCGGCGGGACGCCAGATCAATTCGACCATCTACTCCGAGGAATTGATCCCAAAGTTCAGCGGGCAGGATAAAACCTTCTCTTCGCTACGCTGGGCTCAGGAAGTCGAAGAAAACGCTGAAATATTCGGCTGGACAGAACTTCAGCAGCTGATCGTGGGACGAAGATCACTGATCGGGACAGCGGCGCTATGGCTAAGATCAGAAAAACCGTTTAAGACGTGGGAAGAACTTAAAACAGCTCTGCTCAAAGAATTTCCCGATTCGGTTGACATCAAGACGATACATGAGATGATGACGGCTAGAAAAAAGAAGTCGAATGAAAGTTGCATTGATTACCTATTAACCATGAAGGAATTGGGCAAACGAGGTAAGATGCCAGATTACGTTGCCATTAAGTACATTATCGACGGGATAGAAGACGTGGAAACAAACAAAATCATGTTGTATGGGGCTACCACCTACGGTGAACTGAAAGAGAAGCTTAAGATCTACGAGACAGTGAAATCAAAGATGACCAGTGCTAGAAAACCGCGGCTCAGTAGTGCAGTGCATAATAACAACAATATGCCTACAAGAAAGTGCTACAGCTGTGGTGAGAGTGAGCATCTATCGAGCCAGTGCCCCTACAAAGAAAGAGGTTTGAAGTGTTTCCGCTGCAACGAATTCGGCCATAGATCGTATGAGTGTTCGAAGACGATAACAAAGCCTGAAAATCATCAACACTACACGTCGAATAACAACAAAACGAGCGGTGATAACGGCAATCATTTGAAATGGCGAAACGAAAATATGCGACATCATCATTCCGAGCCGAGAAGAACGATGTTTACGGAATCAACCGAACAGTGCCGAGAAGTGACACTTGATCGAACGAGACCGAATGAAGACGACTTGTTCACTAGTGACACGGCTGTCAACGTCAAACCAAACGTCATGTTGAACGACTTGAAGTTGGAGCGCAAACGTAAGTTCGTTCACAATGAAGAAGAAGGGGAAGACAAGTTGGAAAACGTAAACAACAACATGAAGCCGGAGAAAAACATCGAGTTTATAGAAAATGGTGGATTTACGACTGCAGGCCTAATCGACACAGGCAGTGAGGTGAATTTAATGACGGACGACGTGTACAAGAAGATCGGATCACCTAAATACGACGGCGGGTGTTGCGTATCTTTGAGTGGACTTGGACAATTACAAGTGAATCCATTAGGAAAAGTGACTCTAACCTTAAAGATTGATAATGATGTTTTCAATAATGTGCTATTTTATGTTGTAAACAAAAGTTGTTTGCCTTACAATGTGATCATTGGTAGAGAGTTTTTGAGAAGAGTGACGTTGGTTATGAAAGATGGATGTGTGACAATAATTGTGAAAGATGATAAATGGTTGACACAAGTTAATGTTTTTACGTGTGATATTGCAGATTATGTGGGGGACAGTGTTTACAAGGAAAAGTTGACAGATTTAATGGAAAATTATCAGCCCAAACAGGTCAAGGAATCCCCAATTGAACTCAAGATAGTGCTTAAAGATGAAGTTCCTGTGGCACAGCGACCAAGACGATTGTCCTTGCAGGAACAAAAGTTAGTAGAACAACAAGTAGATGAGTGGCTGAGTGACAATATCATTCAAGTAAGTCATTCTGAATATGCTAGTCCCTTGGTACTGGTTAAGAAAAAGGATGGAAACACTCGGGTATGTGTTGATTATAGATTAATTAATAAAAAGATGGTTACAGACGAGTATCCCTTACCAATAGTAGAAGATTTAATTGATAAATTGCAGACTGCTAAAGTGTTTAGTGTGCTGGATTTAAAAAATGGTTTTTTTCATTTGAGGGTGTCGGAAGAGTCCAGAAAGTACACCTCTTTTGTGACACATCATGGGCAGTTTGAGTTTTTGCGTGCTCCATTTGGTTTAATGAATTGTCCTAAATATTTCATGAGATTTGTGAATATTATCTTTAGAGACCTGATAGCCAGAGGTATTGTTGTCATATTCATCGATGACATTTTAATTCCAGCTCAGGATGCCACTCAAGCCTACGAGAGACTGAAGGAGGTACTTGCCGTTGCTTCAGAGTATGGACTGCACTTCAACTGGAAAAAGGCTCGCTTGATGTGCCGTGAGGTAGAATACCTTGGACATGTGATCAAGGATGGTGGAGTTAGCCCAACTCCAGAGAAGGTGGATGCGGTCTTAAGGTACCCTGAACCTATATCACTGAAACAAGTTCACAGTTTCATAGGACTGACGTCGTATTTCAGAAAATACATAGAAGGCTATGCAGTGATTGCAAAACCGCTGACTGATTTATTGAGAAAAGATAACGACTTTGTATTTGGTGAGGAGCAGAGAAATGCATTCACTTTATTGAAGGAAAAGTTAGCAGGTCCGCCAATTTTGAAGATTTATGATGCAAGATTGCCTACGGAGTTACATACAGATGCGTCAAACTTAGCTTATGCAGCAATACTAATGCAAGAACACCCTGATGGATTACACCCAGTCCATTACATGAGAAAAAGGACGACCAGTGCTGAAAGCAAGTACACAAGCTATGAATTAGAGGCGCTAGCTATAGTGCAAGGTGTGAAGAAGTTCAGACACTATCTATATGGCATAAGATTTAAGATTGTCACTGACTGTAAGGCGTTTGAGTCAACATTAAAGAAGAAAGATCTAGCAACTAGAGTGGCCAGGTGGGTACTACTGTTGGATGAGTATGATTACGAAGTGGAACATAGATCTGGTCAAAGAATGCGGCATGCTGATGCACTAAGTCGCAATCCTTATACAGTGGCGGTGATAAGTGATTTCAATGACAAAATAAGAAGAGCACAGCTAAGTGATGATGGGATGAAGGCCATTATGGATATTTTGAAGGAAAAACCATATGAAGACTACATATTGGATAATGGTTTGTTATATAAAGGTCAGCAAAGATGTTTGGTTATACCTAAAACTATGGAGGGTGATATTTTGAATAGAGTACATAGCAAAGGTCATTTCTCAAAGAAGAAGATGTCAGAACTAATAGTTAAGGATTATTTTATTCCTAACTTAGATAAAAAGATTGAGCAATTTATTCTAGGTTGCATTCCTTGTTTGCTAGCAACTAGAAAGGCAGGAAAGCAGGAAGGTTGGTTAAATTCCATTGAAAAAGAGAGTATACCACTTCATACATTACATTGTGACCACATAGGTCCATTGTGTGAAACAAAGAAAGCTTATAACTACATACTGACAGTGGTTGATGCATTTACAAAGTTTGTGTGGCTATTTCCAACAAAAAGTACTACAAGTAGGGAGACAATTGATAAACTTTTAATATTACAGCAGACATTTGGAAATCCTACGCGATACATAACAGATAAAGGTACAGCTTTTACGAGTGGAGATTTCAAGGACTATTGTGAAAAGGAAAACATTCAACATGTCACCATTACTACTGGCGTACCACGTGGAAACGGGCAGGTCGAGAGAGTACATAGAATTCTTATATCTGTATTGACTAAACTTTGTGTTTCAGAACCTAAGGCTTGGTACAAGCACGTTAGTGAGGTGCAGAGGGCGCTTAATAGTACCTATCAACGCAGTATCAGTACTACGCCGTTTGAGTTATTGATCGGAACCAAAATGAAGACTAAGGAAGACTTAGAACTATATGAACTAATTGCCCAAGAGGAGCGGAACTGTTTCTTACTCGAAAGAGAGGATTTAAGAAAAACTGCAAAACAGTGCCTATTAAAAGTACAAGAAGAGAACCAACAAGGGTACAACAAGAAGAGAAAAGAAAGCACCAAGTATAAAGCAGGCGATTTAGTTGCTATAAAACGCACGCAGTTTGGAGGATGTTTAAAGTTAAAGCCAAAATTCCTAGGCCCATATGAGGTGAAAAGGGTCAAACTTCATGACCGATATGATGTGGAAAAGGTTGATTATAATTCGGAGGGTCCGTATCGGACATCCAGTTGCGCAGACTTTATGAAAGCATGGCCGGTAAGAAACCCACAGTTTGATGAAGTATGAATGGATTATGATTGGTTTTTTTATGTTGGTATGATAGGGATTTATGGAAAAAAAGGCAACAACTGTTTATTTTTTTAGAAAGATTGTGTAAGCTATTTTGTGTAAATTTGTTTTCATTTTTAGAAAGATTGTGTAAGCTATTACCTGTAGTGTATACCTACTTTGTTGTGTAAATTAGGATTCTTATGGCAGACTGAGGACAGTCTGATTGCAGGATGGCCGATTGTGGGAATGCTAGTATTTGCTTGGTAGAATGGAACGCAGACGAATGAGTGAAAGGTATGAATGAAAGGAACGAAGGATGGAGTGAATGGGAAGGACATTAAAAATATAGAAGACGTTACTAAAGACGGAATAATACGAAGCTGTTTTCATTATTTTATTTTAAAACTCTTTTTGTGCCTAAAACTGGGAAAATATAAATAAATCAACTATAGAAAGCCACCAGGCATTTTATTTCTATATTGATGTGTGCTGTTTGTTCGATACACTCACCAGATTAGCTTCTAAATCGATGTAGACTAAACCATTGCACCTACAATAGGAACAGGTGTGCAATCTGCAGCACGTGAAGCCATTTAAGTTGGGATTACTATCAGCTGATCATCCCACCTGTGGGCCAGTCATGTGGCAAATGAGATTAGAGCTGACCAATAGAGGAGACAGGTGTTACCTATGCGATTACACGGAGATTGCGTAAAGTGATGTTGTAGAGTATTATAATGTTGTTGTTTAGATTTGCTTAGCACTATTGATTTTAAAAACGTGTAGACAAGAGTTTATGCCTCCCATGTTTTAAGTATATCTTGGTCTTCTAATATCTAAGGTTTAAGAATGTTAAAGGTGGACAAAATTCTTTCTCAATTTTGTTTGGTTGTGAAGTTGGCAGATTTTGTAATTAAGTTGTAAAATTAGATACGAGTATGTCGCGCATCAGATAACTTTTGAGGCGTCCATAAGATATATAGCGGAGTATGTGAAGGATCATACATAATATACAATTTATTTATACATAATATATCTAGTTTATACTAGGAACTAAAAAGCCGATAACGTAATTAATAAATCGCACAACGTTGTCGCATACTGTGCTAAACATGTAAAATAACTTTTTTACACTCTTATTTTAGATTAGCCTAGATCTCAGTTTAGTGATAACGTCCGATACCTAACGTTGAGCTTTAGTTTACGTAAGAGCTTAGACCCCTTACACACTGCGACTTTTAGCATCGATGCAGAAGCGCATTTTTGCATCGGGAATGAACAGATTTAATTTGGCATCGATGCAGTCGCGCATTAGTATCTATGCAGTCGCCATTATTCAGTAAAATGTTTGTCAATTTCCAGCTTCTGCATCGCGACTGCATATCGATGCAGTCCCGATGATTAGTATCGCGATACTAACGCGCGGTAGCATCGCGTCTGCATCGATGCTAAAAGAAGCGCAGTGTGTAAAGACCTTAAAGATTCGATTAAAAAAATCGGCGATCGTTGATTACAATCTGTCAGCGAGATTGACGAAGTCTGCCTCTGACGCGGCGGTTTCAACCGCTTTGGCCGGAGGGGGAATTACGGGAAACTTCGTTGTTTTGTTTAGAAAGTGTCTTGTAGGTAACCACAGTTATTGACAAAAGTTATTTATTGATGCCTTATCTAGTAATTTTTTGGCTACTGGTCAAGTTATAATCTGTAGTAGTTAAGTCATTGCATTTAGAACATCAACTTGTCTGCCAGATACGATTCTAGTATCATATTATAGCAAATTTGGTCTTCTTG
The DNA here is from genome assembly GCA_963584085.1 of Pyrausta aurata. NCBI lineage: Eukaryota > Metazoa > Arthropoda > Insecta > Lepidoptera > Crambidae > Pyrausta > Pyrausta aurata. The sequence continues at coordinate 10,100,806 of OY757266.1, forward strand.
GGGAGGGACTACGAAAAACAAAAAAAAATGCGAATCGAATTTTTACAAAGTTCCGATCGGAGCTCGAGGTCACAATCATGCTATATTCATTAGCCTATCAATTCAAAATCAAGGCAATGAACGAATGTGCTAAAAGCAGATCTACCGAATGTAACGCAAGCTCAAAAGTTGAATTCTACTGGACTAGTAATACTTCTATCAATAATTTTAACAGTTTCTAGCACTATGCAGTTTTAGTGCAACTGGCCTGCAAATGCTTAATCCTAAAAAGTATTTAATAAAATTTTCAGCACAGTATTTTAAAACTCTCGGCTTAGGTTAACCATTTTCAACAAAGCTCAAAGATCCAATCATCAGATTTAACCCTTACAACCAAATTAAGAGTGTCCGGTAAACAACGGTCACAGGAATCTTTCTTGCGGGGACGGGCTTAATTAAATATTTCAAAGGGTCAGAATGTCGGATGAATTAAACAAAGGTAAGGTTAAGGGTAGAGGTACATGCGGCCGTCGAATCTTCGCTTACACGTTTCTGATTTTTGGGGATGGGGTACTATCGATGTTTTGAGATATCGATAGTTTTAATTTTACACTGGGTTTTCCATATCTGTCACAAAGGTAAGGTATTGCTTACATATAAGTTACTGTGGGAGGCATTTCTACTACGTTTTCGTTAGATTACCGTTACCGTTAGTTTTTTTGTCTATTAAACCGTAACCGTACCAGTGGCGATAAGGCCAAGGGCGTTTGTAAGGTAATTATTTTGTCAACCCAATCAGTCAATTTGCTTACAGTAAAGTTATAATTATTTGTAATAAAACTTTTATCTTAAATTAAATAGGTATGCTTGAGCAATATTTAAAGGGAAAAAAAAATTTAGATAAACAAAAAAATATTCAAATACAAACTGTAACCGAAGATATTCATTACATAAAATGGTTTCAGAAAACTAAAAGCGGCGTTCGTGCAATAGCAAAAAGAGGTTAATTCACAATTTAATCAAGCCGCAAGTTAGGCAGGTGAACTACTCTGAAAGACGATGTCCGACGCCGAACTAAATACCTTGTCTTGTTTCCAAGTATTCAGAAATAAGAGTCTATGTTTTGGTCACATAACAGCATTCACATTTATTTTTTAAACACTTGTTTTTTTTTACACTAGTAGACCTAACAATAATTTGTCCTACACAGTTCAAACGTCACTTAATAAGTCTAATTTTAACTTTAAACTACCTCTGACTTTTATCATCATCATTAACAGCCAAAGAACATAGAATCACACTTGATGTAGCGGTCTACAACTGCTCTTGCAACTGGTTGCTGCACTGTGAGTAACCGCGGGTGAGGCCTATGTTGAACAGTGTATCTCTAACGTACCCAAATAAAACTACGTTTTACCCAACGTATACAAAAATGAGTTAGCTTTTGGATTTTACAGACCAACGGTCGACTATTTAATTCTGCCATACAAAAAGCAAAGGACACAATAAGTCAAAGTCAAATAAAAATCTATATTTTTCGGTCATCGTCCGATTTTTGGAGTAATTTCATAGAGTAGCCCGCCAGAAGCACGGCAGGACGCCATAAGCAATCGATTTGGCACAGCGCCCGGTGTCCTGGGCTCTGCCTGCGACCTACTTCTGCTGTAACCTTATCTGGCCTAAGGAAGCTTTGACGGGGATGAATATTAAAGCTTAAGGCACGAGGGTGACGTTATTTTAATTTGTATCATAGCAACTCTGTTATTAGCGCAATGTTACATGAATTGTCTGAAGACATTTTGGAAAAATGTGTCAACTTAAGTGAGAACACGAAAAACAAAATCAGCACGAAATAATCAATAAATGAGATAATGATTTTTAAATTTCAACAAAGCGGGACCATTTTTTTATTTTTTTAATGGGTTCGCTCTTGTCTCCAAACTAGACCAAACGTGGCAAAGAGAGAGACGACGATGAAGCGAGCTCACCCAAAATTGACAAATGTGTGCAATTCATTAAAATCAATTCAATTGTTGTGCGATTTACACAATTTAGTCTGAAACGGTAACTTGAACCAGAATGTTCAGCTAACTATGTCATGGGCGAAATTCGTGATAAATTTATCTATCATCTATCTATCACCTACATACTCATAGCCTGGATAGTCGCGCTTGCTTCTGACTCTTTTTACAATTGTTTTTTTTTTACAAGCATTGTAATGTATTGCTAAGAAGCATCAAAGCATCGATAGTTCACACGTACATTATTTCCCACCCCTACGCTTGTATCTCATACACGAACAGACGGCAGCCCGAGCCCAAAAGGCAGATTTTAATTACGAGAACTGCCCCCGGCGCGAGTCTCTCTGCCATTGTGCTTCTCTATTTGTGCCTGTACCAGCTAGTTTGGAAAGGTCCTACTATCAAACTTTTATAAACACCTAGAAACGGTATCGGAAACGACAAATCAATTTGGGACGTTCAAAACATAAATTATAATAATCATCATCATTATTTTTAGGTAACAATACAGGCCAATAAAATAAATGTCTATGCCACATCTGGTACAGTATAAGACAAGAGAAACCCCATTTTAATTTTTTTTTAAACCTTACATACTAAACAACTAACGAATGAACGACAAAAAGAAAACCATCGTATTTCTAAAAGCGGAGAAACAGAACTGTCAATACCAATTTTTTTTAAACTATTATTGGCTTAATAAAGCTTCCAAAAGCAGTCAGCCTGCACAGTTCTATACTAGTGAAACAAAGCGCTAAATTAGTTACTTACTGTGAAATATAAATTTTGCAAAGCAATACTTGATCATGCAAAAAGTACTTAGCTTTCCAAATCATCTTCTACCAGTACCTATCCCTTTTATTGACAGTTTTTTATTGATATATAAATTGATTTAAAAAACACAATTTTCGGATTTTTTCGAGCAGATTTATTAAATTTTATATCACGACGTTTCGAACACATTACAGCGTTGGTGGTCACGGGTTTATTTAAAGACTGAGACAGAAACTGTTTCTAACATTTAAAGCAATTATGAAACTATGAAACGATTACCACAGTAGGGACATTTCCATAGAGTTATGCACATTTAGAGTTCGGCAAGGATCCGCGTATTGTTGAGTGTTTGCCAACAACTTTATTGTTGTTTAGTTAACTATAGTTAACTTTGTTACCGTCTTACGTTTGCGTCAAGGGGTTAGCTGTATCAATCCAGTTTTGGCAACATTTACTTAATGCTTGAAGCGGGTTCGTTGTTGATTCAATTGTACATACAAAGTACTATTTATGGATGATATTGTTTGTAGTAAGTTCATTTGAAAACTGTCGATATTGGAAATGAAATATAGACTGTCAAAGGTTTCAGCAAACATGTAGGACTTGATTCATCATTTTATTCACAATTCATTTATTTTCCAAAAGTTTATACAAACTTGTAATCAACTTATCACCAAATAGGGTTTTGTGATAAGTCGATTACAAGTTTGTATATAATAACATAAAAATACAGAGAAAATATAATAACATAAAAATACAGAGAAAACTTTCATTAACGCCTGATTGACTTTCATTAAAAACAAACTGACTACAAAATCTCTAGTAAGTATGCATAAAGATTATGCGTAATCATTACAAATGATAATAGAAGTCTATTGAACCATTTAAATAAAATGGTGAAGCCAACGTTATAAAAAACCGGTTAAGTGCGTGTCGGACCCGCGCACTGAGGGTTCCGTGCCACTCTTAACTGAATTCAGGATCCACTTACTTTCACTAAACGAAAACATCACAATATATTGCGACGGCAAAAATAACTTTGTTTTTCATAGTGTTTGTATGAAAGACAAAGTTATATTTGCGGTTGATAAAAATGTTCAATATCTCAATAACTACTGGTTTGATCTCCTTCAAACCAATTTTCGTTGCAAGTTTTTGTTGAGATCTACATCATATATTTTTTTCAAAATTTTCACTTTCTTAGTTCAAAAGTTAGATGGGGGGGGGACGCCCATTTTACCACTTTGGAAGCGTCTATATCTCAAACCTTACACTTTTAGATGTAAGGGTTTTAGAAACCTCAACATAATTTTAAAAGACCTATCCATAGACACCCCACACGCATAGGTTTGAGTAAAAAAATATTTTTAGGTTTTAGTTTCATGTATGGGAGCCCCCCCTTAAATATTATATTTTCTTACTTTTTCTATCTGAATCGGAAAGCGGTGAACAAAATACACCTACCTACCAAGTTTTAGCTATGTGATGCTTATAGTTTCAGAATAAAGTGGCTGTGACATACGGACGGACAGACAGACAGACAGACAGACAGACAGACTTGACGAAACTATAAGGGTTCCGTTTTTTGCCATTCGGCTACGGAACCCTAAAATCGTATTTTACAGGGCTCTCGTACACAGTAATGTATGGTCATGGACAACAGCACGTCAAGTTAAACGCTGCGGTATCTTATGCAGTTGTATTGTAATAAAGGCTAATTTGCAACAAAAATGGGAAACCTGTAGCCACGAACTTTTAAAGTATTCGTAACGTATGCGTAGCGAGTTTACTATAAGAATTTATACGTCGATTAAAGGTTCAGTCAGCTAGTACAAAATCATAGGATACTGTTACCGCACGATAACAGTACGATGCGTCAGGCATGTGCTGTCAAATTTAGTTTATTTTACGTCCGATAGAGGCGCTCAACACGATTCTCATACAAATTGTTTACGTTAACGATACGAATACTTTGATGCAAATTATTCGTGCTAGCCCTACTGATGTGCAGGCGACTGTACAAATCAGTGTGTCGAAGTATTTGCATGGATTCGGTCTGTTCACAGCTCACACAGACTATTCTGATGACAGAGTAGTGCAAAGCAAATAATCACGACAATTAGAGCGTGTTTACAAGGCCTAGGGTTGGCACTGATTTGATGTCTCTTACAGAGAAAATTTATAATAGACAATTACACTGGACAAAGACTTCACACGCATCAAAAGAAAATTGTGCCAACTAATGCCAATAAATATATTTTTTGTTTTACATAAGTAAATAAGTTTTTTGGCACATAGAAGTCGTCTTATAGCTTTGGTTACCTAATAAAATAAACTAAATAACATCTTTTTTCTGAAGTTTACTCGAATACTACACATTGATAAAACACTTTATTTTATAGATACTTTTGAAACTAACTACCGATTAATACAAAAAAAAAATGCCGATATTGGTACTTTGAAATGCTACGCGAGTGCCATATCTATTCTAGAGGTAAGGTGCGAGTGCCATATCTACTCAAATATTTTTAAGTTCTTTCGAATGTGTACGATTCGGAATAAATTAATATTGACAACCCTAACTAATAGTACGGTCCTGCGCGGCGCACAAATGAAAATCAAACATCGCGATTCGCGGCAATTAAAACTTGACGACTCACCGCTAGGTGGCGCTGCTGTCTGTGGCGAGAAACCGATAAATTAATAAATTAACTTTAAATATAATACGTAAGAAAGTGTAAGCCTTTAAGAAAGTGACCAGAATCAACAAGAAGAAATTAAGCTACGAGTATTCGTGCATTTTTAGTGATCAGAGAGGTAATTGTGTAAAGCAATCGTATTCACTTAACAGTTCAAATCGTACGTATCGATATGATCTATCAAACCTTTTGTTCTTTGCCGTTTGACAGATCATATCGTACGTTTTGAACTGTCAAATGAATACGATTGCTTTACACAATTCCATACCTGGATGCGTATTGCGATTTGCGATGCAGCTTTGACAGATTTAGTAGCTCTGCTTTACTGTCAAATTAGTCATTTGTATATTGCAATAATATAGCATCATAAGATGAGATAAGTCGTTATTGCACATCAGAACGATATATTACAAATTAGTTTTTTTAAAGGAAACATACAATTTATTATTCGTATTAAATATCAGGGAGAGAACCAAAAATCAATAGATTTTGTAAAACAGTCCGCAAGTAAATGTATTAGAAATCGGTAGTACAAGTAGTAGTAACTACTACAATATCTTCATCTTATAAACGCCATGCAGTCCAAATAAATGGCGGAATGATAAAGCCAATATCGTTTCTGTTCCGAGTAAAAGTTAATTTGGGCGACGGCTAAAATTAAGCGGCGTTTACACTGTCCGCGAGACGCCTTGATTGATGAGGGTGCCCGTTTAGTGGGGCCATGAAAAGAGCGTGGCACGTGTGCTTTTAACCGATTTCCAAATGAAAATATTCCAAGCCAATGTTATCATTTATGTATAAAAAACCCATTCAATATCATCAGTTGTAAATCGATTTAACAAAAAAACTTTATTTAATACAGCTGCTGTGAAATGGATAATAAATGTTCCACACGTGACTTTGGCGGAACTGCGAACCCCCGTTGGCTAGCTTATATTCCTCGCTCGCCATTTTAAAGAAGAAGAAGGAGACATGGATGGTACAATAATGTCGAAAGTATTGACGTTAACTTGATCTTCTTATATTGCTTACAAAGAACGGAAGTACAATATTTATAAATAAACAAGTTGAGTACTTACTAGGCCGAAAAGGAAGAATAAAATACTATGTAATGATAGGTTGATGCCTCTATTGTACAAGCAACGGCAGAGCGGTGTATACAACAAGCAAACGGGAACAAGCAACATCAGACACCACTGCTTGTAAGTTCTTGCTATCACTTTTTACCTGAATAAAGCTAGCTTTTGGGTCGTCAATAATGGACTACAAAGACAGTCAGCCATTAAGAGCCATATGACAGTCTGGAGATTCTCAGATTTTACCGAATTTATCAATGTGTGTGTGCGATTTTATATGTCCGGGACACAAAAAAATGTTAACTGTAATTAAACAATTTTGATACTTTATCTCTAGGTAGTAGGCTATGCGTATGATGAACACAGAAAATGATGGTCTTATAAAAGTCGATGTGATAAATTAATGTTATACCAGTTTTTTTGTATTTAAAATACCTATTACGAATACAGTGAATACAGTTCGGAATCAGGGCTCGCGTCAATTCCGTTCGCGAACATTTTCTTTTTGATAATTATATAACTAAATTCACAGATTTAAACACAAACGTACGATTATAATAACGTAAAAAACTTACAGCATAGAAAAAACGAAATGCATCCAAAGGGTGAAGACATATAGAGGCGGGTAACACGCACTGACCTGCAACGACTAACCAGTGTTGTGCCGTGTTGGCTATTTCATGGAATTGAAATGCTTTATAGAGACTTTTCCGACTCAAGTCTTGATTTGAATCTTATTTTAAAACAATTTTCTAGTGTCGGTCCTTATTTGGATTGTTGTAACGAATTTCTTAAATATTTCGAGATTAAAAATAGATGACTTGGCACATCACTAGTCAGTCGGTACAGGTTGGTACCGGTTATCTGCCTCTCTATGTCTTCACCCAAATCGTGACTTCTCAGAGTAGGTATTTTTTTACGAATGTAAACTCCACGAGAAACGGGGACTAAGGATTATTATTGGTGGATGATGCCATTGGTTCTGAGCTTGATCTACCACGTGTCATACCAGCTGGATGCTATGAGGATTTATTTACACATAAATGCTTTTTAGTGTAACGCTGTTCTTTGATATGATTTGTATTTTGATGTATGAAATATGTCACAAGTTATTATAGCTGACATTCAGAAAATGTAGTTAAGAAAATTTCGATCAAGATTTCAAGTATTTCATGTATAACAGATGATAAACAAGATAATTTTATTTAATTATTTGGTTTACACCGGTATTATATCATTTTGTCTATATACATTTTTCAATAATGAAATATTATATGAATATGGACTTGAATAGAACCATGGAACTTCATTGCATTTGCGTACACTTTGAATACAGGTTCATATTAACTACATACACATCACATGAAACGCTTCTATTTAAACAAGCGTTTTACTTTACAAGTTTATAGTTAGGTTATGGTTGTAGATTGTGGTAGAAAGAAAAGTAATGTTAAAGAAGCAAAACATTGCCCTATTTATTTAGGTTTAAACCATTGAAACACTGTTACTAGCGTATGGAATTAATGCCATGAACAAGTCCCACACATTATGGAATTGACGCCAATGGCCAATGGTATGTACGTACAAGTGCGTATCAAAGGTTGTGGAACTAAATAACGCCTATATACGGTCTATATTAAGAAAAACTGACCTTTTACTTTTTGTCGTCCGTTTATTCTTATTCAAAATCCAAAGCACGAATGATGTAAGAAAATTTATAAACTTACTTGTTTACTACTCAAAGTCAAATACTTAAAACAAAAGCCCTTATTTGTCTTCAATTTTGTTGGGTTAATGGTCACTTCACCACCATACTATTTCAATAAAACCGACTTCAAAAACAAAACACATTAAAAAGTCTTAAAGAAACTCTTGAAAGGACTCCATTTTAGGCAAACCATTTCTTTTTGGAGTCGATGCCCAGATAGATGTCGCTTAAGATGGAACTTGAGAGAGCCCATGCGATGGCACTGACTTCAAAAAGAAATGGTTTGCCTAAATTGGAGTCCTTTGAAGAGTTTTAGACTTTTTAGTGAAAAAAAAATACTTCGACCACAGAAAACTTTGCTTCATATCCAATCTCGGCGCGCCCCAGCCCTGTTTTATAATAACTTAAGAGGTAAGAGGTAAATACCAATTCAACAAAGTAAAAATCATGAAAATCGGTCTACCGTTGTTGAACTATAAAGTAGTGTTACTGATATTACTTTATTTTATATAAATAAGGTTATTATTTGCAACCCCATACATATGCAATAGAATTGGTACTATTGCCTATTCTTGTCCTTATTAATTCAGTATTTGTCTAAAATTTACATTTAACTGTTTGGTGATAGAAACAGTTTGCTCATCATATACCACAATTTTATTTTGTAGACAAATTTTTATTATTATTATTTTTGTCGATAATTTTGGTCCTAGTATCTGCACATTTTGTTTGATCAAGTTTCGAAAATACAAATTGTATATGATAAAAGATCTTCGTTATAACTCATGAACCTCTTGAAATAGTCTCCATACATATAAATCTTTCTTGTTTATAGTATTAATAAGGATTCCTTTCTATGCAAGTTTACATAACATTGATTAATCATTTAAATACAACTATTAATCGATACAAAAGAACGAATACTTTTTTGTTATAATTAGAGACCATCGACGATCCAAATGCACTTTGGCTTTATGCCTGTTGCATAAAGCCTCAAAGCGAATTGGTCGCCGTATAAAAATTGTGCAAAGCGTGATATTTTCAAATTTGGAATGAGTATCATACACGAAATAAAAGACTAGCAGCGAAGACAACGAGCGACACACCCTTCCCCTCCGAGCGCTCGGCGCTGTCTGTCAAATTTCGATCGAAGATGAATGTTCGTGACAGCTCCAAATCTCAAATTTATAGGTTACTTTAGTTAGATATTTTGAATATATTGCACAAGATAAAATCAAGAATTTAGATGCTAAGTTAAAGATAGGAACCTCTATAACATTGTTCTATCAAATAACACACAATAAGTGCAATGTATCTCAGAGATAATCGCCTGTCTTTAGGTGCGTATTTTATGCCAAAACATGGTTTCAATTTTGTCTTCATGTGGAATAACTAGAGCAATAAATAAAAAAAACAGAGTCGAAAGCTTGTAGAGGAACGTATTTCCTTTCATGTTTATGTTATTTCGATAGCTGATGTCAACAACTGATCTGGAAAAGTGTACCAGAAAAACCGTCAATTTGGCTTCTATGATTGCAAGTTACAGGCATTTTAAAGATTGAATCAAATATTCAGAGTCGACATCTTATGGAGATAGTTCATTTCTACACAATTCATTCAAAAAAGGTAGTCAGTTTAGTCATTTTTGGGGAGAAAACTACACTTGAACTTTGTTAGAAGGTAGGTGACAGCAGCCTTAATAAAGCCTGAAACTAGTCAATAAAATATTTTCAGAGGATATTCGCCATTTTAGTGGCCCCGCCACGAGCGAGCGTTAAAGTTTACGGGCACCAGCGTTTGACAGGCGACTGGCGGATAATGCCCGCCGATACATTAACGAATTTCGCCACTTTAATTGAATCCGCCATTCGCAGGGGCTATGAGCAAATGCTCAAGCTATGTCGGCCATCTGCTCCAATTTGAGACGACATTATTTTGGGCGGGTATTGGATGAGTTATGGCGATGACAGAAACAGAAGTTAGATATTAACCAGGTCTAAATTTTAAGAAAAAAATTCCAGTTGTTGTCTGAAACAAAAAATGGAAATTTGCCTTAATACTTTGATTTGGTTGCACTATTTTAATGAACTATAATAGTTTTAACTAATGTTTTTTCCTATTCTTCGTATGGAGATTGACCACTATTTAATGTTTTTCATAGTTATGTATGAGATTGCCAAAGTGATATAAGGCTCTTATGATGTTGCATCTGAGCCTCATTTCCTAGGAGGTAGGTATTAGTTTTAATGCACCTTTTGATGGCATGAATATTTTTTTTGACATTTCTTCTTACTTTTATTTATTTTATTTTATTTATTTAATCATTTTTTTATTTAATCATTTGTTTCAGGCAACAAAGGCCCATACAATATATACCTTAAAGACTAACATAAATATTTCAATAAAAACACAAAAAACATTCAAATAATACACTATTTTGTCGGCGTAGTGTTCCGCAACTTGGTGTCAGGTAGCCGTCCACGTTTTACCTATTTACTTTTGCACACCTATATTTTTTCCATAAAACCAGCCTACGTCACAGACTATTTCCATCGGCTCGACCAAGCTACTAACAAATCATAGATCTAAATCAGAACCAGCACAGCTGATACTCCGAAAACGGATCTGGGTTAATTGTAACAGTCTGGAGGTGTATTTATGATCTTCATTGTTTATTTTCAATCACCACAATATTTTTAATTTTAAGGGATTTTACAGACGGGCGGCAGTTCGCCGGCGGCTGCTATTGTCACGTATTTGTCGTTGACTTCAGACGTCGATGAGCCCAAAAATTTTCCTGGTATTGTCCACGGCAGTCAGCAGCTAACCTCATGCGCCGCATGTCGTCGTGTGCCCCGTGTAACTAACCAAAAGGCCGTTTGGCCAAGTAATTTTAACGGCTACCAAAATTCAATTTACTTTTTCAAGCACACAAAATCACGAAAAAGAAGCACAAAGGGCTAGCTTTTTTTATCCGTAGTAATGGCACAGAATATATAAGTAATAGAACTCCGGTAATGGTAAAGTTACGTTACCAGCTAACATTTGGTTAAGGTAGTTTTTCTTCAAAACACACACAATCGTAAATATTTCACCTCCGGTAACGTAACTTTACTCTTACTATCGATGAATAAACTGGGCCTTAGCATCTAAAACCGAACGATATACATTAAAGTTAATTAGGTTTTATGTAAATATCAAAAGTAAGAGGCAACTAACACTTATTAATTCAATTTCAATTATACATGAAATGTAAACAATTTTAGTGAAAGAAGTTTTGTAAGTATTTACATAATACATTTCAGTGCTTTCTAATAAATTGAAAGTGAATTGAAATGAAAACTCCGAAGGAAACTTCTGTTGATTGCCTCTGAAAGAACGTCTGGCTTCACAGCTGCAATATTTCAGAATAAAATAAACGTACAAATAACTAAGTACTAACTGATTCTCAAGTCCAATAAGTTTACCTTAAGAAAGGAATGCAAATAAGCTCATGAAACCTGAATAATTATTGTAGTAATTATAAGATAGCCAGCCATGCAAAAAATCTTAATAATAATTATAAAATATAGAAATAAATTAACAAAGAATGTGATAAGAAAATATTTCGCTCGATTGACAATTACGTTTTTTTAATCCCTTCGGTCACATCCCAAAACGATATGGAGACGCACATTTCGTAAAAATGCAGCTATACGATCATTCGATCTACAAATTTCATGTAAGTAACTGAAGTATCGTTGAGGTATGGTCAACAAGCCACGCATAAGACATCAGAAAGATATAGCGAATCTCTTCTGACTTCTTCTTGCAACGGTCTAAAACTGACACCCATTAACACGATCTGGGAATAGATTGCTGACTAATAAACGCCGCCTTGACATCAAGCGGTCAGGTGAAAACCATGGTACCTTTGCCAATAAATATTATGACATGGCTGTTTTATTACACTGTGTTGTAGCAGTTAACAGTGCTAATCCCGTCTGAGTGCAGCTTACTGCGCCGGTAATTACTCACACGAGCTCCCATGTTTCATTCATAAACAGATTATCGTTAAAAATGCCGACGATTAAAACTTTTTTAACGATAAGCTAGGTAAAATCTGACCTACTAACTAATACCATACCGATACGTATCAAATTGGACCTCCCTCTCTCTTTTGCCTCCCTTTACCGAATGAATTTTAACATGATCGAAAAACGTGAAACAAAAAAGACAAACAGTCCACTCAGCATGTTTTTATTTAGTTGATAATTATAAGTATATGGAAAATTTCTATCGTAGATTGTGTTTATAAATAGAACAAGCACATAATGTTTTTGAAAATGGAAAGGGTATACGTATGCTCTCTAAAAATAGAAAAGAAACAAAAAGTTTCTAATAAAAAGAATCCATCCAACTGCTTTTCCATTTCCATCCAAGGAGTTTCAAAACACGAGGTTTTATTTTCAACCAATTCCACCAATCATGGTTCAAGACAAAAGAGCAGGCAGCGTAATGTAGACCGGAAATTAGCATCCCCATTTAAGGCAGTGCCTTTAATTTATCAGGGGAGGAACGCAAGCCCACTCTTAGTTCAGATTCGGAGATTGTGTTATGCAACAAAGAGCCACTAGCTATTTACCAGGATGGATAGATAAAATCACAAAACATAAAGTTAATATTGCAGAATATCTATTCTGATATTAATTTCATCTTGAATCCTAGATAGGATTCAAGATGAAATTAATGAAATGATAGAATTACACATGTTATTTAGGCCGTTTTATCCCCAGCTAAGAGACCTATGTATTTTTTTTTAAAAATAACATTGCTGATAAATCAATATAACATGTAGTACAACCCCAGTTTTACTTACGGTTGTTGTTTTGGTTACTAATTTACTTAATTGATTTCATCCACACATTTTTTTTATAGACCCGCCAACTGCAATTTTCAGCCAGACAGTTCGATGTCAAAAAAATTAAAACATCACAATATCGATGCGCGGATCCGCAGGTGTCCCCTAGCTTACGCATAAAAATGATTTACGACCAGTTTATTCATCTAGGGATGCTTAGATCATCTACTTTCGGATATAGTACGCTATAAAGCCTAAACTAAGCAAAACCTCACATGCAGTTACCGTATTACAGCAACAAAATATTTTTTGAAAGCAATGATAATAAAGTGACAGGCCTGCCATATAGTCACATATGCCACCGCACATACACACACGGCTGAGTAGTATAGGCATGCGGGTGCGGGTGGATAGCGTAAAACACAGGGTTCGATCCCTTGTCTGAGGCACAGTTGCTTTTTACAAGGGCTATTTTTAAATTAAATTTGTATAGTAACAAAACACTATAAAAAGAAAAAATATAATTTCATTCACCTCACATTTTAACAAAGTCTTTCACTAATGGTATATTTTTGTCAACGTACACGTGTACGTAGCAGCTAAAGACGCCGTGACTTTGTCATAAAATGTCAAGTTCAGTGGTACTCTAGACTAAAAGCAATATCCACAGTAGTTGCTCGAAGTAGGTGACCGATATTTTCAGACGAATCACACATAGCATTTTGCTTCTTTGATAGAAAGGTTAAAAGGTTGACCGTCCTCGGTGAATATTTTATAAAATATCATCAAGGGTGATTTATGGAGGCTTGTCTTAGTTCTACTTTATGAACAAAGCCTCTTAAAATAAATAAATCCTCCCTCTAAAGTTTGTGTGGGCTGGGAACAAAATTATTCAGTAAAAGAAAGTGGGTTTTAAAATAGAAATAGGTTAAGTACAGTCGGTGACCTTTAGTATACTTAATCATAATACCTACGCTATGAGCTTATTTGGGTGCGCTGGTACCAAAAAAATCTAGTTTTAAATCATATCAGGTCGAATGTAGGACGTTCATTAAAAGTCACCAAAGTTTATTTTTGTTCGTAGACTCACTTATTATACACGTCCCACTGCTAAACATATGCCTCCTATGTAGGAGACCAGACCATACCAGACCAGATCAGACTAGACCATGTGGTCTACCATGGCGACCGGTGACAAGCGTTATGCACCCAATGTGACCCGGCTTTACAAGGTCGTCCATCTAACCGGTGGACGTCCTACGCTTTACTTTTTATCACAGTTTTTAGAACTTTTCCGCCTCAATTTGGTTCACTCTCGCATAAAGCCGCCTTCTTAATTAGCGTCATGCCCGCTAACAAGGTAAAAGTGTCGTATCTGGGACGAACGTATCACACGTCTTAGCGTCTAGCAAGTTTGCAAGTCTCGCAGGTAACTTGTCTAATTGATTTTACTTTCAGCCTGTGTGAAATCGTTCAGTTCAGTTGACATTCAAGTAACCCAAACATATACTTAGTTAAGACAGGTGTTATACAGAGTGTGGCCTGTAATAGGAGCAACAATTTAAACTTTAGGGAATCAGCCATCAATTCTAAATGGTGTTAATTAATCGTAATGAAAAAACAAATTATTGTTATTTTCTAACAAAATAAAAGGAACTCTTAAAAGATGAAATAAGAAACCAAAAATTGCGCACGGGCGGGACTCGAACCAGCATCTTTCTGGCTTACCGGGCCAACTGCTCTTCCAATTGAGCTACCGCGCTGTCGGTCCGTCTGCGCGAAATTTTTGGTGTCATAAGGATAAGTCATTGCGTGACGTTAGCGCCATCTACCTGTCTGTTTATGCACCAGCGGGCCAAGTAGTTATTCTTTACAGAATACAAAAAACATTCTAAACCATTAAAATAAAAGGAACCACCAATGTATTTCAAACAATGTGTCCTATAACTTTACATTGTCATTTACTACAACGAGTTAGCGATTTTGATATACATTGATTAGGGATTACAACTTTGGATTACTATAGCTCTAAAATAAAGTACTTTAGAGCATCATGACCACGCATAAAGAGAATGTTAGTAACAATCTCGGTATTAAGTAAAATGTATTTAGAAGTTTTAAAGGGTAGAGCAGCTGTTTCAGTGTTTCAATTCAATCTTCAGCAGCTCAGTTAGACGACAATGTTTTATTTTACTAAGCGGAACGAAGAGAAATTAAACTTACAGTTGCAATCGTTTTATTTATTTTTAAATTCTAAGTGTCAATTCTCTATGACGTAACTTTCGTTATACATATCATATCTTTCTGTAAAAAGTACCTATTATTAAGACACCCTATATAAAATAAACTGCTAATAATCTCCATCTGCCCCTAACCAGTGCACCCTGATGATTCCACTCATTATCCGGAAGACAATTGTCGAGTCCCATCTATTCCCTATTTTCTGCAAAAAAAACATGCACAAGCGTTCATTACGTAGATTAGTTTTTTCCAGAATGCCATTGTTCTCGTTGTGTTGAGTAATTTATTCTAAACTCTTATTTTGTGCGTCTGTTTATAGTGATGAACAATTTAATTTAAACCTAGCATCCGAAGCATTTCGTTATTATTATTATTATTAGGTCCTCTGGTGCGATTGAATTGGAAATCATATGTTTTTAGAACTTAGAATAACAGTATTGCTGCACTTCTAAACAAGAAGAAACACGATATTGAATAGTCTATGTATTTGAAACAAGTTATCAATGAAGTATTAAATTTACATAAAACAATATTATCTCGGTACATTTGCACTATACGTTTTGCTTTAATTAATTTCATAACCTCAAACTTGGTTCTATGTAAATTAAAAACAGCATTCGTGTTTTGATTCCAAGCGAAATAACATGGCGAACCACGATTTTTTCTGACAGAACAATTCATTAAAAAGCAATTAATTATTTTTCCTTCTACAGCAAATGCGAAGCTCTTTTCGTGATTACAAAATATGTTATTGTTTAGTATTTTTACATGACAAAAACACATTTAATTTGGTTTGTTTTATTTAGTTATATCGAAGTATATTTTGAGGGCGTTATAACTTATAATTGTAAAATCATGTGCTTTGACGAATCGAATTGAGAAATCATTGATATTTTTCTTCTATTTACTAAATAGGCGCCTATTAACAACACAATGATAATATCGGGCCCTGTTGGCACGACTATGTACAGTCGAGGTCACTGGCGCCTAACCACTTTAAGACCCAGAATCGCTTGCACATCGTCATATTTTGTTAAGGGAGACAGCCGTTTTTGTGTCGTGCGTGCAAGCGATTCTCGTTGAAATATGGTTAGGCGCCAGAAACCTCGAAGATACCTCTGCACCATATTAATATTTCTTAAGCAGTAGCTGCAAAAGTTGCCATCTTCACCAAAATCGGTATGAAAATAAATGAAATTATAATGCCATACCGGGAATAATATGGAGTTTATGGGGGCGATACACAATTTTTACCCTTAGTTTTATATTTAACCCCTTGATGCAAAAAGAGAGATGTGTTATATTTTTAACGTGTCTGTCTGTGGTAACGTAGCTCCCAAAAGGATGAACCGATTTTCGTTTAGTTTTTCTTGTTAATCCTGAGTTACATGAAAATCAGTTCAGTCGGTTTTTTTTTATATTTATACTGTAATTTAGTTTGCTCAATATTTGTTGGAACCCGGAAAAACTTAGAGGCTTGTTTGAACAACTATTTCTGAATACAAACGCATGCAACTGCTATACTAAACTTGGCGTAAGTTTGAAAACAAAACATTCTTGTGGGCGTTTGATTTGTAGCGAGGGGCTTTCCAATTCCAACGAATGGAATAAACAATGGCTGTTATTTAGGAGTATTTAATTTACATTTGATTAAAAGACCAACTACAATTAAGTTGTACCGATGTACATGACTGTAATTCATTTAATAAATTGAGTACCTTAATGTGATCGCATTATCTTTGTTTATTCATGCTTTCATTTCCTTTTCCCATCCAAAGATTGCGGGTTCTTGCTGAATTCTTACTCTTTATTTGAGTCTGTTTGCTGTAAACACGAACATAGAGTTAATTTTAGATTCTATCTACCATAACGCAGTTCATATTTTCTCCCTAAAAAGTCGTACTGTAGACATTAAACTATAGGCATTACCTGCCTTTCTTATACTTTTACACTGTATTTTTGGTTCATTGTTGTTTTCTAATCCTTTTTGAACAATATTTATTGTGAAGCTAAAAATGTCAAACTTTCAAAGCTCTGTTATTCTACTTTTCTGTACATAATACTGTAAAAATAGCTGTGTTTTACCTTTGTTTGCAATTTTCCTTTAATTTGCATTGGGTGATGATTAGTTTTCCTTATTAATTTAATAAATTCCTTGATTTTTGACATTTTTTTATCTTTATTGACATGGTTGTTATGACAATATCTTTCAAAATCTGACAACTTCTATCAAAGTTTATTACTTTTTCGGGTTTAATCCTCTTTAAACCATCAGTATTCATGTTCTATTCTAGAACCTACCTCGTTCTAAATTTGAACGGCCCAGGCCCCTATATAAGCCTGTACTTTTTTTCATTCATTGATTCGTTTCCGAGTTCTAATCTTGAACAGTCTTCAACACTCTACATTTTCCTCAAGAAGTCTTGAAGAACCGCCGGTGACTACTGAAACGCCTCCTCGCACTAAGGGAGGGACCGGACACATTTCCGGAGGAGGATCCGAGTCATATTGAGACTGCAGTACACCTCCTCGCTCTAGGGGAGAGACCTGTCTCCTTCTCGGAGGAGGATCCGAGTCCATATTGAGACTGTAGTAACACCTCCTCGCTCTTGGGGAGGGACCTGTCCCGTTCTCGGAAGAGGATCCGAGACCAAGTACTTCTGGCACTCCAACTGATCATTACATTTTCTACATAGTTTTGGATACCCTCATCACTGCCGAGAGCTACTACTTCACTTCTGAGAGCTACTACTTCACTGCTGAGAACTACTACTTCACTGCTGAGAGCTACTACTTCACGGCGCTGACACTGCTGCACATCGGCGTCGCTGTTACCTCTGCTGTGTCGACCCTGCACTCCGACTCCGCCCTCTGCTGCCTCCAGGATATAGAAGATCTGAAGACACTTACTCACGCCCACTGCACTCTTCTTACACACATACATTCACTCATCATCTTTTTTTCACTAATCGGTATTGTAAATATTATTTTTATTTTTATATAAATTCTGTTCCCCTCTTTTACCTCTTTTCTTAATCTTCTCCCTTCACATTTGTCGCTTCACGACAAATTGGCGCCCACCTTTTAGTCTTCAGCCTTCTCTTTTCTTTCTTTTCTTACATCTCATTCATTTCATCTTCTATCCTTTTCTAAATTCAAAAACAACACTTTATCTAGTGTCCTTTACCTTTCCACCCTCTTTACCTTATCACCCTTTTTCTAAATTCAAAAACAACACTTTATCTAGTGTCCTTTACTTTTTCACCCTCTTTGGCTATCTCTTTTTAGATAAAATATTATTAACCCCTTCACTACCATCTCATATCATCCTAAATCTTAACACCTTAACTATCATCTCAGAACTTAACCCCTTGAAACTCGGAGATAGTAAAATTTTGTTTTTGTTAACTTAACTTGAGAATTATTAACTTAACTAAATCTACCTTAATTGGTCTTAAGTTAACTTTGTTCTTTTAACTTAACTTTGATTTAAATAACTGTTCTCTAATTAACTTAATTAACTGAGAACTCTTATTTTTCTTAAACTCTCTACCTATTTATTTTTACTCTCCGATTTTCTTTCTCAACCTATATCTTCACTAATTCACTTTATCACTATTTGAAGAGGAATTAAGGTACTCAATTTTATTTTGAACTTTATTGAATTTTTTAACTTTACAATGTACTTTTTTTTTACGTTACTTAAGGGACTCTAAATCCCTTACGTTAACTCGGGAGGCTCTAAACCTCTTCTCTTTACTTAAGGGACTCTAAATCCCTTACGTTAACTCGGGAGGCTCTAAACCTCTTCTCTTTACTTAAGGGACTCTAAATCCCTTACGTTAACTCGGGAGGCTCTAAACCTCTTCTCTTTACTTAAGGGACTCTAAATCCCTTACGTTAACTCGGGAGGCTCTAAACCTCTTCTCTTTACTTAAGGGACTCTTAACCCCTTAGTACTAACTAGTACGTTCTTTTGAGCGGTTGATTACTCGTTAAAATAAGCCTTAGGTCCGAGCGGTTGATTACTCGTTAAATAAGCCTTAGATTGGAGCGGTTGATTACTCCTTAAGTAGGCCTAGATCAAACTTTTTTTTTTTCCATCTATGGAGCGGTTGACAACTCCCTAAATAAGCCTGTCGTTATTGAGGAATTCTCTTCTAGAGTGGCAGTCATTGAATGTGAACTCCACCCTTACGGTATGAAGATGATAGAATGCTAGAAGAAGAATAAATAATTTTATGTAAGGTTGTATATTAGGCGAAGTAGATTCCTAGGTTTTCTTTAGGCCTTCTTTCAAAAATTTTCTCTAAGTCGAAAATTTTTCTGGGGTTGTGGGGGAAATGTACCGATGTACATGACTGTAATTCATTTAATAAATTGAGTACCTTAATGTGATCGCATTATCTTTGTTTATTCATGCTTTCATTTCCTTTTCCCATCCAAAGATTGCGGGTTCTTGCTGAATTCTTACTCTTTATTTGAGTCTGTTTGCTGTAAACACGAACATAGAGTTAATTTTAGATTCTATCTACCATAACGCAGTTCATATTTTCTCCCTAAAAAGTCGTACTGTAGACATTAAACTATAGGCATTACCTGCCTTTCTTATACTTTTACACTGTATTTTTGGTTCATTGTTGTTTTCTAATCCTTTTTGAACAATATTTATTGTGAAGCTAAAAATGTCAAACTTTCAAAGCTCTGTTATTCTACTTTTCTGTACATAATACTGTAAAAATAGCTGTGTTTTACCTTTGTTTGCAATTTTCCTTTAATTTGCATTGGGTGATGATTAGTTTTCCTTATTAATTTAATAAATTCCTTGATTTTTGACATTTTTTTATCTTTATTGACATGGTTGTTATGACAATATCTTTCAAAATCTGACAACTTCTATCAAAGTTTATTACTTTTTCGGGTTTAATCCTCTTTAAACCATCAGTATTCATGTTCTATTCTAGAACCTACCTCGTTCTAAATTTGAACGGCCCAGGCCCCTTTATAAGCCTGTACTTTTTTCATTCATTGATTCGTTTCCGAGTTCTAATCTCGAACAGTCTTCAACACTCTACATTTTCCTCAAGAAGTCTTGAAGAACCGCCGGTGACTACTGAAACGCCTCCTCGCACTAAGGGAGGGACCGGACACATTTCCGGAGGAGGATCCGAGTCATATTGAGACTGCAGTACACCTCCTCGCTCTAGGGGAGAGACCTGTCTCCTTCTCGGAGGAGGATCCGAGTCCATATTGAGACTGTAGTAACACCTCCTCGCTCTTGGGGAGGGACCTGTCCCGTTCTCGGAAGAGGATCCGAGACCAAGTACTTCTGGCACTCCAACTGATCATTACATTTTCTACATAGTTTTGGATACCCTCATCACTGCCGAGAGCTACTACTTCACTTCTGAGAGCTACTACTTCACTGCTGAGAACTACTACTTCACTGCTGAGAGCTACTACTTCACGGCGCTGACACTGCTGCACATCGGCGTCGTTGTTACCTCTGCTGTGTCGACCCTGCACTCCGACTCCGCCCTCTGCTGCCTCCAGGATATAGAAGATCTGAAGACACTTACTCACGCCCACTGCACTCTTCTTACACACATACATTCACTCATCATCTTTTTTTCACTAATCGGTATTGTAAATATTATTTTTATTTTTATATAAATTCTGTTCCCCTCTTTTACCTTTCTTAATCTTCTCCCTTCACATTTGTCGCTTCACGACAAAGTGTACTGTAACTATCATAAAATGTAAATTAAAGGTTCATAAAACGCAATCTGTGCAATAGTGAGTAAGATAAAGGACAAGACATCTAAAGGTGTGTGGTTGCCTAATGAAATTAGTAGCATAGACTCAAAAAAGTATTCGTTTCCAAAAAAGCTATAACTATTTTGAAAAAATAATAATCCTGGACTGTAAATTGTTGTAAAAATTGTCAGTCATCATAAAATATAGAGTACATGTATACTCTCACAGATATGCCAAATGCCGCACTTATCATATCTCAAACAGCAAATGATTTCAGTGTCTCATTTATTTTAATAAGTGGTAAATAGATAAACTTATGGGCTCACCCTGTAGCTCTCTAGTAAACAAAACACAACAAACTAAAGCCTTTAGTTGATAGTTGATTTGTGAGTGTTGCGGTAAAACGGTGTTTCGGTGCCTTCGACGGCAACCACTATCAGGAAAGACGTTAAGAGTCCATAAATCGCTGTTTCACGGCCACTTAACGAATGAACTGAAAAACTTATCTGACTCTTAGGCCTAAGTACAGGCGGGCACATAATTATTACCAAAAAATAGAAACTGTTAGATTTATTAAATCTCTCGCTGCTATGAATATACCTAATTTCATCAAACTCCATTTTTAAGATAGCAAAACCCATACCTACATACTTCACTAAATTTTGATGTGATGATGATGATTCATCAGTCCACTGCTGGACATAGGCCTCCCCCAATGAGCGCCATAGCGCCCTGTCTCCAGCGCATCCAGCGATGCACCAAGCCGAAGATGGGATGACGATCTGCGGAAGACTGCAGGTAGATGCTGATCTACCTGCAGTCTTCCGCAGATCGTCATCCCATCTGGTCGGAGGGCGTCCCACAGCCACACTACGTTTGCCGAGTCGCGGTCTCCACTCAAGAACTTGTTTATCCCAGCGGTTGTCGGTTCTTCGCGAGATATGACCGGCCCACTGCCACTTCAGCTTGCTAATTCTTTGAGCTATGTCGATAACTTTGGTTCTCTGTCGGATGTATCCGTTACGAATCCTACACTAAATTAATAAGTACTATACACACTTTTTGAGTACACTTACTATAAGTAGCGGAAAAAATTGCTAAATACAAAATACCTACGTTTTTTTGTGAAACAAGCCTTCAGCACTCAACCCGTACATTAATTTTCGTAGGTTGAATGAAGGTCACATTTTCATTTTTGTTCAGCACCCGTATGTAACGCAAAGGTCAATTGGCTGTTTGGGAATATGTTACTGAGGTGTCTAGACTGGGTTGGGGACAATGTAATAATGCGTTTTCAGTGGGCTCGGTCTCTCTCGGGTGTTATTATTAAGTTGTCAGCTTGAGGCAGTGAATAATCTTGTACCTCAGTGAGCAAAAAAAAGATAAAAATCTACATATTTTTAATAAGTAATAATAAACAACCCGCTAGGTTGGGCACTACTTAACAGTAACAAATCGTTTTTTTTGTAATTAAAAACTAATACAGGGTGTGGCCTGTAATACTCGTAGAAGCAAAAATTTAAAATTTTCCCCTTCTATCTAAGTAACCAGTAATCAATTCTAAAAAGTTTTAATTAAATGTAATGAAAATTAAATGTATTGTTATCTTCTAACAAAATAAATCGAAATGGCTATGCAAAGTTATTATTTATTGATCTTTGCGACTTAAATTACAGTTTATATGAGAGAGAGTGTTTGAACATTAAGTCCACCTTTTATAAATAAATAAATAAATAAATCATTTATTCCTTTTAGGGTTCCGTAGTCCAATAAGAATCCTCTTAGTTTCGCCATGTCCGCCTGTCTACCTGTCCGTCTGTTCTACACTTTTATTTGTACAATAAAGTTTGTAAAAATATCAGATTATAGACAAAACCTACTCTACGTATATTTCCCTACTTTAACAACATGCATTGTGTTCTAGGGTTAAATCTTAAGAGCTACTAGAGCGCCCCGGGTCTCGATTATTTATTGAATCTTGAAAATGTGATTTTGATTTATTGTAACAGTTTGGAGGGTTTTGTCGAGTCCTGAATTGGAATACTTCTAGGTCAAAGAGATGAGAGTATAATTCTGGGTTGATGAGGATGTTTTAAAGGAAATAGATAAGTTTTAGTCATAACACGTTCCGTGACACTACTCCAGACACAAAAAATGTTTTATTGTTTTCACGCCTGGAGACGTTCACTTTCACGTTCATTTTCAAGAACGTGTTAATGAATGGATGAACGGAATTAATTAATTTTGAATGAATTATAAAGCCAGGTTTCTTTTACTCTTACTAAGTAAATTCCTTATATAAATTTGATGAAAAGAAACTAATAAGTAAGTTCATCTAGTTGTCATGTATTGTCAAATATAATTTTATATTATTTGTGTCAAATAAAAGCATTTTCTTTCTTTCTTTTCCGAGCTGAAAAAAAAGATTAAAAAACACTTTTGTGTACGACTACCTCAAACCGCATATAAAGAGGCATATCGATGGGGTTAGTTCCCCTAATGTCCGCATAAATAATCGTGTCGCGATGTTATCGAGTGAAAATACGATGGCGACCTGAAAATAGTTTCCTTTTCCCTCCTTCGAGTACTGAGGGAATTTTAATTAGCCCCCCGGCACAGCTGTGGAAGAGCCATAGACTACTTAGTAGTATAGATAGACAGAGCAAATTCAAGAAAAAAGTTTTTGGTTGGCACTTCTTTTTATTCAGGTTCGTGGTTGCTATTGATTACGGAAAATAACCGGTGATATGACTGTAATATCTGCGCAAATATATATAATCATAAATACTAATTGTTTACTCACAGTTAGCCACTTTTATACAAAATTTGAGATCATCATAATTGGATGATCAAACGAACTTACCTGTAAGTGAAGTTCGATCCAAATTGTCCTGACTTCGTCGAAGAGATTTAATTGACCATGTAGTAGGCCCTGCTACGCGTCCATTCACTCGCACACAGGTTTAGCGCAAGAAAGAGAAGGTAAAAAACTAGTATCCCTCCCTCCTTCCTGCGCCTCACAGCACTGCCAGCCGCCTGTCGCTCATTCATTTCAGAGCAAGGAGACCGATGTTCCAGATGTACAACATTGATTTATGGTACGGGTGGCAACAATTTTTGCAGAAAATACACGTACCTATGGGAATTGGGAAGGGTGGGAACTTAAATCTCTTCGACGAAGTCAGGACAATTTGGATCGAACTTCACTTACAGGTAAGTTCGTTTGATCATCCAATTGTCCTGCCTTCGTCTCTGAGATTTAATTGACCATGTAGATGTTCGGAGTAAATCAATGTTGTTACAAAAATAAGTTGACACCTCTATAGTTAGTAATCTTTGATTATTAAAATGATCATTTAAATAACAAAAATGTTTTATGTTGTTATGGGTGCATGATAAGTAATTTCTTTAATGGGAAAGAAAGAATATATTTATTAGTTTTTTATATAATATATATATATATATATATATATATATATATATATATATATATTATTAATGTTAAACTCCAAGAATATGTAAATATAATAATAATTTTAGTAATCTTAACTGAAATAGGACGAAAATTTCTTAGTTCCTTTTTTTTTTTGGTCTATTATAAAAATTGCAAATAAATACGGAATACGTATTGTTGAGACAGATTGCGAAAACTACATACAGAAATACTTCTCATCCAGCGCCCTATCATTTTTAATGCACTTAACGGGCGTATTGGAGGGTCTCTTTGTCTTGCAGTTTTAACGTATTTTACAATCATAGATTTGTAAAAAATACACGCATGATATTCGATTACTTTTAAGTATTGGGTATTTATGTATTTATGCAGCTGTTTGAAATATATTCAGCCGTATACCGAAAACAAAATACTCATTATTCGAATTTTGAATTCTAAAGAAAATGTTTTGTTGTAATAAGTGTAAGATGATTGGTAAAAAAAAATAGTTGGTTCATTTGTGGGTATATAAGATTTTAGATGTATTCATCGGTGTATATCAACGCTATTATTATTTTCTGGGTTACAATAAGAATACGATATTTCAATGAATTTGAAATATTATCGTTATCAAAACTTGAAAGCATTAAGGAGGTAGGTAATGATTGAGTGATTTAAATTTTTTCTAAAGAAGCTTGGAAACGACCTCTGGGGGCGTTGTGGCTTTATAAGGTCATACGAGCGCAAACGATTTCTCCGATAGAAGTTTTGGTACCACCTAACCCGACGTTTGCCTAATATTTACTTATCAACCAGGCGCGGAAGTCTCGACATAGTTCCTTGTAAAAAACACCAGTTGGCGCTCGAAAAAAGCTGAGACAAAATTGGTATTTTCGTGTATTTACTGATTAAGAATAATGTTTAAATCCAGCTTAATTTTTTTTTTTTTTTAGATTTACTAAAGATTTAGCTATGTAAGTTAGAAGGATATTAGATGGAGTAGAAAATCAAAATATTGAAATTATCTACGCGAAATATCAAACATGACGCTTCAGACTTCCAGCACAGGAATGTTCGCCGAGTATTCGATAGTCAGCGCATAGTCGGAAAAAAAAAATACTCATAAATATTGACTGGATAAAATATGTCTGAATTACTGAGGGTTACATTTTAAAAAAAAGTAAATGCGATCCTATCTTATCGATTTGGTTTTGATGAGATACTTTATTTTTAATTAAGTTTATATTTTCTATGAGTTTGACAAATATTTGTGACTTATTTTTCTTTTTTGGGGGTAATGGAAATGTGCATTTCCGCAATTATTGTGCCGCCAATGTATTTGTGTCTTATTTGGCTTCAGATGAGACTTGTTTCAATATTATGAGCAGTGTAAAATAAATCTTGATGATTCAAAATTAGGGTACCTATTGTGACAAGAAGTCCAAAAGTAAATGAATATGTCGAGGTACAACAAGTATGTCATAGATCGATGTCACCAGGGAACACTGGTTTCATACATATTAAAACACCCTCAAATATAAATGATAAATAAAAAGATTCAAACATTATTCTTTGTAATAAATAAATTACTTTCAGGTTTTATAAATAAATCGTCGAACTACTCGACGTCTTACGGCGCAAGAGTATAAGAACGAGCGTAAAAAATAACATTTGCAAAAAATATGTTAAAACTTGGCAGACCATGATTGGTTATTATTTTGTGGTCGGCAATTGTTTCACCATACCTAAGTAATTGGTGAATATTAAGACAAGATTTCCTTTGAAAATTTATTTAACATAGTATATTCAATACTTTTAAACATCAATTAAACGATACAATTCATAAAATAAAATAATCTGTTTTATAGTTAATGCAGCAATGTTTCCATATGAATGGTTTCCTAATATCATAGTGGCTTTGCTGGGGAGATGGTTGTGGAGTGGGTGTATGTGATTAGTTGGAAAAAAAACTGATGATGAGAGAAGATATTTACTCGATAAAGTTAATTCTTAAATCACAGAATATAGTGGGTAAAATATGCATAGTTTATATTCCCAATAACTCAAATTAGATGCTTGTAGCGCAATTTAGGTTTGATGCTGCGTTGCTGCCTTTTGTTTTAAAAAGATCGATTTTTGTAATTTGTACAATAATTACCATGTCTTTTATTTATCCAACCTTTAACGTAGGTGTGTAAATAGTGGAATAAATATGGCCAAAAAATATAAATAATAATAATAGTACTTCAAACAATAGGTCATTCTATGTTTGAATAATTCTTCGGTGGTGTTTGTGGTGGTAAACGGTGAGAAAAAAAAACAAGCCCATAAAAAACTAAAGTCAATTCAAGTTGACCTATGGTTGTCATAATTTTTTGTTGGCGGTGGCTCAGGCATCGCGTTTTTCTGAAGATAATGGACACAGATCTTTATTAAGTTTTTCAGACTCCACATTTAGTACCGAACTTTGCGACGATTTAATCTAAGAAGCATACATGAAAAGTTTAGTGCATATCACACCATATTTTTCGAAAAATAAAATAGCATCTAAAACAATTAATTACCGTCTACCTATTTAAATCGAATATGACGGTAGTGCTATATTGATTTCGCAATTTAACAAGAAAACTCATTGGTATAAACCAAAAACACATTACGCTTTCCAGCTGGTTGTTGTTACGTCGGTTAATAAAATCTAAGCTGTACCGAATTATTAACTGAGGAGTGAAACAAATCTTAATTGGATCTCAAGACTGAATAAGTACCTACTGTAAATATTCCACCATTCAGAATCATACAAATGCCAGTTAATGAGCAAAGCTCAATATTATTAGCATAGCTATTTAAATTGTGAGCTATAAATAAAATCAGTTTTACATAATTCTTTTATGGACCCAACCATATGCATTGAGTAGAAATCAGAAATGTAAGTAAGAACTTGCTTACTTAAAAAATAATAATTGTCTTCTTTTTATACTATCCGTAAACTTCGATATTTAAGTAATGTTAAATATTTCATTTAATAAGCGATGTTATGTTTTCCATAGCATTGTCTAGCAAGACAAGTTTTATAGTCATTAGCCAGAAATAAATAAAAAAGAGTTGTAATCAATTGCAGACATAGGACCATAATATTGTGAGCTATGTAGTATCGATGTGTATAGTACCGTTTTTAGAGCTTTGGGGAAAAAAATTAGGAGCGTACACCGCATCGCAGGTGGCACTATACGTACTTATGTTTATCAGTCTAGGCAGTTATAGTGTTCTTAAGTCTTTCATTTTTACAATTTCAGGTAAAAATTTACAAAATAAATATAAATTTATTAGATTTGAAATAAATCTGCTGCCACTATTGTTTTTCGGTGCTTACAAAAAAGTACTTAGTAAAACATATATATTGCTCCTTTTGTTTGTAAGTGTAAAAGCTCACATTAAACTCAATTCCAATGTATGTCAAAAGATTGACTGAGTCAAGTGTTCGGTCGTGGTTTTACCACGAATGGAATACGGTAGCCCGTAACACGTAGTACGGCTTCAAGCTTAGCTAGCTTTAATGAAAAAAGACCTTACCTTTATTTGGTCGGATTCTGATTTCGAGCGCGAGACGTTGAAGCGCTAGGATTGTTGGACGGTAGTTCACCGTAACAAACAAGCAATTCACGGCGCATGGCGCACAGTGGATCGACGCCATACTAGCAATGGGACATAGGCAACTTAAATATACAAGTGTCAGTTTTTGAAAAACAAATCATTCCATCGTATACGCCTACTTATAAGCTGTAAAAAAGATAAGTAGCATTTTCTTATTAGAAACTTATTTTGAGAGCTATGGCACCAAACGTGATTTATTTGTTTGGGAAATGGCATAAAAAATAGTGTAGCTTCCGATTTTCTTCGTGTTTCGATTTGATTTTTTATAATGTTATTTAAGCATACATTTGCTACATTTTCTCCAAACAAACATGGTGCGCCACACGCACCCCTTAGGAGGTACAAGCGTTGACCGTTTTTTTTCTTTCTTATCTACAATTTGATTCATAACATATTGTTTTGACATATTATATCTCTGCTCTCACTTTAATGGTGACTTACTAATATATATCTTATATAGAGATTAGCTAGTAGTTAGAATTACAACGAAAAGATAATTATTACACAAAAGGTTAGTTAATCAGTAATTATAAGGGGACCTCAGGAAATGGCCTTATTAGTAATAAAAAATATAACAATAGATTTACAGAATTTAACAAGAATCTATAGTAAGGTGGTTAACAACACAATTGATTCCAGAAATTGGGTAGAGTTAAACATCTTTTGACAGTGCACCGATGATTGATTCTTGTTAAATTCTGTAAATCTATTGTTATATTTTTTATTACTAATAAGGCCATTTCCTGAGGTCCCCTTATAATTACTGATTAGCTAACCTTTTGTGTAATAATTATCTTTTCGTTGTAATTCTAACTACTAGCTAATCTCTCTGAAAGGTATGTTTCTTTAAAGTCAAACTTGACCATCATTATAAAAGAATCGATCATAAGCTAATTAACTAATCTTTTATATTTTTGTTACACCCTTCTCATTAGTGCCAAATTTCAAACCATATAAAATGGTGCATTACTTGAAGTGCATCAGTTTTAGTTTTATCCTCACCCGAGTGTTGTCATTATGTCTTTCCCTGGTTTCGGTACTTACCTCGACCTTTACGTTTCTCTACGTGATGGTGGTGATCTCCGAGACTATAATCTATTATATACATCTTTAAAAACAAACTGTAATATTCAGATAAGTGACAGTGTTGATAAAGAAGTAAAAGAATGGTGCCGTAATTTCTGTTATTGGATGTATGCTAAGTGGACAAAATCTTCAAGAAACCAGGAAAAGTTTATAAAGAAGAATTCTTCCTGGTTGCAGACAGAAATTCAATGGCCGGAAAATTGGAAAGAGAATTGTGCTCTTCCCGATGAAAGTATGAATGAATCGTCTGAAGAACCAGCTGCGACAACATCAGATTCTTTTACAAATATTATAATGAACCCAGCATGTCGGGTTTCCGACGCATCTACGTCAACTTCGATAGGGCTATCTTCGAAGACCTATCAAACAAACAAAAAAGAAGACGTACAGAAACAACTTGCAGTACCAGCAGTACGGAAGAAATCGTCTTCTCAGCTCAAACCAGCCTGAAATCTTCTGGAAAAAAAGATGTTGCTGAAATACTACATTACCTTATTGAAAACCCAGATCAAGTTTCTAAAGTGAAACAATTTATTCACATTGGAGAATTTCAACCTTAAAAGCATTAGCATTATTTATCACTTTGAGATTATCAAAGTTTCGCTATATATCACTAAGAGATTTCAGTGAAAAAGAAGGAATTTGTAAATATCCTAGTTATTATAATCTTCAAGAAGATAAGAAAAAGTGTTACCCTACCGAAAGTGCTATAACTGTTACAGAATCCTTAGTTAAAATAACATTACAAGCATTGTTGGATTTAACTGTAAAGAGAATTATTCAGTCTTTGGGCAAAAGTGTTGATAAAAGTAATCTTCTGCTCATAAGCAAATGGGGTTTTGATGGAGCCTCAAACCAAAGCGTGTATCAACAAAAATCGGATGCTTCAAATTCAGATTTGCAAAGTGTTATTATGGCGAGTCTTGTACCATTGAAGCTCATAACAGAAGACGGATGTGTTATTTGGCAAAACCAACGACCCTCCTCAACGTCTTACTACTGCCGACCAATAGGTAATGTGGAAGTTCATGAAAGAGACTGAGTTTAATGTTAAAAACGAAATGGCTGCTATAAAATAAAAATAAAAATAAAATAAAATCCATTTATTTCAGACAGAGTCCATAAAATATTAACATATTAACACAATCAGAACATAAGAAAAATAAAATCAAAATCAAAATACAATACAAAATTTAAAATACAATTAAAATTAAATTAAATTAAATACAATTGAAATAAAAATTACAAATTAAATTAAAATTAACTAAATTACTTTAAATACAATATTATTATTATTATTTTCTAATTTAAATATCGGCCACTCTCTGGAGCACCAGGAACGCTTGTTTGTATTTTCATCCAGTGTCGCAAAAGAGGGCAGTCTGGCTTCCGACTGAGGATATTCAGGATGGTGTTGGGGCTCCCGCGCGTACGAAGCATCAGCGAGGCGATGCGTCTGCGCAGCACTGTGTGAAAGCCGTCAATGTGCGCATGCGCAAACATGGCAGACGCACTGCAGTGGCGCGGGAGCCCCACCAACACCCTGAACGCATTATTATATTGGATTCTGAGAGCGTTGATGGCCCGCTGCGTATAATTGACCCACAGACTGCAAGTGTATAAGGTTTGGCAAAAGGCTTTAAACAGAGTTACCTTTACCTCTAAGCTACAGCGTGCAAATCTGCGTGCCAACATATTACAGCGGACCGCCATCGCCCTCCTTTCCCTCTCCATATCACTATCGTCTTTTAAGTTCTCGGTTACTACATATATGCTATAGAATCTGAAATTGAAAGTTTAAATCCCTCAAGTTATGAAAATGCAAATATCACTCATAAATTGCTTTTGACGATGATAGATGGTAAGGTGGCATCGTACATCTCGGGTACTTCTGCAGCAGTTTGTGATTTGTGCAAGGCGCGTCCGAAGGAAATGAATAACATCGAATTAGTACAGAAAAAAACAGTGAATGAAGATATGTATAAATATGGATTAAGTTCCTTCATGCATGGATTCGTGCGATGGAATGTTTGCTTCATATAGCATATAGATTAGACATTCAATCCTGGCAATCAAGAGGAGAAGATGCAAAACAATCAGTAGGGGAAAGAAAAAAGAAAATTCAAGACAGATTCAGAGAAGAAACTGGTTT
The DNA here is from genome assembly GCA_963584085.1 of Pyrausta aurata. Taxonomy (NCBI): domain Eukaryota; kingdom Metazoa; phylum Arthropoda; class Insecta; order Lepidoptera; family Crambidae; genus Pyrausta; species Pyrausta aurata. Next base: position 10,132,223 of record OY757266.1, read on the forward strand.
GTTAGTAGACGTTGTAAAGCAAGGCAGTGGGACGACAAACAACGGAAACTCGGCTAGAAGATTCTTTCAAGATCCAGACAAGACTGCTGATATAACTGGACTTGACGTTGATATATAAGTAATTAAAGAAACAAAGCCTCGAAACATTTATAATGCAAGCTTAGCTAATAAGCTTAACGACTCATATATATTACACACCGTTAATTAATACAATCGTTTCTAGAGATTAGGTACCATAAAAAAATCTGGGAATATGTTATCAGTGTACCGATGATTTATGGCCTGACCATTTATCAGTAAGTCACCATTAAAGTGAGATTCAGAGTTATAATATGTCAAAATAATATGTTATGAATCAATTTGTAGATAAGAATGAAAAAAACGGCCAACGCTTGTACCTCCTAAGGGGTGCGTGTGGCGCACCATGTTTGCTTGGAGAAAATGTAGCAAATGTATGCCTAAATAACATTTAAAAAAATCAAATCGAAACACTAAGAAAATCGGAAGCTACACTAATTTTTATGCCATTTCCCATACAAATAAATCACGTTTGGTGCCATAGCTCTCAAAATAAGTTTCTAATAAGAAAATGCTACTTATCTTTTTTACAGCTTATAAGTAGGCATATACGATGGAATGATTTGTTTTTCAAAAACTGACACTTGTATATTTAAGTTGCCTATGTCCTATTGCTAGTATGGCGTCGATCCACTGTGTGGCGTCGCGTTGGCACAGGCAGGACACACTATGATGCCTGTTGGGGCTTGATGAGTGTGGGCGAGGAACGCTTCACACTGAGAGGCCCTGATGGCGCGTCGTCAGCGCTGCTTAACATTTTTAATGAAATGCCTTTGTGGCCCCATTAGTTCACTTTTTTCATTTGTCGAAACGCAATGAAAATAAGGGTAGGCTTATTGAAAGCAACGCATACCATACGTCTCGATTCAAGATAATTAGGACTGGCTGGCATCACGTGCCAGCTCGGCCAAAAAATTGCTACAGATCAATATCGCGTATTGATTCGGAGCGTTAAAATGCGGACTGGCTAGTATCTCGTAAAAGCTCGGCCGCGAAGCGTAAAGCATGCATGTAGCAGCCACGCTGGGTTATGCGTTTAACTTCAGTTCACGTTCACAATAAGGTAACTTTCGTTAAGCACGAAATAAAAAACTTAACGGTTTTTTCTTTTTTGCTGTGGTTACTGCGTGCGTCGGAACGGCGCGCGCGCACGGACACGAATGAGCGACAGGCGGCTGGCAGTGCTGTGAGGCGCAGGAAGGAGGGAGGGATACTAGTTTTTTACCTTCTCTTTCTTGCGCTAAACCTGTGTGCGAGTGAATGGACGCGTAGCAGGGCCTACTACATGGTCAATTAAATCTCAGAGACGAAGGCAGGAAAATCATCATCATCATCAGTTTAGGATTTGGCGGAATTAAAGTTCTTTTTAAGATTTTTCCATCGAAAAAAGCCTTAATTCTGACGTAGGAATAATAAAAACTGCCAAACAAATTTACTGTCGTCTCGTGCTATTTTGAAATAGTCTGGATAACTCTTGGTAAAACACAATGCGACCTCTAAGCCCTTATTGACCTGTGGAAAAATCATCGGTTTTATGGCCCATCGGAAACGCGCGTAATAGAGTCCCTAACTCCCTAATAGGTCCCGGTAAGGTTATAATTATTTTTGTCGGCTATTCGGGTTTAAAAAAACATACGATCTTTTTCAGCGGCCTGGAAAGCGTTATTGCTTCGTAGTTCCGAAATAAAAAATATATATTTGTTGCTAAAAACAAGAGGATGTTTTATTTTCGTACAATGCTCTGATCTCAAAATAAGTAGCTAATGCACTCGTGTTATGAAAATCAGAAACTACGATGGTACCAACTAACACAACACCCAGACCGAAGTCAATATAGAAAATTATGATTTCTACATTGACCCGACTGGGAATTGAACCCAGGACCTCGGAGCGGCGACGACTTGATACTACCTAGGTACTACCTAACTAGGTACACCACCTAGGTAGTCTAATATAACAAACCTAAAGCTTCGAATATACATGCTTGTAAAACAGGGCAGTAGCTTGCATGCCAGTAACGGGCATGCGCAAATTGCTAAACAATTTGCGTCGTTGGTTAGTTTTGGGGCCCCCGCGTCCACTCCCTCTCATTGCATACCAGTAAGCGTCTTCGGACACATACAAAAAGATGGCAAGTGCAAGTAGCTGGCATGCAAGTGTACTAGCTACAGGCATGTGTATTTCAGCCTTTAGATTGAAGAACGCAACAAGAAGAACACAGACAGAACAATGAATACAAGAGCTGAACGCGCTATTAACTTGAATGCAATTTTTATTGCTCCCTCTCATCTTTTGTGAGACAAAAGCACGTGTATAACGTACGGCTGTCTAATTGCATGTTGCCTTCTCTTTCACACATCATAGAGTAGAACGAGATAGAACTATGTGGTTTACAAAATCGGTGCAATTTTAGCTCCACCGTATGGCAAAAATGATATCAGGTAGGAAAGCCTCATTGATTTAATATTCAATTCAAATTCAAAAAGCCTTTATTTACTTAAAGAGAGGATTTACAATTATAACATTTGTTTAGCACTGCTTGCAGGTGTTCCCCTCTAAGCTCGTCCTTTGACAAAAGGCCTCCTCCAGCCCTTTCCACGCTTCTCTATCCCTTGCTGTCGTTTGCCATCTTGACCCAGCTATTTTGCGGAGTTCATCTGACCATCTTTTGTGTTGCCTTCCTCTTTTCCTTTTAGTTTCGTGTCGAGGTGTCCATGTTGACACTGTCTTGGTTGATTTTTCTCGCATCTCTCTAAGCATATAGCCTGACCATCGCCACTTTCGAGCCTTTACCCGCGTCTCGACATCTTCAAGTTTTGTTATTTTCCTCAGTTCTGTAGCCCTCTTCTTATTTATTTATTTACTAGCTGTGCCCGCGACTTCGTCCGCGTGGAATAGTGACTTTGGATAGAATTTTTAATTTATAGGCTTATGATTTTACAAATAAGATACTTAAGTATAAGTACTTATAAGTACGCAAGATATAAAGTATTTATATAGTACATTTTAGTACTCACTTATCATTAAAATTGGAAATATTACAACAATAAGAAGCAAGTAGTAGGTACATCAAAGGTGATCAATTATTATGACCATACCGATTATTTGGACGTTCACAATTTGTATTTCGATTAGGAATTCCTTTGTTTGATAGGATAATATGGTTACTTTACTTTTAACTACTACTTTGCCACAAAAAAAACTACTACTTTACTAACATTTTACTTTGTTGTGTGGAAAAAATGGATCTAAATATAAATTTTTTCATGGCACTGTTTTGTTATACTTTGGCAAGTACCATAAAGTACCAAATATTCATTTAATTTATACAAACCAATATGGAGGAAACACTACACATTGAATTAAAACACTTTACAGATTCATTTCCACCCACATTTATTTTAAATTGTTTCGCCTCGGCCCCGTCCCGCCTTAGCCCCGGCCCCATCGAACGGGACTAAAAGTATCCTATGTCCTTCTCCTGGTACTAAGCTACCTCCCCACCGTTTCGTCCCGGTCCCGTGCTACCCCAGCCCCGGCCCCGTCTAGCGGGACAAAAAGTATCCTATATGCAGTATCTTATGTCCTTCTCCTGGTACTAAGCTACCTCCCCACCGTTTCGTCCCGGTCCCGTGCTACCCCAGCCCCGGCCCCGTCTAGCGGGACAAAAAGTATCCTATATGCTTTTCCTGATTCTAAGCTACCACCCCACCAACTTTCAGCCAAATCGGTTCAGCCGTTCTCAAGTTATAAGTGTTGTAACAAACACGACTTTCTTTTATTAAATAATAATATATTTTCTGCCTACCCCCTAAGTCTATTGGCGTGATTATTTCTATCCTAGTTTACTCTCCAAGTGATGCTGAGTCAAATAAAAAAAGCCCCATCAAAATCGGTCCAGTAGATTCTGAGATTAGCCCGGACAAACAGACAGACAGACAGACAGACAGACAGACAAAAATTTTAAAAATTTTTGTTTTGGCTTCTATTACGGTAATTAAGACCCCCTGTAACAATTTTTCATAAAAATCTTCAATGTACAGAAATCGATCTTTTACAGTCTTATTATATGTATATATAATAGATTTATTTAAGAACTGTATTGCACAAGTAACAGTGTACAAAAGGTGGACTTAATGCTAAAAGCATTCTCTCCCAGTCATACCTTTAGGTCATGCAGAAAGATTATAAGTGGGTGCAGGAGCATAATGTAGTCTTCTTGTCTCTAATATTGAAACCAAGGATACTCCTTTCCATACTTCTTTGGCACGTTATGAGTTTCTGGGTTGCTTTTTGTGTAGCCGCCCATGTCTCGCATCCATACGTGATTTAATATTACTGAAAAAAAAACGATCACTGTTATATTCTGCAAGCGCTGAACTAATGAACTACATACGAAATATACAACAGTACTGCAAAAAATATGCAGCAGCATTACAAAATCACCGGTTAATTATGGAGGAAGCATTTTGTATGGGTCTGAAAAATAATAACGCTATATTTTGCTAGCTAGGGCTGCTACACCAGTCTCGTGGCGTAAGATTAATTTATTTTATTTATTTGGTTTATAAAACGTCTCTGTGTTTTTTTTTTTATTTAGTATGGGTTTGCTCTTGACTCCAGACCAAGCCAAGTGCGACTAAGACGGAGTCGAATATGGAACGAGCTCGCCCAGAAGAAGCCTGTTCAATCTAACTTTAAAAAGATTCGGATTATAGTTTATGCGGTAATTAGCTTGCGTCAATTACTGGGTTAAAAAAAACCTTTCCATCACAATCTTCTACATACTCCTACTGGTCTTTGTGACTCTATATACTTAATGACCTAGGATAGACTCAGAGTTCCCGGGTTCGATCCCTGGTCGATTCAATGTAGAAATCATAATTTTCTATACTGTGTTGGGTCTGGGTGTTGTGGTGCCACCGATGTGTTTGATTTGCATAACACAAATGCATTAGCTACTTATATTTTGGGATCAGAGCAATGTATGTGATTGGTGTCTAAAATATTTTACCTCTATAGACTTTATAAAGAAGGTATCAAACGCTAATTTAATGCTACCCAAGACCTATGGAGGTCAATTATCACGTGCAAATATTTACCTTTTGACACCCCTACTAAACCGGCACACAGAATAGTAAAAACGTAGAAGCGGCAAATAAGTTAAACGCGACATTTCCATTACGCGTCCGTTGTCTAAATTAAAAAATATTTCGAGAATTCCTTTCCGTTTTTAAAGTATTGTAAAAGAGATTTCCTGGCTGCACGCGTTTCCTGCTTGAGACCGAATTTTCATTTCGCTGAAGTTTTGTGCATACACAATAGTGCGCCGACTATTTACATACAACTATTTCGTATTACAGAAAATTCATTGCAATCAAATTATTTATTGTATGGTTATACATATGAATGACTTTGCTTGTATAAACGTTGTTTGCTTTATATGTATTATTATGAAATTAAATGAAACTTCATTTTGCAATAATCCACTGGAGATTGTACGATTGACCAAGGTGACGCCTTTTAGGCATTCTCTACTAGTTATGTATGATTTATAAAGATCCTGTTTTGAAATGAGAAGGTAGTGAACGACTTTTAAGCATCCCAGTCCCAGTAATGCTTAAGTCTTGGATTGAAACCTGCTAAAACTAGTTGGTATAAGTTCAATTACGAATAAACAATACAATTTAAGCTAATCCTAACAAACCATTACTCTCCAACATTGATAAACGCGGTCGCCCAGACCGGCGAATAATCGCCTTGACGAATGCATGACATTTGTTTGGACCTCGTTTGTTAACCCCTCCGCCGCCACGCGAAATTGCCCGCATTACCGAGCGCTATCGACGCTGTCAAATTGGTCATTTCGACCCCGGGCGCTCCATATTTTTGGTGAAAAAATATTAATATTTGGTTTAATTTTTTGTGAACGAAAATTCATTGTTTTGGATGTAGTGAAAGGTCTATAACGATTCAATGGAAAATATAATTGACACTTGCATAACTAAACAATGACAATGACCTATCTCATAAATAAATGACAGGGTATAAAGGCTTTTCTTTTAATATTATAGTGCTGATTTAACTCGTCAAGTATGTGTAAACGAGACACAATAAAAATTCCATTGTTATGCGACTCTCGGCATTCGTTTGATACCTGACTGATTAAAGTAACTACGTATATAATTTTGCTAAAAAAATTAAGTTCTTGTGGTATTTTTTCTACAACTTCTGTTGTTAAAATAAATAACATATTCTAGAATATTCAAAAATAACCTCGCTGGTTCAGCAACCACCGAAGCACACGGCTGCATCGCCGGCTATGCAATTTGCGCGGCATAATCTCCAGACAAATTGGAGCTGCCTTCTTTAAGGTGCAATACACCACGCGTTTACCAGTAATAGTGGTTATTTATTCCAGCCGCTTTTTGTGCTTGTTAAGATTTTTTCTCTATTTTTATATCTGTTGTATCTCAGATGTAACATGGCTGAAGATGGAAACACCAATATCCGCAATAACATGCCCCAGAAACCTTTTATTTATAATTTGTACTTGTGTGTTTGTAAACTGATCTTATCATATTTATAATTCTTTAAAGTCTTAGCAAATTATAAAACAAATGTGCATAACAGATTGTAGTAAACCATTCGAGTGATGCAATTTGGTTCGAAAACCGACCTCCGGAGCTCAGAGCATAATCCTGAGACAAATTGGACCTGCCTTACCACTACAACTTACCAGAAATACCGCAAATCCTAAGATAGTTATAGTTACAGTTTTGGTGAATATGTGCCTTGCTAGTTACCAACAGCATTTTTTTATTTAGAAATACCTTAGAAAAGTCTTTGTTATCAGATTCAAACCATAGTAAACGGATAACTGTAGTTTTGTAGTTGATCAATCGAAAAATCAAACTTGATGTAACTAGTAATATTACCTCTACAACTTTAACTCCATGAAGATCCATTGCAGATAATTTAAGGCAAAATTTTATCAACATAAAGCGCATTAATAGAATGCATTAGGCTTTCTTATGAGAGGATGAACAGGAGCGTGCTTTAAACAACAAAACAGCAGTGATACATTACGATTCTGCTCATCTAATCACCAGTCGGGCGCAGGCTACGCTCGATAATAGAATGTACATTCATTGACGAAGCTATGGATATGTCATTCTAGTAGATACAGTAACAGAGAAGATACACATTGACTGAAACTGAGATCCTGAAGTGAACCGAAGTCTTTCATACTAACAATGAATCTCATTATGACCCGTAAGAGTCAGACCTTTCGCAACAATTTGTGAAAATGATAAAGGAAACAAAAAAATACATCGGAAACATACAATATTTTACTCCATCAACTCCCAATTGAAAAAAAAGTCATCACTTTTTGCCATCATAAAAACGATTGTCTAACGACACAACAACGCGACATTATCGCACACCGGATCCATTTGATTTTATTATTCGCAAAAACAAAGGGAGCAATGGAGCGGGTCCCCGAGACGCGAACGAATTGTAATATCAGCGCACAATACAATCCGCGATTTTGAGATTTGCGCGCGAATATTTTCAGACCACTCAGAAGCTGCAGAGTTAAGACTTAGCAGGGTTGCCAGGTCTCAGAAAGGCGAGAGATTTGCAAGAACATGCACCTCGGGTTATGGGAACTCATTTATCTACTCACACATAACTGTTATATAATCATCTGAAATATGTAGACATGACACAAGACAAGACATGTCCAATCTCATGTCTTGTCCAGCGTGAACTGATTCTTGCTTGCTAGAAGACCTTATGTGTGAAAACGGCAAGGCTATCTGCGTCGCCGATTACTCGGCACAACAAATTGAAGTCGCTTTACCATCGACACGATAACAAGAATACCTGAAATATGAAATTCAGCGCAAGCAAGAGCCGCTTAGCAACACTCTAACATGAAACTGATCAATCACAGCTCCTTCTAATGGAACTCTTTTTTATCTTTGCCCTGGATGTTCTGTTAATTACTGACCACTAACTATAACTGATTCAAAGGATATAATACTAAAAATAGTTTTGGCTTTGAAGATTAGTCTTGAAGTCAGAGTGTTTATTTTAAACTTTAAAATTTAACTAAATACCTTTAATCTAAATTTGTTAAACCCAATATTGCTTCACAGGTACAAAACAAACCTTCAAAAACGTTCAGAGCCAGTCCGCTGGCTCAGCCCTATTCACAGCTGATATAATATGTATTAACGCGGAACCGTTGTTCAATTGTTTGATTGTTGTTGTTCAAATCATTGTTTTGGCTGTGAAAGGGTTAAGCGAATCACTTAGCGTAGCTCAAGCTGACATAATGCGGTGAAATATTGAATATTTTATCAAAGATGATTTGAATATTACTCACACTCAAAATAAAATTAAAACTCCATCAATACTAATTGTTGACAGGGATTACCTTTTGTTAGAGAATATTAATGAAGTAGCACTATCAAGGCAATATTAAGACAACGTATTAACAATAGACAATTCAATTGTTCTTTACTCCCCCACGTTTTTGACAAAGATATGATAACTATGATTAATGATGGCTGTACAAAAACTCATCAGGCAACTGCCTGTTAAGTGCGCCTTCACATTAAATGGGCTTACTGCTGTCATTTATGTATGAAATTTACAGCAGCGCGACGGTCGTGCGACAGTAAGTCGCCTAAGTGTGAAAGAGCGCTAATTGTCTCACGTTAACTTTATGTTAAATGTATTAGTTTTAAATAGGAATTTAAAGGCAGGCGATTGTGCAGGCCAGAGTTAACTGAGCCCGTGGTTACAATGCGAAAACGGTGCGCGTCCCTAGTCCGCAGAGTGCGCGCCAGTACCAAAAGCAACCTTAACGATTGTCCGTACGTCAGTCACTGTTGCACCATCTCAAGTGGCATGGTGCTGCAGTAAATGGCACATTTTCATTTTTTTTATTTTATTTTATTTTACCTCTTTTTGGTCAATAAATATTGTGTTACTAACCCTAGGCTAAGCACTTTGTAACTAACTTCACTATGGGCAGTGTGGCCTTAAATAAACGATTTATTATTATTATTAAAATGTCGTCTTTCTATCTATGAAGAAACTGGTAGCAACAGAGCGATGATTTAAACTAGAGTTAGCTTAATTTAGGAACACGAGAAGAATACGTGAGCAATAATAAAATAGTGTACAAAATGTACAGGAGAATATGCTTAAAGAAAAAATATAATAAGTAATTTGTACTGTAAAAATAAGAAAGCAATTACGCGGAAAACAAACCCTAAAACGCCTTCAATCAATTTGAGTGGCTATTCGTGGCGTTCACGCAAGCCAAAAATTATTTAATTATTCGCTCGCAAGGCACAAATAACCGATAAACGTGCGTCCATATCTAGATATTGCCCACAAATTACTATAATTGTTTTTGTGTTAACGACGTTACAGCACGGCACGGAAGGGCAGAGTTAAAGTCGGCTGTCATAACAGTCCAGATAGTAATCGAGCCGTGACAACAACACATTGAAGACTCTGTTACATAATATTTACTGGAATAAATAAAACGTATAATTACTATCGTGCGGGGAAAGAAACGATTTCTATATTTGGTTCATGAAAACTCCCAGCAATCTTTACCTATTTCGAACAGTATCATATTTAATCAGTCAGGTATCAAACGACTGCCGGGAGTCGCATAATAATGGAATTTCTATTGTGTCTCGTTCACACATTACTTGACGAGTTAACAATAATATAAAATTAATAACATGCGCATTGATCATGAGCAAAATTAATAATTACATAAAATAATAACACGTTTATAATATTGAAAAATACATCGAAATAGATCGTGCTATTGAAAATTACCAAACGAATATGCATAATTAGCAGTATTTTAAAGGCGTTTGTACACATAATTTTTTTTTTTTTTTTTTTGTATGTTTATCATGCAATCAGTCTTAATGACTATAAGCAGATGTTGTGTAAAGGAGTAATGAGTTTCAGGGCGCTGCTCCCAGTGAAGCCAGCCCTTTTCATATGTGACTTTGTCAGTCAAAGATGTCCCGTCGCTTCTTTAAGCGACGCAAGGTTTCGGGGATGACAAGCTGTCCTGCGAGTTGATTAGGGTGCCTCTGCAGTCGAGCTCTGTACTTGATGCCATGTGCATCGATTTCAGCTTTGACCGTTGGAATGTCCAGTATATCGTGGATTTCCGTCGTTTTTACAAACCATGCTGCATCAGACAATTGTCTCAGTATGTTGTTTTGTACCCTTTGCAGGATCATTGTATTTGATTCACTTGCAGAACTCCACAGTTGAATCCCATAGGTCCATACTGGCTTGAGAATTGACTTGTAGATGAGTAGCTTTTTGTCAGTAGACAGTTTTGAGTTTCTGCCAAGCAGCCAGTAGAGTTCCCTGTACTTAGCGTTAATTTCGTCCCTCTTCGTTTGTACATGCTTTCGCCGCGTAAGCCTTCGGTCTATATGCATTCCCAGATATTTCACCGTGTCTTGGTGTGGGAGTTGTGTGTTGTTTAGCTTGACGGGCGGGCAGTTGCCCCTTCGGAGGGTAAAGGTGGCGTGCACAGATTTTGTGACGTTAGCAGCTATCCTCCATTTTGCTAACCATTTCTCCATTTCGTTAAGGCTGTTCTGTAAAATTTTGGAGGCCTTTTCTGGGCACTTGTCCGAGGCAAGTAAGGCCGTATCGTCAGCGAAGGTGGCCACAGTGACATTTGGATTTTGTGGTAGGTCTGATGTGAACAGGATGTATAACACGGGTCCAAGGACGGAACCCTGAGGTACTCCTGCTGATATGTCGTGAAAACCTGACGTGCAGTCCCCTTCTCTGACCTGGAATATTCTGTTGGATATGTAGGACTTGAGAACAGGATAAAATGAGTGAGGTAACAGAGTTTTAATTTTGTAAAGCAGTCCCTTGTGCCAGACCCTGTCGAAGGCCTGCTGTATGTCAAGGAATGCTGACGAGCAGTACTCTTTTCTTTCGAATGACCCTCTAATCGCCCTGCATACTCTGTGAACCTGCTCGATGGTGGCATGCTCCTGCCGAAATCCAAACTGGTGGTCCGGAATCACAGATTTTTCCTTGAGAACAGATGTAAGTCTGTCTAGTAGCGACTTCTCAAAAAGCTTTGACATTATAGGCAGCAGACTAATTGGTCGATACGAGGTGACTTCATGAGGTGGTTTACCAGGTTTATGGATCATCACCACCTGAGAAACCTTCCATAAGTCCGGATAGTATCCTAATCTTAGAATGGCATTAAACAGGTTCGTCATAAAAACTAGGCCTTTACGTGGTAATTCTTCTAGAACTTTTTTGTCAATTAGATCGAATCCAGGTGATTTATTATTGACGCTTGATTTAATATTTGTAGCGATCTCTTTGGGCGTTACCGCTTTTATGGGCAGCTCAAGTTGGTAGTCCTGGTTTAATGCCGAGTCGATGTCTGCATCGTTAACATTCGGCCCTGGGTCATTTGGTTTAAAGACTTTGCTTAAGTGGATTGCAAATGCCTCCGCTTTAGCTTGGCCGGTTTTAGCCCAACTTCCATTGGATGTTCGCAATGGAGGCTTGTGATGCAGTGGCCGATCAAAGTTCCTACAGGCTTTCCACAAGGAATAGTTTGTTGCCTTTGTGGCGGAGAGACCCTCTAAGTAAGATTCCAGAGCGACGTCATTGGCCTGTGATATTAAGCATTTCAACTCCTTGGTTGCTTTGTTAAGTGCTGTTTTATCAGTCGGATGTCGACTAGTATGCCAAACTCTTCGAAGTCGTCTCTTCTCCAGTATCTTTTGACGTATCTCTTCTGAATAAACTTTGCGATGTATCGGTTTTTGTGCAGTGCTTGGCGTGGACTTCCAGCAACATTCCTGGATTGTTGTTGTTAGTATTTTGGTTGCGTCGTCGATATCAGATTCTGTTTTAAGTGCAATTTTCAGTTGGAGATTTTTACTAATTAACTCTCGAAAGGCGTCCCAATCTGTACGTTTGTTGTACAGTTTTAAGGTATTGACAGTTTTGAGAACAGTTGTGCCAATCTTTAGTATTACTGGGACATGACTTGTGTCTACATCTAGACATATCTGTACGTGGTGAAATAGCCTGGATAGTCCTTTCATAATAAAGAAGTCTATCACGTCTGGTATTCTATTCGGATCGGTAGGCCAATTAGTAGGTTCTGCCGTAGAAATCGTAATAAGTTTGTTTTCATCTACGCTCTTCTTGAGTTCTCGGCCTCTTGTATTAATAAGTCTTGAGGCCCAGTGCGTGTGTTTGGCGTTCCAATCTCCTCCGATGATGAAACGGGAACCTAGAGTCCCGAAGAGCTCGTCATATTGATCGGCAGTTACTTTGTGTTTCGGCGGGCAATATACAGCAGCAATATTAAATGCCCCATTCCTATCTTCTACAGCAATTGATGATGCCTGGATGTGAGCTTTTCTAAACTGTGGAAGTTCGTAGTGCTTAATACTAGATCTCACGATTACGGCTGCCCCCGCGTGGGCCTTGCCGTCTGGGTGATTGGTGGTGTATATACTGTAATTTTTTATTTTAATGCTACTGTTTTTAGTAAAATGGGTTTCAGACACCAAGAGTATGTCTATGTTGTGAGTGTTTAATAGGACTTCAACTTCTTCTTTGTTAGGAGATAGCCCGTCCAGGTTCCAGGTGGCTATCTTGAGAGAAGTCATTTTGATAACTTGTCCATAAGGGTTGTTATGAGACTGATTAAAGAACTCATTTGTTGAAGGAGTAGGTCAAACTTTTGAGATTGTTGTAAGAGTATTTGGTCAATTGATTTTGTTGCTAGTGTGCTCTCGTTAACTATATTATTTTTGTTGGCTTTGGCGGCTTCTGCATAACCTCTCAATTCTTCTCTTCTCTCCGTTGTTATTGGTTTTGATATGGCCTCTTTATTGGTTCGTTTAGGTGGCTGAGTGTTAATTTTTTCTCTATTTTTAATGTGTGTTTGTGTTTTGGTTTTCCTAGCCATGATTTCTTTATATACTTGGCAACCTTTAAAGTTAGCTGGTTGTGCACCGAGACATAGGGCACATTTTGCTGGAGTGCTCCGATCAGTTTTTGTACATTCTGATGTTTTATGAGATTGTGCGCACTTCACACACCGGTATGGCCTCATACAATAATTTTTGGAGTGGCCATATTGTTGGCACCTTTGGCATTGGACCACTGAGTTTCTTTTACGGGGATCTTCTATTATAACCGATTGATGGTGTATGAACTTGATGTTTTTCACTATTTTGTTATTTGGGCCTTGTGCCAATGTCGCAAAGAAGGTGAAGGTCGGTTTTTTATCAGGCCCATATCTAGCATTAACTATGTCTCCAATTACAGTATTTCCTGTTTCCTCCAGTGTTTCTTTTATTATTTTAATAGGTGTTGTGTGGTGAAGGTTGCGAATTACTATTCTGTAGGGTCGGTTGTCCTTCCTATTAAATGTGTGTCCAATAAGACCCTTATTTCTTACCTCTCCTATAATGTTTTTATATACTTCTACATTGGCACAGTTTATGCGTAGTTGGTTTTTATTAACGATTTTGTATGTGAAATCTGCTTTATTGGCTACTTTGACGAGACACTCAGTGAGCTTGTTGACATCTTCAATTGAGTAAAGAACGATGGGTGGTGGTTTGGTAACTTTTAGTCCACCAGGTTGATTGGTATTTTCTTCTTTACTGTCTACGGGAAGACCACTGAAGTTGTTGCTTAGCCCTATTCTTTCGGGGGATGGTGAAGAAACTTTTTTCCTTTTGGCACTTCTGGAGGTCGGCACTTTTTGCCAACTGGGATGTTCGGTGTCTTCATGATCTGAACAGTCTGTCATATCTATGAATTGTGGGGTGTTCCAGTCCGGTGTTTGGGGTTTTCTATTGATTGTGCTTAAGGATGAACTCCTAGGCCTAAGAAGGCTTGGGTGAAAGACTTGCTGAACCAGCTTTTTATTATTCTCTTTAAGACCAGTAGCATGTACTGGTGGGGAAGCCTGGGTGCCCACCTCCCCACAGTCTTCGGTAACCAATTTCTCACTCACAGGCCCGGGTACCTGGGAGCGCCGGGTGCTAGCCGGGGAGCATGGCAAAACATTATTCTCATTGTCACTCATTGCATTTTTACGATTGGGAGCATAGTGTAGCACTTTCCCAAGGCACTACACGTCAGAATATCGGGATGACACCCTAGCCTTTGGTGATCCAACACCTCCCTGCAAGGCAGCAGGTGCAATTTGATTTCGGAGTTTGCATCTCCTAGACTAACAGCCAACCAAGGCTAACGAGCTTAGTCTACCCGGGTCTGAGCTTTGATTATAGTGGCGGCTCGTACTCGCCACTGTCACCCACTGTCATAGGGTTTAGTGCCATTTTATAGGGGAAGCTCAGCCATGAGCATCCCCAGCACCCCTCAAGATGGATCGCCCAATTGTCCGCGACTGCCGAAGCAGCTAACCCCTATATCTAGGGGCCGTTTCGCTATCCGCAACCTGCGACGCGGCGGGTGGCATAGGGCCATGCCTCTGGGAAGTTTCACCCAGAACCACGCGCATAAAAATAAATAACAACTTTTTTAACTATTTTATAAAAAGGTTTTAACTGTACGAAATATAATTTAATAAAATACCTCGCTTCATCCCGGCGCTTAACGGGTTAATAAGAGGCAACTTCATAACACTATGTATTCTGAGCTAAAATGGAAAATGGACTCTGCTAACAGCTCTATTAGCTGAGCAGCTATAGAGGTCGAACTTTGCACTTTGAGGTATAACTCATTTTCATACAAATAGTATTTGTGGAAACCGAATAAGTTGGAAATTATGGCTTCTTCAGAAAGCTAAGCATTATTTTGACAAAAACTCTAGTTTCAAGATATGGTCCATCGCCGCATTATCACTTAACATAAGTAGGATCGTGGCTTAATGTTTGGCTTTCCCTTAAAACTATCAGTTTCATAAAACTAAGCAAATGTCATCAACATTAGGTATGAAAAGTTGCGGAGGAAAATCAAATCAAATCATTTTATTGGTGAAACATAAGTAAATGTGGTATTATTACAGATAGGGTGAAAAAAGGTACATGCTGTGATCAGGCATATTGGTATACAAATAATTATAGTTAAATTAAATACTAATACTAAATCATCAAAATCTGAGAACCGACAGTACTTTGATGACGCGTTTGGTGTATTAGCTAGCGCTCCTGACTATTATGCCGGGCGTCGCGGGTTCAAATCCTGCAAAGGGCGAATGTTTGTGTGATGAGCACCGAACATTTGTAGCTAAGTCATGGATTTTATATGTATTTAAGTATTTATGGGAGACGCCCCCGTCATAATCGCTGTCTGGTATTTCGTAACACAAGGAAGAAAATTCCTTACCATGAAATTTCCAGACAATTGGTGTGTTGTCTGGCGCATATTTATTTACCGACTGTATTACACACAAGTCCAACACATTATGTGAAAATTGTGATCGAAAGATTCTGATATCACACAATGGTACACTTGAGGAACCAAATAATATCTACCTGCTACTGAACTGTCCTGCCCTTACGTTATTCCCCCAACTTTCTATAAATAGTCCACCAAAATTATGATACCATTAACACAACGTCTTAACAAGGTTAATAAAACAATTCCAACATTTGGGAAACTTACAAATTTGTACAATACGACATAATAAATATTTCAGAGAGTCCTAGGGAGTAAAATATAGACACCAATTAATTTAATTCAAGACATGGCACCGAAACGAAACAGTCACGCAAGTCCCTTGGCTATACTAATGAAACTCGAACTTGAATCAAATAGAAATAAAACTCGAAGCAACTAACTTTTGTCTTAGCAGAATTGTATAAATCAAATACTCTGAAACATGTCAAGTGGTTACTATTAGACATGACGGGTCTAAACGCAAATAAAAACTTATGAGTTGAGTAGACTCATGACCACGGCAGTTGCAATAGCGCCGAAACGTCGAGCAGTGAGTAAGGTAATAGCAACTTATACGTTTTTATTCGCGTTTAGACCCGTCATGTCTGATAGTTATTGCAATGCAACGCGAAAGTTTAAAATCCTATATGTCAAGTGGTTATTGGGAACTTTTGAGAAAAGTTCAATGTGTACCTAAATGCGATAGGCGGCCAAACTAACTCATTTGAACGAAGACTTAAGTTAATGCATCGCGAACTTTTATCCTAATTAGTACCTTAAATTACCTGCTTTATACCAGAAAAGAAGCAAAGCAGCGGGTTTTAATAACGTACAATGGCAGTATAACATATTAGCAGTATAGTATATTTATTGATGCATAATATTTTAATATGTTTTTGCGTCTAACGATATAAAATAAAGTATGTTTTATGCATTAAATAAGTAAATAAATATGCGCCAGTCAACACACATATTGTCTTAGTTTGGAACTTTTTCTTCCTTATACCAGAAAACGATTATGACGGGGGCGTCTCCCATAAATACTTATAAGCATCTATGACTTAGTTACAAATGTTCGGGCTCATTATGCTAGCGATCGCGGGTTCGAATCCCGCATTTACCCCTTGCGGGATTCGAACCCGCGACCGCTAGCATAGTAATCTAGAGCGCTAAACTACCAAACGTGCCGTCAAATTTGAATCGTATCTAAATTTAGACTACCATAAATGAATTACCTGGACTAATAACAAGTTGGTAAGCCGTCATGTTGAGACTCCGAACAATATTAACTCAATCCAAAACAATTTCGCTACGTAATCTGTTTTCATAACAATGACAAATCTAATCGTGGAACAGTAGTACCTGCGGGTCTATTCTGCACTTATTTTCGTCTCCAGCCATCCCTTTCACACTTGCTGTCGTTCTAACTTACCGCTAAAATCGAAGATCATCATAATCATCATCATCATTATCAGCCAAAGGTCGTAATCTGCTGAACTAAGGCAATCCCTTAAGTTTTCTACAGTTACCGGTTTGCAATCGGTCTGAATCCAGTGTGATCCTGCGATCATTACAAGTTTGTCTGTCCATCATGTCGGTGGACGTCCTACGCTGCGCTTTTGGCCGAAGGGCCTCAGTGTAGAACTATTCTGCGTTAACGTCAGTTCTTCGCGCTATGTACCCTGCCCATAGCCACTTGAGCTTACTGATTGTCAGTCGAAGATACGAATAACGTTTTACGTAGTAGGGCCGCCGAGGACTTATCTGAATATTAAAACTTCGCGAACAAAACAATTTGGACACGAGCGAGATTCAAGATGTTCGCAGCGATGCTTCGGCATACGCACTTTGCATAAACGCTACTGAATTATTCGTGTTAGCCTTTTCGGTGGCTGTATCGTTGACTTTGGCACGTACTTGAGAAGAAAGCCTTGAAGTGATACGTAAACTTTTCCGACGAAAGAAAATCGCTGCTTACATTCGACTTAGCACTATGTGGATGGGAAAAATAAGTTTTAAAGACATAAGTAATATTCGATCGTTTGAAAAAAAAGTTGTGTAAATGTCATCAACTAACAAGTCAATAGACTAACCTCATCAAATCAATAATTACTCTTTAGGTTTAGTGATATGCAAAAAAACCTGATTTTTAAGTATCATATCTCAAAACGCAACAGACGTGGTCTCCACTCATCAAAGAGTCCACATAACCGTATTAACAACCTAATCACATTCAGTTTCCGAATTAAAGAATTTCAATAAATAAACTAATTCAAAGCCAAAGTTGGCCTTACACGGAAGCTCAATAAACAGTGTAACTCAATGAGTTTAACAAATAAAAACCTGGGTTGAAACCTGATTGAATTTAAAAAAAAAACATCTCTTGTTTTAGAGAAATCATTTGACAAATACATACACTTACGACATTTAGCACACGTGTTTGGAAATCAAATTATAACATTCCAACGATATCAAATACATACACATTAAATTTATTACCTCCTTTTTTGAAGTAAAAAGAGAGCTATCCTCATTTTTAGTGATTAAGCACACTATTTTCAGAGAGCTATGACTTAAAACCTAACTGATGAAAATACCTCAAGATTATTAGCACTTACCTAGTGCTCTTTATTTTCGTCATTTTTAGCATGATATTTTTTTTTGAAAATATAAGAGTAGGTACAAGTTTCTTCGACCACCTTTGATATTTTTTTTTGCAAAATCAATGTGCAAATAAAGTATAAATAAATAAATATGGAGTTTAGTTTTCTTCTGACAAACACATCATCCTATTGCTGTATAATTAACGCCACATTACCTCTTTTGTGTCACCTTTAAAGCCGTCTAATGCATTTACCATAGCTCATTTGTAGTTGTAGACAAAAGACGAGCGTTTCCAATTCCAAGATAAAGGAGACGATAAGCGGCAGACAGGCATTCGTCATTGTCTGCGAGATCCCGATGCCGTCACCGCATAGTTTAAACCCCCATTGCTTAGTAAACGCTTTGAACTAACGCGAGCGCATGACCGATTAGATGTGTGTTTTCTTTCTACGCTGACACTTTTGCGCGTAATATCCTAAACAAATGAAGCCTGTTTTAGTATTATTATTTCATCTCATATGCATAAATGGAATATAGCTTAGTATTAAAGTAAAGTTAGCCTGTAGCATCCCACTGCTGGGCAAAGGCCTTACCTCAAATGTGAGGTAGTATGAGCCATACTCCACCACGCGGGCTCAGTGCGGATTGGCGGAGGGGTGTTTGCAAGGCAAGCGACCAACCTTGCTGTCAGATTTTTTTAATAAGCCGCCCATAGGGCCTCTGACTAGGCTTAACGACTAATACCAATCGATATTAGCCGGGACCAACGGCTTAACGTGCCTTCCGAAGCACGGAGATGCTCGTGATGTACGTCACTTATATGGTCGGAATGGTCACCCATCCAAACACCGACCGCGCCGAAAGTTGCTTAACTTCGGTATTACTACCAAAGCGCTGCCACCACTGCGCTACGAGCACCTCTTAGCTTAGTATTATACGTTTTAATATCCAGCGGTCTAAGTTAACGTCGTGTCCTCAGGCCCCGTCATACCCCGTCCTCATAAACTTCGAATCCAGCAAACTAAAAATCATAAAAATCGATCCAGCAGATCTCAAGTAACAAATACTTAGTACAAATTTGATTTATAAACTAAGAGTACGATTACTTAATAAAGTATAGATAAATAAAATCAGACAGATGTTTTCGGAGTGTAATAATTATGAAAACACCTTTAATTAACCAGTAAAATGCAAGCCGCTGCACGGGCATACAGAATTTGGTTCAGTCAGCCTTAGAATAACACTGGCTGACAAGAGAAAAAAAAACAAAAAATTTATCTTAAGTTTTTTTTCGAGCTGTTTTTCTCGCGTCCATAAACAATCAAAACAAGGCACCTCCACTAATGCAATTAAACTTTTCCTCAACCTCTTTGTTCCTGTTTATCTCGAGACTAAACCTTCAGTTAACTCCGATTTAACAAAGGCATTTTTAAGACGGCACTCATTTACTTAACTAATTCCGTTTGTGCCATTTTAATTGAATATTTTAAAGTTTAACAAAGGAAAGGGTTTCGGAATCGCTTCGACGGTTTTAATCTGAGTGAAGTGTGACGATTTTAATTAATTTTTAATTAGACTGAATTAATGACTTTTTCGAGTTGGGCGTTTATTAAAATAAGAGCAATATGATGCGGTTTTGTCATCATGAAACCAATTATTTTTTTAAGGTAACGTACGAATACGTAAAAGCAATTCGGAATCGCTGTGCGTGTATTACGCCTATCTTTGTATAACTAGGTAATCCATGGGTTAAGAAGATGCTTTGAGCTGAATGCTTTTCAGACCTTACCATGTTAACCTCTACCAGACCGGACAGGAGTGTACACTGGGACATCGCTCGTTTAATAATTACTCGCCATTACGCGCTACCCGCGTGTTAACGGCGCGCGCGGTTTATCGTCCGAAACGCGAATAAAAACGGAACAATTAAACGAATAATCAACAATTCAATACAAAATGCGCCGCGCTACGGGTTAATCTATTTTATTTTGTATTTGGACAGGTCTCTAGCGGTTAATTGTTATTGTATTTGTAAATCACGGTCAAAATCGGCTGAAACAGCTGGTATATTGTGGGTTTAAATGGTCAAGTTTACAATGAAAACCACATAAATAGTACTTATTGAACTCGTATTGGAGATTCGTGTGTAAAGTTTTGATATCTTGGTTACTTTGTTTTTTTTTTGTAACCTAATATAGCCTTTAAAGGATATTCACTAAAGAGATTATTCACCGAGATTGCGACTTTGTAGTTCATATTTATGATATACACAAATTAGCATAGAAAACAAAAGCGTATTACGCATTTTTTATAGCGTTTCTATTATAAGAAAACTCACATTTTCAAACACTTTTCTCCATGACATGTATATTTTTACTGCGCTCCTAGTGAACCAAATGGTTGATTTACACGGCAATTAGCATAGTTCTAGCAGCGTTTAAATCATAATGAACAGATAATGTGGCGCATGCGAACGAATACAGACAAAAGAGATAAACCAGACTATTAGCAACTTATTATTATATTATTATTATTTAGCAACTATACAACTTTTCACTACTAGTTGTCAAACAAAACAATTTTGCAGTGAGAAGTCTTCTAAAACAATTCATCACATCATTCTCATGGTGTAAAAGCCTCGCACGTGTCATTGGCAGAATTCCGTACGGCACAAGCTATAACTGATTCATCGCCACTAAAAAAAATAAGAAGTTGGCACATTCCTTATTTGAGGTTGGCCCTCCTTACTTGATTGGCACATGTCGCGATTTTTGGTCATAACTCCCTCAAGAATGTTCTTTTTTCATTGTTTTGTTGACGCGACCGACAGCGTTCTCTCGATCCGTGAGGCTTGTCATCTCCAAATATAATTTGTATTTGGTTGAGATAATTATAACACGACGATAATTATATACGATAAGACACGGGGTTCAATTCCTCGTCTGTCACAGGTTCACAGTTGCTTTTTACAAGTGCAATTTATATTACTAAGTTTGTATGGTGACAAAACACTATAAAAAACAAAAATAAACTATGAGATAATTATTATTATTTTATTATTTATTGCACTGACAAAATAAAGTACAAATGGCGACTTAATGCTTGAAGCATTCTCTACCAGTCAACCTTTGGGTGACGCAGAAACGATAGAGATTAGCACAAACCACATAAAAAAAGAAATAAAAAAAAAGGAAAATACTTTTAGTTTAGCTAGATAGTTAGTTACCCGGATAAATTTCCTTGTCGCAGCGACATGGCTTTATACCGTTATGCTACAACACGTCCCAACTTGCCACTACTCCATTTTCATACAGAACAACAATTTGCATAATTTATCTCGCTCAGAATTTTGCATAAATTTGGAAGTTCGCCCCATTGTTTCTTCTATTTCGCGGGGACGGAAATCTGTTGCTATTTGAGTGTTTTGAGCGTAACAATACATGTATTACAGATGTCAAATTGACTTTCAGTACACAGGGTGACAATTTGTTGAAATATATTTCCTCCGCGTCTTAGTCCACGCGTTTGAATTTTTCTCCCTTCCTTTTCGTTGAAGTTTGATGTTTTTAAGCCTTTCCCGATAAATATATAAGCTATCTATCACAAAATCATTCTTCCAAATCTGTCCAGTAGTTTCAGAGATAAGCGCTTTCAAAAAACCAAACAAACAATCTCTTCTGCTAAAACCCACAAATACACACATCAACACCGTCTAGGGATATATAAGATTTACTTAATAAAATCAAAATTTATATAAAATAACGTATAACATGTATATATATTAAAAAAAACATTCATCAGAACTTTATACAAAACATCCCTAGACAGTGTTGAGTAGTTTAAGTAAGAAGTTTCGCAGCGCTGGTAGGGCCCAAAAGATAAGGAGACATGTTACGGCCCTTTCAGGGCACATTTATTTTATTTTTTTTCACTGTATATTTGACGTTCGTAAGTGTCATTTTATCACCTACATTGAAATAAAGATTTTGAATTGAATTGAAGACGACCTTGTAAAGATCGCAGGATCACACTGCATGCAGACTGCTTGCAACCCGGCGTTGTGGAAAGCTTAGGGACCATTGTTCAGCAGTGGACGTCCTTTGGCGGATAATGATGAAAGTTAAACTAAAAAAAAAACTAGTTGTGGTTTTGTTTTGTTTGTTTCGTTTCGTTCTACATATACACCGAATTGTTTGTTTTAAACACACGTCTCATATGCTTACGGAAGGTACCTACTATTTTGGTTTAATTTGTCTTTCCCTTATTCATTTAAAACGTTGCGAATGTGGCCGGAACTCGTACAGTTTACTTTGTACGGACAACAGCACGTCAAGGTAAACACTGCGGCATCTTATGCAGTCGTCATAAGGGCTAGTTTGCAATAAAATTGGGTAACCTGATGTGCTGTCTACTGTACATTTCAAAACGTTATGTATGCAATAATAGAATGAGGTTCAGTATGCTTCGAATTGAATGTCAATTAACTGAACCAACTACATGTAGGTGTAGACTACTAACTACTTGATAACCTCTTTATTTGAAGTCGGTAAAAACACTTAAATAAATTCCTAACAAACAGCCATTTTAGTATCTCAGAAACAGGATAAAAAATCAGTTTTAAATCAAAATTAAGAATTGAGCATTGAAAAATTTTATCATTTGTTTTGATTAGTTTTTCTGTGATACATGTTTTTTTTTACTTTTTATTGAGATTTTTGTGTGATTATGGAGCAGACCTACTGCATGTAATTCCTTTGTGTCACGTCACGCTTTTATACCAAAAAGGACGTTGTGATTCTTGGGACTGCAATGTTGATTTTTCCCGTAAAATAATTTCGGTGCTACATACATTCTGATACAACAATAGAGGTAACGTATTGTTACGGAAACCTTGTATAGGTTATTCGTATAAAAAATTACTAAGCCAGTTTAAAATATTTCTACGTGAAACTGCTTGTAATTATATTATTCATGGATATATGAACTAATACTGAAAAGCTCGTGAAAAAAGAGCAACAGTGGACAGACGTACATTACAGTATATTTTAGACAAAAACATAAATACGTATAAAACAATTACATTTGTGCTTTGGTCTAATTAACAAGATAATGGTAGAGAATGCTATATGATTTTATTTTAAGTCTACCTATTGCACATTTTTTTGTTCAATGCATAATAAACACAACAACACCTATGGGTTGGCTGGAAGAGATCTCTTCTAGGGATAAGCCCACCTTTTCACATTGTGACTTTTTGTATTTTCTGTACATCTTATAAGTGCAATAAAGAATATATTAAAAATAATACAGTAAAAATGTTACCATCTAAAGGGAACAGCACCGTATCAACTCGAAGTGTTCAGTATTCTTTGTATGACTAGAAACTGTATTTAAAGCAAAGAAACACCAGCTAAACTTATTCTTTAGAAACCCATGCACCATTTACAGCCCCTATTTGCCGTCTTATCTCCCGAGATAGCTCTTTTTGCATCCCGACTGCAACAAAAAAGGCAAAATCAATGCTGGTGCGAGACCGCAAAACTTAGCCGGAGTTCCGTGAAACTTGGCATTTTTCAGTTGGCAGCTCTATATGCGAGGAGGATTTTAAATTCGCATTTTTGGTCAACTATTTTACACTCGAACTTCACCGGCCAACACGCGGTCTTAGTTTTAAACATGTACGACAAAAATATAGTACCAAATTTTAACGAAGACAGCTATACTGGCTATGCAAATTTCAAAAATACTTACTTGTACATGTTACATTGATTTTAATAATTTTATTTATATTGATTGAATGCTTAACGGCTTAAACTTAGTTGGTATGTAATGGAAGAGGAAAGGTGCTTATTAATTGTAAACCAAACTTGGAACAACATAAGAACTTTACAAGTCTGTTATCATCAGAGGGCGTATTCAACTTAATCCGTTCAATACCGAGGCAGTTCAATTCCCACTGAAAACGAATATTATCAATATAATTATAATACAATAATACTACAATGGTATTAATATTAATGTTTATATTGTTATATTATAGTTATATTATATTTATATTATTATTATTATAGTATTATCAATAAAATGCAAAATTGCAGTAAGAAATGCTAATTTGATAGTAAAGCAGAGCGTTTTAACTGTCAAAACCGCATCGCAATACGCACCCAGATACTTTTCAAAACCTATTTCGATCTTTATACAAATTTTAAATGCACTCAGCCACTTACACCGTATTACTAATAGTAGCAACCAAATACGCTACAACCACTACACACACCATTGTTGTTTTATCAGCTAAACGTTACAATAGGTGTTAAACAAAAGCAGCCATCCGAACTAAATAATGCATGAAGTTCCGCTGTGAACGAAACAAGAAAAGCAATAATTGTTTGCCGTTCCACTCTTAGGGGAGTCGGTGAATCGCTCTGAATAGTTGCGATGATAAAAAGGTCCTGGATACAGGCTGAATAGAAACACCAGTTCAATCCACAACCAAAACGAACAAATACAAATATATTTATTCGCCATTAAGTAGGGTACAAGACATGAAAATGTGGTCTTATGACAGAGTAACAGTGCAGTGACCAGTACAAAGCACTGTAAATCGAACATCTGCAGGGTACAAATTTTAAGAAACGTAACCAAAAGAAGACAATAAGTGGTGCCTCTATTAATAAAACATTATATCTAGACACGCAGCCCTGTAACAGTCAAGTTCGCAAAGCAACAAAAAATTTACAACGGCTATTTGTTATTTATTTATTTTTGGTATATTTTTCAGTCATCTTAATTAAGTGATTTTCTACCACAAAAAGCTTTCTCTA
The DNA here is from genome assembly GCA_963584085.1 of Pyrausta aurata. Lineage (NCBI taxonomy): Eukaryota > Metazoa > Arthropoda > Insecta > Lepidoptera > Crambidae > Pyrausta > Pyrausta aurata. The sequence continues at coordinate 10,157,206 of OY757266.1, forward strand.
TATCTCGTGTGTCTCAGAAACGAGCACCGCTTTTTTCTTATATGGTACGGCACATTTTAATTTATTGCAATAATCTGCTACAACAAACAAAGGTCTATTGACAGGGTCTTTAAAAAAATGATTTGAATAGGGGCAGAAACACCGATTATTAATTTTTTTAAATTTATTTAATCAGGCAACAAAGGCCCATACAATATATACCTTAAAGACTCACTTACATATTTATAATAACACAAAAAAAATATAATCAAAAATATTTTAATAATATAATTTTATTGCTTTGAGGTCCTATTGTTTATTCAAAAATAATTATATCTTAATTTTTTTTATTAAGTTTTACCATAGAAAATCCATTTTTTTTAGATTTGTTATATCATTTCTTTATTTATATTTCTAATCGTTTTTTGTACCATTTTTATGTAACGCAGTCCAACCTATGACATTGGAAGTATTTCATTGCCTACGATACAGGTTTTACCTAGTGTAGGCGGTTATCGATGTACTAATACTGTTATGTTTTGTGCTAAAATAAATATATATTTTTTTTGCTTTCACTGACATGTTTATTTAAGGCGCACAAAACAAGTTAGTCAGTAATTTACAAATAATTTACGTAGCTTATTGAACTAAACCATAATTCTAAACATGTGGGCACAATATTACATTATATCTTCAGTAAATCAATTAACCCCATGTTTCATTAGCAACAACTTGGCTGTTCTGTACTTCCTGGGCTAATACCGCGTAGCGCTTTGTTGGGCTGATGTATGAGCCAAGTTCCGTAATAGCGTGAACTGTGCTACATGCTACACGACTGCTTTAATTTATTGATAAAGGAAACCGACCACTTTGGAAGAAAGCGAGCAATCTGATGATTCGGTTGATGGCCTAAGTTTTGGTGAGGTGTTGAATTATGTTAATGTGCTAAAGGAATGCTTGGATGTTTATCATTTCACTGCTAGAATCTCTCTCTCTCTCTCTCTTTCTTTCTCTCTTTGAAGGTATTCGAAGTTAGTTTATTTAACTGGGACAAACTTAGAGGTTATATTATTCTTTAAATTTTATTTTCATTAGTGAGCGAGTAGGTAAGTATCACACGTAAACACCATACGATATAAAAATAGACGACAAAAATTCAGAAATTTCATAAAACAGGATTTCCTTTTCCCAAATATACTAGGAAACTTAACTTCTTTTGGACCATAAATCCACTGGACTCGATTACTTTTCTACATTAATTCTGGGCTCTTCAAATTTTACAACCGTCCTTAGCAATCCGGTTTTATTAAAATACGCGGCATTATATGGGCCCCGGCGAATTGTAGGAATAAAAATTTAATTCGATCCGCTTATACTACCTACGTAGCGCAAATGAGAGTGCAGTAGTAGGCTCATTGTTTTATTACGCCGTTTGACATTAGGGTTAAATATCTTGATCGTTAGTTATGGTAAAATATTGATTTCAGCGGTTGAATATTTAAGTTTTTTTCATATGGTACATCAACGATAATTACAATAGTGCCATTTTATAACTAAAAATATGTTAGAACTAATTGTATTATCAATTACAGATGCACACCGCATGCTTTGTTTACTTATGACGGTGCCTAGTACCTACTAAACGGCAATATTTTATATATGTGCAAAGAATATGAATACATGATGATATTAATTGTTATAGCCAATTTATTATAACACCAAAAAATAAAACAAATTTTGTGTGTTTGTTTCCTACCAGTATAGCTATTTTAATGACTATTGTTAATATTCAGCCGCTGGTAACGACATTCAACCATTACTAGTGATCATGCAACCAGGCCTAAGTCTTCTATGTCACTTTATCTTGTTTAGTACTGTATCTAATCGAATGTGCATCTTCACTGAACTAATACGGGTGTGTAATATATAATATAACAACATATCATATAAAGTTCAAAACATATACAATCACATGATATAATTTTGTTTAATATAACACTTTTTTAGTATAATGATGGAATGATATAATTTTGAATGATATAATTTTAAAACGTATAACAAACGATTGAGCTAAAATCAATTGATATAAAGACCATTTAATATAACATTTACATGATATAATAATTAAAATAAATAATGTTTATTTAGTATAATAACATTTAGTATAACATTCATGTACGATAACACTCTTTTTAAATAATATTTAAAACATATAATGATGACTTCATATAAACTCCAATTTATATGATATCATATATAATATAAAAACAATTACATCAATAAAAATGCAGCTGCTAGGTTATTCAAGGCTTGGAGGATGCAGGCGATGATGCAAGCAAGCAGGCAAGCAGCATGCAAGCAGGCATACAGCATGCAAGCAGGCATGCAGCATGCAAGCAGGAATGCAGCATGCAAGCAGGCATGCAGCATGCAGCATGCAAGCAGGAATGCAGCATGCAAGCAGGCATGCAGCATGCAAGCAGGCATGTAGCATGCAAGCAAGCATGCAGCATGCCAGCAAGCACACATGCATCACTAATTCCACGTCTCCGGCGCTGCGGGAAGTGCAGCCTCTCCGCCCTTGCGCAACAAAGTGCAGTCACCCACGCTCACCTCCACAGCTTCGGCTTTTTGGTCGCCTCGGCCTTCGGCCTTCGGCGACCAGCCTCAGCCGCTCCGGCTCGCACGGGTGCCTGCCCCTTGTTACAGCGGGCGGAGGCTGCTCTCCCTCCGCGCCTCCGGCTTCTAAATTACACTCTAGTATCGGGCAGACAAGTACCACGGCGAAGTGACCACGGCGAGTCGGGGTTAACATAATTCAGATTTTTGATAATTAGTTTTAAAACAACAATTGAAATTATACCAAGTGAAGGTTATATTAATTTGACGGTTATTTCTTTTAATCATTATTTGAAACGTTATTATCTCAAATAATAGTTATATGAAATAATGCGTATGTCAAACAAAATTATATTAAATGAACGATATATAAAATAAGTTTTATTTCAAATGTTTTTATAAGATGTGAACGTTATACTAACTGGTATTATATAAAATGAATATTATGTGAAGTAAACGTTATGATAAACAAAATTATATCATGTGTTTTTATAACAAATGTATCTTATGTAAAGTGATCGTTATTAAAGTTGAATTATATCAAATGATTGTATAACAAATGAGACGCACCCAACTAATACTTCACAAGAAGAAGAACAGAATACAAGAACGTAAACGTAAACAACTTAATAATGTCAAAAAAGATACTTTTTTTTCTCATGAATCTGGCTGGCTTATTTTTTTCATCTTTTACGTGGACAGTTTGCTTAAGAGCCTACCACGTCCACTTCCATTTTGTATGTAGCGAGATTTTACGACACTCAGTTTAATTTAGAAATATTTACATAGCTCAAACGCGGGTAGGTAATAGAAAAGAAACAAAAAAATTACGACGCTCGTATTTTTACAGAAGTCCCCGTTTCAATCTGATAGTTGAAGCGATTAAGGGGCTTCTGAAAGCGTGATTTAAAGACACATTTTACCCCAATTTGTGTATTATTACGTAAAATTGAAGAATTTTAAAGCCATACAAATCGATAGGACGCCGGCTGTAGTGTTAACAAAAGGATGACAAAAGAATGTTGATAAACACATGCGTGAGGGAAAATATAAAAGCCAATAATAGGCACGTTCAAGTATATATTATGTTTCTTTGAGGTTTGAGGCTTCTACTAGGAGACAATAGTCAAATCATAACCTGAATGGGTACTGATAAGATCGTTTTTTTTATTCTGCTTTAGATTTGTATTGTTTGTAAATTGAACCAAAACTCTGTTCAGTTTACGGGGGCCCCTTAATTAAAAACCTTTAGATAACGTCGGGTTCAGTAGAAACAATATAACCGTGGGTTTAAAAAGCTTTTCGAATTAAGCTCGGTTATCTGCCGTTGCATTCGCGTTCAGTAGAGCGCTTTTTTGTTTTGTTTGCTTTAATTAATGCATATTTTACGAACTTTGCATTTGAAACGTAATGGCATGCGAACGGCTAAGTTTTAATGTTTGCATATGAAATGGGAAATGGTTGAGCTGACGAACAATTTAAAATGTTGCCTATATATCCCTATTATAACATTGTATCTGTAATAATAATTTCTTAGTATATGTAAAAATACATTGGGTCCAATCATTGGGCACACGATACTGATATTTAAAGTCAAACCTATATTATTTCTATAACAAAGTAGTGACAGCTGGATGTCTTCATATTTTATTATCTTACAGATATCAGGTATCTACGACTAGGACTCGTACTCGCTGCCTAAATTACTACGAGCAACTGTCAAAGATCGGTCGGTCCAACTTTTTATAAAGACTTTTATTCTATGCACTAGTTTTTGATCCTCTTTACCTTTAATCCTGTGATGATTTTTGTATTTAGATTTAATCAGTTAGACCTGTAGTAATATTAACTCAATGCAATAACAGTTAACGTTATTAATATTTGTATAAAAATGAGTATTGTTACTTTACCAAATACCGTTATCGTTGTTTATAAAGTGGCAACACAGGCTGCCCCTTCTCCTCCTACTTTCTTACTTGCGAGGCGCACTCGAAAAGCGAGGCAGTCTAGTGCTAACCGCCGGAGCGAAAGGTTGTGGAAATAAATCTATGTTGAAGTGCCGTTATAATTATTATGGTTAGAAATAATGATTTGTATAAAAGATAAGTGTGGTGATCGAATAAAGAACTTTATAAAATTGTGATGGTGTTTGACTCATGAAAAGTCAGAAGTGGAAACCTGCAGCTCACAAAGGGTACGTACTATTTTTGATTCATATGATTAGAGCAATAAAATGTTTCTTATAAAATAGTTTCAATAACGTAACGATTTTGCTTTACATCGAGCAGTGTGTTTGGATTGAATTCTATTTTGCTTAGCACTTACTATCCTGATTAAATCGTGTTAAGTTTCCAACTGACCATTTGGTCAAGGCAACTCCTTGATAGTGTTCAGTGGTTACGAATACACAAGTTTACTTGATATCTAAGTAGGTAATAAAAATTGTCCAGCTAGCACTGGGTTTGTTCTTGATACGAACCTAGCCTGTGCTAACATGACGTAGTTGTGCTGTGTTATCATTAAATCATTTGGGCAAGGCTACTCTTTGCTAATGGCTTATGAAAACACAATGCGCGATTTATGTAATTGGTTCAACTAAAAAGCCAAATTTAATATAAACTACTATGATCGTTTCTCAATCCAAATACGAAATACAAAGCGAAATAGGTACTCAATATTATTGTTATTTTCTTGTAGCTGTGTTTAGTAGATTTAAAAAAAATATACTTTAACATACAACTGTTGTAGGGCTAATATTCTGTTTTTTATAAATAAATATTTAAAAAAAAAACTTATTTCAAAAGTTGAATATATACCACTCCATTTTTGATTTGGTAGTCGTAGAAAAAGACTTATAAAAACTATGTTCGTGAGTTATGACCAATAGTGAGTTCTAAATTGGATTCAATTTAAACCAATTCAATTCATCAATTTCATTTAGTTCGATTCATTTGTAATTTAATTTAATTCGATGCATGACTTAAAATGAAGGCTTTAAAAGATATTACTAGTTCCATCCAAATAATTATTTTAATTAAATTTTAATACAATTCAAGTTCATTTTAATGTGTGTTGTATTTGATTCAATAATCAACTTGAAATTAAGGCCACTGTGTCGATCCAATTTTACAAGGTAGATATAGCGGCCAGGTGTGTCGCGTGGGCCAAGTGTGTCCTTAAGCAGCGGCCAGGTGTGTCGCGAGGGCCAAGTGTGTCCTTAAGCAGCGGCCAAGTGTGTCGCGAGGGCCAAGTGTGTCCTTAAGTAGCGGCCATGTGTGTCGCGTGGACCATGTGTGTCCTTGAGGAGCGGCCAGGTGTGTCGCGTGGACTAAGTGTGTCCTTATGTAGCGACCAGGTGTGTCGCGTGGACCAAGTGTGTCCTTTAGTAGATAGCAAATATTTTCATATTAAATTAAAAACTCATGGTATGTAACAAGCAGACAATAACATGCAAAAGATAGTTAATTCATTGGTTACATTATGACCTCAGCGAAGTATTCGTGAATTAAAATTATTAAATTACAGTTTAATCAATTCATCATTAATATGTGCCTAAATATCAATAATAATTTATTAGCATTTTGACGAATCAAAAGTCAAGATAAAGATTATTTTACGGTTGACGTAGGTATACTTCGACCGTGCTGGATAATTATTTTTATTTTATTGTTATTTTATTTACTGAAGTTTTATTTTATTTTAAATTATAATACGATTATGAGATTTTAATACATGGAATTAAAAATTAAATCATATCATCTACGACTCTACGTATTGTAAAAATATGTATACATCTAAAATGAGGTTAGCAACATCAAATCTAAAATATTAAAATTCATCATTAAAATATTCCTTCACACTATAATGATATCCCCTTTTAACTCATGAATGGTGTCTTCAATTATTTGGGTGGATTTTGATAAAGTTAGACAATAACATGGCGGGAAAGTATGTCGCTTGGGCAGTGTTTCCTTTTATTTTCTTGAGTTTTAGTAAACGTAGGTACAACGGTTAGATGCGAATTCCCTATTTGGGGCGTATTTCGATTCAACTTAATCCGTTCAATATCCAGGCTGTTCAATTCAATTCAGTGTAAACGAATACTATCAATGTAATTATGTTTAAATAATACTACAATAGTATGAATGAATATTGTGATGTATATGTTCATGTTATAATATGATATTATCAATTTAATTCGAGAACAACATACGAATTACTAATTTGACAGTAAATCAGCTGATAAACATAAAAAGCTGCATCGCAATACACTCTCATCCTGATGGCTGAATATTGCATTTGAAGCTAGTATTAACAGATTATTTATCACAAATTATATCGCATATTATAAATTGTACCTACAGAAGAGAAGCATTGAATACAATATTCATTTATCCTAATTCACGTATCGTGTATATTGTTGTATATTATATAGAAAGACTTCTAATACAAATTTACTTTTTCCGAGGCCATGAAGACGAATTTGTCGAGGTGACTGACGTGACTGCGCACTCAGCACTGGAGCAATAGCCAGGCCGCAGCGCCCCGCCTATGCGTCGGAGGACTAGGATGTCCACGGCGTAGGTGTTTTCTACATGCTGGCATGCCGGATGAGCCTCGCGGACGTCAGAGGACTAGGGTATTAAGACTGAGGTGTACGAGGCCAGACCAGGTCGGTCGGGTCGAAAAAGAAGACTGAGCTCGGGATCAAGGCTGAGGACATCGACATCTTTCAATAGAAGTCTGAAAACAATAAGGACCTCTATGCGTCGTAGATGGTAAGAGCCGTCGAGCCACCTTTGGTCCCATTTCACACAATTTATATTGACTCCTTTAGCTTTGTTCGCAAAATTCCTATATTTTAACTGTTGTGGGTATCCACTGTATATTCACCGACTGTGCATAATGTGTATGTGTGTTCACCGAATATGTCTTTGTTAATACAATTTGCAGATATTATTCGCTAAAATCTTGTAATTTAAGATCCCAACGTTTCGAAAACTTAAAGATGTTTGTGGTTGCGAGTAGAATGAGATGTCAAACTTTAAAATAAAAGAAATAAACGTTTATTGTACCACTTCAATAACAATAATAGTAGTTCATAGTGTGACAAACCAATCTCTTTTTATATATATTGTTTTTGAATCTTTCTTTTATTATTTTGACAAGTTTGCTTTTTACGTCAAAAGATAAAAGTTGAATTTCTGTGAAAATATCCTTTTATTTTACTTTGAAATCCGATTCATTGATCCCTCTCAACGCAAACATATACACATAGTATATAACAACAATCAGCCGTCTACCATCGAATTAGTACTCAACCTGTACCGTGGTAGTAGTCATCATGAGAATTTTCTCATTTATTATATTGTCAAGTTGGTAAATACAGTACAAAAAGATGAGTTTACTAATTTCCAAATTAGGAATCTGTATTTTGGCGATCCATAATTTTACTAAACTTGTAGAATCAAGAGTGCACTCTTGCATATTTATAAATATAAAAAGTAAATTCTGAAAAGTTTGCTTCTCTATTTGTCATTTACAGAGTAATCATTACTCATTTAACTATAATATTAACGTTTCTATCCATGCAGAAAGGTAGAATAGAATCTTATGCTGATGGTAAATTGTTTTGAGCGAAAAGTATTCACGTATCACGTCAGAATCCAATATCCCTTTGTAAATACATTCAAAGGCACAAAGATCACAAACGTTAAGGGTTATTTTTTGCAACACTTTCTCTGCGTCATCTACATGGCAAATATTTTAAAATTTTACGATTTTAAAAAAACCTGACTGAAAGTATCCGTCAATTTATTATAACAAATTCAGCTCAATCCATAAAAATTGGCTTGGGACAAACGTAGATATTTCATTTAGAAATTGCATCTGCCACAAAAGTTAGATAATGGGACACGAATGTAAAACAACAGTTTTTTTTTTTTAGAAAACTTGGAACTAAAACATCATTTACATTTTATATTTAATAAGTAAAATAGGGGGAATTATTTTGCTGCAATTGAGTGATAATAGCTTAATTGTAAATTGGACCATGCCCTCTTAGGTCATGACGAATAAATTGGTAAATAATGCTGAAAGGCTTTAAAGTTCTTTTTCTTTAATATTTTTCTGCAACTCTTTGAAATGGATCTACTTTATATTTTATTTTCAAACGTATACAAAATATCTATTGTTTTAGTCAAATTTGTACAGCCTATCTTGACTTTACGGGGAGTTGGTTCAGTAAATCATTAAAAACGATAAGAAATGATTTCTTTATTTACGTAAACATGTACACAGTAGCAGTAGATGTTAACATAATAAATTATACTCATTGTGATTGTGTTATTTATATCAAATGTATGTTTTTTTAAATAATATTTTTCAAAATTCTATTCTCCCAGTAAAAGAAAATGTCTTTAATGTTCCATTAAATTATTTCTGTGCCACTATCTTATAAAACAGTTTGAGATCAGACAATTTAAGCACCAAGTTATTCGAACACTACCAACAAGTTATCATAATATAGTAGTTATCATAGTACAAGTTATCAACAAGTTATCATAGTATAAATTAGCCAAACCTTATGTTCCATAATTCATAACATTTATGGGCACTGGAAGACGAAACTTGCGCCATGTAAGTTACAAAATTATCAATTTTCAAAGAGTAATAAAAGAAGCTCAAATATTGTTTTTTTTAGATTGGCCTTATGTTAGATAAATTTTGATCATTTTATTTCTTTTAGACACTTTGTTTATCCTAAACATTACACAAAAAAACATGCGGGTGTATTTTCTTTAATCATCTATTTTTTTTTAAAGCATTATTGCACAAATGACAGTATACAAATGGTGACTTGTTGTTGGAAATATCAACTCCCCATCGTACTTTTGAGTCATTCAAAAATTTTAATAAAAATTTAAATACTCAACAAAATGTTGTAATGGAGTATTATATAATGATGTTATTTATAGTAATGAGGCATTAATTTGTCTTCCACTGATGTTTTATTACGTTTGAAACGAGCTGTTGTTCCTGTAGTTAAGTAAGGTTTTTTTAAAGCTATGATCGTTTATATGCCACATTCTTCAAACTACAAAAAATGATACTCAAGATTTTAAAGTCAATTTAGTTAAAGAGGTACATTATGTTTTCTTACAATCTCGAAAAATGCCTCTAAGCATCCGCTGTAGATTACTCATTATTATTACAATTGTAATTGTAACCGAAGTAACTTATGAGCCCCTACAATAAAATTACATTTAAACTACCGATACTTAGACGTGATGTACTCGGATTTCATCAAAGATTATAGCTAAGATGTTTTAAACTTTTGTTGCTGCAAGTCGTATAAGGGCACTGAATTAATACTTTAGCCTTTGCTAGTTAGTCAAAATTTCAGTAAACCTTTATATTCAATAGATCTATCTATATTTGCCAGAGCTGCGGCAACTCAAAGTAAACCAAAAATAATATAATTATAAAAAGTACTAGCAAGGAACATGGTTATTGTTATTTAAAATGTATTTTGTGATTGATTTATATATGCTGTGTATTACAAAGTGAGCTCAACAGTATTATTGTAGCATAATCTTTATTTCTCGAAAGTCGTATTAATTTTGTAGTGCTAATATAAATACCGAATGTGATGATTGTTTTAATAAGGACAATTTGTAATATTTTTGATGTGGTGAGCTCAACAGTAAAATTTTAACATAATCTTTATTGCTCATAATTTGTAAAACGTAGTATACTGTAGTAGTATTGATATACGAATATATGTAGAGACAAATGCACCAGGAGGTGCACTAGGTAGGATGGCCGAATGTGATGATTTTTGTATTTAGATTTAATCAGTTAGACCTGTAGTAATATTAACTCAATGCAATAACAGTTAACGTTATTAATATTTGTATAAAAATGAGTATTGTTACTTTACCAAATACCGTTATCGTTGTTTATAAAGTGGCAACACAGGCTGCCCCTTCTCCTCCTACTTTCTTACTTGCGAGGCGCACTCGAAAAGCGAGGCAGTCTAGTGCTAACCGCCGGAGCGAAAGGTTGTGGAAATAAATCTATGTTGAAGTGCCGTTATAATTATTATGGTTAGAAATAATGATTTGTATAAAAGATAAGTGTGGTGATCGAATAAAGAACTTTATAAAATTGTGATGGTGTTTGACTCATGAAAATCCTCTTTAAGAGTAACTGATTGTAAATAAATAAACTCATCATCTTCTTTTAAATCTTATACCATACATAGAAATCCACGGCGATAAATCTACGGCGCGGCGCCGCGCTACGGCACGAATTCGCGCCGTAGTACGGTACGGCGCCGTGCCGTAGAGATGGGGCCGCGGCCTTATTCCTAAGGCGCCCAACCAATTCGACAGCTTACTTATCGAGAATTCGGACTCGGTCTTTTAGATCCCCAAAGACAATTGTTTTTCTGTTCCAGTCCCATCTCTAAAGACAGTTGTTTTTTGTTCCATCTCAGTCCAAAATTAATCATTCCACAAGTTCCATCTCTGCTGCATTAATCAAGCGACGATAACCGCAAGCCGTGCAGCTAAAGGCGCACTTAAAATAATTTAAGTCGCGAACTTGGCCCATAAAGCCGCGACACTGCCGCGCGCATTTTTCATTAGAGGAGTTTTCGCGGTAAACAATTGTGTCCGAGATGGTTTTGTCTGTTTTTCTTACTTATTAAAAGATTAGATTCTAAAGTACAAAATCTGTATGCTAAGATAAACGTTTTTTTTTTTACTATTGCAATTGCATTGTAACATGATATTCATTCAATGTATGAAGTGTCTTTCTTATACTCTAATATTTTATGGTAGCGTTTGCAAACAAACGGGCGGCGCGGAAACACCCGCCGGCGCCACTATAGGTACGCGGTCTACCTATTATAGGTACGGTCAGTCTTACACACACGTTACATAAACGGGCGTCATTTCAAAAAAGGGACGACGCGAGGTGTGAGAGATTTTGGCTTTACCGAATATTCGGCCGAATGTTCGTATACGGTGAAACCCATGTTCGGCCCATCACTATTTCTCACCCGAAGAAAGCCCCGCTATTTTCGCGGAAAACAATTAGAAATATCTTCTCGCTAATGCACTGTTACTGTAGTATTTTGGATTAGTTTAAATGTAACATTTTTTTCATTAGTAAAATGTACAAAAATAATATTTTAGTGACCAGGCGCGGAAGTCTCGAAATAGTTCCCTGTAAAACCACCTACAACCACCTAACCGAATTGGTATTTTCGTGTATTTATTGATTGAGAAGAATATTCATCAAGCTTAAAAAATTACAAATATTTTTTTAAGATTTATCAAAGATACGTAAATACGTAAGTCAAAAGAATAAAACAAATACATAACTAAGGGCCTGATTTACCACTTATCTATTCAGTGTGATTTACCATCGACAAATAAGCACCAACCAATTAATTTCGACGCACAATTATTAAATGACGACAATGTTTGGTGTAGTGGCACCTTGGAGTGGCACACAAGATTGGTAGTGGTTACCGCTCCTGACTACAATGCCAGCGGTCGAGGGTTCGAGTCCCGCAAGGCGCAATCGTTGTCATACTACAAAAGAAAAGAAGAAAATGTCTTACTTCCTTACTTCTTTGTGTTTTGACTGGTGCATATTTATAATTCAAAACATCATTGAAGTTTTTGGCAGATAACGATAACCAGAAATTATTAGGACATTGTGAAACTGACCTTAAAAAATAATATAGTCATCACTTACAATAATCGCGACGGGTCCATCTGAAACAAATAAACATCAAACAATTAAATGATAACTAAATTAACATTTATACAAATCAAATATAACTCCGCAACATAGGTTCTCTGACCGTCAATGATAATTTTAACTCTTTCTGTTCCGCTTACACAAGTCACCATCACAACGTCAGTGATTAAGATAGCTAGATTACAAAATATGCAAATGTCCTACAGTAACATTGGTTTCAATCTGTTGCGATTTATTTGCATGTAAATTGACGAAGTTTATTGTATCAGGGTAAGGCTCTGACTCAAATTGAAGCAGGTATAACATCTGGTTTTCGAAATTAATGACGATTCGAGTTTGATACAGAATATTTAATAGGCTTATGTGGTTCTTTTAAGAAATTGATGGAACAAAATGATTACTTTTAAAGTCCAATTGCACATCCTCAGATTAGATTATAAATAACTCTGGGTTAAGTTATTATTTGGTCGTTGATAGTTTCTTTGATGTTGACAGTATAACTTTGGGTTAAGTAGTAACCCTAGACTGCACAAGTGAGCCAAATAACAACATTCGTATTGAACTAACCCCTAATTATGACGACAAAACGTAGAAAACCGCAAATAAGTTGTCTGTCATTCAACATGATATAATTGAGAAAGATAATCTTAACATTCTCATAAACTTCAGTCAAAGCAACGAATAACAGAGTCTCAACACAATCGTAACTTCAACAGTTGAAAGCGCAAGAAGACATTTCATTTATCTTAATTACACTTAAACATCCTTCATGTCTCAAATCTCGGAAACTAGCTGAAATAGCCAAGTTTCCTGAACACATGTACCTGCACTAATGAACACATTTGTCGCGTAAATCTAGAACAATTTGTGACTCCAGCTCAAAGTTACAGCGGAGCCATATCTCAAGTCTTTAGACAAATCCTTCAAACCTACGAACCATGAGCATATTCCTAGTTTAGGCAGATCAGCCAAGTCAAAGAGTAAAGATAATTTTAAAGACTACCTACCCAAAACGAAAAGACAAACGAGCTCAAAGCGGCACTAATTTAAAAACCGGCTAAGTGCGAGTCGGACTCGCGCACGAAGGGTTCCGTGCCCAACGGCACGGAACACTAGGCCCACCTTAGATGTTTATTTTATTTTGTTTTAAGTATTTGATAAAGTGGCATCAGAAATACATAATTTGTGAAAATTTCAACTCTAGCTATCGCGGTTCTTAAGATACAGCCTGGTGACAGACAGACGGACGGACGGACAGACAAACAGCGAAGTCTTAGTAATAGGATCCCACTTTTTCCCGTTAGGTACGGAACCCTTAAATGGAATCATATTGTATTATGTGCTCGTTGATAGGCTAAAATAACACATGGAGATTGGTGTGATTAAGCAGTAGATGCGTTTTCCAAGTTGCTATAAATGTCATTAATATCCATCTCAGAGAAAATGCAGAAGTTATTATCAGTTTTGTCCTAGATAAAATAATTGGAGGATTCTAGCTAGACAGATCTATTTTTGGCAAAATATATTTTCTGAACGTTAGCTATAATTTTCCAGAAAAGTATGAATGCTTTTCACTTTCTTAAAATATTGTAATATCATTAGGAGACAGTAGGTATTTTTAGTTGTACGAATTTTAAGAGTAGGTAAGTGCTATCTACTAATTAGTGCACCGTGTCGAGTCCAGCATTTGAGTTTGCTCGAGTTATCACACGTCAGTTCGCGCAAATTCGCGTCGGGACTACCAAGCCAGACGAGCTTTGCAATGATGTGAAAAGTGACAATGATGATGTGAACTCTACTTTCAACTTGCAAGTCCATCAAGTATTTTGTCCACCTTTTTGCCTATAACAAATAACAACAGCATCAAGTTACATTGACTGTTCATAGCACGCTATACCCCAAGTCCAAACACAGCTCGCGCCAGCTTCAGAAAGTGTCATTAGTTAAAATTACTGAACCCCGGCTATCGCTCCCTGGGAGGCAGTTGACGAACTTGAGGAAGGGTTCTGGATTACCCTGCTTTTGAGCTCTTTATTATAAGCTGCAGCGGTTTTAGAATCAGCATATAATATGGATAAAGGTAGTATTTAAATGTCTATGCGTAGAAAGCATTGCTAAAATAAAACTTATCTTTTTTTTTCATTTTGTTTTGTAATTCGGATTGAGGACTATCACTTTTTATTTGACTTCGATTTTTAATTACTGATCTGCTTGTTAAAAGGTAAAAACCTAAAAATGATTTTTGGAAATATCCGAATGAGGTAACAAACTTGAATTTTGGTTACAATCATTACTGTCATGCATGATCATCATCATTACCACGTAACATAGGCCTCCCTCATCTTTAGTGTATCATATTCTGGTATTCCTTCTTTACGAATTATTTTGACATGATTTTGCACACCCAGAACGCCTTCTTTTACTACGCCTTCTTTTACTCTTCTATTTCTATGCCTCTTATCTCTTATATTTGCACCACATGATCCCAAACCAGGAGACACCACGCAAGAACTATATTTTAATTATTTCGGCTATCAGTACAAAGTTGTGTTAAACTAATTATTAAGTTCACGGCCAAAATGCACTATGCATTAGCCTGTATTACGCGTGGCTCCCGAAGGTGTAGTTAATATTACCCTAGAGAAAGTTGGGCTTAGAATGAAGACCCCTATTTCCAATTAGATGCATCCCTTATGTTTTTGTCATTCCTAAAATCTGTTATAGTAAGGTACATACAACTTTGGTCACAGTACAGTAGTCCAATCAAAAACCACAGTTAAATACACTCGATATCCAAGCATTTCAACAAATACGACATCGGTCAACTAGGAAATCAGTAGAAAAACTCGACGTAACAAAATTGACAAATAACTTATTATAAGACTGCCATAAGATATTACGGCTATCCCCTCAGGCAAAAAGCCCTTCGACGATCTAAATAACATTCTTTGCGTCCACAAAACTGTCATAAAATTTGTATCCACAAAATAAGCGGCATCATTTTTCACGCTCATAATCTTCCGCAAACCCTCTGAAATGTCCGTACATTATTATGCCCTCAATAACCTTAACCTCAATAAATCCGAAATCTGATATCCCTTGTCGCAGGCAATCTGACCACAAATAATGTAAATTGCTCATCAAACTCCTACATACAAGTTATTTAGATCTCTGTAAAAACTAAAGGGTCTAATAACTTCGGCGATACATTCGGGTTGGGTTCGAAATTTAAATTGTATATTAGATGGCATGTTCGGTTATGCCCGCCAAACTTGGGCTGAAGGGATTTGGAGGAATAAAAACTTTTTATATAGGGATTGGATTGCATTTCACTGGATCGCGTGAAAACGAATCGGATACGCATTTGGCAGATGTCGTGGAAAGTTTTTACAGCACACAATATACCGCCGCATACAAATGGCCTAGAGATAAAATCCTCCGATAATGTGTAAGTTGTATGAAAGTTCGGCGGGGACATTTGTTATGGCTTTGCAAGGGCAAAAGTCGTTTAACCTTTATAAAATAAATATTTAGCCAAAAATATCAAAGCTTTTGGCAGAGGCATTACTTAATTCTTTGAACTTTTCACCATTTGCCTAGCGTCTGATAAAATGAACATGCGTAGCAATAATAATATTATTTTGCGTGGATACCTATCGATCGATACCTAGCGATTTAAAATGTTATAACATTTTTAATATGTTATATAAACATGAATGTCACATGGGCCAAATAAAGTAACCCCAAGCATAGTGTTTATCATCATCTTGTAATGACGATGCGTGACATTTTATGGCTCTTATACCATTTTAACTGGACTTTACAGAAGGTTTAAGACGCATTTAGTTTCTTCTGACCTTTAAAGTGTTGAAGGGACTAAACGTTTTGAACCACTAATGCGGCCACAAGAACATTATAAAGGCCTTTGCCTGGATGGAAGGATCAAAGAGACATTTAAATGTACAGCACTTAACACTATCAAACGAGAAATTGTAAATGTAGCGGTCTGTTTTGGTTATTTACCGAAAAGGATATGTATCTTTAACTTTAATTTCTTAATTTCGTTTTCTTTTATTTATGTTCTCTTTGACTTTAAATTTACATTGTCACCTCTTTTTTGTAATTTTAAGATACGATTGTTAGAAATTGTAACTCACAAAGAATTTTTTCTTGTCAATTTTTTTTTTTCAATTTCAAAGGATTCAAAGAGCTTTACAGGTGATAACTCATCATCGTCAAATTTAGCTAAGAGCTAAGCTCTTTTCGGTGGAGTCTTTTCCATTTTTACGCTCTTCTGCCATTCTCTTGACCTCTTGATTGATAAAAGGCAACGTTTAACTTATGCTTTATTTGATGCATATATGTACCTTTTTTTTGCCATCCTTTCTTCTAACTACTCAATTTAACTGACTGCATTAATTGACAGCTGTAAGGAATCAAAATGATTAGTGATTACTATTTTTTTCTGCTATATCTCCAATTTTAATTGTATCATCGTTTCAAGCTTAAAGCATACTATATTGTTTATAATTACCATTAAAAAGGCCGTCACCCCAAAAATAGCGTCACTATTCCCATTTTCCCAAATTCAAGCTCAAATGTCCTGTTTAAAAACAACAGCGTCGCCACATGACAAACAACCAAACAAGGTTAGTTGCAAAATGTATTACGCGTTTAGACAGGCGCAAACAGCAACACAATGTACCGTCACGGATATATTATTTACGATACGTGTTCTACACGCGTATCAAAAGTGCTTCACGGTGGAGATCCATTTTTCATATCAGCAGGTTTAATAAGGTAACTTGATCGAGATTAGATTACAATCTGTCCGAGGGCTCTAGACATACGTCAAACGATAAGCGGAAATGCTCCAAAAAAATGTGGAAATGACGTGACATTGAATATCATGAGAGCGATATTTTTTGTAAAGGTTAAAGCAAATTTATCTACCCGTAATAGGAACAGCACCAACCGAGCGTTAACCAGACGTCAACCATAGGAAAGCGCGTTTTAACGCATGCGATGGATTTGATCTCGATCCGAGGTGGTGATAGAAGTTGATAGATGTGTGTTGAAGTATGGAGTTTCATACAAAGAATACTGATCGCCTCGAGTTGATTTGGTGTTGTTCCCGTAAGAGGCGGATAGATGTGCTTTAAACTTTATCGTAAGTGTTTGCTACTTGTCTAGAGTACTCTAGACTTCTAAAGCCCCAGATTGTAATCTATTAGCGCTATCAAATGCTATTAAGCGCTTACTTTGTAATAAGAATATATCGAGTTAGATAATAGCCCTGCCGGAGTAGATGCCAACGACTCGCGCCTCTCCATGCTAATCGAGTAGAAATGAAGGACAACTGAAAAACGTGGTTTTTGTGTTCTGAAATAAGAAACCAAAAATTGCGCACGGGCGGGATTCGAACCAGCATCTTTCTGGCTTACCGGGCCAACTGCTCTTTCAATTGAGCTACCGTGCGTTTGGTGAAGTGGTTAGCGCTCTTGACTTCTACGACGGGGCTCGCGGATTCGAATCCCGCAAGGGGCAAATGTATATGTGATGAGCACGAACATTTGTACCTAAATCATTGATATTTATACATATAAGCATTTATGGTAGACGCTCCCGTCATTATCGTTGTTTCGTAGCACTAGGAAGAATATCTCTTAGTTCGAAACCAAGACAAATGGTGTGCTGTCTGGCGCATATTTATTTCTTTATTTAATCAACTAGCGGTCCCAGCGCACTTCGTTTCGCCCTCAGCCCGTCCCGTCCCGGCCCCTTTATAAGGGAATTTTCTTTGCTATAAACCTCACGGAGCCCGAGACCTTTCCAACGAATGCAAAACCGTGGAAATCGGTCCTTGCGTTCTGGAGTTATAGCGTCAGGGAGGAAAACCTTTTTTAATTCGTAATATCTTTTAAATGGAAAGTCCAATTTAAATAATTTAAAAACTATTTTATAGGTAGTTAAATGGTCTTGACCATAAAATAATTTATTTGGATAAGGATCAATATAAACACATAAATAGCATGGTTTGAATATGGTTAGCATTTTCATTAATGTTTAAAATGAAAAAAGTTGTTGTGGACATATGCTACCGCGAAGTTTTTTGTAGATATTATGATGTTCTCCAATATTGTTGTACATTATTTTGTTCTACGGCTAATAGTTTCGGCAGCGCATTCCTCGAAAGACATTTTAAGACTCAGTATTCTACACCTTCGGTTACATTGTTCAAATTTTACCAAGGATCACTATTTTTTTTCAAAATGAAATGTAGCATATGTCAAATTGGAAGAATGAACCATTCTATTGGTGAAAGAACTTTTTAAATCGGCCCAGTACTTTTTGAGCCTATTCATTACAAACATACAAAAATAGGTACAAATCTATCCTCTTTATAATATTAGTGTAGATGTAGATATATTTTTTGTTGCTACATCAACTTTATTTGAACAGTGTAAACTTATGTAGTATATGTACAGTAACTGAATGAGAATGAATTAGCCAAAACACAAGGGACTTTCCCAGTACACAAATAAAGAAAATTAGTTAATCAAGCTTTTCATTTTTCATCTCTACAATTGAAGTCAAGGGAACGAAATGTCTACTACAACGGCTGAAGTTAATTTAGCGAATATAATTAGGTTTACCGAAATGAGACTCATTTTAATTAAAAGGGACAATAGTGATAAAAGAGAATGGTGTCAAAAACTCTAAAAATATCCACTATATTCTTAAATCTTAACAAAATAACACCAGTCTATTTCAGTTAAGTACGTACAATATACTGTATGTTTGCGAATTCAAACAGGGTTTCTGATACTTATTTAATTTATTTCCGTTTAGTTTATCGTCTTCTGTAATCTTAACTGCTTAATTCAGCCAATGATAAAACAAAGTACCGGTTTCTGTAATATTAACTGTAGTACGTGTATACTAAATAAAACCCATACTGAAGAAGACATCCTAATTACGTTCCTGTTTTCAAAATCACATCATAGTATATAATAGGTACTGATCTAACAGAGAAAACTAAATCTTAAACCTGTCATATCCAATAACAGTTGGTACTGAGTTAATATTAGTCCAATTGGACATATTGAAACGGCCTTGCTGTCGTAACGGTTACAATGTCTCGGACGGATTGATATTGTTGTGGTGTCACTTTTTACTTACAGAGAGAACTGAATGAGGTAGGATTGCTTAAAACATTCCAGAAATAAAAAAAAAAACAGTTTCTTCTGAGTTACATCTTTCCGAACTCAAAAAGTAAGTAATTGTATCACGTGAAAATATACCTCCAGAGTTATAACACTCGCGATAAGACCTAGTAAGACCGATTTTGTAGCTTAATTTAAGTAAATCTTTTTAAATTAAAACTATATGAGCAACATAAAAATAAAGTTTAATTTAAACTACATATTTCGCAATATTGTATAACACTATTTACATATTTTACGATTCGACCCGCGCTTATCTTTAAACTCCACACTTCATACTAATCTTTTTTAACACGGGCAATAAAAAATCTACTGAAACGGCAAAAGTAAATACGCTGAAAAACCTCCCGCAAAGGCTTTCATTAAAAAGCTGTTGATTAAAGCCATTCATACAAAATGAGCTGCACTCAATCAGTACAAAGGGAAATGGGAATTGCGGAAAATTCTGTCATTATAGCAACAAGTATGTTTTTTTACCATATTAATACAGAGTTTAGTTGGGATTGAGAATCAATCGATTAGTCGAACTTTTTTCGTGTGGATAAGCGATTGCGAGGTTGACCCTTTTACCTGAAAAATCAAATAATATATCCACACGTAACTACCGCACAGAAGTAATCGAAATGCAAAGCGATCGTACCCCTCAGAAATCAAAAACTATTTTTACATTGACAGAGACAATTCGATAAATAAACTTTTTTCGAATGCAAACTCCACGAGAATTGAGGCCCTGGTTATCATAAGGTACAAAACACGAACGCAAATAGCACGAGTAACTTCTTCTTCATACAAGTATTTGAAGGTTATTTAAGTATCTCGCCTTACTAATTGGGTCTATTTTATCTTACTTGCTCACTGGTTTTATCTATTAAAATGTACCCTATTAAGAATAAATAGTCTAACTAATATTTACAATATAAAACCGAACCGTGCCCCTGAATAATACTTCAGCACTTAGCAAGAGCAAGGGTCGTAGTTTGTCTTCACAACTAATGGCTTGAAAAACACACAATGCGGCCAACTTAGGAATAATACTTATCTTTCATAGTTATCTTTCAACTCCCAGCTAGTTTCAGTTTCCATGGCGGAGTTTTGATAAGTTGTGTTGCAAATAAAAGTTCAATACTTTGGGAAGGACGAAATCAGACCATTAATAAGACTTAAAGAAACGTCAAAGAGATGTTTCCTGAAAGGATGCTACAGATAATAGTTTCTTTAGAAGATAGACACGTATTTACAAGTGGTCATAATAATTATGCTATTAAAGAAAATATAAAATTAAATTGAACCGCCTTCAAAAAATAAACCGACATCATGCACCGACTTCAAATGAGTTTGTTTCTCCTATTAGCGTTATTTTAGTCCTTTTAGTACTTTTTTAAAGGTGGCTAAATTTTTATATAAAAAAAATATTTTTGTCGTTTTAGTTATTGTTTAAGTTATAATGTACCTGATTGAACTTAAATAGTCACTGAAACCTGCTCCTTAACGTAACAAATACTTTACTGAAAACCGCATCAAAATCGGTTCAGCCAGACCCGAGATATTTGCGGACAAACATACATACGTACAAACAAACAAGTCTAACTGAGAACCTCCTTTTTTTAAGTAGGTTAAATAAGCAACAAATAATGCAGAAGTTGGATCAGAGCTCCGAGAGGTTGGAAAGTACAGTCCTATTAGGCAGGTAAAACAGAATAAATACCAACCAAGAGCCGACATGAAACGGCAAACACTTCCAGCCATTGTTTTTGATGTCACAAGTCCCAATCGACTCCAAATAAGCGTTCGGAATGCGCTACCCATCTCGTCTTGTCTCCGAAACGTCACGATATAGAATTCCTCCCATCGAGCAGGAAGGCTATCGGGAATCACCCGCCTGTCTGTCAGAGCCTTATCTTAGACCTGTCATGTCGTGTGCTGATGGGAGCATACGGGGGAATTGTTCGTCTTGAAACGCAGCGGTTGAGTTAAGACAGTGAGCTGTTATGACTACGCATATTTCCTAGCAAAATTTTTGTCGCAAACATGACGACAACATTTTATGACATATTCCTTGAAATTTGAATTTCGAATAAGAACCTATTTGTACGAGTTGATGACAAGTAGCGTTAATTATTGGCGCACGAGATTTGTTCGTGATGCCACTTCCATACGCTAGTAATATATATATATATATATGGTGTCCAATATATATCATTTAACCGGCAAAATATACTTCATGGGGGTCGAAATATTGATGAATTTTGTACGAAAACTGGTTATTTGTATGAGGAGGATCCACCATCCAGTATTAAATTAATAAATGTACTAAGGTTTGAATTTTATTGTGATATTGTTTAAATTTCATGAGCACCTCGTTGCAATTGACAACTGTTATCTACTGCGGTGGTACATCACAATAATAATGGGTATTTTTTGAGAAATTTGTGGAAATGTATCTAAAGATGACAACTTACAAATTAGAACATAAGTTATATCCTATTTATGTCCGTGTAAATAAGCCTGTTTCTCTAGCTAGACTTAATACAAATAAAAACGTTACAGCTCCAAATCGACAATGAAACCGTATGTTTCCAAGTGAATGTTATCTGACGTGACGTCACAGCGCCCTTCGCGCACAAAGCGTGGCGTAAGGACGCGGTATCTAGGGCAAGGAAAGGTGAAATGTAAGAGCCAGAACACAAAAAAATAGCGAAGAGTTGGTCACAGCGTGCATGTACAAGTAAATGTGCTTATGAGCAAGTTCGCTCCAAAACAGACCACGTCAACTCCGTCTTTTAAAAAAAATACAGCCTTAACATTTTTTTAAACTAAAGCGGTCCTATTTGGGGCAAAGACGAATCCAACAAGATAAAAATTATGCAAATCAGATTACCAGTTCTTGAGTTAAATGTGGTGTCACTCACACGACTTCTTTTATATATTCAACTATCAGTCCTAGCGAACTTCATTTTGCTCCCGGAGCTCTATTATCGAATCACTCGCGTCAATATTACGAGTGATTTTCGTTCGAAAACGAGTTATTTCCATTGCCTTTTTATTCACCTTCGAACGAAAATCACCTGTAATATTGACACGAGTGATTAAAAAATAGGGCCCCGGTCCTATTTTATGATAATTTTTCTATTTGGCCCTGCATCGAAACCAACAAAGTAAAAATCACGAAGATCGATCGATAGTGTACTTGACTAACACGACTTCCTTTTTTGCATACGTATAGACGCTAAAATAACTGTCTGTCTTTCATTTACCCAAACGCATTGATATAGATAGGTAAACAACGTATTATCTAGTCGTAATATTGACACTTAGCACAATACTATTATGTCACAGTTACACTCGTATTCGTAGTACGACTATTGTATTGGCTATGAAGTCAGCTGTTTATAAACAATATGAAAGGAGTATGTTTACTTTCCCGCAGTAAAGAATGGTTGGAAGACATGATTCATGCCCTTTCAGTACTGAAGAAAATTAAGAAAATTAAAAAATAATCACGATCTTGCACCCTCGGCGTTTGATCATATTTTATTTGGCCCAAATTAAAAGCAGCAAAACCCGTTTCTGTACGACTATAAATTTTAAAGGCGTTTTTCTCTAGCGCTAAGCCCCAGTATTTACGCGCTTTTTGGGGATCCGTTTCCTTAAATTGCATAGTTTCCTTTTACGCTTTATACAAATAATTTTATATGTTACGTTTAGTTTGTTTTGTGTTGCATAATGACTTGAAAAGGTTAAAGTTCGCTGGGACCGCTACTAAAAACAAAAACATAACTTACTAAAAAAACTGTAGTACGGAACCTTCATTCTGCCAGTTTTGCTCACACCTGCTCCGTTTTTCTCGGTCTTTGCGCTATAATGTATTAAGTGAGGGACCTATTCACGAAATCCGTTCGAATTACTTCCAGACTAAATTTGAGGGTGGTTGAGGCGAATTTAAAAGCTGGATTTAATTATGTTTGCCGTTAAAGAAAAGGGTTCGGGATAATACCCGGTATTTTTACTTGCCCAGTAATTTTGTTGCGTAATAATGGTGATTATGATTCGAGCTTTTGATGTTTATTACTTGGTTTAGAGTCGTCCATCATCTTGCGCATTGGGTGCTGGAAAGTTAGTATTTTCATTAGCGTTTCAGTTAAGTATCAAAGTGATTAATTACTTTCTCTTTTAATGACATTATAAATGTATTTAGAAACAATTATCGAACTGGCAATAGATACATGATACATATTTACTCGTTGTACTACTCAATTGTGTTTGTTTGTACGATCGCGCTAATCTCAGGAACTACTGCACCGATTTAAAAAAATATTTTTGCGTTGGATAGGTAACTCCTAGGATAAATATCCGGGAAGGCTTGGCTATAAAAATCTCGCTGCGACGGGAAGGATCCGACATGAGCGCAAACTCAAAACGCACGGACGCAGTCACGGGGTCAGCCTGTATACACATATGCAGCTTAACTTTAAACTAAAGATTATTTTCATTAAAGTACTCAGCTCTATTTTTTTTAAACTCGAGCTTAAATCTTAAGGCGTTTTTTCTTAGTGTATACTAGGCAACAAAAAACTTTAAACGCGTCACCCGAAGCGCGTTATCGCGAAGCTATGGGCTTGACAAAAGCCATAGATAAGCCGCCACCCGGCCAGGAGCCGATAACATATCATAGAGACTCCGTACAACACTCGTAAACCCGTTCCTAGAGACAGAGTTGTCCTTCCGCGTTGGACAGACTAGCGACTTTTTGTAAACAGCAGGCTTGCTACAATAAACGAAATCCATTGATAGGATAATCGTTAAGTTAGCGGATTCGAAGCAATTCGTAGGATTCCGTGCTAAAAATGTTACGGATCTGAAAAACGATAATCGTATTGATGGATTTCGTTTTTCTTAGAATCGGCCTACGTTGGGCTACCTGAGGCCAATCAGCACAGTTCATTTACTGCTGGGTGTCGTAAAATTAATGAACGTACCCACCATTTAAAATAGATACTGAAAACATCGAATATATTTTAGTTTCATAACAATGATGGTAAAACAAACACATATGCCGTCGAGGCGCAGGTCCAAATCTTAATTATAATTATTATTGACGACGCGACCCTTTACCGATCTTAGTTCCAAATGTAAGATCGCAACTTGTAACAGTATCAAGCGAAAATGCGAGCTGCAAACTGCTACAGCAAGCAAGCTGAAAAATAGCCTGCGACAAATCGCAGCCCAGTCGCACGTCTGCCGGCCAATTTTTTACAACCTTTATCATTACACATTCTGACTCCCACCCATCAGAGGGCCGGACCCCTATAAATAAGCTACAGACCTTCAGATTGGCACAAATGAAAGGGTGGAGGAAATTAGGGTTTTTTTAGTACGGAACGCGTCGTGTCGGTACAGCAGTAAACAATTTTTCATATCCGGGGACAGGCGGCGAACAGCATTATGTGCCTTGATGGAATGTTTTATGGTGACCATAAGGCATTAGGGGGTAAACGTAAACTGTAAGGCCGAGGACGTAATTTGCTAGTTCGTAAAGCCGCGGTACTGCTCATTTTGGAGTTATGTTTTTACGAAACGGTTTTACTTACTTTAAACTTTCTATTTAGTTAGTAAAGTAGACTGAAAATTATCACCACATAAAAGTGTACGATATACTAAGTGCTTTTTTCAGTTTTTGGCCTAACACAGTTATAACGTAAAAAAGCTAATGCATTAAAAATACAGGGTGTAGATAGTATATATGTATGTAAAATTAAATACATTACCAAGCAAAGATCTGAGAGATCTATACGAAAATCTTCATCAAAAGTATTTCTACAAATACTGCCGTCCACAAACTATAATGCCGTTAAGTGCAAAAACCACATTTCGAGAAAAACGGGTTTAAAGGTGGGAAACGGAAAAAAAATCGCTGTTTCAAAAGTAAATGAGTAATTTGTAACTTAAATATACCATCAGATAGGTTTTTATAAGAACTATAGAACACAAAAACTCACACAACGCTACGTATTATAGGTTCTGAAATATTCTAATTTTATCGTTTTAGTTAAGTATCAAATAACAAATAATTTATAAAAAACACAACTTAAACGCCGCTATAGCTACCTTAACGGCATTTAAGTGTTGGATCTTGAATAATTTTGATAAATTTGTAAAACGAGTTCCTAACTAATAATTCTACTAAACTTTAATGCCGTTAAATAGTGTAACGGCGTTTTACCTCGGTAATACTTTTTTATTTTTTGACGAGACATTACTTGCCTATAATGCAGCTAATGTCCGTTAACGTCATTTTAGTCTCGTATTAGCGCGTAAATTATGCAGTCTTTGGTACGCCTATTTGATTCGTATTAAATACAAGACTAAAATGCAGCTAAATACAAAACCTTTAACCATAACGGCATTTAAGCTAGGCATAAGTTACTTGAAAATGTAGAAAATACAGAAAAATGAATTTATGACAAAAATAATAAAACCATTTTTAGTATATAAAATCGAAATTTAAATAAAAAATATATATATTTGCATTTTTGTGTCTCGTGGCAATCAATTCCAATGACTTTTTTTATCATATTTTCATTATTTTAGCAGATTTTTCATTTTTTGCTATTTCTTATAACAAAAGAGAAGTAACTATGTTGTTCAATGTTTCTTACAGCGTTACGAAAATACTTAAGTAGATTCTTATAAAAGACAATACAACATTAAATCTTTTCCATTTTCATGTCGTGTTGAAATCAATTACAAACAACTATTTATTTTAATTCCTAAATTTAGCAGTTTCTTTTCTATTGATTAAAACACAGTTAACGGAAACACTTGGTGAAGTGACTTAATCCATAGGTATGTGGACCTATATAATTGCTGAACGGCAAACAAAACACCGTCTTGAACCTGAGTAATATACTGAAAACTCTGTCAATTTTCTTAATATTTCTCTTCGCAATTGAGCCAAAATGAATTTGGCAGTTCGGCGGAACTCAAAAGCACAAAAAAACATTAACTGAATTTTCTCATTAATATTATTTGTTAGTCGTGGCTATCTCGGAGACGTGGCTAATTCCGCTTTCACGTCTCGAGTTACCCATGCCTCCGTGACAATAGAAACGATAGAGACGCTGGTAGCACCTTACTAGTAAGGCGCGCTCTTTCCTACTCTCAACTTTTTCTTCCTGATTATAGCCAAGATAAATAATGTCGTGGCTGTGAGAACTTCATACATTGATATTCTATCTGTATATATTTCTTACCCTTCTTCTTGCTTTCCAAACGAATTAAGTTCTGTCATTTTGTCTGTTCCTCCTTCAGTATTTGTGATGAATGATTCGAACGCACACCTCGCCTATGGGGGTTGCCACTTCCCGGATCCTCCTGGCTTAATTCTTTTAGATCTTTTTGGTTTGCTAAATTTGTGTATTTTGGACAAAGGTAGTCCAACAACATGGGTATCTTCTTTTCAAAACCCAGCCTTTGCTGTCGATATGTCTCTCTGCCCCCCAAATTTAATATCACTGCTTTCTTAAAAGAGCATTTGGTGCACCAGATCCATCCCCGCCGAGTAACTCTCGTATCCCACTATCCCACTCTTGAAATACTCACTAAAAAAGCTGGACTGGGCCTCCTTTACTAACTTTGTTGATGAAAGATTAAACTCACTACCAAACATTAACACTTCTAACTCGCTCTGTGCAGAATCTAGTAGCCAAAAAAAGTCATTTAAGAAAAAATCCTCCCCGGTAGAATGCTGAGGGTACAGACACTGTTCGAAAAAGCAAGGAGGCAAAAAAAGAGTAATAGAGATATATCCATGAAAAATTACGTCCTTTACCAAAAAAACGGTACAGGTTAGACGACTTTTCTCTAAGAAAAAAAGAAAGACTAGAGAAAGGTTTGCGAAAGCATGTCTCCACTCACGCTATCTACTATAGTTTAAAAACAAATCAGAAAGTTTCGTCAGTTAGTTATCGCAACAAACACACCTGCAAATGACCCATCAACTTGGCTCCACGCCTTTGCAGACAAATTCGTCCCAACCTTTGTCCCGTTCACAGACTGCTCTCTCTTCAATTTATAAATACCCAATTCAACGTTTTGCACATAACCGCATTATAGCTTAGGAATGTAGGATAACGGCATTTAAGTCGTGTAAACATGTAAAAAACACGTAGCCTGTTACATTTAATTAGCATTTATGGTCTACCCGCTACTGTTATTTTAATAAATACAGACACCTAATACAACGCTAAAATGCCGCTATTGGACTTTATCTGCGTTTTTGTCTAATATTTTACATAATTTTTTAATAACGGCAATATACTGTTGTAATTTAAAAAAAAATATATGTGCTATTACAAGTTAAAATCCCTTAGCCGCGTTTTAGCTAAGTAATTTGTTGTAACTGCATTTTAGCTCTGTAATTTCGCTAAGGCAAAGCAGTTAACGGCATTCTTATTTTTTGTATCTCAGGAACTAAGCAAGATAGAAAAATATGAGTAACAGTGTTAGATTCAGCATTTTTTTCTGATCCAGATAGTACTACAAAGTCAATTTTGACCAATTGTCGGTTAACGGCACTATAGCTTATGGACGGCAGAATACTCAAGTAAGATTGAAATTACTAGCTCCGCTCCCAAGGTATCCTTATTTTCGATAAATCTCAGACCTCCTTCGGTCTATTGGATTAGGTAATAGGTAATTCGGAACTAGCTTTCCCGAGATTTTCTAGGCCGAAATGCCGAAATCCAATCAGAACTTCCAGACACCTTATGAAGAGCACTAATATTGTATAGAGCGCAGATGCTCAGGTTTTTTTGAAACTACCTATCGCTTGTAATGAACCAAAGTACGATACATAATTTTTTTGCACGGCAATCGGTAAAAATAGTGTTTTTTTTAATAATATTAAAGTTACTTAGTTTTTTTAAAATTATTATTATTTTATGTTTTATTTTATTTATTCCATGTAATAAATATTATATTTAAGACATATTAACCGATATTTAAAAAAAACGCTTGTAAAAAAACTGACAAAAGAGATTTAAATATCGCATTTGTCGTCTATGTAGGTAGGAGAAAACTAACCAACTTCATTATTTATTATTCGATTGTAATTTGTTTGTATTTCTGTAACGAATAAAAATAAATAAACTCCAACAATATTGACTATTTTTAAAGTCGATAAAAATAGCAGGGCAGTTTCATGATTTTCTACTAGGTGAACTCATGTTACTTCTGAGTTTACATACCTAAATGTATATAACTTTAAGATACTATCTCAGTTAATTTACTACACCCGATTGATTATTTTTGAATTCAACAGCGTATCAAAATCCTCGTCAGTTGAAACATGACTCTGACACGATCACCCTGTATTCATAAGAACTCTCCTGTACAAGACATAAGGGTTATTTTGAATGTGTTATGAGACGATCGCATACATTATGCACCAATCGCCTAGAGGTTAAAGTTTCCGGCAGTCTAGGAACTTGTCTGATGCATTAATTAATTCATAATTAATAAAGCGAGTTGCGGGCGCGACTCGCGTAAACACCACCAAGGAGCTTGCATATACATAAATAGGATGAATAATATATTTTACAACTAATATAATAGTAAAGGTAAGAAAAATAGAACGAATGATACACAACAAATGATAACTATTATTTAATCATGTTGACGAGAGTTCGAATCCCGCAAGGGGCAAATTTTAATGTGACGAGCACAAATATTTGTACCTAAGTCATGGATGTTAATATGTATTTATGGGAGACGACCTCGTCATAATCGTTGTCCGGTATTCGTAGCACTAAGAAGAAACTTTCTTAGTTCGAAACTAATAATTGGTGTGTTGTTTAACGCATTTTTTTTTAAATTTATATTTATATTAATAACTTTACTTTTTCTCTCTATTAGTATTTTATGACAACTCCATTACAACAAAGATCACTTAGCTCGTAATTTAACATCGCAAACTTTTATTAAAAGTTGTGTAATCAAAACCAGTGATTAGCATCCGTCCCCGGGCCACAATTTAACCAAGTTTAAGGGTCCTCAGATGGACCCCATACCTCATGATTAAAGAAGTTGAAACTGTAAGTTACGGCCAGTGAACGGACGAAACATAGAAAGTATCGTATCTGATGAATTCTATTGCAAATAATCCGTTCTTTACACAAAAAAATATTACTGCTAAATAAACAAAAGGCGATCTGGATTGGCGACATCAGAAAGAAAAGCAGAAGAAATAAAAATCGAAGAAGGCTTTAAATTTGCTACATGCAGGTTAATATCATATCGTATTTTTTTTTTGTATTGATTTCCGTATGAATTACCGTTTTGAACCCGCGGAGCTATTGGTGTACTCCGCAAGTACAGCTGGTTTGTTAGTCGTGGATGGGTATGATGGTTTGGTTCAGGGGGTTTTATTGAATTCCTTTAACTGGGAAACAATGTATTCTATTAGAGTATGGTATGTTTTAATTGTTGTGTCTTTTGTCATGATCTCGGTAATGTTAAATGGATTTATGTTGAGAGTGTTTGAGGCTATTATATGTTCCGAGCGCTTAGCTCCAAAACGAGGACACGATTTACACCAAAAAATTATTCCCCAGTCATTCTAAACTCACCGAGTACTTAACTATCATAAAACCAAACTTCGCAAAAACACAGTATTTGACCAATCACGGCTACCACCGGGAATATCTTCATCGCTTCCACATCTCCGCAGTGGATACATGTCCCTGCGACGACCAATCCATACAGTCATGGGTCCATTTAATGGTATCATATCGTATTAGGATTTTTTAAGAAGATGAACGCGCAGAAAGCACCGAACAATGGAAGATTATCCACAGACCAGAGATACGACTAGAACCAATCGGTTCCTAAAAGCAATATTCAGGCAGATAGCTTCTCTATGTCTCTGAATTTGTTTAATCAAATAAGTAGATCTTAGAATGAAAAATGCATTGAATCTTAGAATGTTTAAAATTATGCGGTCCTTTATCAATATTATAGCGTTAAGCTAGCAAACTCCCGTCCAACCAAACCAAAAGTATTGAATTTTGAGTTATATACAGTATATTTAGAACGAATCTTATGCTTCTTTGCTTTTTACGTTGACTTGTAACGAACAGCATGACCGTCTGTCTGTGTCCAAAGTTGACACACGACACGATTCACACGAGGTCATCAAGTGACCTCGTAAACTTAAGATTCGGAAGGGTGTAGTGATGTGTCTCTATAACGGCCGTTACGCCGAGACTTAACGGACGGGCGGACGTGACGTTAGCTCGTTCAGTTTTAGTATAGAAGTGAATTGAGCGTTTATAACGTTAGTAAAATAAAATCTAGCCCTATACGTGCGTAGGTGGATAACTAATAAAACTCTGTTCGTTTTTACCAGTAGTATTAGTCCCCCTTGCCGATTTCGACTTCGGTGGCCAGTCACAACGACTAACCGACTGCGCGGGACATTATGAATAACTAATAAAACTCTATTTGTTTTTACCAGTAGTATTAATCCTCTTTGCCAACTTTGACTAAGGTGGCCAGTCACAACGACTAACTGACTGCGCGGGACGTATTGTGCACAAGTGTGTGCGAAAACACAGGTGCACTCTCTATTCTTTTCACTCTCATAACCCGATGGAACAGCAATCTGACATGACTGGAGAGAGATCAGGTTTAACTGCCTATGTGGCGCAGCGGTTTGGGGCTCGCATTTTAAAGCGACGGCTGCGCCAGGTCCCGGGTTCGATTCCCGGGTCGGGCCAAAAATATGTACCTGGATTTTTCTATTCAGAAATTCTCAGGGAATCCCGAAGTTTGGAAGTTGGTGCGCCTAAACTTTCTCAGTTCGTGCTTTACCAGTAAAAGCTTATTAAACCCCTCCCTTACACATACACAGAAATACAGATTGGACCATAAGTTATGGATGGTGTGTATCTTATAACTATCATGTCATTGTATCATACATAATGGTCCATTCATTAGAAATTTAAATGATTAGATGCATCATTGATAAAAATATTATTTACATGAACTCATAAAAAGTAATATCTTCAAACCGTTCAAGCATATTGATCAATAACGCCAACTGATATGAACTGAAGTTCACCACTTCATATTCATATTTTGTGTTAAAATCTTTAAAATATGTTAGAATCAGACTCACATGAAATTCGAGAATGTGTTATAAAAGCCATAAACAAACACGTAGCCAACAACATTATCCGCTAAGCATAATCAGTTTACGTTTCCACCATACCCGATGTAAAGGAAATTCTGTAACAGGCAGTTTATTGGATTAGCTGTCAAAACATGTCCAAACAAACCCTCTCTGGCCTGTCTGAGCCTGAGAGAGACATAATTCATGTATATAAAGTAAATAATATCCGCGAAAGTGCCTCGATGCATTTGTGCCTCAAAACTGTCTGCACGCCACTTGCAGACTGCGATTTGAAATCTGTTTCAAATTTGTGTAGAGGAATTTGAGTTTGTGTTTAAACAACTAGTTCAGTGATTATGTCGTCTGATAAATAACGGATACCTATCATTAAATTTTAGAGCCCAGGCGGTCTACTACGAAAAACGAAATCCGTCAATACGATTATCGTTTTTCGAATCCGAAATATTTTTAGTATGGAATCCCTACTACGAAATGCTTCAGATCCGCAAATCGATTCTCATATTGACGGATTTAGTTTTTCGTGGTAGGCCTTCAGGGTCTTGTCGGTTAAGTTTTTTACATAAAAAGCTAAACTATGGAAGATAGTGCGGTGGTTCCCCTCTTGTCACACCGCAGTTTAATTTAATTTATTTAACAGTAAACATACTGTTTAGAAACCAAGGGTTTCCCACCTCTTAATACTCAGTTCATCAGCTCGGATCAGTCGTTTACAATACCACAGACAGACACATTAAACTTATAATAAAACCGGTTAAGTGCGTGTCGGACCCGCGCACTGAGGGTTCCGTGCCACCCTTAACTGAATTCAGGGTCCACTTACTTTCACTTAACGAAAAAATCACAATATATTGCGACAGCAAAAATAACTTTATTTTTCATAGTGTTTGTATGAAAGACAAAGTTATATTTGCGGTTGATAAAAATGTGCAATATCTCAAAAAGTACTGGTTCGATCTCCTTCAAACCAATTTTCGTTGCAAGTTTTTATTGAGATCTACATCATATATTTTTTTCAAAATTTTCACTTTCTTAGTTCAAAAGTTAGATGGGGGGGACGCCCATTTTACCACTTTGGAAGCGTCTATATCTCAAACCTTACACTTTTAGAAAAAATGATTTTAGAAACCTTAACATCATTTTAAAATACCTATCTATAGACACCCCACACGCAAAGGTTTGAGCAAAAAAAAATTTTTAGGTTTTAGTTTCATGTATGGGAGCCCCCCCTTAAATATTATTTTTTCTTAATTTTTGTATCTGAATCGGAAAGCGGTGAACAAAATACACCTACCTACTAAGTTTCAGCTATGTGATGCTTATAGTTTCAGAATAAAGTGGCTGTGACATACGGACGGACAGACAGACAGACAGACAGACAGACAGACAGACAGACAGACTTGACGAAACTATAAGGGTTCCGTTTTTTGCCATTCGGCTACGGAACCCTAAAAACCCCCTTCATTTAACGTCCGGGGCTAAAAAGAAACAAAATATTTTCAAACATTCCTCTTTGCAGAAGGCCTTTCAATACAATTCCGGGTTTGGCTGCCATCACCAACATTACGGAAGGGAAGGTTGCTCGGACATTCAATATCCGATATGATACGACCCGCTAAGAGATTGGTGCGATAGACGATACAGCCTAACTTGGGAAACGAAATTTGTAGATTTATCTACACAATTGGAGCTGAAAGCTAGATAAACTTTCTTGAATAAGCAGAAACTTTCGCAAACTTTGTAAAAATAAACGCACATTCAGTAAATTCAGCCTATGTATGCTCAGAACAATTCACTTTTCGGTTTATAAACAAGGAACAATTTTTGCTAATTTTAAACTGAAAACTGTGTGTGTTAGTAGTACTGTGTGTGTAGCCTATGTATGCTCAGAACAATTCACTTTTCGGTTTATAAACAAGAAACAATTTTTGCTAATTTTAAACTGAAAACTGTGTGAGTTAATTTTTAGATTAGAACGATGTAACAAGCTTTTTCTCAATCAATATATTGTAACCAATACAGCTGTAAAACACAAAATAAATATATCAAATCAATAAAGAAAAACGAAAGAATCCACGTCATCAGAATCGCAATCGGAGCCGTAGCGACGGCTCTTTTTAAAAGGCACAACATTTGACAATTTGCCTGAATAAAAGGCGGAGACACTGGCTCTTTTCATCTTCTTTGAGGTACTTGCTTTTGGTGGTCTTCCTGGTCGTTTCCTCCTAACATTCGAAGTCCCCGTCTCAGTACTAAGATTTATACACGGGGTCTGGTTTAGCTTGGCCTCAATTTCCACGGTTCTCTGCTT
This sequence comes from Pyrausta aurata, assembly GCA_963584085.1. Lineage (NCBI taxonomy): Eukaryota > Metazoa > Arthropoda > Insecta > Lepidoptera > Crambidae > Pyrausta > Pyrausta aurata. The sequence goes on from OY757266.1 coordinate 10,191,305, forward strand.
TGCTTGAACTATGTTTGTACTCTGTGTTGATACTTGAGCTCTGTTTACAGAGTTCGACTCGATGTCAACGTTGGCTTTAGAACACGTGGTATTTCCAGGATCTTCATGGGTTTTAGCAGAAAGCACTGCTTTCATTGTTTGTCTGGAAAGGTTAACAAAATTGCTTTAAAACATTATAAGTTACAGTTCACGACTGTTTTGATCCCATTGAATACAAGTACACACCAATACTTCTATGGTCATATAAACATCTGGATCAGAAAACCTATAGCTTATACATATACTAACATCCATTACCTACCGGACTTCGTCCGCGGAATTAAAATCTAGCATTTTCGGATCATTCATGCCATGAGATTTTTGTTCGGAAGGTGCGTCGTCTTTGGAAGTTGATGGCTGTTCGTATGTTTTATCATCATCATCGGAATCACCGTGTTTGTTGTCCCCACACTGACCCTCAGAGGCCATTACAAAAATAGGAACGGAACAATAAAATGAATAAAATTTTACAACACCAACAAAATATGAAACTTTTTGAAACGTCAGGCGACCCGTAGACAAAGGAGAAGTTGCGCAGTTAAATCTTAATTTTATTTCAAGGAGGTTTAATACATTCTTCAAAGTTTTAAACGCTTTGCTCGATTCGCTGAAGCCTACGGGAGAGTTTTGAGGGCTCTCTTACGTAAAGTATTACTAAATCAATTGAGAGGTTTCAATTAATTTTGTAACTTTCCAGCACGTGTAAGATTTTCCGATATTATCAAATAATTTTAAAGTTAAGAAATATTTTGTACATTTATATGTACTTATAGTGTGTTTATGGATAAAGTAAAATCCGAAACTTGCTGTTGTGGAATAAAATTCTCATTTTGTACTGAGAAGCTACTTGCAAAAAAGTCAATTTCTTTCGAAATTGTGGGCCGATTTCGATGTAATAAAAATATGATAAGCCAAATCATGAAAACGGAGATAAGTCAAAAATATTATAGAAAGTAACATAAGTCAAAAATATTCTCTACCTTAGAGATGAGACCGACAGAGTCAAATTTAAAACATCGTAGCCAGAGTGTTTATTGAGTAAGTTCGTATATTTTTATCTTGGTTTATCATTTTTTTTATTTTACCGAAATCGACCCGCAATTTCGAGAGAAAACCACCAACAAAGTTTTTTCCTTATAACCCTTTCCTCATCTGTTATCACCACAGACGCGCCCAAGAACAGAATTAATCAGTACATCTCACCGCAGTTGCTTATGGCTGAAGGTAAATAATTCAGACGAAAGCCAGCCAGGGGTGGAGAACATTTTCATTGCGCTAGCTACGACACGCTGGGGAACAATGCCTAATGAGCTTCATAATTTAACGCAAACTCGCCTCTGACGGAGACGGTCGATGCATAAGACGCTTTGCAGACGGATTTATCAGATCTGTCATAGTAACATTAAAAAAAAATTAAATGAAAAACTCGATGAGTGAAGATAAAGTGGGGGGAATGTTCTGCAGTGGATGTCCTCTGGCTGGCAATGACGATGATATTGATGAAAGATAAGGAACCTAAGATAGTAGCCTGTATCCAATTTTCTGATATGGTGAGCCTAATACTATTGTTTGGCTTTCAGAAAACACAGTTTAAAGGAAGACCTTCCCTATTTAAGTTTCAATTACCTTAGTGGTTTTATACTAAGTTCATACCTACTTGTTTTGTAAGATTTTTTAATTGTTGATAAACCGAAAAACAAAAAAAAACGTTGCTGCTTTTAACTGTATGTTATTGAAAGGGATCATTGATGTAGCAAGGAGAGAAATGTTACTATAAGGAAATACGCGTAACTATGTTATTTGTGCATCACACTTCAGTTTAACTAAAGAAAATAAATTTTAAAATTTAAATATAAAAAGACATCCTTACAAATTTTGTTTAATTCTTCTTACAGTCCGAATTATTTGGACACCCTTCTTTTTAAGGCAGTGCTCAGCAGTGTGGAATCAGCGCAAGGATTAGCAGTCCTGCTCGCTAGAGGCAGACTTACATACTTGCAGAATATTTAATTAACAATGATAATTACTAGGGAGACGAAATGTTTGATGACTTTCTTGTCTCAAGAGTTATTGAAACAGTCCTACAAGCAAGTTGCTTCTCCAAAGCTGAACAGATGATACAGTTATAATTTACCTACAATTTTTTGATAAATTAGCAAGCTACCATAATCATGTAGTTAGTAGATAGATACGTACTTTACGGTACTACTATGTTTTCAAGTCTGCGCTGTGTTTGAAAAAGTTTGCGAATTTAAAATAATTTTCTTTTATTGTAGGACCGAGACACCGTGAAAACGAAGAGATAATCTTATAAACCCAGATAATCGATAACCAAGAAGTAAATATTTGGCAGATTGTATGTAGAACACTTTAGTCATCTGCATTTGACTTATTTCCCTTAGGCTACAAGCATCGTTAACGAATGCCAGAAATCCTGTTCTTCTAATTATCTTTTAACTAGCTTTTGCCCGCGACTTCGTCCGCGTGGAATAGTGACTTCTTTCTCCCGTTTTTTACACATTTACCACTATATCTTTGCTCCTATTGGTCGTAGCGTGATGTTATATAGCCTATAGCCTTCCTCGATAACTGGACTATCCAACACAAAAAGAATTATTCAATTCGAACCAGTAGTTTCGGAGATTAGCGCGTTCAAACAAACAAACAAACAAACAAACAAACTCTTCAGCTTTATAATATTAGTATAGATATTAAGCAAGGTAACATGTTTCGTAAATGATACACGTTACCAAATCATGTAAATATGTCACTGTTACCTCAAAGAAGCACACTTGTATATATTTTGTTGACCTTACTAATTGGGCGTTGTTTAGGACCCCGCTCTGTAGTTTCGTATTCCGTAGCAGTGGTCCGACTCTGCATAATGATGTAGATTTTCAAGACTAGTCGAAAGAAAGAGAGCTTTTATTGATAAGTTGTCTCATGTAGGACTGACTGAGCGAAGTACAATAGCTAATCGACTGCAGTTTGTATGGCGAATGCACCATAATCTGGCACCGCTAACTACTTTTTCTTACAGTAATTTCAAATTTAAAAAGTGTTTTTAAATGCTACATGGAGTGGAGAGATTGAAAGTTTTGCTGAAACGAAACATACTTATATTTTGATACAAATAAGGACTGTACCTATTCCAAGATACGAGTCGAAAGTCGACGATCTCCGTGGTGTAGTGGCTAAGCACGCTGGGATTCGACGACGATGCTCAGAGGTCCCGGGTTCGATTCCCGGTCGGGTTAATGTAGAAATTAAAAAAAAAACTATATTGTCCTGGGTCTGGGTGTTGTGGTACCACTGTTGTGTCTGATTTCCATATCACAAGTGCATTAGCTACTTACTTTAGGATCAGAGCAATGTATGTGATTGGTGTTCAATATTTATTTATTAATATTTGAAAAATGTTTTCAATTCCCGGGATTATATGTTATGACAATGACTGAACCTATTCGAAGATTTTTTGTAAAAATGTTTTTAATTCTGTAAGTCTATGCATGACAGTAGAAATGGAACGCTGAATGACTAGAAACAGTGCTAGAAATTCAGTCATTGTCATGGTGTTACACAGTAGCCCCCATTTCAGTGCCCGAGGCATCCGACCCTTGTTTGTTTCTGATTCTGACTGCAACAGACCCACAACTGATTTCAGGCTTCGTGGCAACTCGAAATAACTTTGGGTAAGCCTTGTAACTCTTTAATGCCATTTCCACCGTCAAGCATGATGATGACTGATGATTATCTTAAATATATAGGATTTAATTTAAATGGGTATCTAATAGATGCTGAAAAAAGCTTTAAAAAAACGGTACACTGCTCTTTACCATCTATTAGATACCCACAATACAATCTTTTATAGAGAACAGCGAACCTGGGACAACCAAATGGGAGACGCCCAGTTGGACATCCTAGGTACCACTGGAAAGACATAGGTGAGGAGTGATTCGACCAAATCACTCCATGAGTATAGGGGAAACCTAATAAACGCGCATAAAGACCGCATGTCGTGATCTGGTGTCAGATGCTAAGACAAGACTCACTTTTAATCGTTGAATCAGCATCGTGAATAAGTAAGGTTTCTAATAAATTTAGGCTTTGTGGCTTGAATAAAATAACACAAGTAAGGTTGACTTTGCACGCGTGGCATCATTTGCCTATCATATGTGAAGGACGAAGAAGAAAGATGATTTGTACAGGGGTAAACTAATTTCAAACTCGTGACAAGTCAGTTATTTTCTCGTTATAAAATTGTTGAATTGTTGAAATAGAACATACTATCAATACCAACCATAAAAATCTTTCTGCAAGATCGATCTAAAGGTATGACTGGGAGAGAATGCTTTTAGCATTAAGTCCACCTTTTGTTTACATTATAACAATACAAAAAGTACTGTAAACCAGGTGCCCTGGTTTCCAACAAGCCCGACACAATGAGAGCAGGCACAAAAGGCCAAAGGGTTAAAAAGGTTTAACTTAATACAATGCGTCTAGATTTTCATACTACAGAAAGGATAAGATGAATAACAAAAGAGAGGTAAATGCAATTAATTTAATACATAGAATTTGCTTCAAAATGACACCTAACAACACCTGTTTATTGTAATGATTGATATCAAAAGTTCCATGACAATCAAAAATGGAGAGCTTATTAAACGACGTCATAAAAAGCAGGTTATCAATTCGATCGATATGTATGTATGTGATCGTTGGAATCGGATAATCGTTGAGTATGTTGATCTATTAACGCTCCCAATAACGTGTTTTTAAAAAGCTTCATATTATCTTTACATGCTTACTATACCTTTTTACATATTTAAAAACAATCGATCTCTTTTAGGTCGTATTTCTTATGTTGCATGTCTTAGTTTTTTTTTCTTGTTTGTTATTAATAAAGCGCTATAGACACAATGATTGTACACAAATCGATTTATAACACAAAAAAATAATTCCTTCATTCACTCTATACATACAGGATGCATTTTTATGTTTGACAAGTTCGGTTGCAACTTTGTACGAAGCGTTCAAAAACTGTCAAAGGCCATACAAAAAAACAGCTGAAGTTAATGCTTAGCTAAAGTAAGATGGTCGGTGATACCCAGACTTAGTCGAATAACTAAAATGATCTACCAAGAATATCTACATTTCTAAAAGACTACATAAGCCCATTAAAACATCCATTACCAGAGCCCTAGCCTAAAAAAGATGGCGCCTATTCACTTCTGTGTATCTCTTCCCATCATTAGCCCAGTCATTAGAGATCCCGGCGAGACCATTACACGTCTTTATTTGCCATTGAGCATAAATAACTGTGATTTACTTCAGGTCTGTTATGATAACCGTCTTTTCAAGATGCGTAAGATAATGTATATGTTTATAAAAAGGTAAACTTATTTTAAATACAAGGAAACAATAAAAATCTTTTACATCAATTCTGTGGAAAGTGAAGTAATGGATTGAAATCAAAGTTTAATACTAATAATAAATTCTCATCATCATCATCATCAGCCGAAGGACATCCATTGCTGAACATAGCTTTCCCATGGCTTTCCACAACGACCGGTTGTGAGCGGTCTGCATCCAGTGCACTCCTGCGATCTTTACAAGGTCGTCTGTCCATCTTGTCGGTGGACGTCGTACGCTGCGCCTTGGTCGAAGGGTCTCCAATCTAGGACTTTTCTGCCCCAACGGCCATCAGTTCTACGCGCTATGTGCCCTGCCCACTGCCACTTGAGCTTACTCAATTCAATTTCAAAATATCTTTATTCATAAACTACATGTTAGGGTTTAACAGTTCCAGTGTTCATTTTAAATCCTAGAATGTTATATTTTATTATTCTACTGTTTACTAAGTTATTGCACTTATATAAACTTACAAAAAATAAGTATTACAGATATCACTGTTTACAGATCGTAAACTAGGTACACTTATATTCCTAAAACTGATTTGTATGTCTATGCAAGCTTTAGTTCAGCATTGCATTACTAAGCAATATTTAAACAAGCAAAAATGGTAAAAACAAAAACCAACAGATTTTGCAGCATTCTGAAGGTAACAATTATTAAACAAACAGACATTGACTCAAAAACATACAGATAACATACAACAAAGCAACGGTCGCAGGCAAATGAGCTCGTTAAAAGGACCAGTGGTCAGCGGAAGCATACGCTCTCACCGCACGCGCAGCGCGCAACTGCGTAGATCTTATAACAATACGATAAGATCGGGAATCGCGCGCCCGTTACGCGTATAGCTGGACGGTACCTGCGCCGGCAACGGCATCTATTCATCATTGCACTCAAGAAATAAGTGATGGGGCAGTTTGTACCGATTGTATATATCGACAAATGGTAAGTTTTTCTTACGGGTCGTACAAAGATTCTTAATATGTTTATTTTTACTATGTTTATTCTTATAAAGGTAGAAATTGACTTGAGCTTACTGATTCGCAGAATAAATTCTAATAATTTTATTTTTTCCCATGTCTCGGAACGCTTGATCCTGCGCTTGATCTCTTATCGGTCATGTCGGACTACCGTCTCATCGAATTAATGAGAGTGAAGGAATAGTGAATGCACTTGTGTATTGCGCACACATCTGGGCACTATAATAACTCCTGCATACCTGGCCTGCTCTCTGGCCCTCTCAGCAGAGATAGACCATGTACGCATTGCCATTGCCAAAAATCGGTGGGTGAACATTATTAAGAATAAAAAAATAGCACACAGATGTATTTGAACATTATAACACAAGGAAAGAGCGCTATTGATACTATCAGTGAACGATAGAGCTCGAATGTGGAGCAAAGATAATTATTATTAATGGAAGGACAAAGGTCTCGATCTTCACTGCCGCACTATCTCCACACAATAGCTTCGCGGACAATTTTAACGGACAAATGAGAGTGAACGAACCTCCATCGAAGATAACTCCAGAGACACTTTACAATAACCACTGCTATCCAATATTGACTCGTCTCCCAATCACAATAGTGCTCAACTTCTAATTCCTCATAGTTTATCAGAAAACAAATCTTCGGAAAAGAATCTCGTTGCTCAGAGTCCGATATTTACTTGTGAGACAGAGATAAAAGCGTCCATTCTAAGGATTTATACAATGGTTGTTTGAAACCCGCAAAGAAAAGAACTGGAAATATTGAAATCTCGGAGCTGTCTTTATTACTAGCGCTTGGAATGGCGGGAGCTAATATTTTTAAGAGACGAACGAACTCGGATCCATAGAGTAAGCAAATCCAATTTAAAACTCGAGCTTGACAAGTAAAGTTATCTGCAGTGGCAATGAGCGTATTGAAAAATTGTATTGAAAAGTTTTGCGGAATGGAACGCTACACGCTCTCAATAGAAGAGCTGAAACTACCTAAACGTAGCGCAGCTTTTATATTTATGAAGTGTACCTGATAAGTACGAAATGCTAAACCTACGTGGTGTTTGGCAATCCCATACTAAAATAGGAAATTAATTCTTATATTTTCCTTCTTTATTTATGGTAAATTACTAGATTACACCCTGTATATTGTGAGTATAATTTCTCATTTTCCTGGCTCCAGCCAGAAGGCACATCCAGTCTATAATATCTTTTTATTCATACTCATTTTAAAATAGGGTACCTCTTTAAAAGACGGCACGCGACACTTGATTAAATTCTTACAAAAGATTCACAGTTGATAACGGCACATCTGAATAAAATACGTTTTAAAGTCTGTATACAAAAAGTATTAAAAGTATCCTAAAAAAATGGCGAAGGGAAAGTTTTGGAGAAAAAATAAACTCTTTCGCTATTACAAGGGACCGTCACGATTGTCGAGGAAAACAAACATCATAACATATTATTGTTCCATACAAGATGGAAAGAAATAGACCATGAGACTGTAAAAATGGTGACGAAGCAAAAGTCCAAAGCACTCAACATGTACAGTCGGCGTCACCAATATCTGTACTGTTGCGACAAACTTTGACACATATTAGAAGGAAATAGGGTTTCTGGGACGTCAAATGTGGGTGATAGTTTTGGCGGTGACTGTACTGAGGGGCTGGAATAAACAGATGTGACATCCATATATTCAAACGATAACCACGGGTAAACCACTCGCACGATATCCGATAACTTATGTATTGCCATCTGAAGACGTTTCGGGACCAAATTCATTCGGAAGGATTCCTTTTTTCGGTGGCCTAGCCCCTATGAAAATTTAAACCAAGATTGTATATTTTTTGCAATCGCTGATGATGATTAAGTTTTGTTACGCCAAAATAACGTTAGTAGAAAAAAGTTTACCAACCATAATAGCTTTTTATTGTAATCGAAATAAACATATAACTTGGTTCTCCAAAAACATGTTTGTCGATATCCATCATAACCAATCCACAAAGGAATCAAATCGAATAAATCTTCGCTTTTCGTATTCGTGTAGGGAACAGGTAAAATGGGCTTTCAGTATTGGTAATATCATTTTTTTTTTGGGTTCCGTAGATATCTTGAAAGTACTAATAGTGACCCCCTATATTTTTTTTCTAACAGAATAAGACGAATTATATACTAACGCTAATAAACTAACTACGCCAAAGATTATTTACTGCGATATACTAGTATACGATATAAATTTTCCCGAAAAGGCTAGTTTTATTCAGGAAATTATCCATTTCTTGTCCTATTTCCAATTCTTGTGGAAGGAACAAGGGGTGCAAATTTATACCAAATCTAAAATTTAATAGGAGGAAATCGCTCAAGACAGGGCGAGCTGGCGCCATCTCGTATCCGAGGCCAAGACCCACTTCGATCGGGTACTTAGTAAGTAAGTAATATTTGAGCGGGCGGAATAGTACTAGCTAGAGTACGAGTACCAGACGTTATATCCTTTAGGCTTTGCGTTGCGGAACCCTTCACATAAGAGGCGAACTCGCACTTGACCGATATTTATGAAATTTCGCGACCCATCAATTCAAGGGATTTGAGAGGCTTCTTGAATGGGTCACATTAGTACTCGAAATCTATGTACCGAGAAAATCGAGATATAATGCCAATAAAGGGACGGATATGACGCATTTCCATTACCCACTTGTGCCGGCTTAATGGAAAAGATGAGATGGTTTCGACGACGAGGAAACATAATAGGAGGTGAGTTAATGTAAAATGTGAAGTTCACATAATAATATCTTTTCAATTCACATGAATTGCTGACCCCGTTTTAACCGTTGGAAGAGGGGACTTGAATTATGGACTCGATTCATCTATTAAGAAAACAAGTTTTACAAACGGAATGTTTTGCTGAGAAATGGCTCTAAATGAAGAATTTAAATAAATAAGTCTGTCGCACATGATCACACTATAACATTAATAAGGTATCAACCTTATTGATATCTTGAAATACTTACTTTTCAGAATATTTGCCATTCATCACCAACTAAACCAAATATTACCAAATAATTTAAATCTTATTGGAACTAGCCCATGATTTATTGATCCCAAAATTCAATTTCTCATTTCCATCAAAGAAACAAGAAAGCACTTTAAACTTAGTTTCAAATCTCGAGAGGCGATACCAAAACATCAGACACTTACTGTTTCTCAAACTATAAAGAGGCCATCAATCAAAGAGGCGAATAAAAACCGAGCCAAGTTAAATAAATAAACTAATGTATTGTTAAGGGAGCTCCTAGAGAAGTAAATGTTTTCCGAGTGAAACAATCGGTCCACCTGAGGCCCGAGACTACTACGGCAAAGGACAGTTCTAATAAATACAGGCTTGCAACACAGCTGAAGCTATACTAAATACTACAGATAGAAGATAACAAAGTATGGTAAAGTTCAGGCCTTCAATAAAGGCTATAGCACTTACATGATTTGGTCAGTTATAATAATTCAGCCGCTCTAAGAATACTATTTATTTTGACGTCTTCAATTTGACACAAAATGTATGTTAAGAATTTCAAACCTCCTGACTTTGTCAATTTTTCTATGAATTTTCTGTAAAAAATTAAAAGAACTCAGGATTGAGATTCGTGATGGCCAATAGTGATAGGATACCAAAAGACACACAACTTCTTATTCATCTACTCTCAGAAGATTCCAACAAAGTAGGGGCATACTCTAGTAAAAAAAAAAGTTAAGTTAGACCGTAAACATCCCACATCTGAGCAAAGGCCTTACAAGTATGAGCCATACTCCACCACGCGGGCTCAGTGCGGATTGACGGAAGGGTGTGTGCAAGGCAAGCAACGTACCTTGTTGTCAGATTTTATCAAGCCGCCTCTAACAAGGCTTGATGACTAATATCAACCGAAATTAGTCGTAACCAACTGCGTAACGTGACTTCCAAAGCACAGAGATGCTCTTGATATGGTCGGAATGGTGACCCATCCAAACACGACGGCGCCGTAAGTTGCTCATTTTCGGTATTCGCTACGAGCACCTCCATACTCTAGTAGAATTCAAATATTTAAAGTAAACGTACTACTTATTCTTTAACACCTTGCTATATCTACATACTACATAGATATTGGTAGCAACAGCCTAGCCTAGCATCGCACATGGATCACAAGCACACAGAAGCTCGTTTATCTCACTAAACTGAAACGAATTTAGTGAATAGGCCCCGGATGGACATTTTTCAGCGAAGTATCACATTCGCTACACAAATGTACTGCTGGACACTAAAGGTTTTACGAGGGGAGGTATCCTGCTATTGCGAGTTGACGCTGTATTCTGCTCTATCCTTCAAACTTACCCTCATTTTCATTTTACACTCTTGCTCCCAGTCCCTTAGGATAATGAGAGGCGTTTGTTTTTCTACTTATGTAGCAGATAAGTATTGTAGAAATTTGTACTTGCAAAATATATATATACAATGAGGCCATGATAAATCATTCTAATCCAATTCATCAAAGATTTAAAAAGGTAAATGTCAAGATTGATCTAAGTACTTGTGGCGAGTGTAAAGAGGCCACATTCCGAACGGTAGCAGTTCGGTTGGCAACTCTGACGTTTGCTACCAACGTTATAAAAAAACATATATAGACTGGAATTTCAGGTCTTAGCTAATGGCGCGTATTTTTAATTACCTATAATTAATGTATCTTTAAGTATGGTGATGTACAAATCTATGTGGAATTCAAATACATGGATATAACTGGAATCTGCATAATTATTGGATACAAACCCCATTGATAAGCTGCAAATGCTAACAAACAAGGACTGACATGGAGTCCAAAGTGGTGACCCCGTAAGTAACATGCATCAATAGCGCATAGGTAAGCGCCTGCAAAAGAGTGTTTATATGATTACAACAAGAAATAGATACGAGTATTGTTGATCGACATATCAAGATTGCTAAAAATGTATTTGTTCGTGTTGAAATAATTTTTATCCCTTCCCGCCAAAAAGCGCGATCATTATTCATCAACTACCATAGACCATAGACTTAGTGCAACGTTCCATTCTTCGTGTTGTGGAGTGCATCATTAAAAAAAAAAGACTTTATTTTTTAATTTTTGCAAATATTACTACTGCCATAGAATAAATTGTCTTGTGCCATACATAAGTTAAAATATATACATTTTTTGTACAAAGACTATGTTATAAAAATGTTAACGAATGAATTATCTGCGATTTTTGTCTAACATTGCTGCTGTGTATTTTAATATATTTGAATTGTGTTTTGTACCAACGACTTATTCGTTATTGCATATTTCTCAATGAATAAAACAAGTTAAACTATTTTCCTATCACAATGGACGAGTTGGTGGAATGGCAAGAGCGCCTTGCAATACTTCTTGAACAAAATAATGCTCTTTTACAACAGAATGCTGATCTTCAAAATCGTCTCGCGGCTCAGTCTACAATTAGCAATGCTCATAAAAAAGATACTATTCCAAAATTACTTGCTGTTAGCCCCAAAATAGCCCCCTTTTGGATAGACCGCCCTGCGGCGTGGTTCGCACATGTTGAAGCACAGTTTGCCTTGTCTCAAATCACAGCGGATGATACAAAATATAATTATGTCATTGCTCAAATAGATTCCAGGCTAGCGCATGAGGTCGAAGACCTAGTAGTTAACCCCCCAGCTAAAGGTACACGCTATGAGTGGATTAAAGCGGAAATGATTCGGCGGTTTTCCATTTCAGAAGCTCAAAGATTAAGGCAACTTATTTCGGGAGAAGAAATTGGGGACCGTAAACCAACCCAGTTTCTTCGACATCTCAGATCTCTTGCAGGTTTAAATGTTTCAGACGAAAAAATGTTACGAGAGTTATGGTTGCAAAGATTGCCTATCAACATCCAGGCGATTTTAACAGCTCAATCCGAATTATCTCTTGATAAAATTGCAGAAATAGCAGACAAAATTATTGAAGTTACTCCAGTATCTGTCAGTGCCGTAAAAACTGCTGATCAACCATTCGATTTAACGGTAATTACATTTCAATTAAAGGATTTGAGTTGTCAGGTCGCTGCACTTACTGCTCAGAGAAAACCTCGGGACTCTTCAAGGTCTCGTTCTAATTCCAGGTCTAGATCCGGCTCGCCGAAATCTTACCCTTTTTGTTGGTATCATTATCGTTTCGGCGCTGCTGCAAGGAAATGCATCAAACCTTGTACTTGGTCCGATCCGTCTGCTCCGTCGGGAAATCAACAAAGCAGTCAGTGATGGCGACCTCTGACTGCAATTTTGCTAGTCGCCGGCTTTTTGTTACTGACAAGAATAGTAAAATGCAATTCCTTCTTGACACCGGATCCGACCTTTGTATCTATCCAAAAAAACTTTGTAACATCAAGCAAGTACCAACTGGTCTCCAGCTTAATGCAGCAAACGGCAGTACTATAAATACTTATGGCTGCCGTTCCTTGAGCCTCAATCTTGGCCTGCGACGGGATTTCAAATGGAATTTTGTAATTGCAGATGTTGATACAGCCATAATTGGATCAGATTTTATGGCCTATTACAACCTTCTTCCAGATTGTCGTAACAAACTCCTTCGCGACGGTCTCACTGGTCTTACAACCCCAGCTTCTGTCGCATCTTTTGTTCACCAAAGCGTTAAAGCAATTTTCGACAACAATTCTCCTTTTGCAGATATTTTACATAAATATCCGGAACTCACTCGCCCACCAGGTCTTCCAAGAGTTGTCAAACACAATACAGTGCATCATATTTTAACATCTGATGGCCCTCCGGTCTCATGTCGTCCTCGAAGACTAGCTCCACAAAAAATATTAACTGCGAAAAAAGAGTTTGACTATTTGGTTAAATGTGGAGTAGCGCGTCCATCTAATAGTCCATGGTCTTCTCCTCTGCACTTGGCTCCCAAAAAAGACGCATCCTGGCGACCATGCGGAGATTACCGTGCTTTAAATGCGCGCACTATTCCCGATTCTTACCCAGTAAGACATATAGGGGATTTTAATCATAATTTGACTGGATCAACTATTTTCAGCACGATCGATTTAGAAAAAGCATATCACCAAATACCTGTTCATCCAGATGACATCTGCAAAACCACTATTACTACACCGTTCGGGTTATTTGAATTCCCTTATATGACCTTCGGTCTTAGAAATGCCGGCCAAACATTTCAGAGATTTGTTGATGAGGTGATTCGTGGGTTAGATTTTTGCTTTGCTTACGTTGACGACATTTTAGTTTTTTCAAAAAGCGTTGCTGAGCACAGAGAACATCTTAAAATACTTTTTCAAAGGCTAGTGGACTACGGTATGGTAGTAAATCCGTCGAAATGTGTTCTTGGCGTAAAGCAGGTTACCTTTCTTGGTTACACAATCGACTCTAATGGTACACGTCCTCCAGTGGACCGCATTAAAAGCATTATCGATTTCCCACCTCCAAAAACTGTTCAAGGATTACGACGATTTTTAGGCATGATCAATTTTTATCGCCAATTCTTACCTCAGGCTGCTAAACATCAAGCACCACTGATTGACGCTCTTACAGCTACTGGTGGCAAAGGAGCAAAACCTTTCCCTTGGTCAGATGATTTAATACAACACTTCGAGGAATGCAAAAAGAGTCTATCTTCTATCACGATTTTAGCTCACCCCAAATCTGATGTTCCTCTGGGTTTATTCACGGATGCGTCGAATACTCATATTGGGGCGTGTTTGCAGCAGAAAGTTAAGGAGCAGTGGCAACCTTTGGCTTTCTTTAGCAGAAAACTTTCAAAAAAACAAGCAACATTACCAACTTATTATAGAGAATTGTTAGCAGTTTATGAAAGCGTCCAACATTTCCGACATATTTTAGAAGTTCAACACGCTACAATATTTACGGACCATAAACCCTTACTATATGCATTTAGTCAGCGCCGCGAGAAGCTTCCGCCTCAACAATTAAACCAATTGTCATTTATCGGGCAATTTACAACTGATATTCAATACGTTAAAGGTGAAGACAATGTCGTTGCTGATGCCCTTTCTCGTATTGATGCTATATCAATGTTGCAGAATTATGAAGCTCTTGCTCAATCTCAACAAACAGACACAGAGATTATGAAGTTTTGTCAGAAAGATTCTGGCCTTCAACTTACAAAAGTAGTGATTCCTGGATCCCAAATTTCAATTTTATGTGATATGTCTACCGGCAAGCCTCGTCCTTTCCTCACAAAATCTTTTCGCAGAGCTGTTTTCAATGAACTCCACGGGCTTAGCCATCCGGGCACGACAGCTTCTTTCCGCCTTGTATCTGAAAGGTACGTCTGGCCTGGAATAGATAAAGACTGTCGCAGATGGGCTAAAGAGTGTCTTCCCTGCCAAAAGAGTAAAGTTACCCGTCATGTTTCAGCGCCACTGGGTACATTTACCACTCCATCAGCAAGATTTCGTCACATTCATTTAGACATAATCGGACCTTTACCGGTTTCTAATGGTTTCTCTTATTGCCTGACGGCCATTGATCGCTTTTCTCGCGCTGGCCCGAAGTTTTACCAATGACGAGCATCACTGCAGATGAAGTTGCAGATCGCTTTATAAATGGTTGGATTTCTCGTTTTGGTGTGCCTTTATCTGTTACAACTGATCAAGGCAGGCAATTTGAATCAGCGCTTTTTAACAAGCTCATGTCATTCGGTGCTTCAAAGCGTATTAGGACTACCAGTTACCATCCCCAAGCGAATGGTATGGTAGAACGTTTTCACCGACAGTTAAAGGCTGCAATTATGTGTCACCATGACTCTTGGTACCGGGCATTGCCATTAGTTCTTTTAGGAATACGATCTGCTCTCAAAGAAGATCTGAAATGTTCATCAGCTGAGCTCGTCTATGGAGAACCGTTGCGTCTGCCTGGCGAGTTCCTTGTAGCTAATCCAGAATCCACAGAATCTTATGACGACCTCATCGCTAAACTGAAATCAATTATGACAAATCTCCGCCCTACTCCTGCATCACATCATTCACAGCCAAAACCTTTTGTTTTCAAAGATTTGTCAAATTCTACCCATATATTCTTGCGGGATGACACTGTTCGGAAATCCCTTCAACCGCCGTATACTGGGCCTTATAAGGTAATTGACCGTAAGAACAAGACCATAACCATTGAAATATCTGGAAAAAGTGTGGAAGTTAGTATCGACCGCACCAAACCAGCTTTCATTTCTTCGGAGTCCGATCTTATTAATAAGGGCCCCCCAAAACCAACAGTAAAAGGTTCAACTCATTGTGCACCTTCTTCTCAACCTTCTACTTTAGTGCAAACTAGCGGTTCCACCAACGTCGAATCTAAAGTCGATAAATTGCCTCTTAAACCGGTTACTACCAGATCTGGTAGAACGGTTAGGTTCAAACCTGTTTTTGATATTTAAATGTAAGATGAATTACCAACCTAGAAATAAGAATAGCATTATTTACCAATGTAGAACTTTGCAACTTGTGAAAAATAGAAAAAATATTATAGCAGAGATCTATTTTAAGTTATGTAAATAGTTCATGTACAGAAAGATTTTATCGTCATCTGTCACGTCATGATGTCGGTTGTACATAAATTACATCATCTTGGTGTACATGTAAATTTAGTCTATTGTATTTGTAAATTTTTATGTTGTGTTTATAAAGGTGTACCTAATTACTTAGTTATGTATTGTTGAAATATATTAATTATATGAACACTTATTGTACTAAGGTAATTTGTTATTTTATATTGTGAAAATTTACTCCGTAGGGGGGTGATGTGGCGAGTGTAAAGAGGCCACATTCCGAACGGTAGCAGTTCGGTTGGCAACTCTGACGTTTGCTACCAACGTTATAAAAAAACATATATAGACTGGAATTTCAGGTCTTAGCTAATGGCGCGTATTTTTAATTACCTATAATTAATGTATCTTTAAGTATGGTGATGTACAAATCTATGTGGAATTCAAATACATGGATATAACTGGAATCTGCATAATTATTGGATACAAACCCCATTGATAAGCTGCAAATGCTAACAAACAAGGACTGACATGGAGTCCAAATACTTATCTTAGGTAATTGTGTAAGACTCTAACATTGTAAAACAGATAATCTTCTAGAAATATGAGCACGGATTGTTGGTTTTAAGTTTTTATGAAAGAAAATATCAAGAAAAAGTGCACTGTGTTTAAAATTTATTTTTTTACAAACTTTTACAAAGCATAAATAGAACGCAGTAGACGAGAGGCAGCCAGTCAGGCCAGACAATTAGCGTAGTGGCCACGGTCCTTATTATAATAAGAAATCCGTTTGCCCCCGAGAAATGTGGCATTGTACTGGTTGGGTTGGCCGACTAGTTCATTATATCTTGTACATAAGATTAAGTATAATTAAGTTATCAATCAGTCAAAAGTTTTCCTTTTTTCATCAGAGTTAAATTTATGCAGCGCAGCGTCAAAGAGTGATTTCTGATGTCATCACATTTTTAGCGTTGGACGTCCACTGACAAGATGGACAGACGATTTTGTAAAGATCTCAGGATCACACTGGATGTAGACCGCTCGCAACCGGTCGCTGTGGAAAATCTTAGCGTATGGTCAGCAGCGGACATCCTTTGGCTGATAATGGTCAATGGTGATGACTTGTTTGAAAACTAGTTAAAAGTCGGATATTTGCATTGTAGACCCACTGGGCTGGCATACACGTCTCAATATAAACCCTACCACTGCTTCGGGACAATTTTGGGCTAGTGCTGAGAAGCAGCGCAACAAACTAAGTTACTGTCAAAGCCGATTGTCAAAAGGTTTACAATGTTTGTGATCATGCAGCTCCATAAACTATCTTTTAAATAGTCATCTAATTTATAATACCTTGATAAGTCCATAAGATCCGGATAAGTCCTTCCTATAAACAACCGAGGAGTACTAATAGTACACACATAAATACTTGATGTGATGTGGTGATGCTTACTCGATACTCAAAGCGTAACCACCTATAAGCCTTGCATTAAATTCTTGGCAAAATACACAATAGTAAAACGGGCTATGCGTTGACGTTGCTTCAACTGAGGGTTTCCTCAGCCATGCAATTTAGGGTTCCTCAGCAATAACTCATGGCCGGTCCAGTACACTCAGGCCTCAGGGACGCAGTCGTGCTGATTCAATTTGAGGAAAAACCACTTGAGAAATCAGGGTTCCGTGGGTTTAGCAACAACCTTACTGAAGTTTAAGCGCTTGAATACTGAAAAAGTTAGATTAAAAATGTACTACTAAGAGTCGATTACTCACAGAAATGTCATAAAAAATATTCAGTTTTAGATGCTAGAATTAACCTAATACAAATAAAAATCTCCAAGACCAAAGGATGCGATTAATTTGTTACAACAATGAATTCATATTTTCACCTTTATCCAGTGTTGAGTTTGTGTGCTAGGCTAGTAGACCTACAGTGATGATGAGTAATTTTTATTTTCATTTAAAACGGTAGTATTGGACTAGTTATTGAAACACATAACCCTAAAAGCCCTAGAAACTACTCAACCATAATAGCTGGCCATTTAGTAGCAAAGGAACAAGTTTACACAGCCTCGTTTCTGTTGGTTTTTCATTTGCATTTATTGGTTTTAGAGGAGCCGCCATTAGTTCCAGTTGAATTTTATTATCCATGAGATAGTTTGAAAGGAAAATCGCGAATTTAAAAAAATAAATAAATTAGATACCAATTACCAATTTTTAGGGTGACCAAAATTTTCGAATATAAATTCGATTTTCGAATATAAATTCGAGACTATGCGTACAAAAAATATCAACAATTCGGTTAAAAATTAAAGCAACTGTCATATGTCCCAATATATAGGTATTATCTTGACTAAGTAGCTACTTTATGCGCCAAAAACTAATATGTGAATGTGTTATTTATTATGACAGAAACAGGCAGAAAACATGTCAAAATAACTAAACACACCGTTGAAACCGAGTTCCGATAAATAAATCTTCAGCTAGATTTATTGCAGAACTTTTGCCGGTTTCGCGTTGCACTCTACGGGAATATAAAACAGGTTTACAAATTCCGAAACATATAATTTAGTGAACCTTACGCGGAACATTATTAGCAGCGGTTACCATTTTCTTTGTGTTTCACTTAAACGTTTAATTCGTCTATTCGGCCGCTCATAACTCCAACTTAATCAACATTGCAACCTACGGCTATAAACATTTTGCAGTTGAAATAACTGCTCCAAACACGGAACTAGGGTTGTCAAAAGTCATCGAAAGCGTTTAAAAACAAAAATAATTTTATACTTAAAAACCTTACTATAAAATATTATTTTGGAACATGAGCATTTTAACGTAACTAGCTAGCGACATGTATATTGCAGGAGGTCAAAGTTTTATCTATATTGCAATAGCTTGAAAAAATAATACAACTTTAGTAAGGTACTTAGCTAGTTGTTACAAGTTAGTACAGAAAAATAATCTTTTGTTACAAATTAAACAATTATCTAATTAAACTAGAAATGTAGATCCAAGAACAATATAATATTTAATATAATTCACGATATCGTTTGGGACATCCTTATATGGAAGCTAGAACTCGTAGGCGACTGCACTCGCACGAAAAACGTTTCGCAAGATAAACGCGACGTTGCGCGCAAAACAGGACAGATGGCGCCGTACCGCGCAAGTAAATAGCCAAATCTGTACATTTTTAACTCCGAAAACGAAGCCACTAAATCCTACAGTAATTTATCTGTTGCTCTAGCCGTAGCTGCCATTGATAGAAGCTTAACGGAATCATTTTATACCGAAAATGTTGAAGTAGAGCTAATAAGATTCTGGCCGTAAGCCATTGCTGCTAACTTCCTCGTGAAAGAACAAAACCAACCTAAAAATGTATAAGAAGCTCATCTTGCGACCATAGACGCTTTAATGCTCTTATGAATATTAATAGTAACCAGTACCAGCTTCATCATAAGACGATATTTCCTCCAGCAATATAGATCGCGTCTCGACGTAAACGTCTAGCAAAAATAGACCAGAAAATAAAGCATTTTATATAAAAGAGCAAGGAGGAAACCCCATGAGGCCATGTTTAATTAAATCAAGCCGCGATTCAAACCTCGCAACGCCGTGAGAAATCTAATATTTCATCCTTTTTCTTGTTTGTCTATTAAGATTGCTCCGTGAGACGAATGGTAGATGAGAAAGCTTCTAGTTTGTAGTGGAAATACGAAAAACTCATTTGAAAAATGCCAATGTGACTGAAATCTTACATGGTGAAAAACTTGAAATATAATCTAAGAACACTGATATTTAATTTTATCTTAATTTCGTACGAGAAGCACGTAGGGCCTTGAGGTGCTACCTCCAAGGCCTGTAAAATATAATTTATCGTTTGTCTAATTAGCTATTAGGAGGTCCCTTTTTCCTGAGATCGCAATTAATTTACAATTATGTACGAAGGGCTGCACAAAGCCTTATTAAATAAAATGTTCAAAGACTCCCTCCCTCATTAATTGGGGTAATTTCTTTCATTCTTCACCGAATCTTTGATTACCAAGACTGAAAGTTGGTAATTTTACGGAATTTATTAGAGATTCCTTATATTTGATACTACATTATTTCATCTTGGGGTTGTTTTTGAAATGGCATTTTGGTAAACCACCATGAATTTTATAAACATAAAAGCCGTCAGATTCCACCCGGCACCCAGCGAGCTTGTTTAAGTTTAATATAGTGCTCCATAATTCACGTATCTGCCGCATCGATCTGCCGAAGTGAATATAAAATGTTCAATCATGATGTCGGAGATCAACTCCCATCCCTCACCCACGACGCGACTTCATCCCCGGCATTTGAATTTTTAATAAAGACTTACGTGCGACGCTACCGCCTTTTTTGGGCCAAATATTCATCAAATATGCACTTAACTAGGCCCTTCAAAGGCAAAATGTACTGCGTGATAATGAAGTCGCCTTAATCAACATTTTTCAGCAACTATCAACTTTTTAAAGGTTTTAAAAATCATTTTTGGAAGCATATTTTCAAAACTGCATACATTAATATAATATCATGGTATTCTTTAAGTTTTTGCTCTGGGAAAAAAAAGGTAGTTTAAAGTCCCTGTAATTCTTATACAGTTTTCACAGCTTCTGCAATCTATTAGCCGTGTTAAATAGCAAAACGTCGCACCGCGTTGGGCGCCAAAGAAGCGGAGTTTGCGAGAAACTGTATTCCGTTGTAGTCCGTTGCAGAACTTTAATCGGCGCGTAATTAAACTCGAGTAGCTGAACGTGACCACCCCCACTGCGCTCCACATGCATCAGACGATATCTCAGCGGGGTGGAAAGATAAAATACACGGTTGTAATTTCTTTACACTATCTTCTTAAACAACGTCTTAAATAACAAGCGCACTCGGAACAAACAACTTAATCTCAAAATTATTGCCTCGTTTTATGAAGAGATAGTTCTAAGTAAAATGTATTAAGGTAAAGTAAATAAAAGGAAAGTAATAATAAGTAACTCGATATTTACTGAAGAGTAATATACGACTACAAACACGCCAATTTCAAAGATTTCGCGTACACATCAAACGTACGAAACGAAATTGAGGTAAACCTAAATAAATACATGTATTTTTCATCGCACGAACGTTATGCGTGAAATATATGAAGATAGTTGAAGGCAGTAATTTTACGCATTATATATCCCGTCCCGGGGCGAAGATGTGGGCATTCGTCATCCGACTTCCGGGGCTACAGACGCGCCTATGTTACCGTATTTTGAAAGGACGGATAAACTTGTACCCGTTTGCAGATTTATTTTTTGTACATAACTTGGTTTTGCTATATTTGTGTACAAAACAACCAATTATGTATGTGTGTATACTGCAAAAATATTGAAAAAGCAACACAGAGAAAAGCTGTCAGAAAATTAATTAAACCCGTTGCTATTTTTGGGCACCAAGTTGAGCGCCAATTTAGACTGGTGTTCGGGTGCTTTAACGTACGCCGAACTCACATACGAATATGTGACTTGCATAAAGAATACACTTTTGTTCCCCGTTTAACGGAATCGGTTTAATTAAAAACGTGACTCTACAGAACGTATGTAGGTCAGGCACTATTTTTATAAGTTGTCCCTTTGCATTGTTTTGTAAAAGGGAAAGTAAATATAATTTTCGGTGAGTGTTATCAAATCGACACGTATGAAAAGAGTATGTCTTTGAGGATTGTATCAGAGTTTATTTATTCTTTTTTTATTCTGAAGTCGGAAACTATTTGAATTTTAGCCCCATACGAACACATCTTTATAGCGGAGCTACACGTCTGTGACAGAGGACAATGATACATATTTATCTAACAATATTTATGGCTGTCCTGAAAAAGCTGCGCGATTTTCTTGTCTCCTTTCATATTTAAAGTTTGGATGTTTTATGGGGGACAGATTGCTGAACGACGCACGGAATCGATAACAAAGCCATTTTCTTTTCGATAAGTTTGTGAAATGGTGTTTGTTTTGTTGAAAGCATACAATCAGCATCTTGATAAAGTTATATACTGATTACTCATGATGGGTAGTGTTACAGTAAAAATATGCATGAAGATATTATATAAGAATGATGAAATGGATTTAAAAATAGTTCCGTAAGGTAACTCTACCCAAGAAAGCGGAAGAAGTTCATGAAACACTAACGAAACTTTAATTCACATGACGACGTCGCACTTTATTCCAGAAAGTGCGTACAAGAAATCCTAAAAATCCCTTGAAACTGCCTCTATTTCGCTCATGTTACTCGAGAGCATAAGTTTCCGGAAGGTTTTTATATACATGGACGGGCTGAGCCTTCGTAACATACAAATTTGTCCCACCAAGAGATATTATCAAACTGGATCCCTCGGTTCGATCAAGCGTCATGTTTATCAAAAAATTGAAAAGGGTGTACGGGGTGAAATTGGCGTATATTTGAGGGTGAGATTTTGTTTTGGAGAAAACTTCAGTGTGAATAATGTCAATAATATTTGCTTCATTACACGTGACATGTAAACAAGATACAGTTTATATATTTTAGTAACATGGACATGTGCGTGTATTTTATACATTGAACTTTATTGCACCTATAAAATAGTACAAATGTATCGTCAATAAAAGAGTATCATCAAATACAGTGTATGTAGGTAGATGCAGATCACATTGAAATTAATCATTTGAACTGTAAGTTTTACTCAAATATCTGTAAATTCTGATTTGGAGCGCCTTTAAACTTTTTTTTACGGAGACAGACATTTGGCTACTTTTGGCTATTAATAAAACCCATTGGAGACGGGTATTTACTTAAAAAAGGCTTTTTAATACGAACCCTAAAAACGAATAATCGGTACGTTATCCAAACCCGCTAAATATAAATGAATAAACAAAGAGTTTTTACAGGTTTTCACGCACCCTAAGCCGGGCTGACACGGGGCCGAGGGAAGCAGGTGGACAGGTGGCAGCCGATGAATTACCCGGCAGATGTACAGGCGCCATCACATGGTCATATTTTTTTGTTGAAAACTAGCCCTTGTAACAACTGATTAAGATACCGCTGTGTTTATCTTGACGTGCTGTCGTCCGTACGTACGCAGTGCCCGGTTTTTAATGGTGCATGTGGCGACCATGAGAGAATATAAATAAAAGGTATGGCCTACTAAAAAAAGCTATAGATATGGTACAAAAATATTTAATTCAATTTATGAGTTCTTTGGAAGAAAAAGTATTTTGTTTTTTTTCTGGAGAGAAAGTAGTTGATTACTATTTCTTATAGAAACATTTGTTGGTAAAATATAAGATGCATCAAGTTTTTTTCAAATCAACCTCTTTAAAATAATTTGTACTATTTTAAATTATTTTTATTTAATGACCAGTTGCTAATTAAATTAAAAATAAAACACAAACAATAAAAAAAACAAATCTTTTTTTACAATCTATGTGTGCTCAATTCCTAAGTTCATTAAAGCATGGTAACCACACAACTTTTATGGAAGTGCGGAAAGGTGTCATATGTGTGACCGAATAAGCTATACATTAGGGAGGATGGATCACCTGTGCAAGACAGCAGCAATTTGGACCCTTTTTGCAAATGTGATAAGTATTAAATTTAAACACAATGTGTAATCATCTTTTGATCGCACAGTGCCTTCGAAGCATTGAACCAAATTGGTTTGTTGTTTGTTATTGTTATAACAAAGTCCGATTGTAAAAAAAAACATAATATCTAGAAGAAAATCAAAAGATTTAGCTAAATAGATATTATGTAGTAAAAAGCTTTTTCGATTTTCGACAAAGTTCCAATGGAAGCTCAAGGTCACAAACTTACAGAAATCATTAAGGATATTATGAACGTGTGTGCAAAAAATAAGTTTTACTGGATTTAACCCAAGCTTAATGTTTAATTTTACTGGATCAGTGAGGGAGATTTGGCATTTTATTTTCAAATAATGAAGTCTATCGGGTTCTGATAAGATAAATCTTTATTTGCAATAAACATGGTAGTACAGATTCAGTTCTTATACATTTATAAATGGGCATTCATGTTTAATCGATCTATCGATAAGCAAATATTTTGACATCGTCATGCGAATAAATTATACAATAAAAGTTACAATAAAATCAATTAAAAATAGTCATAGGTACAGATTACAGAACGTCAGTATTTGGAAAAAATTAAATGTCAAAAATCAAAATGTCAAAAATAAATTAAGCAGTCTGGGCAAATAGTAATAACTAATTAACTAGGTTAATTGGTTTCGTAAATCAATAATTTAATGTAAAATCGTTAATAAGCAATTATAACGGCGTATTTGTCAAAGCAATAATATGCTTTACGAGCAGACTTGAAGAAGTAATGATTTATTAATCGTTTTATGTAATGAGAATTGCAGATATTAAGTAATGCAGGTAACTAAGTACTTTACCCAGTTGTTTATTTTTACAACACCTTCGCCTGATATCTCCGTTGTTTTAAGTCATACTATATTAACAGGTTAAGGAGGATACTTGAAAAGATAAAGATGATCACATTATCATATTAGGTGTGCCAAGCGTAATGACATACTTAAATGCACATTACATGCCAGTTAATCTGATTCGAGTAGCGTTTTATTAAGGGGCGACGTCACTTAGGGAACATTAACCTGACTTATTCACGAAAACAAGTGTCGTTATGAAAATTGTAGCCGGATCCGGGGTCAAATAGGGGTCCTGGGACGTATCGGTAATTGTACGGGGTTCACGAAATATTTCGCTTAGGCATACCATTTTAAAAATGGCAACGACCTGTGACTTTTATTTCGACTTTATTAGAATTCAATTAATATTTGCCTCATCTGATGCATGTTGAAAAGAATGCTGATGGATTAATGCTGAATGCTAGTTATTAAAATATCATGTGAAGTACTACAACAAAGTTGCTAAAATCTATATTATAAATTGCACTTGTAAAAAGCAACTGTGAACCTGTAACAGACGAGGAATTGAACCCCGTGTCATACGCTATCCGCAGGAAAATATTTTTACAAATATTTTAACAATCAGTTAAGATGATGAAAGCCAATTTATAGTTTACTTTTGTTTTTATAGTGTTTTGTCACCATACAAACTTAATAATATAAATTACACTTGTAAAAAGCAACTGTGAACCTGTGACAGACGAGGAATTGAACCCCGTGTCTTACGCTATCCGGGCGTATGCCTATACCACTCGGCCACCGTCCCATTAACAAGCCTGTTGAATTTTGCAAGTGCTTTTTAACGCGTAGGCTGCGTGACATCATCAATGTTGTGAGATTGCTCTCATAATATCCGAAGGAAAATATTTTAACAATCAGTTAAGATAATGAAAGCCAATTGCTAAAATCTACTTAGTACGTGGTATTTTAAGTATTTCACTAGGCCAATAAATTGTCGTTCTGTTCTGCATCATATCATATCATATATTATGATGTATTTCGTTAAGACAGCGTAAATGACGTTTCTCCACGAAGTCAATTGCCCGCATCGACGTCTGCGGCTATAATTCCTGGAGATGGGACAGCTAAATCACAAGTATGACATATCCCTTCATCCGCGACCGCCATGCCACTCCAAATCACCATTTCCATCGTATTATTATTGCACACAAGCCCTAAATCTAAAGATAACGCGTTTCTACGACGTGGGAGGGCCATCAAAATCCCTTCCTATGTTTAAAATAAAAATTTAACCCTAACAGCCGTTTCATTTTACGAACGTTCTTTATGCCGGTATCGTAGATGCATTTGTTTGCGCTTTAAAATTGTTATAACCTCGTTACACAATTTCGTACTTTCTTTCAACGGCCGCGTTTTATATTAAGTCCTCGGATGTCCGCCATTAAACTTTGCGGGTTTGTTTTA
Source organism: Pyrausta aurata (assembly GCA_963584085.1). Classification (NCBI taxonomy): domain Eukaryota; kingdom Metazoa; phylum Arthropoda; class Insecta; order Lepidoptera; family Crambidae; genus Pyrausta; species Pyrausta aurata. The sequence goes on from OY757266.1 coordinate 10,217,175, forward strand.
ATATCTCGCCGAAAGTTTTTAAATATTCAGCCCGAATCTGTAGTCTGGTTAAACAATTTTACGTTACGAATTCTCGAACGGCCATAGAAATCGTTAAGTTCATATTTCAGCTTCGAAATAGAATAAAGCGTGCAATAAAACACGGTTCTAACAGCCGAGAAAAATGGTTGAAATTTCGAGGGAAACGGAATGTTGGGAGTTGAATCGCAGATGTAAATTAAATCTGGACCGTGGTCAGAATCTCGGCGTCTACGGACCGTGGGGAATCCAAGTTGGCCTTTTTGTCCGCAAATTGCAGCGGTGTAAAGGAAAACTTTAAAAGTACATAGGCGACGAATACAATGCATCATCTATCACCAGTCATAAAGAACAAGCGAGGACGCTCTGTGGCGACAACAGAAGGAATAAAACGTATCGTTCCCCGGGCAACGGTGAAGGAATTGCAACTCCCACAATGCTGCATCAAGTTTGTTTTCAATCTTTAGACGGAGTGAAACAGGAATCGTGTGTCTTCCGTGGAGAGTGCACGATGTTTGTAATGCATAGGTACTTTGGAGCTTTAAACCAAGAGAATAAATGTGAAATGGATGGCATGTTCGCTCATGTTGCCTCGTCTTGTAGACTTTTACATGGAAGGTTTAGAAGCGTTGTTTAGATTATTTTATTGTGGTTATGTATCATTGTTTTAGATCTGAAATTGTCTGTGTAGATGAGTGAAGTGATACGGGACCCTAGATAGATATTTGGTACCTATATGGTTAACTCTAACTCTGCATGTTAGCACGCTTTATTGAAGACATAATATCGTCCTTAATTCATTTATGATCCGCGTACCTATAATTCATACATTATGTACATAAACAACATCAGATAACAGTAACCATAAAAATGACATCCGAATCTTATCCTCGCCAGAAACAGGCCAAGGAGCTGTGGTTTCCTTACCGCAAAGGCTACATAATAAAAATACTGCAAACACAGAACATGAAATTCATAAATCCAATAAATCACATAACTATTACGCCAATTACGCAACGGTCAGCGGTCCCTTAATCCGTATGGTCGGGTCCGAGTTAGAAAAAGGGCTCAGGAGGGACCGAACTTATACTCGGCCATGATTCAAATTGATTTATGTCCTACGATAAGCAGATCGAGAAATTTCCAAGCAACGCTGCCGATTTCGGGAGGCAGGCCGGACGGTTGAATGCGGAAAAAACTATTGTTTCACCGTTCGCAGTCGAGTAGCGAATGCTATTGTAATAAGTTATTGGTGGAAGGATTTGAGGCTGTAAGTTCGCGCACGGCTGCCCTGATTCCCGAGATATTGATCTTGTTAGCCGGCGCGCGGTGGAAAAGGACTCGCTGGCAAACTATTGGAGTTAATTATCAAGACGTTCCGCAGACACTTATTGGACTGAGTCGATAATTAACTGTGCTTTGAAATAATAGGACATCTCAACTAATATCATGCCTGATATGCTCTAGCAGATCTCTTTGAGGGATAATCTTAAAAAAGACCTCCAAATAAAGTAAATGAGCTCATTCTAAGTAATTTAGGTAATTTTTGAATTATTTTTTATCCTTATAACAGCATTTTCTAAGCGGTTTCTCGTTAGATTGCTTGGTCATAATGACGCCTAATTTATGGAACCTACTTTAATACCAGGCAATGCAGGCAATATCAGTTATTATAATGACTCACTAAATAAGAGAGCAGAAACAAGTAAGTTTCTCAGTAAAGAGGCAAGCTGAACACTACCGCAGTGTTAACGACTACGCCACAGAAATGTATTATACGTTCCTTACCTCCGCCGCAAAGCAGGTACTAAAATGCAAATGTGTTTGTATAGCTCTTTTTAATCACAACAGCACGGGGTATGAAAGTAATAATGAAAGAGTATTCGTCGGAACGCGCCATTTCACCACAAATGCGTCCCCATCCATCATAGGTAATCGGAAACGATCATTGCAAAAATGAGTATAATTTACTGTGAGCTTCGCATTTTACAGTCGTTCCAAATTGCTGCCATTACATTGTACATGACACTGTGGTGCACCGTAACGACTGCCCATTCCATCAGATATTTTGGAGTTCGACGGTTCAGCGGTAATGAGCTCGCTACGCTACCCGCCTTGTTTTCTTTATTGGAGGGCCAATGAATAATTTCTCATCTCGTCGCCTCTTTTTAATAGGAGATAGAGGACGCCTCTTAATAGGGGATGGGGGGCACTTCATCGTATTCCCAATCACAATCCGCTCCATGACTCTGTATTGCTTTTCTGATAGCGGCCGGAGAACCGCAAAACTAACGCCCATGGCCTTGCCTTTCAACAAGTCCTCTTTCAAGGTAGTATTATCGAGAAGACGAGTTTTTATGTACTTCATCAGGTTTTCAATGTCCATATTCGATAGTTTAAGTAGTGCTGCGATGGCAATTTTGTCGTGATCTTCGGAATCTTTGAGTTCGACTTCGAGTTTGATGTCCTCGTCTTCTTTGGACGGGTAGATTATTTCTTGGAGCTGGAACCGGTTGGGCCCGGCGCCGGCCATGAAGGCGCATTTGAAGGTGTTCTGTTTGTGGACGACGGTGTTGAGCCAGTCGGAGTTGCGCTCGAGGGCTGCTAGGATGAAGTTGATGAAGTCGCTTACTTCTTTCTGCTTTTTATATGAAGCAATCGCCGCGAGCGCTAAGTCAGGAAGCGCGTCAGCACTCCTCTCACTCGGCTCACGGCTTCGTTTGATGGAAAGCTTTTTGGATGCCATCGTAACAGAGAACCGTTTGAATAACTTTAAAACATCTCTCCCGACGTCCGTTAAGTACTTGCGCCTGTGACGAAAAATTTTGCCGGTTTAGGATAAAACCAAAATAAAACTGGAGTTTAATTTTGTTTGGTGACGTTTGTCATTTTGCTAATGAAGTTTGCGCCGTTTGCGTGACTGCTGTGAAAATAAATCTTCGTTATGAAACTCCGTTGAGGTTTTATACAATTTGTGTTATTTATGTCTACTAAGTTTTGGTGTTGCAAAATCGAGGTTATGTTTTGATATTGATTACCTACGTTGTTTTCCTGTAAAAGTGTTTTATTTTTAGAGAGGCTTAACAGGTCGTCAGAGGGCAGTTGATTGGCAATTATTTCGTCTACGTAAGTCGGTACACGAGCTCACTCTGCGATATTGAAATTATTACAAAAATAAACATAAGAACATTTCCCTTCTCAATATTATGTACTTCCTTCAAATATTTATTTATGGCAGCCAACAAATATAGCATTGTAATAATTTAAGCTTCAGTAGCAAACACAAATGAAATATTATGATCATTATGTATGGTTACTATTTGATATCTTCCGAGTGATTATGTTTCAGTGAATGCACATGCGCCTCTAAGACCTAGATTTACTTAGATAATTGAAGTATGAAAGAGGTAAGTAGGTATGTGTTGCAGCAAGACTAGATAAATATTAAATAGGTATTTTATCTTATGTGTAACAGTACCTAAAATGTAAGTTCACCTGCAATGTAAGTGTGAAAATGAACTTTCAACATGATCATAACTCTTCTCGGCACATAAATAATAGTACTACATACTCCTGGTAAAGATGATACTTGATCAAAAACTCTCATCATCTATCGATTTGAATGTCCTTTAAACAAACTGCATTAGAAATTACAAATGGGATTTTTTATATAACCATCTTCATATTTGCAAGCCTCATTTAAATTTAATTTCAATAACTCTTTACCTACCCACGATACGACAAGCCAGACAACATAACGGTATCAATCGTGAAGGCCACTCGTAAGCAATCTCAGCTTTGTTGGCTTTGTTTTTGGCCAAATGATTAAGGTCTTTGAACTTGTCTTTTATTGGAAGGTCAATGATGGCCGCCACTCCTCTATTAGTCAATAAATGATGGTAATAGAATAAAGAGGTGCCAGAACTATTTTCGTATGATTTATCTTCTATTGAAATATTACAACTACCTACGCATTGCATTATGGCATACCTATAGTGCCTATAGTTTAATGTTTAACTTCCTACCTATTTGATTTCAAATTTCACATAGAATTCATAGGTATTCTGCAAGTCTTAGTTACCTACTAAGTCGTTTGTTGATGCAAATTACTAGTTAATAATCAGGTAGGTAACTATTAAATCCTCAATTCAAACGAGTAATTACGAGTAGGTAACATACACTGAATAGATAAATTTATCTATTCAGTGGTAACATATTATGATAGATTAATCATTGGTAAAATCAGGCTTTTTTTACTTCATAATAATTAACTCGTCAAGTATGTGTAAACGAGACACAATAAAAATTCCATTGTTATGCGACTCTCGGCATTCGTTTGATACCTGACTGATTAATCCTAATTCTTTTTTGCACCGCTAACATTCATTTCTGCTAAAGGTGTGACTGGTAGATAATGCCATATGGCGTTAAGTCCACCTTTTGTACAAATTTTGGTTGTGCAATAAAAATTAATAAAACTGTAGTTACAAACAACCTATTTTGGATAGGAAACAGACAGTGAAGTACCTACGTAGGTAAGGTACCTAGTCCTAAACACGGACGGTCCTAGACTCGTCCGTAGTCCTAAATGGTTATGGCCGGATGACCATTATTTTCAAACTTCTATTCCCATAAACCACTGCCTACAAAACTACTATCACCCACGCACGTAAGAAGTCAAAAAACAATCATTAGGTTTTGGACCTTATTCCTTTCGTTATAAAGGTGATAAAAATACAACACTCCAAATTATTTTGCCAATTTTTATAACAACACTGCAGCAGTGCAGGTAGGTACTAAGGAATTGACTAATCAAACAGCGCACAGATGCGGAACTTTGATATTACTGTGAATAATACAGTAAAAAATACCGAGCGCGAGAAATCGCCTCTCGATACAAAATATTACTGCTCTCGAAACGAGGTCACTGAACGTGCTGCATACGATATTTCACCCGAAGAAGCCCCTTAGGCTTAGGTTATAATGCTTAAGTCAAAACAATATTTCTAACTTACCCAAAAGCATTCACAGAGTGTTCCGTTGCAAGATTCGCTTCAACGGCAGTGGCAATGCTGTCACGACACACACACACAAAAACACCGTAGTAAACGTCATAACCAACGTTTACATCGCGAATTGCACTTATTAACGTTGTTTTCGGAGGCTACAAACGATATGAGACACGTAACACCACTTCTAAATGCATGTTGCACGAGCACAAGTCGGAAAACGTCCGCGAACCATATAAAAAACTTTAATTTTTGGCAAAGACAGGCATAATCACCACTCCTTTTCTCTCACGTATTTCTCTGATAGCGAACAGCTGCGTGGTTACTGTACGTACCAAAACAAAAACCGGTTGCGCCATCTGGTAGGAGCGATGTACTATCGTAAAGCGGGCATGCCAGAAAAGCACACACTGTCACATAGATTCGAACCTTTTGAATGTGCTTATGCCAACAAGATCGTTGCGCTACTTTGGTATAGATGTCGTAAGCGTAGCTTCACTCGGTTTCACATTTAAAAAAAATTATTGAAAATATTACATATTACTTTGCACTTAAATTAATTAATACATACGATAAGTATTACGCATTAATTTTATTTTTATTTCATCCTTACAGTTTCATATTTTGAGCCAACAAAACAAAACTATGTTATTCTAAGCTGCAGGAACATTGATTTTCATCTGTTTTTCAATCTAGATTTCGTAAATAAAACAATTCTTTTATTTGAAAATAAAAAAAGAGATCAGATGAAATATACGGCAAAATAGTCTCCACCGTGACAGTGAATTTCACTGCCGTGACCAGGATTCGAACCTGGGTTACTACGGCCACAACGTAGGGTCCTAACCACTAGACGATCACGGCTATCGGAGCACTTGTAGGCGATGGCGAAATTAAGTAACTGGTATTAAGACTCGATTTCTGTGATAAGGCTTCGGTCACAAACTCAGCGAACGTGGACTGGCGGCGGGCGGCGGCACGTATTTACGAGTGTCGAGTAGATAATTAAGTAGCAAAGCAAGTAAACCACTGATCTGACCACTTCCATTCTGTTTGTTAGACGTTTTTTTGTTGCGATGTCAAAGCTCTTTCAAAGCCAAGCCAGCCAATCTTCTTCATTTTAAGCTATGTTTCATGTCAGGTTATTTCCCTAGATACCAGGAGCCCTATTTTTGAATCACCCGCGTCAAGATGGCGTGTGATATTCAATGTTTAAAGTCGAATTTTGAAATGAAAACCAGTTGTAATCTACATAAAAAGGATTTGGAAAATCTCAATTTTGTGAGTCTCACGTCTAGATTTTAAGTGATTTACGTTGATTTTTAAGTGTTTTCGAACGAAAATCACACGCCATATCCAAGCGAGCTGAGAATATGCGAGTAATTTAAAAATAGGGGCCCAGGGCCCCTATTTTTGAATCACTCACTTGGATATGGCGTGTGTTTTTCGTTCGAAAACATATTAAAAATCAACGGAAATCACTGAAAATCTAGACGTGAGTACTCACAAAATTGAGCAATGATTTTTCAAATCCTTTTTGTGTAGATTACAACTGGTTTTCATTCCAAAATTCGACTTTAATTATTGAATTTCACACGCCATCTTAACGCGAATAATTCAAAAATAGAGCTCCAGGATTCATCTGTATGTGGGTAAATCAAGCTAGGTAATTTGTCTCATCACAACAAGTTGTTGTTATGATTCTTTGGTTAATTTATTATTGATAATACTTTTAATAATCTGTGTTAATTGAAGCAATCTTTGTCAGCAACAAGCGCACAATGTAGTTTTGCTGATTTTGCACGATTCCTTGAAACAAAGCTCCAACCTCGGATAGCACCCGTGTCGTTCGATCTTACCGTTATTGTCTGGAAATAGTTGGTTGGTCTAGGTAGTAGTTAAGTTGAAGCCGTTAAAGACAACGAGATGAACCGTGTCGCTTTGCCGTACCGACTAATGCCTAAACGTGGAAAAGTTTTTAAAAGTGATACCCGCGAGCTGATCATCAAGCTGCAAGACTACTTTGAGAGGGTGAGGCAAAATGGCGAGCCCTTAGTACCTGTGGAACAAAGTACCTGTGCTGGAAAGGTGGGAAAGCACTTGGCGTTAGCAAACGAACGATAACAAATTTTAATACATCGAACCAACTGGCATGGCTGATTATGTTTTACTCACTCCGAAGAGGAAACGAAGGACTAAGCCTTTGATTGAAATTGATAAGCTTTGCCGATAGTCAGAGACACAAACGCATGTTCAGAGACCTGACTGAAGCTAAAGACAGTTCAGAGAACTTTTTTTTTCAACTAGTACAGTTTACAGAAGCAAGACCTCCGCTTTATTACTGGCTTACTGTATTTAACAGGTTGTACATATTATGTAATAAGCCATGAGAGGTTTTTCTTTATTCACATAAAGTGGGTACGCTTCCAGTCTTCGACTATGTAAGAATGGGCCGATTTTGATAACGACGCGTTTGTTCTGCGCCGTCCGCGGACACGCGCTCTTGAAATTACCTAGCGAAATTACTTACCGATTTTATCGATTATCAATAATTATAGTCAGTCTTCTAGGCCGTTACAGTCGCCAAGCAGATCAGGTTACCCACTTCTGTTGCAAACTATTATTACAACTGCGTAGGATAGGTACCGCAGTGTTTACCTTGACGTGCTGTCGTCCGTACCTACTTTTTTCAATAACAAATAATAACTCATGTTGTTTGTTCCTATGATGGCGACAACGTTTGATAGGGCCCTGCGTACATATCTAGCCATACCAAAGCAGCCAGCAATTTTTATTTGTAGATTGATGCTCGTGTATGTAGGGTCGGGTTACGCGGTTATGCTACCTCGAAACCACGGCCAGCCTTGAAGGCGTGTTCTTTTAGCCAGTTCCTACATTTTGGATTGCTGCCACACAATAGACCTGTTGTTGGCGTTGAATAATAAAACCATGGGAGGATATAAGGATAAGGGAATAAAATATACACACATCATTGCTATTGTTTATTGATTTAAAATACAAAACTTAGTGACATAAAGCTCTATCCTTTTATTGTTACAGTGCCCGCGAACTGACAATCCGATAGGAAATAAACATTTTAGCTTATCGCGCGTCAGCACGTGTCACACACTCCACATAATCCCATACTGTCATAGTACAAATAAATAGTAAGTTATTATATTACATACTCAAGCGCAAACATCTAGGGCCATTCTTGAGTAATGGATTTAGTTAGAACTATTCAAATAGGTTGGTGTTTTACGTGTTGTTTATCACTTAACTCTCCGACTAGTTGTTATGTAAAATATAGCAATGCTGCGGCAGATTTCCTTTACAGAATATATGCTTCGATACAAATCCTGAACAAACTAAACAAAATTCTAAGTAGAATCTAATACATCTTTTTGATGTTCTAATTCAAAAGAAACTGACAATATTTATACAATGTGTCATTTACATTTAAAATAAAATATTTCTTAATTTTGGAAATCTGCCTGAAGATTAAATTGTTATTGCTCTATCATCAAAATTAAACATGTCCCATACCTATTTCTTATACTCTTTCTAACAATCCTATAAACGTCATGAAGCAGAAAAGTATTACAGTAATATTATACAGATATTCAAAAATTTATAGTACAGAACAGCAAGATTAGAAATAGATTCAAATCTACAATGAAATGGGTGAACCTAGTTGTCAGCACTATAAGAAAGAAACACGGAAAATACTTTCATGCTTCATGTTCCAAATCAAATAGCTTTACCATACAAACGCTTTATTTAAATTTTAAAATTATTACATAATTGAGGGTGTTTTTATAAAAAAATCACAGCAACAATACGCAGTCAGTACGAAAAATCTGCTATCTGTTGCATGTCGTCTCATTAGCCGCTCCACTCTGAACTTGCGTACTTCAGTCGACAATTAACTAAAAATAATTTCAAAATAATAATATTTTCCTAAGCTTAAGTTCAGAATAAAGTTGCTAAGCGCGGACCCGCTACTTATGTGACTTCTGTAGATTATACATACAAGTGGACATCACCTATGCCATTCAATTACACTAATATAGTGAAGAGATTAGGTATTCCGAGCTAATACCTTATTAAACTAAACGTTGCACTAACACTATGTGCAAATTTAAACTATGTATCACAAGCTTCAACTAAATAGAGCCGAGTAAGCTCACGTAGGGTGCATTCTCAATGCACGCGCGATTCGAGCCGCGACGCATATTATTGCAGCGGCGACTGTAACGTTTGCCGTCCATATTTACAATCAATATTTATCTATTAAAAAAAAACATCACCGACGTCAAGTAGATTTTCCTATAGAAATCTGAACGTCAAAAGTTACAGGAAAAGAAAAAATGCGGCGTGTACTCTTGCAGCAGCAGTTAGCACACGAAAGAAAATCTGAACGGTTTTATCAACATCAAACTGGACATTTATCGGATGAATATTATATTCCTATATCAGCATGGTCCCAACGTGATAGACAACTGTCAAAATATATATGTAAAGTAGCATTTACATGTGTGAAAATATGACATTATGACGTGTGTATGAAAACGTGCATTACCGGATGGTAACGTGCACGGTCGCATAACGCTAAAAAGCTTTGCTTTTTCGATCGAGCGAGCGCTCGCGAGTTTTTCTGTCATGTCAGTACCATTAAATTATTACAATACTTTCTAACCGAGTTACATAAGTCGATATGTAATTAATTATTAGTAAAGTAAAATAGTAATTGCATTATATCAATGTATAGTTATCACATGTCACATTACAGGGTGGGTCGCGGGCGAGCGGCGACCGGAAGCCGACCATGAGTAGCGGGTCTCACTCGTATAAAGTTCCGGCACAATAAGGCAGTGTTCAGTGTATTGCTATACAAAATATCTCCGTTACAAAGTTTCGACCAGTCTGTTGCGATGAGGTTAGTCTATTGTAGATTCAAATCCAAAAAGGTTGAACAAGTCAGTTTATGTAATTCAATTTATTAACTCCTATCTGAGATACTCAAAAATTTTATATATGATTCAACATTCTCGTAACCTACAAGTACATTTTGTGTTTTTATAGAATTACCTATACACTATTCTGTTTTACACATCGTCTGAATATTCCATGGGGTCAAAAATAACCTATATATGCTTTAAAATAATACTTGAGAGTCTCGGATCACAAGCGTCAGAGGCGGTGAACGAAGGTCTATGTACAACTCTGCGCGGCGAGGGCGGTCCGATAGATAGTAGCGAATCGAACGGGTGGTGTCCAATGAATCGTTTTGTGCATCAAAAAATACTTAACTATTTCTCTGTCCGTGTTAAAACAAATTCTCATTGGCCCTTCGAATTTCAGTCATCAGTTGCCGACACTTTAAAAATATAAAGCTTGCGATAATCAAAACCGAACGAAAGCCTAACTAGCATAGACCGCGACCAAACCATAGATCGTCCAGTTTGAATCGCAGTCCGTATCCGTTAGTCCGGTTTCCTAAATTTTATATACAATATTTATTTTCTACCATATTGCGTCCTTGATATGCATCGCGTAACAATAAAAAAACCTAGCTCTCGCGCCCTCACGCGTCCGGGCGCGTCGATCGCGCGCGATCTCCGATACGTTCCATAAGTACGGTCGAGTGAAGCGATCAAGAACAAAATACACGTTACAACGTAACAAAATCGTACCATTATATTTTTACAGTCAGACTTATCGCATTAAATAAAAATATAGAGTTATAAATACGTTTTTTTTTTCATAGTCCACACGCACAGGGGCCGAGGCGTCGCGGCGCGTCCCGTCACTGTCACTCAATGTCACTGTCACTGTCACTGTCACCGCGGCGCCGGCGGCTAGTGGATGGCGACGGGGCTGTGCTGCAGCGAGCACACGGGCTGCAGCAGGTCCTCGTCGCGCCGCGCGCCCTCCACGTCCATGCGCTCGGCGCCGCCCCACAGCCGCGCTCCGCCCACTGCGCATCACACAACGTACCGTTAATCGACGCTGGCTGACGTTGCAAAGAGTTCGGGGATATAGGCAGCTCGCTAATTGCTAGAATCTACGCTGGCGCAAGGTGTTGAGAATTAAACGACGGTTCAAATAATACTACGTATAAATTAAAATATTGTGACCGTGAGTCAACAATAAAAAAAGGCCATCAAAGACAATTTGACCATCCACTGGTAAGATTTTGCATAACTAGTATTTAAAATACGAGTCAACAGAGATGGAGCTTTCTAAGCATGTATTGGATCAATAAATTCGAAATAAAGTCAAACGTTCCATCGATTTAAACTTTCATAAATTGCGTTTATTTTTCAACACCTCAGTCTGATTTCATAAATAGAATGGATGAAATAGCAATTTTCACAAAATCATTATTGTGTCGAGAAGAAGCGGTAAAATATAAAGATGTAACTCAATATTGAAGGCGAAAACAAACGACATAAATGCAATGTTAGGAGGACACCCTACGGTTGAAATCTGTACGTTAAGTAATATTGAAGGTTTCATATTATAATCCTTTTATTCAAAAGTTATTCCTTGTTTTGTCATTCCGATAAAAATATTATTTTACCATTAATAAGTCAGCTTTTCAATATGCTGTAGTGGATAAGATAAGATATTTATTTACTTAAACATGTGTACAGTACATAGTTTTTACAAACACAGTATCAGTATCAGTAGTTGTAAACACAGTGGAGGTATCGTAGAAAAATATTTTTTTTGTTTGCAATATTTTTATATTTTTTAAATGAAACAAAGGTATAGATTTCAACACAAACATGCATAAACAACATCGATCAGCATGCACTGGACGTGGTACGTGGGATATTGGAGGGGTGTGTCGCCAGATAATCGATTACCAATCGATAATAATACTCGTTTAATTTTAATTGTATTGTGTTCATCAAAGGCTTTCGGAGGGCATGTAAAACTATAAAGCGATCGAAATTCGAAACCATGTCATATTCAACAATACAATAACGAATTGACAGTCGATAAATAAAGTGACATGTCGCATCATCCATCAGCTGACAAAACGTTATCTTTCCGTTCTGAACCGGACATTGATCCCATACGCGAATAAGAAGTATTTGTTGTATCGTCATCAATGATTCAACTCGAACAATCGATTATCCAGAGTCACAGTCACAACTCTCTCGGGTAAGGAAGGGTAGAGCGGGGCGGGGTAGACATTCCGACAGAACAAGACGCAGACCTGGCAGGTAACGTTAGGTGGCGGCGTTAGGCGTTAGTGCCTCGCGGCGGGGCCGCCGGACCGCTCTAGTCATCGCGGGTCCGACGGGCCATCTGCCATCGAACGCCACACGGTTATTATGGATCAACTCAGGTTGAAGGTACCCGTGCTACGTATGTATGCACTTAGTGGAGCGCTATCTCTTTCTACGTCGATAAAAAAAGCCCATTGATGGGGGTCTGGCAAAATTATTCAAATATCGTTTTTTTAGAAGACCCCGACAATGAATAATCTAAAAAGTTATGATTTTAGCTGGTAGGTGCCAAGTGCGATCTGTTTTATTTAAGGTATTCATAGTAGCATTTTATATCTCTCAATAGATAGCATTGGCAATTATTTAGACCTTTTTTAAAATTGTATTAAACAATTTTTTTTTTGTCATTTTAGAGTAGGTACTTTTTACGTCGAAGGTGTCATCTTCTCATCTTGTGAGATGATGAGAAAAAAAACATCTTCTAACAAGCCCTAAAATGAAACCGCTCACACCCTAATTATTTTATTTTCGACATTGGTATACGTAGCATACGGGTAACTTCCATGATAATTCTTAAACTTAAACGGTTAAAGTCATGAGTAATGTTAGTAACAAATGAGATGACAAAAGCGTTATGTGTTAGCGAAGAACACGACACAAGCTGGAGACGATGTATTAATTATTTGTAACAGTTATAATACACATTCAAATGGTTGTATTTAATTTAAAGTCCAATATCCTATATCTCAATCTTTAGATTCACATATTGAACTTGAAAGATATACTACGAAATCAATAAGATTTCAAATATTTAAGAGAACGATTGAGATACAGGATAAGGTATTTATTATATTTGGCTGACATCATGTTACTGTAACATTTAACAACCAAACCATAGATTGATTCGTGGGAGCAAAGACAAAGAGGTATTTCTTATCAAGCAATTTTGTTAGCTCATTTGCATGTTGCCCTGTATACCATGTAGAGTAAGCAGTCGAATGTTAGGTTTGTATTTGATTAGTTAGGAGAGTTTTTAATGTGTGCTTTATAAAAGTTGTTTTCATGTGACTTGTGAAATTATTCAAAAATGCACAGAAGATTAATTTCAAATAACAGACTGTAATAGACGTTTGGGGACCAAACAGACTTGATAAATGTAATGTGTTTATTTTGGCGTGTGCATACTTAATTATGTTTGTTTAAAAGAGTGTAATATTTAAATATATTTCTTTGTAAAAAAAGTAAGTGACAAGCCATGTTAGACAAACATAGCCATCTAACCCTTGTGATACAAGGATCTTCAACTTGGCTTTTTTATGTAAAATAATTAATAAATTGCGGTACAACCAATACTGGTTTATAATCACACTGGTATTAATGTACCTAGATTAAATTTTTCTGTATGATTTTTAATAAATAAAATAATTGTGTTTTAGTTTGTGTTGGTATTTAGATACGACGCTGTGTGTGAGTGTGTGTGAGCAATATGATGCTGTGTAATTTTTGCGCCCGGACAGCTTAAGACACAGGGGTTCAAGTTCTGTTCTGACACTGTTGCTTTTTGCAAGTGCAATTCATAATAATAAGTGTGATCGAGTAAGTGTAAAATCATGTTCAGTGTAACTAAAGCCGCCCATCCGACATACCGTGCTGATGGTGCTGCTGCTGTTGCTGCGTGTTGGTGGCCTCGTCGGCGGTGCGCTTGAAGAAGTTGTGCTGCAGGGCGTAGTACGGCGTCACGCGCTGCTTCGGGTCGTACTCCAGCATGCGGAGGATCAGGTCCTGGAATATCAGGTTTAGGGTGTTAAAATCGTGTATGAATTCAAGGTTCGTTTACAAAGACGGTATGTTAAAGCGCACAGTCAATTATTTTCATGAAGGATAACAAAAACTAAGATTGAAAGCCCCGTGATACTAAAAAAACCAACCAAGTGCGAGTCGGACTCGCGCACCGAGGGTTCCGTACAAACCTGCAAGGTTTACAAAGTTCGTTCATTACGAATTTTTTTTTCACGGGTTAAAGGCGATTAGATCTAAGTATTTGATATGAATTTCAACTTGATAGCTCTACGCGTTCATGAGGAAAAAAGTAATAAGTTTATATTTATTAAAAAATATATATTTTGTAATGTAACTTAAAATTTAAGGTTTTCGGAATTTTTCCTTTATGTGTGCTATAAAACGTTGCTTCATGCCAAATTTCAAGATTCTAGGTCGACTGGAAGTACCCTTTAGGTTTTGATTCCCTTGCGAGTACTTGCGAGTTTCAAAATATGCAGCTTAAATTGCTGTTTCTTTTGATTGCGTTGACATAGAAGTTTGATTTTGTTACAGCTTAAAGGTATTATAGACCTGAGTATTTGGTATGAATTTCAATTTAATACTTCTAGGTCGACTGGAAGTACCCTTTAGGTTTTGATTCCCTTGCGAGTACTTGCGAGTTTCAAAATATGCAGCTTAAATTGCTGTTTCTTTTGATTGCGTTGACATAGAAGTTTGATTTTGTTACAGCTTAAAGGTATTATAGACCTGAGTATTTGGTATGAATTTCAATTTAATACCTCTACGCGTTTATGAGGAAATGGGTAGTAAGTTTAAAATTATTAAAAATATATATATTATGTGATGTAACTAAAAATTTATGGTTTTCGTAATTTTTCCTTTATCTATGCTATAAGACGTTGCTTCGTACCAAATTTCAAGATTCTGAGTTCACGGGAAGCACCCTGTAGGTTTTGATTCCCTTGCAAGTGTCGAAAATTTGCGGCATAAACGGCTGTATCTTTTGATTGCGTTGGCTTAGAAGTTTGATTTTTTCACAGCTTCAAGGGACAGTAGACCTGAGTAATTGATATAAATTTCAGCTTCATACCTCCACGCGTTCCTGAGAAAAAGGGTCTTGACAGACGGACGGACGGACGGACAGACGGACAACAAAGTGATCCTATAAGGGTTCCGTTTTTTCCTTTTGAGGTACGGGGTAACCCTAATAACCATCCTTATGTAAATGTTGAGACCACGTCTGTTTTTTTTTTAAAGTGTGGCGTTCTATATGTAAACCGCTTCATTGAGACCTCGCCTGCGGGGCACAGGGGCGCGAGGGGAGGCGATAACGGGTCGTGCGCGGGGTGCGGGCGGCGCGGATACACCCGCCCGCGCCGCTCACAAGCCGCGCTTTTGTCTCCCCCACACCCCTGTGCCCCGCAGGCGAGGTCTCATTTTCGCGGTTTACCTTTAATTGCGTGTGAGTTTTATAACTTAGCTGTGTGTCACATTTATGGTTGCCAGGGTGGTCGTTTTTGCGTCAGTAGTATCCTAATTGTAGTATTTTGTCGGTCTCTATTTCGTCTCAAGCAAAAGGTCCCGAGTCTCGGAGATCGATTTCCGATTAGGGGCAAAACGAGTTAGTTACTTGGATTATATCAGTCTTAAAACTACTTCACCTACTGTTTTAAAAGTTCAGCAGTGAACTGAAACACTTCTGACACCACTGTGGCTTAATGCACCGTTGGTCTCGCGCGCGCCTGATCTCTTTACAGAGCAGTCTTACCGGACTATGAGTGTGAAAGAACAGATAATGCCCTGTTTACTGTGGACACACTTGAGCACTATAATAGCTCCTTCAAATGTAGGCATGGAACATCTCATGAATAGCAGATGAAAAATCTTAAGAAATGCAAAACATTATTCTCACCTGCTACTTTTTTCATACAGGCTGCTACAAATTGCACTGTGCGAAATCATAGACGATACGCATTTCAATTCATAGACGAACAAAATGTAGCAGGCGAAGTCCTCGAGCGCGAGCGAGTAGGAATGATTATGCTGTATGCGGTCGTTTAAGACTTACGACGCCCAGCATTTTAAAAATGCTAATTTAGATTTTTGACTAGGAACATGTTACCTTGAACTTGAGGTAGTCGGAGACGGAGTGTCCGGGCTCCCCGCGGCGGCGCGCGGCCGGCCCGCCGCCCTCCACGCCCAGGATGTCGTGCAGCCGCCGCGTGCCCGGCGCGCGGTACTTCCTGTAACCGCTGCGCACGTCAATACACACGTTAATATTCTGCAATACGCTAGTTGAGTAATTTAAAAATCCTTAGCCCATATAGCACGGAAAAATTATGTCTAGGAAACAATAGGACTATGTACAAAACAAGAATAAAACTTGTTTAGAAAACTTTATCTAAATAAAATTTTAAAAGGTAAATTTAACTAAAAATAGGTTAATTTGTGTTTAAGGTACACAGATAAGTATATATTTTTATTAATTTAGATTTGAAATAAATGTTAACTGATTAATGGTAAGCTATTTGATAAAACTACATGTCTTTTCTTATAACTTAAGTGTTCCTTATAAAGGACAGTACAGTATTATCTGGGTTAGTAAATATAGGTATTAACCTGTGGAATTAATCCACTGGGTCAATTTTATCCTGATCGAGGATGAAACTTAATTGAATTACAGCGTATTTATAACAAACTAAAGTCAATCCTTTTATCTAATCGCAGCCCATACGTGACGCAGCAGCTTACGCGTTAGTTCAAATGTGTTAAAAAGACAAAGTAATAAATAGTGCGTGAATATTACGTCAGACACTTACCTGCCGTCTTTGCCGTTGACTTTCTTTAATACATAACCACCGCCTTCTGACGCAGGTAATTTGTCAAAGAACTTTCTCGTTTTGTGAGCCTGAAAATAAACAAAAGGTTGTTTTAAATAAAGCAAAATTCACACAAGTATAACTGGTTTCATTGAACCCAATCGAACGGTAGCCTATGGCTAACGATGGCTGCGTTACTGCTGTATAGCCCATGGTAGCTTAGTTTATGCTCATGTCAGTTGAAACTATAGGTAGACTGGACTAGTACTATAGGTAGGCGCGGATAGACCCGCTCGCACACTCACGCTACCCGCTCTCGTTTCCCCCCGCGCGCCGCCGCCCCGCAGGCGAAGTCTCAATAAAGCGGTTTACCTATAGATGTCACGTCATCAAGACATCTTGTTCCAACTGCTGGAATCGGTAAGTAACCAATCACTTTTATCACCAGTTATATCTTTGCAATCGCTTGCACATCTCGTTATCTAATGTAAACCCCCACGGATGTGTTTATCAACATTTTTTTTGTCATTTACACGACCGCTGGCAGCCTATCGATGCATGAGCGTTTGCAAAGGGCGCCCATCCGTGTCTCATTTACACCGTGCCGAGTAACACTTCAGGCGATCGGTAAAACCTCGACTGGATGTAGCCCATGGTAGCTAAGCCCATGCTCATATCAGTTAAAACTAGATGTCACGTCATCAAGACATCTGGTTCCAACTGCTGTGATTACTGTTGACACAAATTTTAAGTTCGCACGTTGCGTAATCTTATGTTAAAAGGGACACCACCTGTGTCTCGACGCTACCTGTGTCTCGACGCTATCTATGTCTCGACGCTATCTGTGTCTCGATGCCATCTGTTCGTCGCAAGTGATTTTCTTTCTTAGCCGTAACGCGTCGGAGAAGTACGCGAATACTTTGTCGACTCACCTGGTCCAGCAAGTGGTCGGGCGGCATGCCGAGCACCTCGACGATCTTGTTCATCTGGTCCAGCTCGTTGGCGCCGCTGAACAGCGGCTCGCCCGTGTGCATCTCCACGAGTATGCAGCCCAGCGACCACATGTCTATCGCCAGGTCGTACGGTACGCCGAGCAACACTTCAGGCGATCGGGAGAACCTCGACTGGATGTAGCCCATGGTAGCTAAGCCCATGCTCATATCAGTAAAAACTAGATGTCACGTCAAGACATCTGTTTCCAACTGCTGTAATTGGTAGGTAAGCAACCAATTACTGTTGTCACCAATTTTAAGTTCGCACGTTGCGTAATCTTATGTTAAAAGGGACACCACCTGTGTCTCGACGCTACCTGTGTCTCGACGCTACCTGTGTCTCGACGCTATTTGTGTCTCGATGCCATCTGTTCGTCGCAAGTGATTTTCTTTCTTAGCCGTAACGCGTCGGAGAAGTACGCGAATACTTTGTCGACTCACCTGGTCCAGCAAGTGGTCGGGCGGCATGCCGAGCACCTCGACGATCTTGTTCATCTGGTCCAGCTCGTTGGCGCCGCTGAACAGCGGCTCGCCCGTGTGCATCTCCACGAGTATGCAGCCCAGCGACCACATGTCTATCGCCAGGTCGTACGGTACGCCGAGCAACACTTCAGGCGATCGGTAGAACCTTGACTGAATGTATTGGTATATCTGGAAAGAAATGAGAGCAGATTTAGTAAAGGTTCTGGGTCTGGTAAAATTAGTGCAAGTGACTTTGTGGAGAAACGTGATTTATGCTGTCAACGTAAGACATCATATATAACACGATGCAGAACAGAACGACAATTTATTGCCTTAACGAAATACTTATTTGTAAGTACCCCGTACCAAGTATCTAAACTCAATACATATTTTTTGCCTTGTCATCAGTTAGATTTATGTTAAGTTAGCCAAGTAGTTTTAATCTCGAATTAATATGTCAACGCTTTATTGTGCAAGTGAGCCTAAAATCACAGTTTTAACATTCTATTGCTTTCTAGATTGAAGCACATTGTCAAGTATAAAAGCGCTCTTAAGTCTGTTTATAAAGTCTACTGATTCGCTAAAGTTAATTAGACTAATCGGACTAATTAGCTTTAGAATCACAAGTTTACTTTGTACAAACAAGATACGCCGAATCGTATCAACGTCGCTAAAATATCATTTCTGAATAACGCAGACAAACATGTCGTTAATCAAAATCTGGAATATCTTCTTCATTTCATCAGACGCATTTGTCTGCCGATCGCATCTAAATGGCACACGAATCCGTCTCGTTTTGGTGCTAAACGGTGTCGATAGCGACGATTTATCTATTCCTAATTACATTATAGCGTAATAAGAATATCTCAGGGTTGCCAACGAAAATAATTACTCCTCAAGGTATAGATGAAAATATCATAATCGTTATAGGAATCAAATAATTCCGGTTCTAGTCCGATCTTTCTGCATACTGCGTAAAGCAATTGTTGCCAGTTTACTTACATGTACGATCAGTATCATAAGCGTGGACCAAATCAAATAACAATTCGAAATGAAATCTTATGCAAAGGTTTGTTACTTTGACATAGCATCTAATGTACAGAAACTATCACGCTGACTTTACCTGAAACAGACAAAATGCAGCATGCAGGCGCAGAAGTCTCGACATAGTTCCCTGTAAAACTACCAGGTGGCGCTCGAAAAATGCTATAACAAAATTGGTATTTTTTCGTATATTTATTGATTGAGAGAAACATTTTTTTTAAAGATGTATTAAAGATTTAGCTACGTTAGTTAAAAGGATATTCGATGCCGCAGAAAATCAGAAAATTGAAATTGTCTACGCGAAATGTCAAAAATTTTGCTTCAGACTTCGCCCACAGGGCGAGTTCCAGTGATGGATATTTTTCTATAGGACATTGCTCTATAATTGGATGTAGTTGGCAACCCTGTTATAATTATAATTGAGACGCAATAGTCGATAACCCGGCGGGCGCTGAATCACACGCCCCCGGTGTGATTTATCTGCGCAATTAGCCTATGCCGGGTACCGACTCTATAAATCGGCACATTCGTTTTAGACCAGCACCACACAAAAAAAACAACTTTCTACCCTCAAAGTGAGGGAGGTAAGCAAAAACAAAATATTTATTAGTTTCCTAAGGCCCACTTGCTCATGCATGATAATTGTACCCAGAATTACACTAATCCTGGAATAAATGATGATTTAATACATCCGTCTCCCACAAATAAGTTTTTTTTTTTATATGATATGGGTTTGCTCTTGTCTCTAGACTATACCGAAGGCATAGACAGAAGGTTTTTTTTTATAGATTTAATTCAGGATTCGCGGAATCCTGGTTTAATCATCATGCGCAAGTGAATTTAATAAAATTAATTAATTAGTGATTTTAATAAATTATATAGCTATAAGGTTAGCAAGGTCCATACATTATGTATGAATACAATACACTTAATACATGGTACGGTTATGCCTCTGGTCTCTGAATAACACCAACCATGAACTACAGTATAAAATGTAGATACACATTTCTATTAACATAACTCTAGACTAGAAAGCTCATAAAGTGGTATAATCATTCGTTGATCAAATGATTAAGATATTTCAAACTTTTGAAATAATCATCCTAGTAATAAATACTCGTAGCTACTCAAATAGTATAGCTAAGCTACCGCGTAGCTTTGTATGTGCGACTAACTTTGGCAACGAGACATTGCAATTGATTGCGATATAGAGGCGGCACACAAAAGATATCAATTCATATTAATTCCATGGTAATACAAATAGCAGCCACCTTGCTAGGGCATTTTGATATAATGTTTTCTCAGAGAGAGACGTTGATATGCCTATACATTATTTTAATCAATAATATGGCCAAAGTTCATGTTGTAAGTAAGATATCATTAACTTTAATGATTCATTTATAGCAAATCAATCATCATAAACGGCGTCGACCATTTATCAATTCACTGATAGTTAGTAAACTTTTGAGGAAAAAACAAGAAATATCAATAGAAACATGCATTTCGTCATACGACAGAAGCATCGTTTTTTTTAATAATAGATAGCCAGACATTTGGCTACGATTGCATCTGATATTAAGTGTCAATGTAGCCTAAGATGGACCATGTCTGCCTAGTAACAGCCTATTCACTTTCTTCTTGAAAACCTCCAAATTGTAGTTGGCAGGGACACTTCTGCCGACAGCAAATTCCTCACTCTAGCGGTACGTAAAAGAAATGTGGACCGAAATCGTTGGGTGCGTATTGATGGAACCTCTCTATCTCTCTAATCTCTCTCATAGGGGTAGAAGTCTTTCATGATGATCAGGTTTGTAAGTACATGTCTAGATATTTTGTATTCGATAGCAATGTTTTTTGATGTTTCTGGCTAGGTACAAAAAAAATCCGATGTAGAACCTGTCTTTGAGCACTTCTCTTTTGAGGCCAGTAAAAAAGAAAAGTCTTTACTTACCCTTTGACCTAGTTGACATGAACTTCCGAAGTCCACTATCTTAATGGCTGACCTCTTTGGGTTGCATAGTAGTATATTCTCGGGTTTTAGATCACAGTGAATTATATTTAGTTCTGAAAAGAAAGAAAGGTCAGCGTTAGAATAGACAGAGAATTCAAAGCATATTGTAACTTTTGAGCGAGGCTACAACAGTTTATTTGGCAGAAGACTGTAGTTTACTTTAACACTTTAGTGAACGCCTATAGGCGTGATAACAATATAATTTTTATTGTGTCTGGATTACTGTTTTCTAAAAAAGGCTTCAAGCCGTAAAAGAAAATCCAAGTCTTAATATATCAGCTTGCAAACGGTCACCACTGTGGAAATCCATGGGGGAGGTTTATGTTCAATAGTGGACGTCCAGCAGCTGATTATGATGATGATATCGAATACATCTCTCTATACTCTCTCTGTGTTACCTGTGACTATTAAGACTATTTGAAATGATTTGTGGTAGACCCCAGACAGGCCCTTCGGGGACTCCCCGAACAAAAAACAAGCGTGCCGCGAGCTATTAACGATGCGACGCAATAGGTCATAGTTTAGATGCAACAATATCTGCATAATTGCATCGGCGGCTGCAGATTTAGGGCGAGCACTATGGAAAAAGCAATCCCTGAACAATTCTGACACTTCTTACAATAGTGCCAATAATAGTCTTTACACTTTTTTGCTACAGATAGATAGACCAGTCAAATCACATTTGCTTTTGGAGAGCAGAGAGATGAAAATAGACAGACAGGGTACATTAGATCCTTATCTCTCTACATCCATGCAGGCTCATCACATACTATAACATTGTCGTTGGCAATGACAGGCTGTGTATTGGTTTGACACGTATTTTCTTTGCTTGGCCCTTGGCGCTTGCGGTCGCGGAAAAGCATGTTGCGCAGGAGTTCTTACTGGTTGTACCGTCCCGTGTGTTAACGTATAGTCTGTTTTTCTTTGCTTGTCGTATGTTGTAGTGAACAATCATTTCATAACTTTTAGAATAAACGATCTCAGAGTTCAACGATGAATTAACCTATGCAGATTGTAATTGTTATTTTAAAAAGCATGATGTCGTTAAAAAGGTGTTTCAAGATTGTATACAATATTTCTACAAGCAAAGAAAAACTGACTTATAATCTTTGTCATCTTACCAGGTTGACTAAGGAACAGTAACGCGGTGCAGAGCTGCTGTGCGAACTTGCGCGTCAGATTCAACGATACGCCGCGGAAGTTCGTGTTGCGAAGGAGGTCGTACAGGTTGTACGAGAGCAGCTCGAACACTAGGCACAGGTGGTTTCGCCACATGAAGTGACGTTTCAGTTTTACTGGAACAGAAAAAAAACACAATCAGATTAGTGCAAATGTATGTAGTAGAAAGAGCCGAAAAAGAATTCTAAGCGGTATTGGTACTGAACAAACGTGTTTTCTTTCTTTCAAAATAACGGACACCTATTACAGATTAGATTAGGCACTTTAACAATGACATTTATCCATATGGCACAATCTCTCTTCTTTGATCGATAGGAATACGATTTTCGTATTATATAAATGAAAAACTATGTGATTAAACTCACAAATAAATAAAGGTATCGTGTTTTCTATTAATGGAATACTAAACAACTGTTTTCATTCATAAAACCGCCCCAAAGAGTAAATAAAATGCTCATTAGATTTCGTAGTCATTTTGCTACGAACGTAGCTACAAAAAATCGTAGCCCCACTACGCCTACGCGCCCGTGGAATTGGATGTTATTTTTGTAATACTATTTACTTAAAGACAAGAAAGGAGAATGAATGGGACCAACTGTAAATAGTCATCTGTTGGTATATTGAATGAGAAATCTTACCTATATAATACTTATTTTCTGCATCTGCTCTGTTCATCATTTCTAGTAACTTGACTTCTATTTGTGCCTGGTTTAGGAAGGGTTTCTTATTCTTAATTATTTTAATCGCTACTTGACACTGCTCCTCGTGGTCATACGCTTTCACAACCTGAAATTAAGAAAACAACAAAAAAATTAATAAAGCAAATCATCTTGCCTATAACACCTAAAAATATATATGATATAAGACCATGAAAATTGCCGTTACATACTATAGTAATATAGATATAGTTAGTTAAAGTAGATAGTCTATATAGTAATATATAAATCATTGTTAAAATAACCAATCGTATAAAACGGTACTAGAATCCAAATATTTTGACACAATGGTTATGAAAACTTTTAATTAGCACATCACTATAGTAACCAGCCCAAGAACGTAACGCCCACGTCTCTCAGAGAGGTCCTTGGGAGCGGAACATTCCGAGAAAATAGCCAAGGACGTATTTTAAATAGGTACATATTTAACAATAATAGGTTGAATGAGAAACCTATTGAGAACGTCTAAACATAGAAAACATACTGGGGAATTATACGGAATTTTCTATTAGATCGTTCGTAGAGAGATGATAGAAAGGGCAGAATTAAAATTTTGCCCAGACTTTCCTTCTGCCGATGACCTACAGATACCGCTAGAAGCAGACAGTTAACCTTCGTTGAATGGATTACTTTCATAATAGCCGTCGGCCCGTCTAGCTTGTGTCTAACGTTGTTTAAAAAGTATGCAAATCAAATTACTGGGATCCCGCGAAATGATGTTGACGGCTGAATTTTCTTTTATATTATACGAAATACCACTTTGAAAGGCGACTGAAACTGTTGCTAGGCGCGTTTCTCCATGGGTACGTGCGATTTTCTATATAGGTTTTAACTCATCTTTTTCGGTTAGATTTGGTTATCACGTCAAAAGCATAGGTAAATTCTAGCGCAGTAGACAATAAACATAAAATACAGCGGTTTTACATGCTTCTTTACAGGCCAAGAACGGTTATCGTCTTAAATTCAATCTCAATTTGATACTTAAATCAGTATGGCTGTCAACTCTAGTGCGATACATTTGCCTTTATATTATAACTAGCGGTCCCAGCGAACTTTGTTTCGCCCCGGCCCCGTCCCGCCCCAGCCCCGGCCCCGTTGAACGGGATAAAAAGGATCCTATGTCCTTCTCCTGGTTCTAAGCTGCCTCTCCACTGTTTCGCCCCGGCCCCATCCCACCCCAGCCCCGGCCCCGTCTAACGGGATAAAAAGTATCCTATGTCCTTCTCCTGGCTCTAAATTACCTCCCTGCCAATTTTCAGCTAAATCGGTTCAGCCGTTCTTGAGTTATAAGTGGTGTAACTAACACGACTTTCTTTTATATATATAGATATAGTTAAGAGCAGCGCCACATTTAAGACTATATTTGGGTTTGCTCGCTACATCCTTGCACCACACGCCAGGAGCCTAAGATGTCGCTGTCGACGGACAAGTCGAGGAGGGACATCACTATCAATATAATCATAAAAAAGCACTATTTCAGCTAAATGTCAGCCGAATCCAGCTCCGTAAACAATAGATTGGGTTGAGGCGTTTCACACCACGAGGATTTCGGACCGCGGGCGGGGCGAAATGCCCAAGTGCTGTTTCAGAATGTGGTTACGGTGTTCGCACCGCAGTGGTCTATGAAAGGTTGCAAGATACATAGGGCGATATGCACCGCTTCTAAACCACTGGCGGTGCAAATGACTCCATTCTGATACAGCACTTGGGCGATTCGCACCGCGGTCCGAAAATTTTGCGCTCAATGACCAAAACATTGTAAGTAAAAAACAAGTTTCAAACTACACTGACCTGTCCAAACGATCCCTTCCCGATAGGTGAAGAGATCTCGTACCGGTCGAGGAACTTCTCGCCCTGCTTGATGATGTAGTCGTGGTTGTCGTCGTCGTACCCATCGTTGTAGAGCTTCCTCTCCTTTTTGTGCGAGCCGTCCTCGCCCAGGTACTGTTGCGCTCTCCGCTTCTTCTTTGCATAGTATACCTGGAACAATTGGAATTTATGGTTAGAAGTGGTAAAACTATACGTTAATAAAGTGGACGTGTTACGCCTCCACAGACAGCTTCAGAAATGACATGATTCATCTTTAGCCGTAAAAAACCATCAGGTGAGACAGTGGTCAAATGGCAGGTTAAAAAAAAATCGCATAGTCACTAGCCAGTGCTTAAAGTGAAACCCCATGTTTTTTTTATTATTGGAGAATTATGATGCTTGCTACCTATACATGTATAGTCACTATAAGAAAATTCATAAATTACATGATAGATCTTTGAACATCGACCGCTACGAAACATTACACACAGCCGAAGACAGGGCGCTATGGCGCTCATTGGGGGAGGCCTATGTCCAGCAGTGGACTAATATAGGCTGATGGATGATGATAAAACATTTATATTGAGCTTTTCGTAATTTTGTAACCCTCAGAAATCATCATGTCTTCTTTTCCAAAACTCTATACCTGTTCAGACTTAGGTTATCTAGTCATGGGTCAGTCTATACCATTTTTTACTGATGCTCAATCTTAAAATCATTGACACACTATTTATTTATTTAATGACTTTTTTGCACAAATAATGATTTACAAACAAAGGTAAACTTTATGCAAAAGCATTCTCTTCCATACAAACTTTTAGCTTTTCACTAGCTCGGAACAGTTCCAGAAAGCAGTTGCGGTAATTTCTATTTATGTTTTATTTGGTTTAAGTAACTTGAAAGTGTCGGAATTCATAATAAGTTTACGAGTAAGGGACGTCGTGTTTTAGGAAGCCGTGGGAAAACGTTCAGTAACTGAAGTGAATACACACAGTATTACCCAGCATTACATTAGGTACATTGACAAGTAAATCCATCTCATGATGACAAACTTTTCTGTGAAATTACTAATAGAAAACAAATTATCTTTCACCTCATATATCGTAACAGCTGATTTATTTAGAAAATTTCCCAGTTTATGTATAAATTCCTAAAAGTGATGCGGTTTTTTTTTTTGACATTGTTTGATTTTTTTTATTTTCTGACACATCACATGAGTAACGCCTATGGTGACATACTGTCAAAAAGTTTTGCTACCCATTATCTGTAAAGAGGTAATGACTGATGATGATCCTTTTCTATCTCATTAAAACTGTCTGGCTTACACATTCCAAATGCAGAATTTCGCAGAAAGACGCAAAATTTGCCGGGCAAGCACAATGAAGTCATCCAAATAGTTACAGGAAATGAAGAGTAGACGAGCGCGGGAATTCGGCTGACGGCCGTTGACCCAAATATGCGGTTGACATTGATCGACGATGGCCGCGATATGCCCATAGTAAAACATTACAACGCACGGGGACTAGGAAGTTCGTTGCTACGGGTTTTTTGTACGCTGTCGCGAGACTCGCCTAGATATGAGTCACTGGCGCAGGTAACGCGGGTATGCCGTGTGAATGTCCTCGGTAATGGGTTTCGATTAAACAATTAATATGTATGTAATGAACACTCATTTACAGCTTTCACTTACTCAATCCTAATCCTAATTAAGGGTTCAATAGTCATCGAAGAATGTCCAGCAGATCTTCAGTCAATTGGGAAAGTGGAAATTGGGTAGGACTATGGAAAATTGCGTCAGAGGCGTCGCGTCAGAGCGTCGTCACAAGGTCCGATATATCTGGCATTCAGAATCGGCCTTTACGTAATTTGGGATGCTACAGCAATAATATAGGCGACTGCATAGCATTCGCAGCGTGGCGGTGCGGAAGCGTCGCATATCGACGCGGCCAAACGATAACCCAAATTTCTGACAGCGACCTACATATTAGAGAGTGTATTTTACAGGCGACCGAGCGCGTCCGGACAGCCGGCGAGGCTTCGGCTATAGGTATACACAATATACCCATACATATAATTGTTGACCGGTGCTTTGATGGAAGTCAGAGTCGCACAAACGGAAATAATGGTAGTTTTGCGCGGCCTCTGCTTGACAAGAGTGACCCGGGTATTTGATTTGCGTATTTAATGGGGTGGAAATTTTTGTGAGGAGGGAAGATAAGAGGGTGGTAACCGGCAAGTGTAATGATTGAGGATGATCAGCGCGAGGACGGTTGGAGCTTAGATTAGACAGATGTAGTGGTGGTGGTGAGTCAGTGACCGCGGCACGTGGTCGCGAGATGAGCGCGTCGGTAGGGGAGAGACGGCGCGCGGCGTCTGTCATTGATTTTCCCCGTTTCGCCCCTACCCCCTAGCTTGGCTCCCGCCCCACCGCGTCTCACCCACTTCCAGCGCCCGATAACGAGGTTAACGGGCGACGTGAGCGTCTCCTAAACTTTAATTATACCCGTACACCCGTCGTGCATGTTTAACCCGGCCTCTATTCAACGTTTTGTTTGCAGCGCACCTGATAGCGGTACGTGATCCACTATTCGGTCGACGGTTAACTATCTAATGAACGAAGTCGGAGATGAAACAGTACACCTACATACATAGTCGGCCGAGTTGTAGCCGTGACTCCGGCTCGATTCAAATCAACTAACTATAACTCGGCATAACCAGAGTGCCGCATTGGGTGATACAATTGTCTTTCATATTGTATCTCGCAAATACAGAACCTGATGCAAATAGAAACCGTGATTTTCATGTTTTCTCAAGAATAAGTAACGTGTTCGAAAAATCGTAAATCCTTTTGGAATTAAGTCCAACTTCCGGACAACCAAAAGTTACCAAAGAAAAATTGCTGCAGTAAACTAGCGGCTAAACAAGAGCAATTTCGTTTCATATTTTTTGCACACACCGATGAAATAAGCGCAGCACATAAACTGAGCTCTCCATTACCGCCCCACGGTCCGGTGAGATTTACGGCCCCATGTTATACCAACACCCAATTAAGATTGTCGCAACTTATCTGGTAGATACTGCAGAGTGTAGTGAACGTGAGGAAAGTATTTTCTATCCGTGCATAATTATTCCAATGAACTTTGTAGCCATTAAAGGCACAAGAAGTGAATAAGTTGCGGAGAACCGTCCCACGATTATGTGTGCAATGTTTTTACATGAAAGATAATCTTGATTGATAAAGACTTATTAAGGCACTGATAAAAACTTAATTAGCTTTAACTAAGTAAAACTGCGGTGTGAACATCAGCATGATCGGGGAGATTTAAAACGTTTTGTGTAGTTACTTTTGTTAGGATTTTTATCGGTATACCGGGAATGTGTCGAGTAAGTTCAAGTTGTTTGAGGAAATCTATATGTTAGAAAAAGCAACATCAACATTTTCATGTCGGAAAAACGTTAATTTTGTGACAGTTGAAATGTTATTGTTTTATTTCACTCACACTTTCTTTCTACCTGCTTTTTACGTAGACTGACGTTGATTTGACTTATTCTGACTAAGCTGACTATGCATTTTGTGATGTGATTTTTTCTAATTCACTTTGACTAATAGGCTGATTCAGGTTTATATTTAGTTGGATCATGGTCGAGGATTTTCGTGGATGTAGAATCCACGCCTGATCTTAAGATCCAAAATTGTTAAAACCTCGCGTCATCTTTTATTTAAGTGACGGGCGTTGTGTGTCGTGTGTGCAAGCAATTTTCGTAAAAAAGTGGTAAGGCACGAGAGACTTCGACCGTACGCACTCCAATTACGTGTTTCTACATTGCATCACCAATGGAGGAGATCGCGTCCTCATGTGGGCGAAAACGCTGTCACGACAGATATACATGCTGGTGGACTAGATGCGATACTTTAGTCTGGAGAGGACCAGAATACATCATAAAAATTGCAGTGGCTTCAGAAAATAAATCTGTGGCAGGTGTAAAGGGTACTACTACAGAGTGGTCCACATACTCTGATTTCAGAATAGTTTGGATAAATTTATCTTAGAACAGAGATAATTTAAAGCAAATTATACTGACTGGCAGTGAATGTCCCAAGGCATTGAGTCCGTCAATGCAATGAAATTATAATTAATAATATCTTTGAGATATAACAATCACAGTCTATGTATAGTTGCCTCACTCAGCGTTACATAGCTTAGCTTTTATGTAACGAGAAGTACCAGAACTCAATATTTAGATCTGACCAAGCTCTATAGGTACATACGAGTACGTAGATCCACCCACACGAATCGTAATACTTATGAGAAAAAGCTTCCTGAAGAATCTGTTAAAGGCATCCAGTGCCATGGCAGTGAAAAAAAAACAGTGAACTTTTAGTGGCATTTTTAAAATTTTCCAATAACATGAATGAAAAACCCTCCCTCATCGCTTCTGATTTACGTGTTCCGCAAACGTATACCTACCACCTTTCCCCGGCGTAAGCGTACGGGCACTCGAAGGTGTCGCGAGCGCAGGTAAGTGACCGGTTCAGCACCATTCAGGTGTGATCGCTAGAGATGCTGTGCTGTCATTTCGATATCGATAGCACTGCTGTGCTGTTAGCGGTAAGGTAAAGATCTATACCTCTCAATACCTCTACTTGAAAGAGTTCAGACTTTTTCAGTTTTTAGGTCGTAATCTTTGGAAATCTTTGGATTGATTTTGACAATTCGTCCACCATTATAAACCGTTCATAATTCCCTGAATACATAGGTAGGTTACGATGCGGGGTGCGTGCGTCGCTATTAATAGATAAATATGTCAAATATATTATCAGATATGCAATCTGACAAAACCAATAAATTTGTAAAGTAAACATCTCTGAATTCGTTTAAAATCCAAGCCTAAAAAGCTGTGATATGATGGAATCATGGTTAATTTTATTTATTTATTAATAGAGAAACATACAGTTATAATAGAATAAACATAAAAACACTTAAACCAATTAAATTTTCCTCACACTAGTTTAATCTCATCGGAACCATCGATATCATTATAGTACCGATATTATTGATTTCTTCACATCCATCCATAGCATCCCTAGTGATCCCGAGTGGGGCACTCCGGCCGGTTCCAGCAAAGCGCTTATTCCGCGATTTCCTCTGTACTCGGTTATTCAATTACGGCCCGCCAATGAGACGTGGCCGCGTCATGCTATTGTGTCCTAATTATCATTCTTCCTTTCCTTCCTCGAATGTTTTCAGATTTTGAGGGGTCTGTTCGACCTTTTACATTTACTAGCTGGTCTGCTATTTCTTTCGTCATATTATCAAATAATGGGGGTGCTGTAGAAAGGAGGGTGAAAAATACTTCAGGACCTAATCTCTTTCCACGACCACAAACACCGATTCACGAGATTTTCATAATTAGAAAGTAGTTCAAGGAAGGTTTTTTTTATTTATGTATCTTCTTTAACTATCGCATAGCAAGGAATTTTATATACATTAGAGATGTTCAAAGCAATATAAACTTTATGTTATTTTGTACGAGCCGAGCAACCTGCAGTTTGCTCGAATTTTCGTGTTGTACATTCCACATATTAGTTTGTCTAAGATTTAATATAAGCCGAAAGTCCTACACGCTGAGGGTTGACTGACCTTTAGTTAGATTAATAAAATAATACAAGAGAGCGTTTTGTGAGTACTATCTAATGAAGCGGCTTGTTATTTTTTGTTACTGCTATTTTCGGAACAAAAGCAAGAATGCTACTGAAAATTGTTTCATAAATTAGCTGGGAGTCGTTTAGATTTGATCTAAGTGCTGCACAATGCAACTTTAGGGGTACTTAAAAGTCAACTGAACTTAAGTCACCACATGAATGTATTTCATATTGGAGTATAACATAAAGTCTTGTCCTAAACAGTTACAGAAAGGACAAAATTTTGCATGGTGTCAAAATTTTGCATAATCAATAACTATACTTTTATGACAACCCATAGTAGACAATTTAATATTTACCCTATTTGAAACTACTTTCAGAATACAGCTAATCGTTGCAACTCATTCCAAATTTGATAGAGCAAGAGAATAAAATTCAAAATTTCCCAATTCAACTGTGTAACTTAAAGTGCACCTAATAAATAAAAACCGGTTAAGTGCGTGTCGAACCCGCGCACTGAGGGTTCCGTGCCACCCTTAACTAAATTCAGGGTCCACCTACTTTCACTTAACGAAAACATCACAATATATTGCGACAGCAAAAATAACTTTGTTTTTCATAGTGTTTGTATGAAAGACAAAGTTATATTTGCGGTTGATAAAAATGTGCAATTTCTCAAAAACTACTGGTTCGATCTCCTTCAAACCAATTTTCGTTGTAAGTTTTTGTTGAGATCTACATCATATATTTTTTTCAAAATTTTCACTTTCTTAGTTTAAAAGTTAGATGGGGGGGGACGCCCATTTTACCACTTTGGAAGCGTCTATATCTCAAACCTTACACTTTTAGAAAAAATGGTTTTAGAAACCTCAACATCATTTTAAAAGACCTATCCATAGACACCCCACACGCATAGGTTTGAGTAAAAAAAAATTTTTAGGTTTTAGTTTCATGTATGGGAGCCCCCCCTTAAATATTATTTTTCTTACTTTTTGTATCTGAATCGGAAAGCGGTGAACAAAATACACCTACCTACCAAGTTTCAGCTATGTGATGCTTATAGTTTCAGAATAAAGTGGCTGTGACATACGGACGGACAGACAGACAGACAGACAGACAGACAGACAGACAGACAGACAGACAGACAGACAGACAGACTTGACGAAACTATAAGGGTTCCGTTTTTTGCCATTCGGCTACGGAACCCTAAAAATGGTATAAAGACGTTCGCAGCGGATTAATGGTTGCTGGCGTACTGAATAAATCAGGGGGATGCAAAAAAGATGCGGCATTGTAAGGCAATGATGCCAAAAGCGCGCAGTTATGATGTGCTGCAATTGTATGCTAGCTTTGTATCGTGAATTATTGTTATGTTCGGATCGTTGCTGGCTGTTGGCATGGCGGCTGGGCGGTGCTCTCTGTTTATGTTTGCAACGGTGACGTCACTCTGACATCAGTGCGATGAATCGAAGGAGATCATCGTCATTCGGAAGGTGTATTGCTCTTAATGGTATGCGAATTGACGCGTGGGTTTCTACATTTGCAGATCGGAAAATGACATCTAATTTTTACAAATTAATTCTCAAATTGAATGTGGTCACTAATCAATCAAGTGTCGATGAACTTGGCAAGAACCGCAGAAGTACTAATTCAGTTTCTGGGTTCGAGTAAACGAAAGCTCGTTAGATGACCATTGTGCTTACCAGCATAACCAGTATTTGTAAATTAAATATCAAAGAGCCTAACACCCCGCATACAAAACCATGATACCACGTATCTCATGAAGTGATTGCCTTCGTAGAAGGGGAATTCCGTAAAGCGAGTAGATGCGTTAATTAATTTTTCACAGTCTAGCCGGCGACACCGCAGCGATAGGCAAACGAGCATCGTTATGCATTAGTACGTGTTTTACAGCCGTCTCCGCAACGTAGTATCAATTAAAGCGTCGGAACAGCGCAAGTTTACATCATTAACACTATAAAAAGACAGTTATTGCGAGAAAATTTGTGCAATCAATTAGGAGTTTTAAGAGGGGTCGGGGGTGGATGCGTGCGGAGTGCAGCGAGCGGCGGGGCCTGCGGGGCCGGCGCGCGCATCTGTGTGCATTCGGCATATTTACCCCGATAGTGGGCGGGCGGGGTCGCTGACCCGACCCAATGCAAGGCCCGTACGTAGGCCGCGGCCGACGCACACGCCGCCCGCCCGTTTCATTAGTGCCACAGCACCGCACCGCACACCGATGCAAAAAGCTAACACACTGCGTCAAGTGGGCACGCACGCTTTTTTAATCATCACCACGCTTTCGCCGTTCGCCCGCGAGCACACTGGGAGCGACGCAAACGCTAACGCCGATCCAGACGCACCGATTTAGATGGAGACGCTCGTAAATTCCGCCGGATGTCCGGATGCGATGAAACAGAAACATCGGCGGTAGCCCGAGTTTGGTTCGGACGGGACCATATCGATCTCAGGTTTATTTTCGACTCGGCACCGGTCGAGATAACGGATTAAAAATGTATACAAACTAAAATAGCTATGTGATCGATACTTGACAACTTTAGAGTGGTGCGGTCGTGATACGATGCGATGGTAGTACATCGAGAATTTTAAATTAAGAGGGCCGGTGTGTTTGTGTTCGTAAATCACCGTGAGCGATACAGGCACACGCACATAACGTCATAATTACTGCACGGCATTCATAAATCCAGCGGCTAGACAGACACATTGAGGGCTGCGCGCTATAGGCGAGGTATACTTATGCTAAACCACCCTTGCAGTCGGCAAATCGTCGGATGCAATACCATAACCTACCCCAAGCTTTCCCCTCGTTGAGGCCGAACCAAGCAGACTGCTTTGATCGGCCATTTCCATAATAAGCAAACGGTTATCACTAGCTAATAAATAAAATGCATCTGGCAGATATTGTTTACATTCCATTTGTTAACACGTTGGGGTATGAAAATATTTATAACAACATTTACGATCATAATGTGTAATTGATTCGCTATTCAATTATGTGCTTGGGATAACATGATACAGGTTAAGTGATCTGATGTAAATTATGTCTGACTGCATGCAAATAAAGCTATTGTATCTCGGAACACTTACGTCTCAAGTTAATTTATTAAGGATCGGTAACCACGGTACGCTCATAAATCACAAAATACGTTTAAATATTACTTAGTTAGCTACATACTTCGAAACTTCGTATCCAAACTTGGTTATAAAAAGTTTCCAAACGCCTAGAAAATTGTTTAATGATATGTTATTTCGAACGCCGAGCTAAACAGCTACTTTAAATAAATACAGTTAATGTCAAATGAAACTGTTTACCTTCGAATAAGTTAATGAGCTACTTGGACTTTGCTGCAAATATTGAATGCGGAAAACATTATTGTCTTGACTTAAGGGCCAGATATTCCATTTTTACGATGTTTCGATTGAGTTTAAACATGGAAACACTAATTATTTAAATCTCGAATCTATATATGTTATAGAAGAAGATTACTAGAAAGCTGGATTGTGGTTGGAAACACGATTGTAATTACTTTGCTCGATAATAATTGCCTCAGAAGTGGGCCCCTTTTTTTTCGTATTTTCTATGTAG
Source organism: Pyrausta aurata (assembly GCA_963584085.1). Lineage (NCBI taxonomy): Eukaryota > Metazoa > Arthropoda > Insecta > Lepidoptera > Crambidae > Pyrausta > Pyrausta aurata. Next base: position 10,251,511 of record OY757266.1, read on the forward strand.
TTTTCAAATTATTGGACTTATATTTATGAAAATCACATATTTTAGTAGGTAATTCCATTCTACACATATACATGTTAAAATGATTTCAAAATGTTTGTTATTTAGATCAGAATAACGAAATATCTAAAAACACTTTATTTGACCTATTTCGACTTTTTTGATCTTGATTTGCTCAAGCTACACAGATGTGAGGAACAGAGGATTATAAGAATATACATTTTGACCACATAAGTGAGATCTCAGCTATGAATCAAATGATTTTTTTTTAGTTTTTATCGGTGTTATGTTCAGGCAAAGAAAGGTCAATTTTTTTCATTAGTCTGTATTCTTTCTTACAAGCAGCAAATTCTTCCAATTGTCTTTTTAAGATTACTTTAGACACCAAAGATGTTTAGGGCGTCCAATCGTTTTTTTCCAGTTTTATTAACATTTTCATTCATAAAACACTGATTTAGTGATTCTCACACTTGTGACGATGGTGATTCGCGCAACGACTTTGACGCAACAGTTGATCGTCGTGTCATCTCTGTTCTATACATGCAAGCAGAAATAGCGCTATCTTTTTATTCAAATGACAAGCACGAGATACCATTTCCTCATTCCCCTTGACGCCACTGCGAACGCTGGACCTATGTCAATTTTTGCAATTTTATTTGCGTACTTAATTACGTAAAACACCTAAGAACTAATAATAGCTAATTTCGCCGCGCCGCGTCACGCTCAGTTGGATCAGCACCAGTCTTATACTAATCAAAGGTCGCGAGTTCAAATCGGGGGTATCATGAATATTTTTCTACATAGTCACAATATTTTTTTAGAAAACGAAATAAGTATTTATTTTAATTTTTGGACATTTTAACATTTAAAATAAAAAAAATTAAAAATAAAAACTAATTAAATTTTTAGGTTTTTTTTTAAAGTAGCAAATCCTATTAAAAAAACTACATAACAATGAAAATAAATTTCAAAAAGAAAATTAGTATCAAAAACATCATCACCATGCGGATAAATCTCCTCAATGCCATGAGGATGGAACCCCCAACCTCTACGTGTTAAGCAAAATAAAAAGAGAAAGGCTGTAGCGACATATATAATTGTTGTGAATAAATGAACTATATTTTTGTACCAATCGTAGAGATGAATCCGTTTCTATAGTAACAATATAAACAAAAAGCATAAAACACTCATGTCAAATTATTGTAGTTTTGAACATTTTCTCTATTTGGAAAAATCAGAGCTAAACCATAACTGTAGGTTTAGCAGTAATCTCAAATGCTAAAGCTGTGCCCTGGTGACTCTAGTATATTGGAGACGAGAAAATATTATATGAATTTGAGGGAGGGAGAAAATTATTAGGTGATAGGTCTATATTAATTTTATTTATTTATTTACATCTAGACTCCTGTGACAAAATACAAACATTGGAGGTTAAGTTAAGGTCGGTCTAGCTCTCTTCGTGTATGGAACTCAGGTTTCCATGTTATTTACGTACGTACGTACACATTTTCTGAATCGTGTAGTAATAATGCATTGACTATCTATCTCTTATTTGGTGACATGGACTTGAGCGACGAACATGGAGATTACTCAGTATAATCCAATTATATTTGCATTCAGAAATGTCAAATCTGAATAATTTTTTCAATTTTGTTCTGTCGAAAATGTGTGGAGACTGTCTTAATTTTATTTTTATAACCGTTCCTCAAATTGCTGTTACTGAATATCCAAAACAACTTTGGTGTTTGTGACACATAATAATTCTATTAATCTTGTAGTTAGCGCCAAATGGCGCTTCGGGGTCACGAAGGGTTCCGTACCATTATCTATGAAAATGGCATAAACATCATATCTGTTGTCAGGGAGTCCCATACAAAAGATATGAAGTCCTAATAATGGGGCAGCCCCTCATTATTATCATTATCAGAGTAGATAAGTTGTATGAGAGCAACCTGAAAAAAAAAACTGTTTTTTAAGTTTTTGTTTTTTCAACGGCAACATGAATACATCCTTCCTGAAAATTTCAACTGTCTTACTATCACGATTCATGAGATAAACCCTGGTGTTGCCCTTTCGGTGTAGGAACTCATGCTCATCATAATTCATTCCTTGTAGGGAGGTGTCTCAAAAATATTTTAAAATACATATTTTAGGCGGTGTGATTAGGATATAAAGAAACCCATGCCAAATTACAGTTTTATAGTAAAAAAGGTCTATAAGCTAGACTACAAAAAGTCAAACATGGCAAAACCATATATGGTTTATCAAAGTAATTGTGTGGGTGCGGTGCTCTAATTAACAAACCTAGACAGTTGAAATATGGCATCTAGCTAGGTAATAATGTGTAAGCGAAGGAAAAAATCTGAAAACAAAAGAAAGTTTTTTAATTGTAGGGTCTGAAACCGTTATAATTAAGTGGATGGAAGCTTGCACAAAATATGTATTAATGATTTATGAATAAGCAAATAAATATTTCTATAAAAAGTTATGATATCCCAACAAAAACATCGTGAAAAATGATAGCCAAGTTCAATGCTCAGTATATTTGATAGTGAACTTCGCCGAAAAAAGTATTGCATCTAAATGAGAGATTACTACTAACTACTTTTGCCTTACTATTTTCTTACTTTCTAACACATGATAGTCAAGTCATTTTTATAGTTCAGGCTGATATTAAGCGAGTATTTTAAGCGTGGTGTGGGTGATTAATTTACTTGAACCATTTCACGGGACATCCAAAATATACGCGGGCGACGTCGCGGGAGACGACTAGTAAATAAAAAACTTTGATATTATTAAAGGATTACTGAAACGATAAAGAAACCTTTGTCTTTAATTTAGCTTTCCATATTTGTAATGTTAAACGGAAGCGTGAAACATACTGCGCAGACCCTAGATAAACTGGGAACAGGGCAAGAGAATGATGATGATAGATTTGAAATGTTATGAATTTCAGTGTGTAAAAAAAACCATGACAAAATTCTCGTGATGGGTGAACTTTGACTTATATACCGACTGGTTTGTACGGAACCCTAAATTTGAAGTGCCATATCTGTAATGGTCTTCAGTCATCATCAATTGGAAGACTGATGGAAGATAGTAGTGAGACTATAACTGTGTCGACAAAAAGGATCTTAATATAAACCACCTAAATGTTATTACATTACATTTCCTACACCTATGGGTTGGCTGGAAGAGGTATCTTTTAGGGATAAGCCCACCTTTGTTCACATTGTGACTTCTTGTACCTATTTTCTGTACATCTTATAAGTGCAATAAAGAATATAATAAATGTTATCGGATATTCTTTCTTGTTTTTATAATGGTTACAGGTTGCTGGCATAAAGTGCTGACCAGTCGTGTGAGAATGAAATGCCACTCTTTGCGTTCCTTGTTCTTTCGATAAACGTTTAGACTAAAAAGCATGTATGGTGTACTAAAGAAACCATTTTGTAAAAGTTCTTAGGGGTTCTGCTAGATGGCGTGGGTATGTTACTTACAAAAGCGCATGAAGTATCTTATTCAAGAAAATTTTGTTCCTTAAATAAACACTAGATGGCTTAATTATACACGAGATTTGTAAGACAAAGTTGACAGAAAAAGTTTTGTGCGGGGGTGCTGGTGGGGGAAGCGCCCCGCACTTTTAACAAGGGGGCGGGGCTTATGAGATAATTTGACGGAATAAGACGGCCTTAATTTTATTCCGCATTTCATCGAAATAAATATGTTTTTTTTTTTATCTTAATAGTGAAACTGAAAAGACCCACTGCCTCATGCCATTTAAATATCGATTGATTTGAATAGTTATTATTTATTAACACAACATCTTTTGGTGGGATGTGAAGAAGAAGAAGAAGTTGATACCATAATTAGACCTAAGGATGTGTTAATAACACTATTTGCTGCGTAAACCTAAGCATGATCAATAAACATTAACAAATTGACCCTGCATAGAATGGAAGGATGAAGCCTTCATTTTTGGGTTCGATTTTTAATCATCCTTTACTGTCTGATGTCTTGACAAAACTTCAACCATCGAACTAATAATTGCGTATGGAACTGACACCACGAACAAATCTCGTGTTCCATGAATTGACGCCATTCGTCATCAACTCATACAAATGGTGTCATATTCGAAATTGAAATTCAAGGAGTACGTCATAATCTTGTCGACGTATTTGCGTTTTTTTTTTATTTGGCATAGCTTCTCTATACGTAGCAATATCAACTCACTACAAAATATTCTGTTCAACGATGTTTCTACGAAGTCATCGGTAATGCAGCCCGATTTGTTAGCACAAACAGAAGTCAGCATAATAGGATTATGCAAGTGTCCCAGAGACAGGAGATCAATAGAATGTTTATAGTCGGCATCGGAAGTAACAGGCTTACATTTATTGCGTTGCACGCGGGCCCGCTCCGCTGTCGCATTATGGCGTGCACATTGTGAAGGTAACAAACTGGAAGCTGCTGTAACTGGACCATGTATGTGTTCGTTGACCCTTGGTATATGGGAGTGGGAGGATGACCATCCGTCATATGAAATGTAATGAGCAAAATTCATTATTGCACAAATTCATCCAATAGCATTCATGACTGCAGATCTCTGTTTATTCAGTGCAGTACCACTAGAATGCTTAGTGGGTTATGCAGATTAATTACCAGGTGTAATAAAATTGACACAAAGTTTTTTGTCCAATGAGGTAGTCAACTTCTGATGGCAATCCTATCATCCCATCGTCACCAGCTCTCTCAATAGCAGAATACTAAAATTAATTTATCTGACTTCTAGTAGCCTTCTGGTATTTTGGCATGACACTCAAATTAGAATAGTTAGATATCCCGCCATGGTAGCAATCCCGTATCAAACTATTCTAATGTTAGTGACCATGAAAGTTTAAAACAATATATGACACTCAAAGGCGTAGTAAGTCAAAACGTAAATAAATATAAAGTAGAAATAATACTGCGAGTTGGGGTTCACTTATGAAAGACAGACACGATTTTCTATCACCATTCAAAGTTATGATACCGTCTAGGTATTTGTCATGGTCGTTTTATAAATCCGTTGCCTTAACAATTCCCTTCGTAATGGAACATGACGTGAACAGTGTTTTTGTAACCATTTCAATAGAACATAATCTAGACTTGTAATTAGCGGTATCGGGCAACATCCAGCTTATTGTATAGGTCGAAGCCAGTGTTGTCACTCACACAGTGACACTGCATACACGTAAAGCGTATTCAGCGCTGCGTGGCTATGGCTATGGCTACCGATCAGCAAAAAGGATGCATTTCCCAGACCTACCGCAACGCGGTCCACCTTATCTCTCCTGGCCGGAACCGAACTGAAACTCTGATGCACTTTCGTTTTTTTTTTTGATAATGCTTATTTTTTATTTATCAAGTCGGCAGAGAGATATTTATCTCTCTAGTATCATAGCGATTTATAACATTACTTCTTTTCTTTAGTATTTCTGATTCACTGTATCGATGATATCTTGAGAGAGTATAGATTCGCTAGCTATAGATAGAGCTAGAGATGCCAATTAATGAGATCTAATCGAGGCAAGCCAATCTAAACACACCAACGAAAATCTGAAGACTGTGTAAAAAAATCAAGGTAATTAAAAAATATTTACATCCAGCAAAGTGATCCCTGGGGAACGACTCGTAAAAGTTGAGTGTGTGACGGGTGCAGTAAACAGGCATACACTCGCGCCAAGCAAGATACACTGATTTGCATCTTTGACGCGTTTCGATCTCGTTAAGGAGACGAAGCGGATAAGAAATAGTTTGCGTACGCTGAATGTGTAATAATCAAACCCCCGATGAAAAAAGAGAGGAATGTTAAAAGTTTAACTTGTCTTTCTGAGTATGTCGTAGCTCTCTAACGGATGAAACGATTTTCGTTTAGTTTTTTTTTGTTGTAGATAATTTTATGCTGAGTGTTCTTAGTCATATTATCATGTTTGATGAAAATATGTTCAGCCGTTTTTTTTATATGCTCCGGGTTTAAAAAAAATATATTTATAAGTATTTATTTATTGTAATTGAGTGCTCGAGCTCCATCATGTAAGCGACATTTTATTGATCTTTGAAGTATTAACTTCAAATAAGGCAACTCAGCAGGTAGAAATAGAACCACTCTTTTGTCACAGTAACTTAGTTTACTCTTATAACTCCCGGTTGCCATAACCTTGATCCTGGACATACAGATACTATGTTAATAACTTTTGTGACATTCAGAACGGTTCAATTATGAAAAGGCAGCTTGAACTGACTATGTAGACTTTTCTAAAATTATCCATAACATGGACTCTGTTAAACTTCCCTGACGGACGACACACAGTCGAAGATGGGGGATCAGAAGGATCTATTTTGGACAATAATAAGAGGGCGGTGCGACCGGCAGAAAGGATTATCGGGGCCGGCCTAGTAATCTGACGAACAATCAAATACTGCCCTGCCCGGATTCCACGTGATTCATATCATATTTCATATACGAAAAGTTAATTATCAAAGTATTTCCACATAACGAATCTTCCGCGAATATTACGTCTATGATGGAATGTAATTAGATACTAGAAATAAGAGGCATTCGTTATTGATAAAATTTTTGAGTTTCATAAAAAGGGCGACAAGCAGGATCTGCATTTCCTTAAGAGTTTGGAAATGGATTTTACTTTTTTTTTGGAAATTGCTAAGATGTTGCAAAGTAGCATCAAGTAGTTCGGATGTCCTGGTGGACACATTGCGCAGTCCATTAAAAATCATACGCGTTTAAAACCCCTCCTAGAGCGCGCGCCGCCACTTCAAAGTTTGACCTCGCAATTACTAAAATTGGTTTGATTTACCATTTTAATTGTAACAAAAAGCTTATTTTTTCCATCAGCGTGGACGGTGGAGGCGTCGTTGCAATCTCGACCGAGTGACTTTCGCTCGGAGGGTCCATTAGGGATCGTCGGGAGGCCGCGAGGCGAAGGTCGGGGATCGGAATTTTGAGCTGTGGCGTCATGTCGTTAAGGCGTAGTTTCTGTCGGAGGTGTCCGATAGGCGCGAGAGGAGAGCACTCGAGGTCGGATGCTGAGAGCGCGGGCGTGTGGTGCCGGGGGGGAGGGATGGTGGTTCAAAATCGATATAGTCGGGCGGCGCGCGACGTCTTGCCCCGGCCCCTCCGCCCCTCTAATGAATGAGAGCGGGCATAGTCATCTCTGCGGATGGCGGCTCTGATACGACACGCTGCCGTCGTCATCCCGGCGAGACTCGCCGCTGCGGCAGCGCTGCCGACGGTACCAGCAGATAACGAACCCAACGCTGATCACCCCGATGCAATTCCAATACACTCCGCACTTGTACACTTTTATGGCAAGAGTAAAGTCGATTTCACAACTTACACGAACGAGAGGGCAACTTCTGCCGTTGTTGCCAACGATCAAAGATACGTAAAAGAGTCTTGGTCTGTTTTATTTCGTGGAGCCATGATTGGATTCACATTTTACAATTTACATAAAAAGAAAAGTTGCGATTGCGAGTAGAAAATCTACGGATGGAGTTAGAGACGAGCTTACAGAACTAATTTAAAGGAGACTATTCAGCCGGAACTATTAAAGTTCGTTAAAAGAACGGGCATTTTGTATCAACAACTTTGCACATTTACTTCTTGCTTAGAAGAGGCTTTATTCCTTAATTATGACCAAGAACAATACGAGTCATAATAATGAAACGAGACGAGAGATTATGGTCAAAAATAAATATATGAGAGTTCTATCATCACCGCTACGTTCCCAACAAATTGGAACTTATAAAACGATCGATTACGAAAAACCTTCAAATAGCTTATGATAAGTATTAGTTATTAAAAACCGGATAAGTGCGAGTCGGACCCGCGCATTGAGGGTTCCGTGCCACCCTCAACTTAATTCGGGGTCCACTTACCACGACCTAACGGAAATATCACATTATTTTTTACAGCAAAAATAACTTTGTTTTTCATAGTGTTTGTATAAAATACAAAGTTATATTTGCGGTTGATGAAAATCTGCAATTTCTCAAAAACTACTGGTTCGTTCTCATTCAAACCAATTTTCGTTGAAAGTTTCTGTTGAGATCTACATAACACATTTTTTTCAAAATTTTCACTTTCTTAATTCAAAAGACGACCAATTTACCACTTTGGAAGCGGCTGTCTCTCAAATGTTAGACTTTTAGAAAAAATGGTTTTAGAAACCTCAATATCATTTTAAAAGACCTATCAATAGACGCCCACACGCATAGGTTTGAGTAAAAAAATTTTTTTTAGGTATTAAGTTTCATGTATTCCGAAACCACTCTTTAAATGTTTTTTTTTACTTTTTGTATCAGAATCGGAAAGCGGCTAACAGAACACATCTACCTTTCAAGTGTCAATTGTGTGATGGTAATAGTTTCAGAATAAAGTGGCTGTGACATACGGACGGACAGACAGATAGACAGACTTGACGAAACTATAAGGGTTCCGTTTTTTGCCATTCGGCTACGGAACCCTAAAAATCTTTCTTACTACAAGAAACCTACGATCGCTTTTCCTGCGAATCTGGGAAATCTGGGAATGCTACGTACAACCTCTATTTATTAAACTAATAAATTGCCGTAGGCTTGTCAAGCTTGGATTAGAGTCCAAATTGACAAACGAAACAATAATGCTACGATAGACGTACCAATTACGAACGATCGGTTACTATGTACAAAACAAATACATATTCGATAAGTCAATGACGAATCCTTTAGGGCTTCGGAATTGTAGACAATATGTAGGTAGCGATAAAAATTTCCAAGAGAAGGAATTTATTTCCAGTTGTATTCTTTTTTGATATGGTATGAGTTTATTCTTGTCTCTGGAATATACCAGATGAGGCATAAACAGGGACGACGATGAAGCGAGCTCACCCAGAAGAAGCCTGTTCACTATATTCATTGGTGTCTACAATGTATAAGCTGTTGATAATTTCTTAGTTTCGAAAGCTGATATCCATCCACGGAGATTACTCAAGCTATTGTTAGTGCTTATTTGCATAGCATTTACATGCTCATATCCTACTTTCCTTTCGTTTATGTAAGTAAATAAATATACGGATTTATCACATTTCTATTTTTTGGATTGAGTTTAAGCAGTGATAGACTGACTTTGTCTTGTAAGTGTGGACGGCCTAACTTTTATTAATAGGGCGCGCTGTCGTAATTATAACATCTGTGGCGTTTCAGTTGAAATACCAATCACATTATAATAAAATTGAACAAATACACAGGTCATGTAAGCTTTATTGAATGTGAACAGTCGGATGAAATCAATCTGATAAAATTTCGTTTGATGAGCGGTAAATTGAATCAAAATTTTAGAAATGATGGTGGTAGGGCTAGCTAAACCTCTGAAGCGCCTTAAGACAACACTTGCAAGCAGGTGAACATAAAATTGTACTATAGGTAACAGAACAATTACTAGCTTTTAAGGTTATTAGCTGTGTGATGTACTTGTGTTAGCAACAACATTGCTGGATTTGGGATTAACACCAAATGAGCAACACATCGAGGTCTGACGCAACTCCTACCGCCTTAAACATTTAGCTATTGAAAAATTTGTTTACATACATGATAACAGGTTCATATTAATAAATGTCTGCAAATAGCCGTGTAATAACGTCTTCTCTAGTCGTGGGTGTGCAAAGCGCCTATGTGCTGTATTAATAGCGTCGAGACGACGACGTCACAACAGCTGAGCCCGCTAGCCGGTGCTATGTGAAAACAGCTTATTTTAAGAAAAGATCAACTATTCATATGTTATTGTCTGCTTGATATAATGGGGCTAGCAACAGAATATTTTAGTAAAGTTTTAAGAAATAATGCTTATTAAGAATGTTCCATAAAACATGACAACAGGGTCGTAGCATGTTTCATTTCACATCACGGATCATCAGTGAAAATGGTTTCAAAAAAATATCAAAAGAAGAATCGGATTAATGATAAACTAATCTTAAAAAATCTCTATTATTACAAGTATTTTTTTTAAGATAACTAAACGAGAAAGAAGTCCAATCAATCCGACTGCCTTTAATTTAGTATCCCAACGTGTTCAAGACAGACCCTACATCACATCACCGTATATTTTACCATACAGTAGCCTTAAACACAATACATATCGCAGTACACGAATACACACATATAGATTGCTGTTTTACATAGATGCTCTACCTTAGTGGGACTCTTGCTCTACCGAGCTTCCTTCCACTTGATCGAGTAGGATAAGCTTCAACCTATTATGCCTGGAAGGCGACGTAACACAAACTGTTCGACGTAAACAAAACAAATACTCCTATTATTAGGACAGTTTGAGAACATTATGTATCTGATGTTATGAGAACGGGTTGTACGGCTGTTTGAATCAACAGGTACAAGTCAATAAATGGCGAATATCTTTCACGAGCCTTTAAAAACCTCATAGACATAGTACCTGATATGATGGTCTTAACGCGAAACTGTAGTACTTATTGCAATACAACGCGAAAGTTTAAAAATCTTATATCAGAAAAAGACATTGTCTATCTAAGCAACTGTCCGGCATTAATCAACGGCATTGGAAAATTTAATACCACATGAACATTGAAGGTGGAAAGAATTAATAAACACATAAAAGATTACAATGAATAAACAGTAAGCAAATGAGCAATGTTGGACTAGCACCAGGGAAGTTAACACTGTTACGAATAGCTGACAAGAAAGGAGACACCTCGTGAGAATTTGTAGAGTGCATCAATTTGGATACATAAGGCCAACCAAATAAGAAGTGGGTCAACGAAAGAAGCGCCAAGCCAAATACCCCGATACTTTTAAACACCTGTATTTGCGTTTTATGCACGTAAGCAAATTAAAGTAAACCAATGTCACACTTGCGTCTTTCATATTGTTTATGTTTCTTTAACCCAATTAATCGGTTTATTATTTCACGAAAAATTTCAGTTTTTAGCTTGTTAAATTCATAATCAGCCGTAGCGAATGCATTATACGGTGGCTGATAATGCAACAAACTCACGCTCCGATAGAATGTAAACTAATGACGTCTACGCGTTTGGAGCTATTATATAGCCGCCGTTTTACCATCGATGTTTGGAGATAAACTTATCAATTGTTCTGTTATCTGGTTGGATGCATTCTAGATAATGGTCCTCGAAAAATTCCATTCCTTATCTTTTGAAAGAATATGTAAATCTCATTCGATTTTTTGATGTGCTTTGGAATGTAAACTCCGATTTATCGTACTAATTACATCAAAAGTTCGTTTACAAACATCAGCAATATAAGGAGGTGCGAAGCGACATCGAGTCATATCACCGTTCGTGTGACAACGTGACCTCCGACCTTGAGGTCACAGATTCCGATGGATTCCGATAAAAGCACGTGTACCATCCGAGACGGCCACACGATCGCATCGTGAGTCGGGCACATGTCAAAACAATCCAGGGCGCACGCCGATTGATAGGCGCAACAAGAAACATCAACAACAGTATATTTATCGAAATACTTGCATTATTTAGGTAGACGATGCAAAAACGTGAAATTGTTGCTAAACGAATCCACTGCGAAAAGAAATAGGCACTCATTTCAATTAATAAAGCTTAATCGTTAGCAGAAATTATGAGTTGTGTACACGTGTATGGCCGTGCATTGGCCCAAAGCATCCAAGCAAAACATAGTTGCTCGCCAAACGTACCATTGCGACGACGCGGAGAGATTGCCACCGAAGCGTGTCGGCCAGAGTCCTGAAGAGGGCGCGAGTGGACCTCTCCCCTTTGCGTACCATCGTCCCGTCTTCACGCACCGCTGGTGGGTCACTGCACTGGCTCAGACTACCACCGAGCTTCATACACGCCACATGATACTCAAACGATCGCCTTGACAGTTTTAAACGCAAGGCTAGGAGAAACTGGCAATGCGTTGAAACTTTACACACTGAAATTCTCGCACGCAAATTATATTTTCACCGGTATAGGACCGCAATAATCGGCAGCGAGAAAACGACTGGCCTGTTATCGGAACGATAACTATTCTTCGGCTGAAGTAAACTATTCCGAATACGTGAATAAATCCGACCTCGTTGTAGATCTGTTGACGTGCGTCCCATATAATCCCTACTCCAGAATCCTAGCTTTTTTTGCATCACTACCACTTCTGCTCCAGAAATAGTATGTTGTGGAAAGATAATTTTTAAAAATACCGCTGACTAATTTTGCGTTCGTATATCACTTCCAGAAGACACAAATTACTGTCGAGGTCCCTGACAGTTGTTGCTCAGTCATTTCTTTTGTATGTCAAGTGAGCGGAATGGAAGATTTATCATGTGAAGACCACTAGACCTTGTGGTGATGTTTCTCGATGGTGTGGATTCAGATGATTGCATTGGATTATAGACGTTAGCGCGTGTACATCTGATATATTGGTCCTTAAACTGTAATGTATCGTATCCTGGTAGGGTTGTGGGTAAGCGAGTTTGTTCCTTGAGGCAATTAGCATGGAATTGTTTATTGTGTGAAGTGGCGTTGTTATAATTAGCCAGCGGCGCCGGGATGTGGCAGGAGTCCAGGTCGATCACTCGGGTAACGGGTCCGCACTATATCTGGTGTCCGGTCGTTGACAGGGCATTTTTCCGGAATCGCATGCAATCCGCATACCGTGTAAACACGTCCGTATTTCGTGGAACTAAGAGATAAATCTATGTTTTCTCTGTAAATGAAAGCGATACAATTTTAGTATAGTCATTTATCACACTGATGTATCTTTATAGTTGTTAATTATGAATGTCAGTCTATTTGATTTGCAAAGTGAGTGAACATTATTTCATCCTAATATTTATCCACGAGTTTTTCATTATGCAAGTAGCATGACATACAAATTTCTTTTCAGAAAAGATAGAAATTTACATTTTGAGCGAGCAATTGTCTATATTAGTCCAAATTTCTTATTCATTACTATGCATTATCTGCAGATTTTAGTGGTATTTCATCCAGTTCTCTATTCGTATAGCTAATGAGCAAACTGAATGATACAAAAGGGTGTTTGTCACTATACGATCTGCTTTATGATTTTTACATTTGTCGATAATAATATTTAAGTCGGCATTGGGGTTTGCGACCGCATCATTGCCCCGTCACTACACAGTGCCAATAGCCACCGAGCCAAGTCTTGCTTTGTTTGCGTCCATTCCACGCAACTTTATCACTGTTTTGTTTGTTTTTTTAAACTGCTTGGTAAAATGTGGCCCGGTATAGATAAATTACATACGTAACAGGACACGAAGGGGTAACTAGTATACGTGCGCTTTTATTTTCATTATTGGGGCAACAATGTTTCTGTATGTTTCGTTTAAAATCAAACTAAATTGATTGTGTGTTTTATGTTTACAAATAAAAATCTTTCTACTACGTACGACACTCTCTGGAACTACAAGACTGATCCAATGACGTGTTTTTGAATGTAACCCTAACATATATTATCTTCAGACTGTGTACAAAGAATGTTTAATGAGTGATGAATCGTTTCACTCAATTCAGGGTTACTGTAAGAGCACACGCGCTAAAGATTTACTTAACTCGACTTAAGAGAATTTGGCAACAGTTTAATCCAAAAAAACGTATACTCGTAAATTCAAAGATTTATTGGCATTTCAAAGTACTTCTGTCTCGTAATAAGATCAAGTGTTTCCTCCTCTTGCAAATAGTGAGGCATTTAAGTTATTAACAATATCAACACAAGGATACAAAGAGGTTCCGCCACTGAAGCCTCCTCACCTCTCGAGCTCGACTAAACGACAATATGCCGTTAGAGAATAATCAAATTCTGGGAATTTTTGCCGGCGTTTGAACCTCCCTTATCTGTGTTATGTTCCCTCAAAGCGTGTTCCGCCTTACCGAAATTGTTTTACCGCGGGATTATTTGTAAACAAAATATATTTCCCAGTTCACACGATCAAAGTTGCCTTGGGATCGCAGCGAACCTGACTCCGGCAATGTTATGTTATTTACTCTAACTGATAACAAATAAATACGGAACTGTTATATGTTGAGCGGTTTAGCTAGTGTTCGACATGGTGTATTAATTTACTGGTACAAGGTTTTTTAAGAGTCGTTTACTAATTATATTCAAAATCACTGGGCAGTAGAAATAGATGGATCTGCATTTTTGGTGACACGCTTTTAGTATTTACGTTCAGAACGAACGTTTTCGGATACAAAACGTGAAACTAGGTAACGTTTGTGACAATTGTAGGGCTTTCACAATTCTCACCACAATTTGAACAAGACAGGGATATAGACTGTGCAACAACGTCGCTGATGAAAGAAAGTGGTTAAGACTAGGGTATTTCCTTTCCACCTCATGTAGAAAGCGACGACAATTTCTAGTCGAACATCAAAGTTACAAGGTTTGCAGCATGTTTTACAGCATACAACCACCCACACGATGCATAAACAGGGATGTGGTGTAGTCACCATTGCAACGAACGACTACGATCACAGATAAAGAATGCAGTTAAGGGAATTTCATTCCGCCCGCGTTGGATTAAACGGATTCCAATTTTCGATGAGACTCCGGCCGCTGCGAAACATAATCTAAAAGCAATCGATATACAATTATAGATTGCTCGTAGGTCCACAATTTTTAAGCAAACTTTTGGAGATCACATGTGAGTAAATATAACGACTGCTTGAAGTCTGTGTCTGATATAAGTACTAAACTACTGATGGAGGTTCTAGTTTTCTACTGTTAATAATATGAGGCTGAATATTCCCTTAATAAATTCAAAGGTGCTGTCTGAAATCGAACTCACGACCGACACGACTTCACCAACACTCCACTGATCTGCAATCGCTTTTTAAAACAGCGCGAAGGTGAAAGAGCACGATAATGAATTAATTTATTGCTTTTCGAACTAGGAACTGTTTCACTTGGCGTAGAATTATTGAATGATTTATGCCGATCCCCGCTTATTATAGTGTGAATTTTATTACAGTTTCGATCTTATGCCAAACCGGTGACCTTTTATTTTAACTTATAATAGAGTAGTGAATCATGATGCTAGAAATATCGTGTATTATTTTTAGTCATAACATTTAAATTGGTTGGTTAGCTAAGCCTACAAAGGCGGTCAATTTATCGATTGTCACAGCCCGATTAGTTAAGTTATATGGCGTCGCGTGAACAATTGGCGTGTCCACACAAGGAAGTGAGCTTAACGATGTCCGTTTCGCCGGCGGCACACCGGTTGTTATAACTCGTAATTAGTGTCAAAATATTTTGTGGGGCCAGACGTGTTGCCGTCAGCGGCGTGTAGGTGTACTCACACGATAGGTTATCTGTTTATTGAGCTATTTGCAGACAGTTGGGGGAGGCAATCAGATGTAAGATGATTGCAACACGTTAACTGTTATTGCAATCAATTGGTCTGGGGAACTATGACACCTAATAAATGTGGGTTGAAAAATGATCAACAACATACAAAAGACAGTAAGAAGCTTGATGAAACTAGTCACGGTTAGTGCACTCGCTTAACCTAACCTGTTCTGTAAAGATGATAAAAGAAGAAATAAGAGGAAGTTAGTTTTTATTTGCAAGAACACAGTTACAAAGAATTTATTATTTTGGGAATTGTGCAATTTACCAATAAGATGCGTATTTACCAATAATAATTCCAAATGGTATACATACCATACCATGGTTAGGAACGTACAGGTCAGAAGATTCTAAAATTCACATTTATTTGGAAAGTTGCGCCAAAGGTGCACATTGAAATATCGCATAAAAAGGTAGCAGAAACTCAAGCAATAAGGTTTAAAAAATACGAATGATTCACAATCACCTGCACTCGTTCGTATGAATCAATCAGCGATTGACATCAGCGTGCCCAGTGTATGATTAGGGCCAATTCTCGTGTATGCAAACATACCCCGGCGAAGAGGGCCGATCATTACCGGGCCATTTATTCGGCAAATTGGCCCCGTCGGTAACCGCTCGCGATCGCGACGCGGCGTAATTTCCATTATTCCCTTTACTTGCGACCGACGCCCCGGGCTGCGTTGACGAAGAAAACCGACATGCGGCATCAGGTAAGCTGATGAAGACCGGTCGCTATCGACTTGGGAGGCGATTTCACCTCCTCTATACCAGAAAGGAAAATTG
This sequence comes from Pyrausta aurata, assembly GCA_963584085.1. Lineage (NCBI taxonomy): Eukaryota > Metazoa > Arthropoda > Insecta > Lepidoptera > Crambidae > Pyrausta > Pyrausta aurata. The sequence continues at coordinate 10,267,711 of OY757266.1, forward strand.
CCTTTTAATAAAATGTTCGCCAACAAACAACAATGTAGGTACATTTCCTGGGACAAATGCAATTGTGGAGGGCATATAAATTTACGAATGGTAAAGAAAGAAGTTCTTTACAACAGCTCACTTCTAAAGATAATTAAATAGTCTTAAACAAAATCAAAACACAAACAGTACCAATCGATATCAATAGACATCTGCGGGGGGCCAACATCCATGCGAATCGGATAGCCATCGCGGATCTCACGACAGCCGCACTGAGATAGCATCTGGGTTTTAATAGAGTTCTTCGGTGCACCCGGCCCAACCGAGTCCGAGTAATCACAGCTCTCGACACGGAATCGAGACAACTCGCTTTCGGAGATAAACCTTCGGGCGTATGTACTGTTGTTTATGAACTAATCGATTCGAAAGCTGCTTAAATTAACGAACGTGAGATTTTATCGGTCTCGTAATTCCGAACGTACGAATACGTTTGGAATTCGGGACAGGGGACAGGGGCGTGCTAAACTTGGCGACAATAATAGAGCTGCCAAACATAAACACTTCCAATCGCATTTCTGAAGATAAACAGCGCTCCTTAATTTATTCGTTAAGCCTACGTTAATAGAAGATACAGTTTGAACTTTGAACGAATAAATGCCTACTGCTGAATAATCAGTTTGATGAACAGTTATTGGAGTGATATTGTATCGTGACGTGATATGACAAGAATTCAATAAGTCAAACCGTTACAATATTCGGACATTTGGGCCACAACGGGTACTCTTAATCTAGGGTTGTCAACAGAACGTCTATTATGTTTAGGACACAAATATATTTTAGCCTGATGTTATTACATATTGTCCGGAGGATACGTAAGCTCCGAACTCCGAACTTCATAAATTGAGGGTAAACGATTTAGACAGTGACTCATCTTTTTAATAGTCCTCATATACTGATATTTTTAATAGTCCTCATGACTGAGTCTTATGTGGATTGAAACTTGGACATTTTATTGGAGTATATTGATACTTGCAACTGTAAACAACAATTTACCAATAGTTGATCTTCAGATTAGAATACATACGTTGTGTTCGATTAAATTGTATCGCAAATTCAGAATGCGGCGATTGTCCGCGTCGTATATTATCGTCGCGCTATTCGCGGGCGCGCGATTACACGCGTGCGTGCGGCGAACATCTGTCGCGAAATTACGTATTTCTTCTTGGAGAGAAATGTGTGCGAATAATCATTTCGAGACAACATGATTAGGATATCGAACCGGGCACTTCAATATTTTATCACCATGCAAGTTCTAGGAATCGGTATATGATTCATTTCAGGGGCAACGATGTTGCAAAAAAACCTATGCTGCATTTGAAGTATCGTGAAGTAGTTTACTACGTGATCTATCATATAATAAAAATGTGAATCACCTGGATTGAATCAGAGCTAAAGAGATATGTTAAATAAATCATTTAAATAGGTCCGTACGAGGAATTGTGAATGTAACGTACGGTGACTAACCTTGCGGTCATAGGTTTAACCTATCATGAGGTAGTAAGGTAGAGGTCAAAGATCAAGAGGTTCATATCAAAAGTTCAAAGAGTGGCCTGGTCTAGACAAGAATGGAGAAAACTCTACCGACAAAAGCAAAGCTCTTAAAAAAAGGAAGAAGAAGGTAGGACGACGATGTATGTAAGTGATGCATCATGCAACCAACGTTAAATTCACAAAGATTATTCCGACCATCAGGTTGTATTAAGAAAATAATTTTAAAATAGTTTTATTTCATGTGATAACGACCCTGCACCGTACTGAGGACCGTAGGAGGCTGGCTGTCTGGTGGCTTGACGTGCAATCGAGCGGGCACGACAGATCCGCAATTCGGAGCCGACAGTGTTCCGACAAGACGATTATAATTCCGGACAGGCGGATTCCATCGGCCTCGCTGCGGATTCCAAACACGAGACCCTAAATTATAGGCGTCCTAGGAATTCTTTATTACATGTAAATTCAGACACTCTTTATCGCACTACATGTACAAAATAAGAAAGAGAAATTCGAGGGATCTTGTTACGTGCTCGTTTCATTTAGCACGCTTCGTTCGGGTACACGCAATCAGAGTAAAATGAAAATTAAGACAGGTGCTTTTTTTATATCAAAAAAACAAACTTGATCGAAATATCGAGCATTTTTAGTAAATATACATTCTTTGATTTCAATCGTATAATCGAGTTAGGGAACAATCATCTTAATTACCAGGATTCAATTTGAAATCCAGTCTGTTTTGTTTTACTAAATTCTGCCTCCAACTCCAAATTATGTTAGGTCGCAAGGCAGGCACCGTGAGCCACCACCCCGAAACAGAATCTGGTGTCTACGGCCGCTAACTAAAGGCGTCTGAATGTCAACGAACGATTCGGTCACCTTGGACCTAGATCCACAGCTACGGATCCCAGCGGTCGAGAATCCGCCCAATGTCACGTTATCTTATCGACGTTGGGTTTTTATTACAATTTTCGGGCAAGTGCTCGCTTCCCAAACGATGCATGTGGATAACGTGAGCGAAAAATACTGTAGTGAATGATTTAATACGATTTTCAAGCAGTCCGATATATCAGAATTTTGAGAATCAGGTAACAAAAAATATTTTACTGTCTGAAGTCTGATTCATAATAACATAATGAGACAACATGAAGAAGTTGAGGTTGTAGTTATTGGTACTGTTAAGATAGTTAATGAACTGCTACTTAAAAAAATCTTCCCTTTTGTACGGTCAGATAAGTCTTGTATTGTTCACCGAGAGTATATCTCACAACAGCGTTAATTGACCTAGACTCGGTTGAGATCTTCTCTAATGGATTGGTCTACCTACACCGAAGGGCATAGTAGAAAAGGGAGGGAGAGGGTCTTTATGCCTTTGTGTTGATGTTAATAACAATAATTTGTATCAGCTCAGTACAACGCCAATTCACACTCAATTGGAACACAAATGGATAATGGAATTCGACATAGATACCGTCTCCGACCGAGCAGGGGACAATCTTGATACGGTGGAACACGTAATTCCCACGGCAGAATCAAATAACATTCAATAGTGCGGCATAACATACTGACAATGAGACCCATTTTGCCTAATACTTGCGTATACTGTTTCAGTTGTTATTTACAGGTAATCTGATGAACCTCAATTAGAATTAGCTAACATGGGTAAATAACATATTTTATGTTAATTGAATTGAGAATTATGTACTTTACTGTACCGTTTTCTCCTGAAAAGTACGTAATTAACACACAATTGTGAAAATATGGAAATACCTGAGATTTTGTAAAATAAATAAAGTGGCACTCCCAATCTATTGAATTCTTAGATAGGACCGAGACAATTTTCATCGCTACGCTGACAAATAATATTATTTCGAAGCCTACTAGAGATATTTTACAAACTAACAACGTAGAACGATCAATTGCCGTGACTGACCCTAACCTAGTGTTTCCATGGAATCGTCGTTGCGTCACGTTCACGCGTTGTCGCACTGCCGACTCTTATTTGTATTATTAATTTGTCACCGGGTCTGTTACCAGGCCGCCAAGACGACTGCCGCTGAGGTGCCATTGTCACCATGCTAACACGGTTTTTAAGCGAATTACGTCACACGATCAGCTCGTAAACGGTTAAGAGGATTAAAAGCCGGCGGACTCGGGTTTCAAACAATTAGGTTTCACACATAACGTTTCCAGGGTATATTTCAGTATTAACATTTCCTCGGAATTTCTCTATCCAATTTTTCAAAAGCCAAGAAGTCTGTATTCTTCAAGCTACAGGTGCCGCTGAACGACTATAAAACTTCTCACGGATGTTTTTACGAGTGCGACGCTGCGAGGGCTTGTATGGTATCTTATTGGTGCTTGATTTATGTGGCTACCCGCAACCAACTCTGCTTATTTGTGAGTCTCTGTGTCAGGTATAAAACGTAACAGGTATGAGAGCTTGAGAATTCTCGGTTATGCCTATGCAAATTTCGGTGAACCATGAGATAAGTGGGTCCGAGTCAGTTGTCCCAAAAATAGTTCCGATCGCAAAATCGGCGGGGATCGATCTTGCAATCACTGGCCTGGCTTGGTGCATCGCAGGTGCCAAAGTGGCTGCTCCAGATTCGTCGGATCGATGTGCTGTCGACGTGCCGAAATAGAGTCCACGCCCGCTCAGAATACACCTGCAAGGTCGCAGCCCGACCTGTGCCCTCTTTATTATATTCCAAAAGACCGAGAAGTCACGAGAAGCGAGTTAGTTAATCATGGTGCTTGCTAGATTTTCCACCATTTCATCATGAAAGGAAGTCAATTTTTTGCTTGAGCTACTACGACGATTATTGTTCCATATGCAACATTACCATATGTTGCATTTAGTATACTACAATGTTTTCCTACCTTTTTGAGTATTAAGCATAAAAGTGTTTTAGACTAAGCAATAAGCAGCGCTAGTAAATTTTTAAACCCATTTATGGAAGGTATAACAGCAGCGAGCAGCGGTCAGTACCTTTTGGATTTTAAGACGTACAACAATTTACACAAAAGCTGTAAGCATGTACTGCAACATATTTAAAATTCACTCGATGTTCTGCCAATGCGATTTGATAGCGGAAGGCTCGCAACTTTCCTTTGATGTCAAATCCAAAAAAAGTGCATAAGAGACCGGAACCTGGCCACAAATTGTGTCAACGGTTTGCAAACTAGAATAACGATGCACAGTTGGCGGGTTGTTAATACTTCTCGCATAACGACCATTTAATTGAGCGAAGTCTCAGACTTCTTGCAAAGTTGTTTAAACGCTCCCGGATAATATAAATCAAGCAAACGTCATATGAGCCATGTTCCAAATAAATGTATTACGTGCAAGTATCTTAATATTTTAGTTTTTGTTTTGCTAAAAAACGAGAGCAGTGTCCAGTCCATTAAAATCATATCGCGGTCAGTACAGAACAAAAATATTTTGTTACGAAAAATGACACACACAAACAAGCAACTTATTTTTATGCGAACAATTTCACCACCTACTTTTATAGTTTTAAAAGCTTGTCGAGCCACTTCCGTTTTATTATTAAATGTGATCAAAATTATTTTATAGCTTATTACATTGTAAATTATGATTTCAAAAGTTTTATTTATTTTTTTATGTGAAAGATTTCTCAATGGATGGTGGGTGACAATGACAAGTGTTTAATATGATTAATAATCGGTTTTCTTTGAAGTGAATTGGAGATGGCCGTCCGTTATGTCTTATTAAAAGGCAAGTGATGTATAGCTTTATGATGAATGGGTTTGTCTGGTAAGATGGAAAATGACGATTTAATAAAAAGTTCTTACATTTTTAAGATAGGTCAACATGTCCAGAGGCAGCCGCGTCGGTGTGGCGAGGGACGACAAAGGCCGTCTGTGTACTGTATTACTGTATCACATGCACGGCTAATGAGTAAGAGGCTAAGCTGATAATTCTCAAATTAGACGTGTCAACGTGCGGCGGGCTATTTTCGCGATACACTTTAGTACAATGTACGTCCGACCCGACTAGTCATTGTGCCTTTTTTAGACGGGCAATATTTATTTCTGTTCACTTTAGCAACTGAATGAACGTTTCGGAATTCGTGGTAGCGACAAAAAGTTTTACTATTCGCTCGTAAAAGCAATTTTAAAAATATAAGAGGTGAATATTTGAAAGCGCAGCGTATCGTTTTATCCGCAAGCTTAGGATTTCGCATCTCGCCCAGCCGCGCGCAACTGGAGCGTCGCGGCGCCAGGCGCGTGCGCAGTTTTATTGTTCCGCCGTGGTTTACCGCTCCACTCTACCGCTAACTTTATTATAACACGTCTATTTTGAAATTTAAATCGCCAACTGTAAATACAATTTCATAAAGTACGAGTTGCACGGCTGAACTGGCCTGCAAGACAATATTGATTGCGTTATACATTATTTATCGATTAGTAATGGCGAAGGAGTTGTGAGTATGACATTTCGATCGGCAAAATATGAGCGTAATCGTTTAGAAAGTGGTCAGAGAACAATTTTCGGAATTGGTGTAAAAACGTCCAGTTAGGTCACATTACATGATTAGCAAATGCATAGGGTTATTTCGTACGGCGCTGGTGAGTCCATCAAACAGATCGGGACGGCGATACGGTCTCGAAATAGTCCAGTCCAGTCGGTGCACGCCCCGTGTTTCGCATTACGGTATTGGCCTCCCCATAAATTTTATTCGGATAGTGGGAAGAATGTGTCGCGCCTGCGGTGCACTTCTCTGATTGATGACGTCATGGCGTATACAGTTTAGACGGCGATTTTATTTAATGGCACGAGTCCAGAAACTACAAAGAATTCTTGAGAATTTGAAATGAGCAAACTTTTGTAATAACACTAGAAATTAAGGCAGGTGTTAACGTGTGCCAGTTTTTGTAAAAAAATACACTTTATAATAGTCGGATAGGTTAGTGTATTTGGCAAACAAGTTTTCAGGCCCAATTTACCGTGAAGTTATTGAAAGGTCTCTCAATAGCTATGTAAAGAAATGCAAAAGTTGGCATAACCCTAGGAAAACCGAGAATCTATAAAAGCTCCATAATATCTTAGGCCGAAACAATCGCCAAGAGATTTATTTGCATAGAAGACAACACAAATATTTTCGCGTTATCGTTCGGAATGGGACATAAATCGTCTAATCCATTAGATTGATTCCACCCCGCTTTATTACGACCATAAACAATCTAGTTGATGCACAAAGCATACGAAAGACGAAAATAAGGCTAGTTTTATTAGTGCACGTAAGACCTTGTGTGCGGAAGTCTGTCCGCAAAGAATCCGACCTAAATATGTACTTGCAGCAGATAAGAAGATATGCACGTTTTCTGCTTTCGTAATATGAATTCAAATGGAACCTATACTTTTCTCTGATCTAAATAGTGTGTATCTTGAATCTTGACATATGTATTGTGTCGCCAAGACAACGTAGATCTATCTAAATTTATTTATGGTTCGCAATTTTTGGTTTCTTATTTCATCTTTAAGATTATAAATATGACACTGTGAGTGTTTAAGAACATTCTAAACCATCAAAAAAGTTATTATAATACGGTACGAAATAACCAAAGTAGAGCTTTTAACATCCAGTAGGTAGATAACTAGAACGCAGGTCGGTTACTTTCCGGACAAAGGGTCTTACGCGGCAAAGTCCATCGCAATATTGTGCCATCAATCTCCTTGCCAAGATAATGGTGGTGCGATGTAATAGTTCCTTGACCGGCTGATTGAAATATCCACCAAGGCGGTTGGCCACGTGACAGCCCCGACCAAAATAGCCTCAAACGACCGAAATGGTGCGTTCAGTTTATCCAATAAGGGTAATTCTGATTGATATACATACATCAAAGGCACAAGCGCGTCCGTCAAATCTAGTGGACAGGCCGAACTTGGAGAGATCGATGTGTGCTGTGTGCTATGAGAGTGTGGTCCACAACAAACACTAGCTAGCACTACTAGTTGAAGGATGATGTATTATGAAATTATGACCTACAAGTATACTTCTGCGACATTCTGAACTTAGTTTAATTCTAAAATCATACCAATTTCCTCTAAAAGTACTCGCCAAGTGTGTCGGTCTTACCTGAAAACAAAAAACACTTCATTAGTTTTCAAAAATTCCAATATTTATATTCATGGGTACGAAGAATGGTTTATCGACCTCAATACAAGACCACGGGGGCAGCAATGTTGCAAGTCATCCGGGTCGTCAACATTTTGACGCAGCGCATAATGACTGATGAGATGACGTAACATCTGTTCCTACGTGGGAAACTCTGGAGTTTGGGATATAAAAGTTCGATATTTACGAAGGAAACATAAAGTACTTATTTCTGGGTTTAAAGTGATATCATCGGTTATGAAGAAGGATATCATAATAATCAACTGAAAGAAGACGACTAATAATTGTGTTTCAATAGTGCCATTCTTCATCTCATTTCAAAATTGCTTATAAATGGTGTTGAACAATCAATAATTAGGTAAATTCGCTTATTTAGTTTGTTTTCAATTAACAGATGTTACCACATCGCAATGATACTAGGAAGCGATTAAGCGTTCATCTGCTGTAAATTGTTTCACACGTAAAGTAAAATAAATAATGATTGTAATCCAACAAGCGGCGCCGTTCAGCAGAGTTATGTATCGCATTAAATAGCGTTTAGTGTGAATACGTTCGCATTACGATAAATTGTGTCAGTCACAGCTGTTCGTGACATACACACGTATTAGAAACGGTGCTGTAGCAGCCAGCTAGTATCTTTAAACAATCAATCGGATAAATGATTGTGTTGAGCTGCAAGAACCAAGCTATTTCTAATGGATTTATTAAAATGAAGTAATATACACCAACATTGGTAAATACTTTCTTTCGAACTGTAATTTAAGTACTTCAAGCTATTTTGGGCGATAGAATACGCTTTATTACGCAAACTCGACGGTAAAACTTTTTACCAGATTTTCCAAGAAACTTTGTTTACGACCCATTAACGTTGTGAAACTGACCAAAAGTGGCCAATGTGTTTACATTAAAAGAGAGCGTGAGAATGTTCAATTCACAATAAATAGGAGCGCTACCGTTTTTGTTTCAGTGGGGATTTGATAAACATCATATATTTTTTTATATCCGTTAATTATTTTATCCGTGGAGTATTTGCCATCTTCGTAAACGCATGACACGACATTTTCTGTTTCAGCAAGTGAAGTTCTATTTTAAGATAAAATATGTATGCGTAGTTTGTCTTACTAAATGGCAATGCCCTCTATTATTGTAAATCTTTTTCATCTCTCCCGTTCGGAAAATATAACTTTCCTGTGTAGATAGCCGGGTGGAAAATAGGTTATCCATCCCTAGGGTGGAAAGTAATTTAGTTTTAATTGACATGGCATAGAGTCAAGGCCTGCAGTCAAAGCTTGGACCAAAGATAATTGAGTCACATCATGTTATTAAAATAACAAACATTTTTGCTTAACTATAAATTGAAAATCATATTGTGTAGGTATTATGTATAATCGTTGATAAAAAAATTATACAATTTCTAATTTTAATTCAATTAATAATTAAAATATTTGGCTGCCCGCCATAATGCTAAGATGTTTTTTTATTTTATATTGTCAGTGTCATTTCAGGAAGGATTCGTCCAAAGCCGTTAAAACTTTTATAAAAAAAAGAAATTATTTTTGGATTCTACTATTATCTGTGGAAAAAAATAGATCGATATTATTTACAAAGATTTTAATTATTTGATATTTTCTGCTTTTTTGTACTCTGTTTTCATGTATTCGTGCCGTTATTGTTTCTGATCGTGTTAGGTGTTGTTAGTACTGTAAATCAACTGTCATATTTTGTTCAAAACTTGAGTTTTCCTTTCTCGCTGAACTACATAATACCTCACCAAGACATCTACAACCACTTTTGTAAATTTAATGTTTTCCTCACAGTCGAAATGAAAAATAGTATGTTTAACTCGGGTGAAAGCACCCATTCCACTCTCGAATTATTGGCGCTCTCACTTCGTTCGAGCGCCAGAAACATCTCGAGTGAAATGGGTCGCTTTCTCCCCTTGTATAACAATCTACTATTGCATAAGTCATGGGTTTTCCTAATCATGCTCTTAGTTCCTGAGATGAAAATGTATTAGGATTCGTGCAAGCATTGATGAGCAGTCACAGCTACTTTTAACATTATCATTATCATTTGACAACAAATAAGCGACAAAAGCGTAGAACGCACGACAACCAATAAAACAGAAGCGCGTAATATCCGCTATAAGGTGGTCTTTTGCTGCAGTAATTACGTGAACAACGTTGGTTCTTGTATCAGTGGTATGTGTAGCGTGCGACGTACTCGAGTGATATGTTGTACGCCTAACTAATAGAATACAAAGAGTAGAGTGTACGGTCATTCGCTACAATGAGAAAGTTATTAGCAGAACAGTGCAGTGGCGTCGACACGCTTTGTTGTTGCTCGGTGGGACCAGTTAATTATGCTAATGCACAGGTACACCCGTGTCGGGACGTTGTTCTTAGGACGTTGCTTTTATCTGGATGATATTTGCTTTTGTTTGGTTACTGAACAAATTGAATACTTAATAGTATGGTGTTTCATGTCACATGCTGATGTGCACTCGTGAGGCATATCACGACTGCAAATGTCTGCAACGAGTTTCGGAGCGCTGAAAATCGGCCTCTTATCCACTTGGTGGTAACTCATCACCAAATGTGTCGCTTGTTCGTGGTTCACGATAAAAAAATACAGTTGAGTACTAGTCAGCATACGAAAAACGTATACATGATCTATACAGGATGTAAAAAAAAGTACGAACCAAATTCAAGAGGTGGTTGTCAATCGAGTTTGGAATACAGGAAAAATATAAAAAAAACAATTTTTTTTTCCGTTTTCTAGACTCAACTCTTAACTACCCTCTTGAATTTGGCTCCTATTTTTTTTACAGCCTGTATAAGAAAGAATAACATTATTTCTAAGATAAAATGTCCACGGATCCCTAAAATTCTACACAGAGTGTAAAAAAGTACGAGCCAAATTCAATGGGGTGGTTAAGAGTTGGGTCATACTTTTTTTACATCCTGTATAATCTATACTAATATTATAAAGCTGAAGATTTTGTTTGTTTGTTTGTTTGTTTGTTTGTTTGAACGCTCTAATCTCCGAAACTACTGGTTCGAATCGAATAATTCTTTTTGTGTTGGATAGTCCAGTTATCGAGGAAGGCTATAGGCTATATAACATCACGCTACGACCAATAGGAGCAAATATATAGTGGTAAATGTGTAAAAAAACGGGAGAAAGAAGCCACTATTCCACGCGGACGAAGTCGCGGGCAAAAGCTAGTATATAGAATAAGCGAATTTACATTGCAAATACCATCACATATTCTTAGTATAGAAATTCAGACCCGAAGAATAGATAAATGTACATAAATATATTTTCTGCCTCGTAATGTTTTTTTGTAATTTATCTAAAAAGGACAAAGCAAAGTGACGAAAACAAAGTTCCAACACATCTATCAATTACGTGTGTCCGTGTAGCTAAATTCAGGGAAGCGATTCCTAACTTTAGTGATTTACTGGTCAGGCAAAAAACCTCTGAATCGAATTAGGTGTGTGATTTTGTTGGATTTCGATTAGCTGATACGATATTATGATGACATTTCTGTATTTAACAGTTGATTTAATGAACTGAAAACATAGCGGAATCATGTCATTAGCGCTGTCGACGAGTGAATTAAAAAGTGAACTTTAAAATTCTTTGAATTACCGCGCCACGCTATGCACCATGTAGGTTGATTTGAAACAATAATGACACCCTAAGCTCGGATTCCCAGAACCGGCGCGGCGATGGATTTGTAGAGCCGCGCATTCAGTGTAATCGGTGGAAATAGCTGAAACCAAGTTTTATCACTGCTCGGTAAATAATTCAGGGAACCATTAATAATATTGACACTTGAGACGCGTGCTGATAAATTTTGCTATGAATTTACTATTGCTGTTTTAGTGAATAATCCTTCTTGTAACTCATGTGTAAATAAGCTAACCTAGAGAAAAAATAAGTGGGAATAAGAAGTTACACAGAAACACCTTATTACGTTTATTTATGCTTACGGTTCAAAGGCGGTCGTTATGAAACATTCCGCCGATAAACGAACCTTTCAATGGGGCTCCTTGGAAATTAATATCATTAAAATTATTCCCTAACATTAAAGATTCTCTCCCTTTAGACCTGAGGGCAGTTCCCTCTTCCCCACCCGGTGGCTCCGGCCGCGTACACAAACACGTTTCAAATTATTATCGTTAGCAAAGATTGTGGGAAAGAAAATATTATTGGCAGAGGGCGGTTCGGGCGCAGAAGCACAGCGTTCACACTAACTGAGGAAACTTCGGCGGCCGGGTCTACTAAATATTCGCATTTTATGCGCGCCTCGGGCGAGGATGCCGATTTGCGATATCAAAACTAGAAACTTTCAATCACTTCCTTGAGGAATACAAGCAACGTCGTTTAAGTTTTTCCCAGAGAAAATAATTTTCACAGTGAACTGGAACCGACGACGATACTCCTATCTACGTTTAGTTAACGTCTTTCATAATTTTCATCCTTATACTTTTAGAGTTCAACTAGGAAAATCTGACATATCAAATAGAGGGGTATTATGAAAGTCTAAGAAAAGGAGACGTAGAATGAAGATAAGAGCATTTTCAAGTAGATCTAAATAGGCTAGCCGTCCTCTTGCTTGGTATATCCGTCCGTAGCGATGCGCGAATCTATTTACAATCTATTTATAAGTGAACACCGTTCTATAACAGACGGTTGCTAGACGGCAGGTAACCTGGCGTGCGGTATATGAGCCGTAACGATGGCCTTTAGAAACAATATTGTAATTTACCGAACTCATTACCATACAGGAACTAATTACGGATAGCAAGGAATATTGCAGATTGGATTATGGCTTTTTAACTAAGGCCCGACCAGCGGGATTATGAAGAAAATATTTAATCAGGTAGTTAATAAAATGCAAAGGCGATGGTATATTTTTTACTTAACGCTAGTAAATAAATAGCTTTCTTACTTAAGAAGATGGTTAATAGTTATTGCTACCCTTTCGGAATATCTTGTGCATAATAGCTATGTTTTAGTGTTACTAATCATAAGTTTACACAAGTTAATGGCTCGATGTTAACTGGGATCATATCCAAATGGCAATTACACTGGCGTGTTTAGTCACACGACCCACTTGGTAGCATCTCGAAGGTTACCTGCATTCTGGGCCGATTGGGCAAGGGGTGACGAAACTTTTGGATGAAGATGAGACCTGAGGGGAGTTGGCTACTGAATATTTGACCATGTCACTGTGTTCTTTGACGAATAGAATTTGAAAAAAGTTATAATCATCAATAGAAGAATATCGCGATTATTGAAAATCAGAAAACACTCTGAAACTTAGTGGTATGAGAAAAGTAAATAAACAAAACAATGCAGCAGATTAAAAAGAAAATGCCGCTGCGATGCAACGCGGCGCTGTCGGACGGTGAACGAACGAGATCGTGCCTGGAGCGAAAGTTGCATCGGCACAAATCAGATGCAGACGGAGAAATCCGCGACAAAGCACACTCGTTACAAGGCTCCGGTAACGACCGCAGGCGATTAGCAACAGTCGCGAATGTCACGCAACCACCCCTCCACTCGGACCTCTTCGGTTTGTGACAATCGGCAGTCGCAAGACGTCTTTTAAAATTAAGTACAATTTTATAATATTACTTTGCTTTAAATTTCCGCTAAGCGACGCCGGCGCAGGCAATTAACAACACATACCGTCACGGCGTTTAGTATTAGTTCAGGCAAATGCAGGATGCACCACCCATGCATGTGTGGTGGCAAAACGCGACAAGGTTTTTTGCACGTTGGTGTTGGGTAATTATAATTGGATTGGCTGTGCCGCATGATATTGAGGGCGGGCGGGTGGTGCATCCTGCATTCGCCTGAACTAATACTAAACGTGGTGACGGTTTGTGTTGTTAATTGCCTGCGCCGGCGTCGCTTAGCGGAAATTAAAAGCAAAGTAATTTTATAAAATTCTACTTAATAATGGATTTCCACAAAGTAACGCATGATTCTATATCTTTTAAAATTGTCAATTGAATTTGAAACTACTACTATTGTAGTAAGTGCAGATCAGTAAGCTCAAGTGGCAATGGCTAGGGCCAGACAGAGCGTGAAGAAATAATGGCCATCATAATGTCATCGAAGCGCGGCTTTGGACGTTTGACCGGCAAACGGACGGCACTGAATATGCAGACCGCATGCAACCAGTTTCTATGGAAAACTATGGGGGCGGTGGCTTATGTTCAGGAATGGACGTTCTGCGGCTTATTATGAGATTATTAAGCTGACACTGCAGCCGAATTTCTGTCAAAAAGATCGAAATCGCATTTGAACACTATCAAACCGATCATCGACCATCATATTTGCAACAACAAGAAAGTTGAAGATCTAACTGGAATAATAGCTTCCTCTTGTTAGCCAATAGTTGGAAAAAGTTCAAAACGGATTTAGTGCTATCAAACTTCAATAACTAAAACGAGTGAAGCAAGTTAGCTTTCTAGCTAGTTACTTGCTTAAAGTTTTAAAAAATAAAAAAATATGATAAGAAACGGAAAACTAGACAACATTGGCATCAATTTTATGCCTTTTTAGCGACAAAGGTGTTTAATTAATTATGTGCGATGTTGACAGAAAACGTCATTGTTAATAATACTAATGACATTCGATTGATACCGATAAGAGATGGTTATTATACGGTGATGGACGTCAATATCACTAACGATATCCTTACAGCAATTTATGACGCTTTTTGCTGGACACCAGTCGAGTCATGACTCCGCTTTGGTAGAATGAGTAAGAACCCTTACGTTTTTCTAGACTTCGTATTGAGATATAAAATTCATTCGTTGAAAAATTAAAAAAAATACTTGTCATTTATGTATCTGTTACTCCACTTCCATAGTCTTCCATGATTAGGCGTGTTTGATTGGTAGAAGCAGAGGCAATAGCAGTTTGTACTACACAAGACGAATTTGACACTGTCTCGCCATCAATGTAAATCAAAAATCAATAGCTGTAACTTGAACGTTAATTTCGTTTTCCGTGCTTTTTTCTCTAAGAAGACAGAAAATTCCATGGGTTTCTAAAATAAAAGAGGCATAAAAAGTTTAATGTATTTGTGAATATTTTTTTCTCCAAGAAGACAGAAAATTCCATAGGCCTCTAAAATAAAAGAGGCATAAAAAAATTAAATGTATTTGTGAATATTAATATAGTGCAAGCTGTGTAAGGTCGCATGTGACCATGGCGACCGGTGGACGACCGGTTTTTATTTATATCTCAGGGATACGCACCTGTTCGCTAATTTATCTTCACGTATCGAAAATTGCTTGCGAATCGGAGGCAACATCGACGATTATAAATTTGAACTCGTTAGCTGCATAAAAGTTGTATTGTAAGAGACCGGAACCGGCAGATGACGTGATCTTATTGTAGCATAACATACGACTAGTTGGAGGAAATCTTAAATTATTCTATTGAATAACGCAACGGATAGCGTTTGGACGTTAATGTGCGATATTGAATCTTGGGCAGACCGCATAGGAAACCATGATTTATTGTGACAGCTGGAAGAGGAGAGGTCAGTGCGGAATGCAGCCAGCTCCCGACGTTTGAGAAATTGTTAACCCGCGATGCTTCGCAAAAAGGGTGTTCTTGTTTACTTACATATATACATGCAGGCGAGTTTTAAGTGGTGGCCTTTAGCGTAGAAGCCAGACATTGTTAATTAATTAGCAGAGCCATGTTGTAGAGCAGGTGCGCATATTTTGTTAATGTTATTTGTATCGAACTTATATCAGGGTAATTTTCCATTGTATGTTTTATTAGATAGCTCAACTCATAAAGCTTTTAACGTACATTTGATTAATAGGATAACTAAATTATATGAAAAAAAGACACTGTTATCACATTAGCCTTCTAAAAGGGTTTATGAAGCATCTTTCATTAATGAAATGAGTCGATATTGTAGTACGGGTAACTTGGAAATATGCAAGTCGTTTTACTGATAAAAATGATCAAACTTTACAACCGAGTTGGAATATAGTGTTTGATAACTAACGCCATTTCCAGTTCAAAGACTTGAGTTGAGAGCCACGAAGTAAAAAAAAAAGGTTGTATCTCGCTTATACACAGCACATTACACTTCATAAAAGGAATTTGAAGAATTTAAATAGCGGAGGAGACGTGAACAACAACAGTTTTATGCAAGATGCTTACAAACACGGTCCCGGCGTCTTTACATATTACAGCGTCGTTGTCTTGTTGTATACGGTATCGTCTGTGAAGAGTTCACTCCTTTTGCCGGGTAATTTTATAAACCGGGAACAATGCGGCGCCCGAGGGCAGCGCGGGTCATTCCGGCCCTTATTGAAGACATGTTTACGGCCCGCCCCTGATATACCCGTAATCCGTATTATGTTATGAAAAATACATGGCAAGGCTACTACAATAAAAACGGTGTATTGTGTGTCAATGTTCGATTTAAAGATCGTGTTATGATAGTGTACGTACAGACACCCAGATTTGTTTCTCTTATAATTGATGTTGTTTTTATTTTGTGTAAATAAACAAGTGTATCGTCGTAGCATATCTTGTTAATTTCAAAAGACGCATACGATTTTACACTTGTTCGAGTCAATTGTTGGTTACACGCGCGTTAAATAAATGTATGGGACGATTTCAACTTACGACGTTAAATTTCACGGTAGGCTGGACCGAGTTCCAGTAACTAAAACTTATGAATGAATTAGCGAACACTTCCTGGTAATAGTTTAAATTAATTAAAATAACATAGCAAGTGTTCATTTCAAAGTTCCAATTTGGTGGAGCGTGGTCCAATTGTTATGAGATATTGATAGGCGAAGATATAGAATTGATACAATAAATTAGGTGTGTGGGTGGTATAATAAACATTATAAGGTCGTGGATTATATTTTTTTTATACAGTCAGCGTCAAAAATACGCTTTGATAATTGATGGAAGGCAAAGCTGTAAATAGCCTATTCTCTCACTACCAAAAACGTGCTATTTCTTCTCTAACTCGATGGCGAATGTCACAAGTACGTCACATGAAAAATTGTAATGCTTTCAGGAATTTGTTTAATAAAACATAGGTATGATTAAGAATAGCCCTCTGTTAAAGCTGTTGATGAGACGCCAAAAATCATTACATTATTTTGGTCGCTCACAGTATAACATCAATAGTTGTCATAGTGATCGTTTAATAAACTCTACTAAAAAGTTTATGGCTAATTTTACTATGAAATTGTAGAGTTCGATGACCTACAATGCCGATAATAAAGCTTTGAATTGATTTCAAAGACACATTTCTGTCTCTATTTTTATTACGACTATAACTTTGCTTGCGTCTACGTCAGCCCGGTGTATACCGAGTTGAGATATACCAGACCAACTTATTATCAGTACTTATTGTTGATGGAGCTGTCTGTGTGTGCATTCTTTCATTTCAGCCACTATCCACAATGTTTCAAATATTGAATGCTCGCGGTCGCAAGTACGCGTATATTGCCCGCTTTATTGGAAAACACGCTTCCGCATTCCTTCGCACCAAGAATACCGTTAGCGCATTTGCATAATAGTTGACAAATGTATGGCTGGCCTTGATTATTTGGACGGATAATGCTCGGCAAATTCATTATATTCAGTCAGTAGTTACTACTATTCATAGATTACGTTAGCCTCTTAGATTTAGTGGCGGACACCCGTGGCTTAGCTTACCGTTTACGGTCAGGATTTGAATTCATATAACGTTCCAAAAATGGACAGCTTTGACCGTGGAATTGTGAGAATGGATCTGTGTATGCGGAAATGTAAATGAGTAAAGATTTTTTACTCCAATATCGATTTTGAAAGTAATTCGACCTAACGAATTCCGCAGCAAACAATGTCTGCCCACATGAATACAGTAGCAAGTATATGTGAAAGAATGCTGCGTACTAATTAATGACCACACCGCAATGGAATTTGGGTCATTATCAACTCGTCTACGCACTTCGCAACAGAATTGTTATTATCGATGTTGCATTATCACATTAAATTGGTCAATACAACGATACTTTGTAAATATCAAAAAAGACATCAAAAAGCGCAGTATAATTTTATTTTTTTAAGATTGCTAAAATAAAATTAAAAATCAGTCAAGTCCAAGCAAATTTTGTTCTGTTTCCGTACTTCCATTTGAGTGCTCGTCCCCAACTTTTCCCGACAGTGTAATTTCATATATCAAAGTAAATTCTCGTCCGCCCCCCACTACATGGGCCCCATGAATAAATGAATAATGGCGGTTGAGGAGAGGCGACTCCAGCATACCAATTTGTCCTCAAGATGCTAATAACGCGGCTGGCGCATTTTTCACCACGGCCCGGAGATCCTTCTCCATCGACACCAGGGTGACAGTAAAGCGAGAATTAATGCTTTTGTGGGAAACGAAACGCCAGTTTAGTTACAGTAAAAAATCATTTGTAAAAGCGTTTTGTTATTTTACAAAGAACACTGCACATCCATAACACAAACATGCATCAGAACTGCTGCTGAGAAATAATTGCGCATCGAAATATGCTGTTTATCAAATGATTAAAATTTTAGATATAGTATTTTTCCGCATAAACCGTATCGTATACTACGACACAAAACAAACACGTATTCACTGCATCAAAACCTGAGTCTAAACTGTCAGGCAAATCAGTAGAGTAAAATCCGGGTTAAATCATTTCTGATGCTGCCAGTTCCTTTAATGTTGTCAAAGGCTGAAGTACGCGTTGGCATTATAACCACTGGGTAAGAAGTTACCTCTGATCTGCCATAGTGGGCGCAATAAAAACAGTAAACAGAATTCAAATTTCTAAGGAACAGTGAGAAGAGGACCCTCTTTGGCCGCAGAGTCTCAAAAACAAGCGTGTGCATATATCCGCTCTTTTTAATCCAATATAAGCTCGGTCTCAAGACGGCCGGCATTCGCCCCCTAGATTCCTATTCCATTAGGTGTCGCAGTGGCGCGCAATTTGCGAATGAAAACAACTTATTGAAATTCTTTCCCGCCGACTCTCGGCTCCTAGACCCGTCCGAGTTACTCGATATCGTATTCGTTTGACAATGAAATTCCCAATTTCAAGTTATTAAATCGATTTGAGGAAGTTGGGATGGATTGCGTTGCGTTACTGTTATATAGGGCGTCGTTTTACGGGATTATGTCGTTTAATTCAAAGTGTTAGCAATGAATGTGTCGGTTGCGTCTTGCTACTTTGTTCTAAAGATTAATAAATTTATAAGTGAAATTTTAACTCAGCATCTAGCCCGAATATTGCTTTATTTGTTTTATTATTCTTTAAAGGGTCAGATGAAATTAAGGCTTTAAATAACACATTTCATTAAAATAATATCTTCCAAATCCGTTTTCGGTAACAGATCGTCTATAAATTTTATAAATAATGTCATTGGTTACTTAGAAGGAAAAAAGTAAAAGATCCATTAAATAGTTCAAATTGAAATAGCTTTGTGGAACGACAAGATTCGTCAATAAAAATATTACATGTAGAAAAAAAACTGAAAAGTAAGAAAATGAAAAAGGGGCCGACGTCCAATCATGTGCGGTATTTTGCATACATTACTAGGCTGCAGCGAACCGGTTGGATTTCTGAAAAATAAACGGGCGTAAAATAAGCCGCCGTGGTCGAATGCAAATAACACCATTATATGCTAATGGTGTGTGCGTAATCCCTACCGTTGTTTCGGACTTGTACAGGATTTCCCAATAGGCAAGCCATAAATAGCTGCCGAACTTTCTTTAACCTTTCTGTCGCATACATTAACAGTCTGGCGACTATTACAAATCCGATGAGACGAATAATTAAGATTTACGTAACGGTTTTTTGGTACGTTGGAATTATCCAATTAAAAGTTAGTAGGTGTCTAGACGAGGGAAACTTGACCGTAGCCCGACCTAATGTTTCAGCAATCACTTTGATATAGTGCCCGGGCGGTCAAACGTGTACCCGGGCCCTGCAAGAGCCATTATACCTCGATCTATTCGCGATAAATATCAGGTACATAACACGCCCTCCGCGCCGTGAAAGGGTTAAAACATTTGAAACAGAATATACTTTGTGCTCGGACACATACAATGTAAAATAATTTATCCAACCGGTCGATAAAACTAGAGCAGGTTTTAAAGATTAGTATCGAGGTTAAAGCTGATTAGTGAATTAAATTTCGGTTGTAAAGAAAACGTTGCACGGAGCGGTATTAGGGAAGCATTTTCTCGTGTAGGTTTTGCGGGGTTGCAATTACCGAGAATATAACCGTCATAAAGCACGAGTGATTATACTTTTAAACCGTAACGTGTTTAGCATCAAGACATCAGGGCACTCGAAACCTTAGGCGGAAAATAGCATGCACAAGGATACCTACTCGACAGTCGTAAAACGGTTATAATAGGCGCAGTGCGGAAACACAGCTTTATGAGGTCCCTGAAACACGTAACATGCGCACTGAATCGATTATCGTATGGTTATTCCAATGTTTGAGACGGTTCACGGAACAAAAATAATTTATTAACCATAAAATGAGGTATTACAAGCATTGATCAAACGCGTTGGCGCCGAGTAACTTTATTGAAGCCTTTTGTTGAAAAAGTGATTGCATTGCTTGTGTATAGGTATATTAAAATCCAAACTCTTGATACAGCTATAGTCATTATTACCGTGAGAAAGATTTAAAAGTCATTCCAGCTTCTCTATCAAGACAGTTAAAATATTATTTTGTAGATTTACCTCATAGACACAACACAATCGATCACTGCCATCGTTGAAAAGAATCGTGTTACGAGCTTCGATTTTGATAACATATCTTCGGTCAATTGCCAAAGATTCAATTCAATATAGAATCGCTATCTAACAGAACTCGGGACCGTTACACCAATGTGGGTTAGAAGTTTGAGCAAAAATAAGTGGGCAATGACGTCGCAAATTCGGCTCGAGCACTTGGTGTGTTAGACGACGTAACCAGTCTTTCGGAAATTGCAATAAAATAAATAAATATGCGCCAGACAACACATCAATTGTCTGGTTTCGTGGTATTACGTATTACGTCTTCCTTGTGTTACGAAGTACCAAACAACGATTATGACGGGAGCGTCATCCATAAATACTTAAATACATATAACATCCATGACTAAGGTATAAATGTTCGTGCTCATCACACAAACACTTGCCCCTTGCGGGATTCGAACCCGCGACTGCCGGCGTGATAGTCAGGAACCAATAAACCAAACGCGTCGTCAATCGCAATGGCCAATCCTGGTGTAGTAGCAAAAAATAGCAATTTGCGTGGAGATTCAATTGTCAGCCGGCGGAGAGAGGGCGACGCGTGAAACATAAGAAGCTAATTTCCTCTGGGATGGTTGGCTGGCGGGAAATCCTTGTCTATCCTGAGCAATGTCAATGTACACACATTATGTACAGGTCCGTTTTTGTTACCGCGAATGTCCACGGTTAATCATCTTAGTCGTCAGTTTATTACTTAGAGTCCACGAGCACAATTCGCCTTGAATGTTTCATTAACATTCCGAGAGTTATTACCCGCGATTGCACTTTAACACTTTATTTTTTATTTTTAACCCACAGCACCAATGTTGCTTTAGCATTTAAATTAAAAATAAGATCGCATTTGTACAATAATTACCATCGACTGTCTTGTCATTTGCGCAAATAAATGGTCCCTAATTTATTTAACCCAGATAAACCTACCGACCCATACATGGGTTTCGAGAAATATTAAAATCTACTTCCATAATAAGAATTATTTTAGGAAAATGATGATTATATTTAAAAACGTCAGTTATTAGGTGATAACTCTAGAGATAAGTATCGAAGGTAATTTGTTTATTATAAGTAGATTTTTGAGATCGAAAAACTTAAATTCAGAAAAAGTTTTACATGTCCTCGAAAAGGTAAGTTTAAAAAATGTTCTTGTTTATATTTTGAAAATAACCAAGTGAAAATAGAAACATAAGAGTACTATAGTATTCATAATGAAAACTAAATACGAACAATTTCATATTTTGACACTTTATTCTTTCCACCAATTCCATAAACCCATATATGGTCCGGTCGGCACAACCATGATGTATTGGATTTTTGAAAAAACACATTTATTTTGGATGTTTGTAATAAAAACCATTATCGTTACATAAAATCTTGTATGAGTAGATAATAGCAATGAACCGGTCTCAGAATGTATAACATTTGAACCACCAGATAATACAATACTGATGTGTCTGATGAAGATAACGGAGTAAAAGATATACGATTTTCCGTACTATTCTATCTGATACAGTCGTTCTACCTGCTGAAGTAAATTTCGAAAATAAGACTTGTTCTTTCACTTGGCAGAAAGTGCAGATGAAGACTCTTTTTGCCAGTTTTACAAGATCTTATACAATACATCCGATTCAAGAGTCAAGACCACTTTAGTCGCTACAAACGGAAGATACCTATCTTCACTCAAATGCATCCTAAGGTCGCTAAGTGATAGTTTTGATCAAAATATTAGTCTTTAGAGATCCTGCATCAGAGGCAAAAAAATATTCTTACCAGTATTTTATCATAATATCGATATGACACTGCATAAGTTAGGGTCAATATGATTAGCTGGGTAGTCGAAAACTGGATCACCTTGGTTCTCGTAGGCCTGTTATATTAGAGCCCTATTAGAAAATGAAGGGTGTAACATACGTGAAATTGGTCCTGCTAGTAAAAGCTACGGTAAAGATTCAAGATACGATCAACTGGGTTACCTAGTGCACCATATTGGGAAGACACTACAATGCAATGATGATTGCGTGAACTTTATGCTTATAAAGTAAAGCTTTTGCTTACTACTATTACTACTATTTATTATAGAATATTTATTTGAAAATATACTTTGTGTTAGATAACTGATTTATTGGGGAGGGCTATAGGCTAGAAAACATCATACTACGACTCAATTATAGGAACAGAATAAAATCAAAACGGGAGAACAAAGTCCGGGGCACCGCTAGTGTAACATACATTTATATGCGTAAAAGTGTTTGTTGAACTAGAACACTGCAAAAACAATTCACTTTTACTTAGATTTACTATAAAATATTTAAAATAATACTTTGTGAATTAAAAAGTGTTGTATTTATTTTTGTTACAGTAACTTAAGGCATGTGAGTAAAAAGCATTATTCGTGGCGACCGACCCATGTATGGGATATAATTTTCCAGCTTTTCCAGGGGTTACATATTTTTTTCATAATTTTTCCCGACATATTTGGACTGAATTTAAGCACATATCAAAAAATCGTAACTTTCTACGATAAAAATAGTTTCAGGTTTATCTGGGTTAAATAGTATATTCTTTTGACGTCATTCTTTGTTACTTGTACTTGAAAGATACTGTATTACTATTTAAGAACGGGGTCGAGTTATTAACATTGAGGAATAAATAACAGTTCAATGTCTTTACAATTTAAGCGCAGAATTATTTGCGAGACAAATCTCGTAAGCATGTCTATCTTGTCAACTGTAATGTCAATGTACAACCGTCTCCGCGGTTTCTCCGTCGGAATATCGAAAACTTTTAAAATAAACCACTGTCTGTATCTGCTTTGCATCGATGCAGTCGCCGTGATTCAGTCACGCTAGTTCGCAATACTGATATTTTGCAACAATACAACGCCCCAGACGCGGTTTTACGGCGTTTTCGCGTCTCCGCCAAACAGCTACGCGTGGCGCAGCGTATTTATTTTTGTGCCAATGCACTTTCTAAGCTAAGTCATACACGTGTTAACAGGGCTGTCGAGAGCTCTTTCACAACCTAAAGTGTTAGTCATTTAGTACTTATTAGAGCTGCTTCTGTTAACCAGTACGGATTAGCATATGAATATGTACATGGACGACTGCATTGCTGAAGAGGTTGCTTCATGTAAAGATTGTATTGTATCTGTCCTATCAGCTCAGAGATTCTGTAAGCTGAAAGGACCAGACGCCAAATCAAGAAGGATGTTGACAAAAACTCGAATCTAATCGCATCAATCGAGTTTCTTTCCATAACCCTACTGATAGGGTTCCCGGCGCGTGTCTTGTAGGGAGCCGGTGTCGCGTGTGCATAATGTAGGGCCGGCCTCCCCGCGGCGCCGCGTCAACGACCCCACCGAGTCAAGGACGCGCCCAGCGATAGAGCGGGCGATACAAACGCTGATGACGCGGAAACACGTTGGGCTTCTTTAAATTTGGCTTATGTCGATTTCAAAAGCCCACACATGAGGCTACTTATTACAGGTAGACCGCAGGCGACGCGGGGCAGTTCCAAATACAAATTTGTGAATTTGTGTTTGGAACTGCCCCAAGAACACTGCCCTGGCCCTGTCACTGCCCTGGCAAGAACATCGACTACCTACGAGGTGTTTACCTCCACAACCGCAGATGACACTGCGGCAGTTCCAGATTCAAATTCAGAAGGTAAAAACGACTGTGCCCGTAATCAAATGTGTGTTTGTGTTCAAAATTGTGTCTGTTATGCTGTGTGTGTGATGTCCTTGATTAATAAATGTATTTTCTTTCTTTCTTTCTTTCTGATCAGTTTCTTAGAATTCCATATTAACGGTTGCAGTCGCTGACTAGACTAGTTTGCGTTTTGCGGGTCGGTCTTGGAACTTATTAGATCTTTATTTTCCTCTCAATATCATCATCGTTAATCAAGTATTTAATAAAATACTAAAGCACTCGTAATCATTAAATTCAAATTTATAATGCCGAAATCATGATGCAACTTAACCCCAAATAAAAGTATACACGTGGAATATTTTGTGTTGAAGATGTGGAGACGTTTTATCTGAATGTGTTACCAGAAGTTCATCAATACAGACAGAACGACATGTACGTTCACCCTTTTTTTTGGTGAAGGAGTTTAGTGCCGACAGCTTGAAAGTTGAAATAACAGAATCTATTATTGCCACGTAATTTTGTGGCTATTCTATATAACAGAAGTTGGTAAAAAATGTTCACCGATCCTCGCAATGATCCCATAAAGGGATAACTAAAAGATCTGCTAAATCTAGCTGATGAAAACGACGTCCACAACAAGACCCAGTACCATCAACTAAATAAGTACATACAATAGTAAATAAAATACATGTACATTGGTATATTCGAACGACCCCGGCCAGTCAAGGGCGCTCGAGTGATAAAACCGTTCCTATCCGAATTTGCGCGATAGATCGATACGTTGCGGGAGACGGACTCGTCTTTGTACATTTTTGAACTGACATGTCATCTTTGACGAATTAATCTTTTAGTCCTTGGTTCGAGTAAATAGTAAGAACAAAATATGTGCGCATAAAGATGCTTTGTTACAAGTGAAAATATTCCGAAAGAAAGATGACATCAAAATTAAAGATAAGAAAACAAGGAAGTAGGAATGCAAAATAACAATTTATCGCCAAGACGTCTTCGTGTCTACTTTAGAACGCAAACTAAATCTTAAGTCACAGCATACAAATTTGAAACCAGTAGAATCATCTCGACACAGCACGTTATCATGTGACGTATTTAACACAATAGTCAGTTCGGCTAAATGTTCCTCTGATTTTGCCCTCGTGCCAAGATACAGATAGAATAGATACAGAAGATACTTTTCAGGCCATATCACATCAAACAATTTAGTCTGATGATCTCAATAAACACATCAATCTAGCAAAATGCCTATTTATTGGCCTTATAATAAAGTATGGCTAAAAGGCTGTACTTCGGGAGGTCTTTCGTGAAATGTTCCGATTTGAAACCGCTAAGCCTTCTCGGTCACTCACAACAGTATCGGATTCACTGGAAAAACCAATGGAGATGAAGTCTACTGAGTGAATCTCTACTGCGTCACCAATCAACCGGCATTATTATGCACCAAACGCGCGTCGCACCTGTGTCGCCATGTCAACGTTCTATTGATACATCCGGTTTGGCTATTAATATTTCGATGAGCGAATACACTCGCGATTCCGAGCTGACACAAAGATTAACCCATAGCAACAAGGAAAATAATCCAAGTCCTTTTTGTATGAAGGATTCGCATCATCAACTGCACTGCGCACTACGTCTAGCTGAAAAATTAAGACTGTTCAGGCTGTAATGACCATAATCTCCGATTTAATACGTCAACATCGGGCTGGTAAAACTCCATTCACAAGATTCGGGAAGGTCATTCTGGGCAAAAAAGACGTCAATTCTTTTTTTGTTGTAGCCGATCGAAAGTAAAAACTGGTTGTTCAAGATTCTTGGCCGCCCGTGTCAACCATGTAACAACAAAACCGATCACAAATTTAAACCAATATTTTCCTCATGCTCAAGAACTTTTAGATGCATGCCGTGAGCGCAGGTATACAAGGATAGGTAGATCAAGCTTAATGGTGAGAACAGTCTCGATTATGAAATGTTCGCCGACACATAATTTATGTCGACGAAATCTGTTTCTTGGAATCGCCTATTCGCGCTAGGGTTGGGCCCGATCAGAAAGAAATTAATTTCGATACACGCTACTTGGCTAATATTCAGCCGTGTTATTCGTGGGTTAAATTGTGGGTCTCTAATTGCGCCAATAAGGGAAGTTATACAAGTTTTTTCGGTGGGTCACGCGAGCACACACTTGGTGTGACAAGTGAAGGCAATTTGGGTGGAGGCAAGTGTTTGCGTAGTGGTCGGCTACTTAGATGGGCCGATAGGCGTACGCGGGAGATTTTCGAGTAGTAGGATGAGTTCTACTACCAATTGTGCCAATTTCAACGTTCCGAATAGTGAGCTATTCGGAACGTTGAAATTGGCACAATTCTCCTTATTGACGACATATGAGATCGATAGAATGGACTGAATGAGACAGAAATTCATAAAACAGCACTATTTAAAAGCGAACTGCACCCTAGCCAAGTAAAAAAGTTAAGAAACAAACTAATCACGAATCAGACTTCACGAATTCCCCAGAACTTTGATGCAATATTTAATTGGTGACATGATAACGATATATGTGTGCGTAAAAACAAAAGAAAACCTTTATTAATGTAACGGTGTTAAGCCTACCAAATAGATAAAGAAGCCGCAATAAATTTTCGTGTAACATGAGAGTGATGTTCGAAAAAATATCGATGTCGATATCGTATATCGGTGAGATGGACGCCGCGTGATGTTACCCTAATAATGATGGAAAGTGATACGAATTAGCTGTTTTACTTCAGCGCTTTTAGGGGCTATTATTTGACCGTGTTGACTGTAGGACTTCTCAGTTTTTAAGTATACTATAGATAAATAAGCTACCAAATATACAATGAATACCATTTTTCATTCATACTAATCATTAAGTTAGTATTCTTGTTTGGTTTCTGAAGTAAATAGATACAGCACTACTATAATATGGTACTATAAATTTAGAAATAACAATATATTAACAGCACATAAAGCTAATTAACGTTAAATAAAGTGAGATTGCGACAAAGTCCAACGGTAGGCGCTGGCCGCACTCCTCATACAAATTGGGCGTTTCTTTCATAATATTAATTGTGTCAAGATATAATTTCTGGCAATTAAGCACGATTGTGCGGTGATATATATTAATTTTACGGTTGGAATCATGGTTGCCGTGTTCGTCAGAATGGCGCGGTCACGCTACGAGAGTGCGGTAGGGGATTTCCTAAAGGTATTTTATGTGTTGCACGTGCATTATACCACTGCAGTTAGTTGACGACTGCTTGATGACTTAAAGTGAGGAGTTTTGACAGATGTGAAAGCAAACCTTCTCTTTCAGCATTGAGTCCAGCATTTGATTCTATTTTTCACGAATGTAAGGGTATGAATCACAACCGCGTTGACTGACGGCGTAAGGACCTATTTTTTACCTCGTGTGTTCATAAGTTTTGAGACGAAAAAAAAGAGGCATAACTTTTTAAATAATTAACTTATATTTCTAAAATTTACAGTGAACACTAAGTAGATAATAATCAACAATAAAATATATCTATTATTCAAAATGTCCACCCTTGTTTTTAATACAGGCCCTTAGACGATTTGGCCAATCATCAATGGCGGCACGAATCTTTTCTAGCGGGATTCGCTTTGCTTCTCGAACAAGAGCTCGCTTCAGTGACTCCAAGTTTGGGTGGGACTTCTAGCAGGCCCTGAGCTCTAACTCAGTCCATAGAGAATAATCCAGCGGGTTGAGGTCGGGGCTGGAGGAGGGCCATTCGTTCGCCGCGATGAAGCCGGCACATTTTCCCTCAACCAAGCTTGGGTGGTTTTTGCTTTAAGGGATGGTGCTGAGTCTTGCTGGAAAACCCAAAATTTGTTGTTAAATAAAGTATGAGATAGGGGTTTCACAACAGGCTCTAAGATGTCATTTTGATAATTCTTGGCTTTCACCTTGACGCCTTGTTGACAGAAATGGAGCGGAGTGACACCTTCATACGAAACTCCCCACCATACCATCACACTTGCCGGATGATGAGTACGCGAGACATTCCGTGCTGAAGCTGGGACATCCTTGCTACTTTTGGCATAGACTTTATTGTTTTGTCGGTTGAACTTTTCTTCGACATTAAAAAAAATTCTCATCGGTGAACAGTATCTTCCTCGCATCGTGTCTCCTAAGCAGTAATGGACAACGTTCGCGTCGCAATTTACGAAGCCGATCGTTTAAAAAGTGAACTTTTCTACGGCTATACGCCTTTACCTTAAGATCATATTTCAGTATTCTGTTGACTGAAACGCGCGAAATTTTAGTCTGCAGAGCAATTTTTTTCTGAGTGCGACATGGATTTCGGCGAAGTCGCTCTTGGATGATTTTGATGTTCGCAGGCGTCCTTACAGAGCGTGGCCGACCACTCCTTTGGCGATCTTGCAAGGAACTTGTCTCATTGTATCGTTTGATAGTGTAATACACGAAGTTAAGGCTTACGCCAAAAGTTTTCACCCCACGGAAAATCTCCATTGGTGTTTTTCCCGCCTTAAATAGCGATATCACGGTCGCACGCAATTCTTTAGTCCCCTCCATCACGATAAAATTGACAGAAATAAATTTGAAAGTCAAAGGTATTAAAAGTAAACATTCCAAATTCAAAATTGGAAAAAGAATTAAATAGCAGCCAGTAACATTTAATTTATTTTTTTAACTACCAAGTTTGTCTCAAAACTTATGAACACACGAGGTATAGAGATTATTTCAGAGAACAAACAATGACTGACACCAATTTCTGCCTCTTAGTACCATGTGAGAATCATACAGACATCAAAATTGCTTAAACAATGACAATGCCTGAAACCAACCAAATCGTCTACACTTTCCCATAGTTGTAGTTAAAGAAGTCAAGTTTAATCGTCACCAAACGTCGGTAACTACAACAATTGTCAGTGCATGCGCCAGTTAATTCGTGCGGTGCGACAATTAGTATTCTGCCCGGGAAGACGAGTAGATTGTCTCTGTTAATTCTCCCACGTGTGGTATCACCGAAAAGGTAATTAAGGGCAGTTCCGCGTCCCGACGCGATCTGAAAGCTGGTCACATCACATGTTGATAATTTCTTTTGGTCATTACCGAGTGCGGTATTTAGGCTGTTTCGAAATAGTTTCCATGCCTTGTTGTGAGCGAGTCCCACGTACAGTCGACGTGTTGGTGTTGCCTTTGGAGGTTTTTCTACTTGTTATTTTATCATGTACATTGCTCTGATTGCGTAAGTAGCAATAAAGCTCTTGTGTATGGCAATCCTGCGTGCAAGAAATTCGTCCACGGAGGTCCTAAAAAAAAACAAGTATTTACGAGAATTTTGGCGATTGGAATGAATCAGTGAATGACGTTGTCTGATATAGTACGTCAACGTCAAGTAGGTCGGTATGATTTTATTTATCGAGTATTGTTAGCCGAACGGCTTATTGTCTAAAGATGCTGATTATATTCTCACAAAACCAGTTTCGGTGTATATGAGAAGACTCATCACGTCCATTCACACGGTCGGCACAAACCTGTTCCCTAGCTCAAGACAGGTGTCTCACATGAACCTTTTTTGTTCTTTTTTAGTAAAAATTGCAACAAACTTAAAATTACATGTCTTCCTAAAATGACAGTCATTTTCCATACGCTGCGAGTTTTTCTTTTAGTAGTGTTGCCAGTTCATCAGTCTAGCACAGACAGATAATGCCACTTGGTTTTAAATACAACTTTGGTATAAATATTTGGTTGTGCTAGCTCTAACTAAACATGTGAAGCCCTTTTACGCGGAACACAAACGCCAAAATCTCTTTACGAAAAGCAGACAATCGCATCAATTATTTGCTAACAAATCTAATTTGTAGACAAAATGAAGTCATAGCCTGAAAAGCGCTCATTGTTTTGTATACGAAATTAATTACATTTTCTAATAGCGGTCGTAGGAATTGCTTGGTGGCACGTAATTTCCCCCGGGCGATTTGACGTATAGCGAATACGGAGCCAGGCAAGGGTGGAATGCAGCGATATTTAATATTAAATCTATGAGTAGTTTTAATAGCACTTTAAAAAATATTCATAAGAGTTGATACATTTAAACAGATCGAATAACACAATAAGTAGTATGTTCTAAAATGAAACGGTATACATACGTAGTTAAGGTTAGTAATGTAATTCTGATTATGGATCAGGAAGAAATAACAATTGCACGTAATTTTATAAACCGTTATACTTTTAAGAAATTTGTACTAATTTATTCAATTCAGAACAAATACGTGACACAAATACGTGACAATTATTCAGCATTTATAATTATACAATCTAATCGATAGTAAATTGAACACTCAATTCAGCTCATTAATAAATAAAAAACTTAAATTTTGTGTCATGTCATGATGTTTTTATCATGTGACCTAAATAGGTAACATAGTTATTATTCATGTTATATGATAGGCTACGGGTGAAATAAACTTTTAATTTGGGTTATTTTGGAAAAGACAAAATACATTTATAACTAGCGGAATCCTGCAGCGCGGCGTCCTGCATTTAATGTATCTTTTGGGGTTGGGTGACCTCGAATTACCCTAGCAAAATTCGCACAATCTAATCAATAATTTCAGAAGGCATATACAAAGTTGATTTTTATTTAGATAATAGCACACACAGGTCAATGAACCATCAAAGAGCTGGATCGTCATTGGATCAATGTAGGGCATTAGAGTACAAATGAGTGAGACGGGGTGCGGTGTCTGTCGATAAACACAAACGACCGTGAGTCACGTCGTATCTTTTACCTATAGATATCGAAAGATTTCAATGTTTTGATACTCGAAAAACATCGCGTCACGCATGACTCGAATTAATAGAGATAAGGCGATAGCAACAAGTTTGATTAGAACCCTGTTGTTAGCCGGTACAAAAACGAAGTAGATAAATTAACGTTACAAGCATTTGATAATGATATTATGAAGCGATTTAGAATAATTTTGTACTGTGTTCGAAACTATACAAGAGTTTTTACCAACTAGTTCATCGCCATAATCCTTTGTATGATTTGTGTGTGAAACATACCTGAAACAAAAAAGAAGAAAAAATGTTAATTAAAATGCATAAAATAAAAATATAGATAGGTATTATTTATTTGTAAGATTTAAGGATATTTAAAAGCAGACAAGTTGTACAAATACTTCTGAACAGTCAAAATATCAATAAGTTGCTTACATACAAGTTACCATTAATATCTGAACATAAATAACTTCATTAATATCTAAGCAGTTTCTGATCAGTTATTGACTAGGATTTGCTCAGATATTAATAAAGTTAATAATGTTCAGATTTAATGGTAGCTTCTAGTGTATGGAACTTATTGATATTTTAACTGTTCAGAAGTATTTAGTACAAAATATCTGACGGTGGCTGTACTTTATGGATTAAATCCGACATAATTTTTCCTTTCACGGCTTATTAACATTGGGGGCGTAAAATATTAACGCTACACCTACGCCGTGGTCTAGGTTCGTTAGAATTTTCTTATGATCTTCATTTAGAATCCGTAAAGACCACATAAAATATATTCAGTTCAAATGAAAAGACTTTACCTGGAGGAGTTAGCTCCATCATCGATTTTGTCTCTTTCCCGTATGGCCTTGTTGGAATCAAACCTACTCCAAATAAAAAGCACCATGAAAACAGTAAGTCGGTTTTGAATACGTCGAACCCGAGACGAGGCCGTAACATCTACAAACGGTTGAACCCTCGTTATCATCACTCTACACTTTTGTTATTACATTTAGTTAATGGAGTCAGTACTAGAGTCAGGTAGTAGGTCGCAAATTCAAAGCTAGAAAGGCCACTCACTCAGCCCACGACGCCATTAAGACGACCGCAACGAAAGGTCACGCTTTCGGCTTTCATCACGCGTAAATACGACTTGATCCTGTATCCTTAGCGACAGACTCTCGTGGCTTCTAAATGAGGGGATATCTAAATAATTCATAGAATAAACAAACAAATGTAAGGATTCGTGGAGTCTCTCGACTCTATACGAGCATGAGGATGGAGATTTTTTTTTGGTGGCTAATGAAACGGAACGGCTTAATATCTATTCGTACTTTTTTCATGTCAAGATCCCGTATTGATAAGTTTTGAGATAACGACTAAAAATAATGCAAGATTTATTTAATCACATAAATCGTTTCAATTGTAAATATTTTATCGACAAGAACCCTGAAAAAATAAATATCATCACGATTATAACGTAATGTGTGTTCTTGGTATTTAAAAGCGTTAAGAAAATTGACCTATGAAAGCTCAGTCTCAAGAATATGCCCCGTCGTAACCAATAGTTACAAGTGACGAAGTATGTCACTGGCAATTGATAGTGGAGTGAATTAATATGGGCCAGGCCTTAAATCGTTTCGCAGATCTAGTTATTTTGATAGTTAGCTTAGATACCAAGGGTCTTATAGCAGAGCAGTCCAAAAAAGCAGGTTTTTTATAAGCATTCATTTGTTTTTACCCACCGGTGGACAGTACACTAGAGCAATGTGGAACAGTTATCTTACAATAGCACGTTCACACCATTTGCATATCTTAGCCATTGGCCCGTCTAGACTGTGTCCAACGAGCCAGCGGCCACTGTTTACACGTTACATCATCGATGTGACGCTGGAGGTAATGAAAATAGTGCTCACATCACCTGAGAATAAACGGTGGTATCATAAAGACATGTCAACTATAGTAATCGGTTAGTGGGAAAATACCAAACCAATAAAAGAGATAACTTAAAGCGCTATTGTTAAGTCTAACTTTTGATCGAATCAAACCAAAAACCCTTAGTTCATTAATCACCTTAGATAAATCAATCGTATAAATAAACAAAATAACTCTGATATCCTGTTACTACGCAATACTTGAGCGTGATATCAAAAAGGAAAACCGCTTTAGGCGTGTTATCAGAAAGGAAAACGTCATATTTATTTTGTATTATTATCATCACACCACTAAATTGGCGGTAGATACAAAAACTAAATACCAAAACAACGGGAATCCCAAAATTTTAGTCTGCTAACATTGCATCATCACAGCACGTCATATTTGTTTTACGATAAATGTAAAAAGTATGAACGAAAACTTTAGAAACAAATACAGAGTTGCAAAACATTAATTCGTAGAATGGAACAAAGTTATCATCATATCCAGCCATTTCGACAAATAAAATCCATTTTATTTGAGGATTGCTTTATTTTTTACAAATTCCCCGAAACCATTTAATTGCTAACGGTCCTTTTATATGCTTTTATGGTACAAATGGTCCTTAAAAACATTAAAAAGGGCTGTTGCTAGTTTAGTTAGTTTACTGAACACTTTTGTTCAACGTTATTAATTCAGAATGAATCATTAACAAGAATAAGACAGTAAAAGTAACCTTCTCAATTAAAATCAATTTCTATCACTATGACAACTCAGTTGTCGTGTGGCCTAGCCATACGAAATCTATGGTGTCATTTGAACTATAAACAGTAAACATTTTTTTATTAAATATGTTTCGGCCGTTAAAGAAGAGCTTGCTGACTGAACCTATCTCAATCAGTTTTTGTTACAAATAATTTTAATATTATGTTTTAAATTAAAAACCAAACTCTGCTGAAAAGCTAAAAGGATTTTCATTTTAACATGGATAGATATAGAGAAACTATCTATGACACAAAAAAAATGATTTATTCGTTTGGGAGCAACGACCACAGACAGTTCAGACGGACACGATAAACTTATAACCCCCCCCCCCCTCCCCCCTCCCTCTCTTTTTGCGTTGGTGGTTAATAAAACAATCACCGTACGACCAATCATACGACCTATTTTATTACGTTACTGGGTTTTTCTAAAAACATCTGCAAGGGTTTGATAAAACGGTATCGGTTTTATCAATTAGTTTTCTATTCAATATCGAAAACTAAATTTGAATTATTTATTTGCGTCATAATAATAAAATGAGACAAGACTATCGAACTAAAATTATCTTAATACAGGCCCTGGGTTATTTATCACGTTTCTCATAAGATGGTAATCTAGTGGCTACATAATAACATAATGGATTTAATATAATCAAGGCAATAAAATTATAATGAGTAAGGATGAGTCAATAAATGCATCTAGGAAGCTTAGTGAATGACATTGAATAGACCGCAGTACGCATAATAAAATATTCAAATAAACACATTCCTAACCGAAGCTGTTAAATATAAGTATTCCTTGGCATAAATAATATTGCGGAGATTTTTATATAGCCTAAGCAGACTATTCATTAAAAGACATGATTAAATCGATGATCATAATAATAAAGTTGCATTTAAAAGTGCGATGATACATCCTAGTACCTACTGGATTGATGTCTCTCTTTCCACAACACAACCGCAAACCGCGCTCCAAGCTAAGGCCGCCTCCCTAGACGTTGTCTACTAGTCTAGTGATATGTTGGTATACTATGCAGCAGCGCAATGTTTAAAGCTTAGTGATCGAACATTTAAAGAAGAGTAAGAACTTCCCTTCGTATTGTACCTGCGAATCACAAAAAATTTATAACTTTTTAATTTTGAAAAAAAATTTAAAAACCATGGTCACTGACTGATAAAAATATTTTTACCAAAAAACATTACAGGTGCTACAAGTACAAAAACAAGATGTTTCTTGTTTGCGACGGAAATACTTTTTTTTGAATTTTCAATTTTTATTCTGGTTACAGCTTTTATCAACGTTTTTTAGGGTTCCGTAGCCGAATGGCAAAAAACGGAACCCTTATAGTTTCGTCAAGTCTGTCTGTCTGTCTGTCTGTCTGTCCGTCCGTATGTCACAGCCACTTTATTCTGAAACTATAAGCATCACATAGCTGAAACTTGGTAGGTAGGTGTATCTTGTTCACCGCTTTCCGATTCAGATACAAAAAGTAAGAAAAAATAATATTTAAGGGGGGGCTCCCATACATGTAACTAAAACCAAAAAAATTTTTTTTACTCAAACCTATGCGTGTGGGGTGTCTATGGATAGGTCTTTGAAAATGATGTCGAGGTTTCTAAAACCATTTTTTCTAAAAGTGTAAGGTTTGAGATATAGACGCTTCCAAAGTGGTAAAATGGGCGTCCCCCCCATCTAACTTTTGAACTAAGAAAGTGAAAATTTTGAAAAAAATATATGATGTAGATCTCAACAAAAACTTGCAACGAAAATTGGTTTGAAGGAGATCGAACCAGTAGTTTTTGAGATATTGCTTATTTTTATCAACCGCAAATATAACTTTGTCTTTCATACAAACACTATGAAAAACAAAGTTATTTTTGCTGTCACAATATATTGTGATGTTTTCGTGAAGTGAAAGTAAGTGCACCCTGAATTCAGTTAAGGGTGGCACGGAACCCTCAGTGCGCGGGTCCGACACGCACTTAACCGGTTTTTTTTTTTCTAATTTTTCCCATTGACAAGGGCAAATGGAAGGGCAACGGAAGATAAAGCCCCAACGTCACAGTTATCGAGTGTGACGCGATGACGCACATTCGGCATCGGAAGCTAAGCCTACACGCGCCCACGTCTCACCCACATTAGATGATCACAGTAGAACGGATATCAAGTCACGCACATATACTGTATTGAATAGTCTGATATAGAAGTAGAGTTCTTTTGTGACTTATACCTAAGTTTATTTGGATATTCATTACAGAACTAACAGTACAGGGGTTCGGGAATCTGTCTGTCAAGTGCTGATTTTATTTCTATAATTATTAAGTCACTGTTTGTAACTGAACTGGGCTCTCCAAATCACAATCTGATGTAATACTGCCAATAAATTCAAGTACTTATCCTAACTAGTTTGGTACAAAAATTAGGAGTCTTATGTTCTTTATGTAGAATTTTACGAAGATAAACTAATTTTAAGATATTTTTTCTAAAATATTAGTCAAGCTATATTACCTGTAATTCACTGTGCATTAATCAGATTCTATAATTGTTATCTTTATAATCCAAGATTAGTGTGTTTGCAATCTTAAATAAAATAAATAACTTGAGCTAGACCAAGCCAAAACAGAAATTACGTGTGCAAGACCGGCATTACACTAGAAGAACCGTGTGATTTATTTCCGTGCTACCGAAAAAATAACGACGAGTTATTTTATTAACACTTACTTGCTCACGAGGCTACCAAATCAACTTATGTTGGCGTGCATAGAAGAAACGACACCAACGACTCTCAATGGGATTAGGTGACGGTCAACGACGGTTTGAGGGTACCATTTGACCGCCAAATGACCTGTCTCGAATCATTATTGGCTCTTCTGTCAGCCGAAACGGAAGGTCGAGTAGTTGATGTGCTTTACGAGGTGGTAAATGAGTTCAGATGGAATTGATTGAGTTACCCATATGCCACTATTGTTTCAATAAATCTACATCCTCATTTTAGGTTAGGAAAGGTAAAATAGAACTTATGTCCCATAAGGTAAGTGTAGCGATCCTATGCGGTTTTAATTTGGCCGGCTTTCTGTAGGCGTCACACTAAACAGGATTAGTGTGATGTTCTAATTTTTTTCAAGAAGGCATCTCCAGAAGTCCCCAATCAATAGAAGCAAAACTCAAGAGTTCACTTACAATCCGGCAAACTAGCAAATACCTGTCAAATTTTTAGAAGGCGCTTAGACCATTAAATTTTGTAATGTGGGCGTATTGCCCATCATGAGTTAAACAACATCAATAAAACATTCACGCACGCGTTTTACCAAACTGAAGAGTTCGCTGAACCTCTAATCTGTAATGCCTTTGGAGGTTTACACCCGCAATTAGCCTGTAACTTTCATTCCACTTCTGAATTAGAGCGAAGTACGTCTGACATTACACATAAATGGGTCACAATTCATCTATTTCAGTGCTAAAATTGTTTGTTATGTCTAGAAATGGTAACCCATGGCAACGCCCACGCATCTCGTG
The DNA here is from genome assembly GCA_963584085.1 of Pyrausta aurata. Lineage (NCBI taxonomy): Eukaryota > Metazoa > Arthropoda > Insecta > Lepidoptera > Crambidae > Pyrausta > Pyrausta aurata. The sequence continues at coordinate 10,304,846 of OY757266.1, forward strand.
GCATGGCTCCCGTAATCTTTCGCTTCTTTGATATTTTCGCTATCGGAGAAGGTATCTGTTGCCATTGCCCTTGAATATTCCAGTGGGCGGTATCTATTCTGGTACGCAACGCGTCCTTTGGCTGGGTGAATGAAAGTTAGAAATATACCATAATTGGAGCTGACCGGTTAATTTGGTGGTATTAGCAGGGTGAAATTGCCACGTTATTTATTAATTAAAGTTATAAACGTATTGGCAATAATATTTTAAAATAATATAAACACTGACATCTTAAGGCCATCATAAACAAAATTTGTAACAAGTTATTTATAGCAGGGGTGAATTGAAGAATAATATTGTGGCTTATTTACAATTCAACAAGTGTACTCCAGAAAAGCCTACTCTTCGAAAGGAAAGTTGCTAAACACGAGCTTTTTCGGGAATTGTAGAATAACTTTAACGTAAGATAAATTTTGCTATGTGGAAGTGTTCCGAAGTCAGGTAGCCGGTGTAGCAAAATCAGATTTTACTTTATATCCAAGCCCAGTATAGTTTAATTTTATAACAAAATAAATTAAAAATCTTCAAAGTTTGTTGCGATGTAATTTGTTCCACAATAATCTCTATCACGTGTTTCTACGAAACTAGTTCGACCAAGATACGTTAATAAATGAAGAGAAATGCACCGTAAAGCACGATAAAAGCGTCGGCTATAAGGAAGCGATCAGAATGTTAACGACAGAACAACTAACCGCCAATTTACCGACCAACGTAGAACAAATACAGGTCGAACTATAAAGGCTATTTTAATAAGGCCAGCTTTATTTCAATGGAGGTAAGAAGAGTTAGGTTTCAATTAGTAAGGTTCGATTTTATTTTTGCAATGCATTGTCTTGAGTTATGTAAACTTTGAAAACATTGGAAATATTTGAAACTAAGACCCTACTCATGATTTAAAGTCCCTTCCAAATATTAAAATGAAAATCAATTGATTTGATGAAACCGAGAAAAATCATTAAATATCATTCTGATTTCCGAGATAGAAAATCTTCAACGGTAATATTTTAGTTTAATTTGAAGCAATAATCAATTCTAAAGTGTTTAATATGATTTTTCTCGGTTTCATCAAATCATATTTTATAACATTTGATTCTCATTTTAATATGAGGAAGGGACTAAGAATCATGAGTAGGTTCTTAGTTTAAAATATTGCCAATATTTTCATAGTCACCCTGTATATTCTGTGCTTGAGTTAGTTACTACTCGTACTCGAGGGAGGGAAAAGTGAAAATATGCCAAGTTCTATTGTGCGGAGTTTTCATCGGTCTAGTCGCAGGTAAAAACCGGCGGATCGAGAACAATCCGCTCTGTCTGATCGACTGGCCACCCACCACGGACAATCTAGGACGCAGACAGAGGCTGCGGTACAGTCGGATGCAAAAATAACTTAAAGATCGACGGAATACAAATCGACGATGACGGTTTGGTTTTAGAACACAATGACGACAGAACGCCAAATAAAAATATGCGGAACTTTGCCTTATTAAATTTATCATTTATTTATATTCCAACTATAGTAAATAAATACATACCCCGATACCCCTAAACAAAACTTATTACATTGAAATTCCTTAAAAATTGAATGACAAAGAAAAACATGACGTCAAAAGACCGAAAATACCAATATGGGGAAAATCACACAACAAAATGGTTACAACTTACAATTTACAATATTCGCTTCGGCTACAAAACGTAAAAGCGAAACTATCTGCTATCAGTCGACGCGGGAACTCGCTTTTTAGTGAGGCAATTTTGTGTTGTGCACTGATTAAGTTCCTTAATGAAGTTCGCTCGCGATGCCGTTTTAATTACTACAGACAAGACTGAGAAACGAAGGTAACGGCATCGTTTTTGAAAATGAGAATAAATAATAAGCCGTTGTCACTACATCAAAGGGCGCTGCAGTTTCTAAATAATACCTTTTCTCTGTTTATCGGGGTGCCGAAGAAATGCGAAGTATATAACCAGATCATTATTGACCACTTAGGTCAACGGCAAACATTCTCAACAGGCCAACGCCCCACTGCGAGTTTGTAGGCGGCAAGCAAAACAAGTCTAAAGTATAGAGAGTTTAAGTTTCAAATCGGCGTGGCTTTGGCAAGATAGTCCGATCGAGCATCCTATACAGTCCACGTCAATGCAGTTCCAGGAATGCATCGGCCCCCTTTGCAATATTTTTGTGTTATAGCGTGCCAATTTGGCGCGCATATTTTCCTGGTATCCTAGCCACGTCGCAATACAAACAAAATACAAAAGATTTACGGATAAAAATGGTCGTTATAACACAATAGAAGTCCAGATGGTATTGAGTATATACATTGTGATATTATGGTAATGCCCGTATTGATGGTAAAGTAATGTTCGCCATTGGATAGTGAGTGACCTGTTTGTGCTACCTGGGCCCCAAAATGGCAACGACCAAGAGGTTGTTACACCTGTTTTTTTGCGATCAGAATAGAGAGCGTAAAATTCGTTTTAATAACAAATGCAGTTAAAAATATACTGGGTTTTCCATCAGAAAACTTTTGTTTACATCAGTACGCAACACATTATTTCCTGGTTACTCATATAAACAAAGATCTTTCTAAAATTAGAAAGTTTTACAACTTATTGTTGTGTAAACGCTTTTAGTACTCCGGAGTCCATTAAACTACAACGTGGTTTCAATAAACAAATTTTAAACAATGAGGGGATAAAATTTTCTAGTTCAGTTAGCTCGTACGATAATGCATTTTATTCTCTGAAGCAAAACAGTGGAACTAAATAAAGTGCAAAGTTTACCTTTACGTGTTTGCGATGTTCGTAAGCAAACATTCGATGGCGTTCTGTATTTTACAAGAAAACGTATTTTAAAATGTCACATGACGCGTCAAAGTATAAAATTTGACGGAGCGTGAAAAATCTTCTCTCGCACAGGCTTTACCAACTGTCACATAAAACTCAACTTTTAAGGTGGCATTATCACGAGACATGGTACTTCAACGAAGTACATTTTATGTATCGAAAAAGCCTTAGCTGTAAACAAAGTTCGGGCAAGTAACCTTTTGCATATGGGTAATAATAACGAACAAAACAGTATCAAAAACGAAAACAAGATTCAATTACAGCAATAGCTTTAGGTATCGTGTTCATTTAAGGAACTACTTCATTAATATCAAGTTTGCCGAGGAAAAGGGCAAGGCACTGTGGAGAGGAGAAAAATGCAATACGAGTCAAGTTATCTTTAATCCACGGGGTTGGATTGGAATTTAATAAAGAGTGGATTAATCAAGATCAATCCGGCGTCGGTTTCCTTTGTGAGTCTAAAGCCGAAATCAACTTTTCAACTTCGGACCTTTTTGGGGCGGCGAAGGTGGTTCGGAACGTCACGCCGAGTCCCGTCATACAATCGCTGTTGATGAGGAAAGTTTCTGATCTGTTGTTTGACGTGTGATCCATCGGGCCTGTAATGTAAGTATCTTTCACGGATGCGGACAATAATGGTAATAAGGGTTGTGTAATTTTCAGGAAAACAAAAGCAATAATGAAATTGAGGAAGTTAGGAAAATAATATTTGTTCAACTCTTCTCTCTGATTTGGAGACCAAGAAAACCACCGTCTTGGGCCTCAGAGATGATCTTGTTAGAAAAATAATACATACTTAATTTCTTTACCCAAATTGTCTGGAAGAGATCGCAGCGATAAGACCGCCTAAATTGTACATTTCCTCTAAATTAATTTGTAATTGACCTGTGTGATGTGCAATAAAGTTATCTATCTACATGAAGCTACGGCAAATAGCGTAATCGCTGTTTATAATAGTGATATTAAATATGTATCTAAAACTATAAAAAAAGAAAACTATAACTTAGTTACATTGTAACCAACAATTGCGTTAAGATTAAAATTTCAATTAGAAACTTGCAAGCAACACAATGATTGTTCGGGCCGTAAACCTCGTTGAGGAAATTGTTGTGTACACACATTAGGCGCACGTAGCAAGTGCGCGGGACCGTAAGCTGAGCGTTTGCGCATACCGCGCGCGGCCGACACGAATATTTCGCTTATTTATTTTGCATACCGAGCGGCAACGGTCCGGCCGCGTCGCGACGTTGCGTCACCGCGCACTCCCGCGCACGCTTGCCGCCATTCATTCGCCCGGTGCGCATGGCAACAGAAATCTTGTGCATCGTGCTTCCGAATATAAACTATTGCTATTGCTACCTGCTTTGATGCCAAATCTGTAGAAAGAAGACTACTCGATAATAAGAAGTAGATGTAACTGGCAGAAATAATTTTAGCATGTTTTAGCGCAAGTATTTACTAACAACATCTAGAGCTGGTTCTTAAGTAAGATAAGACAAATAATAAGTAAAGTTGTTATTTAAAAAAAGCTTGATGAGAGCTTTTGGAATGGGAAAAAGATAAGTATATTCGAAGTACACTATAAACAATGTAAACTGCTGAATGAGAATAATCAACTTGACTTGTCGCGCATTATCAGCATTGCACACACACCATGATCTAATCAATGAATGCACCTGGCTGGCCAAATAAAAAGTCTGTTAGAAAAATATAAAAAAGCAAATCCGTTCATTCATATCCGATTACTATATGCCATTTTGGCTATCGACCTTTTACACGCGATAACACCCCGCCGGATGTTTGGCCATGTGTCCCATTGTTCACCCAGCGGACTAGTGTAAAAGAAATTAGAATTGAAATTGGTGTTTACAAGTATGTAATACATGTTTTATCCACAATAACCAGAAGGCATTGTGGTAATAATCACTGTTGTTATTTCTGCACTTGGTGCAATAACTTTCAAAGTTGACAGAAACGATAGTTCCAGGTGGCTTACTACGACTCGGTTTGACTCACTTTAACATGCTGCCATGAAGACATTTTAAAAACTTTTTTGAAAATAACAATTCGAGTTGTTTTTAAATTATTACCAAAATAAAAAAAACGCTTCACCATTGTACAGTATAAGTTAAAATAGTCAGAGGAGTACTTCCCTTAAAGTATTTTTTTTTTAAATATTTACTCTATGGAAAGTCATTTTTTTTCTACCTGACCTCTTAGTCTAAGACCTCTTTGTTTTCTGGAACCCAACCTTTTTTGGAAAATTAATAAAAAATAAAAAATTGTTTTCGTCGTAATTTTGTTGTTCCAAAATATGAAACAGAACTGTAATAAAATGCACTATCATTAGCTGAAAAAATAAATTTAAAATATAAAATTTTAATTAAAATATTGGAGGGGGGTAATTTTTCAAATTTTTTGTTTGTACATTGATTTCTTTATGAAATGTATGCGAATTTTTTTTTTATATTTTTTCCGCAATGTTGAAATAGTGGTTGAAATCATGTTCTATCATTTGAATAGCCTTCAAATCAAATACAAAAAATCATGCATTTAAGGGTTAAAAGTTGTCAAAAGAGTGGATTATTCAATAAAAAGGTTGTTGCGTGTTGAGCATAGCCCTTTTAGGTTCCGTGTGAATGTCAGACTCTAATTGAATTGGACTGGACAAGCACCGGTTCGTAATGACACCTACCGGATGTCAGGCTATACCTAAGTTGTTTCGTTGAAAACCGATAAACTTATGTATAAACCGGATACGTTTTAATTGTCATTTATCGATAGAACGAGTTTTCGAAGACGGTAAGGAATATAAATAATTATTCTCCATTCATGTTGATACGTGTTGCCGTCGTATTTGTTAATGGATCGGTAAAGAACAAGAAGATAAAGAAATTGTGTTAAATTATTTGGCTACACTACTTTTGGCGCCAACGCGCACCGTGTCGTTCGTAATAGCATGTTCTTATGATTCTCGTAATTTTGTTTTCCGTTTTTCTGTAGCTTTAAAAACACGAATATCATCAAATAAGGAGCATTCACTTGTATCAATATTGCTGTTGTCGGAATCAAAGCTGCTGCTATTTGAAATATTTTCATAGACTTTTTTGCAGTTAGTCACATTGTTATAACTTTTCAAGTTTCGCTCATCCCGTATTCCTATCCGTAGTAGCGATAAGAGCGGCACTAGTTAGCACATTATTAATGTAAACACGAGCGGTATCGGTTATCTGTCCGGCCTGACCGCTATTACCTCCAATCGCTGCAAAGGTGGTCTCCTCAACGGATGTTTGTAGTAGATAGTGCAGATTTAGAGTTTGTTGAACCAATCGTGTTGTGATGTCGCTTTTACATTCAACAAGTGTTATGTAATGCGCCGCCGTTTTGTTTCGAATGGGATTGAATTGTTGCACTTTGACAAAAATAAACCACTTGATGACTTTCGGAATGTTTGAACAGGAAATACCATCGCAGTAGGCATGTACGTTTATTTATAAAGATGACACAAATGGAGAAACTCAAGACTGAAATTAGGGGTTTCATTAACTAACATTTATAGTGCAATGAAACAAACAGCAATAAAAGGCACCAAAAAATTATAATAAGCACGTCAATTGTAGATACATGGGAAAATCCATGATTCTCATGAATCTGCAGACACGTTTAAACTTCATACTTTGTAAATATGCTTTTTAAAAGTGGTATCACATAGCGACTGACGCCTTATCTATCATCTTATCAGTGACGTGCGCGTGAAAACGAGAGTGGGTGACTACATGCGCCGGCGCCGCGTCACAATGCGCGTGCGTCGAACGTCAACGCTGTTTCCATGTGAGATTCCACATCACCCCAGTTTCGTTCGATAACAATTTCACGTAGTTACTTTTATAATGGTTTATAAAATCTGTGCGCAATCGCCGTATGATTCATTTGGTTTCAACAATGTTGCATAAATAATTTGTTGGTTTTGCTGGATTTAATAGATGGAAAGATATAAATTCTTTGTAACTATGTAAGGTATTTTCATTTTTACTTGAGCATAAATTGTAAAAGCAGAAACAGCCATGAGGGAATAATTTAAATTCCTTTTATGGCCTAGGCCTTTGGAAATGTTACCGACAAGGAAGCGGCGAAATCTAACAGCGCGAAACCAAGACCGCAAAATTAAGAAGACAGAAGAGACTAACATAAAAAAAAACAGTAATGGGACGAAAATGCGGACTCTATAGTCCCATAAAGAATAAAATCAAAATTAATTCGGCAGCGAGCCCCGCCAGCGGCAAGGACGCGGTGAAATCTGACAACTATGTGACGACTAAATTGAGGAGACGTTTGCTAAATTATTTAGTCTAAAAATAAGTCGAGTCCCCCAAAGAACAGAGTCAAAATGCAATCGGCTCAGACAAACACGCAGCGGGCCCGGTTGCCGGCAAGGACGCGGCGAAATTAGCGGACGCGCTCGCCTGTGGCGAAACGACGATGCACGAAAGTGGGACAGCTACAACATGATCAATTTTGCTAGAATATTCTGAATTCAAATAGAGGAGGTGAATACAACTTGAACAGCTAACAGATACTCTAATTCAGAGTATTCGGATTATAAGAAGTACACCAGAAGAGTTTGGATTTAGTGTTGCTTTCAGTCGTACTAGCAATATATTTGCCTTCCTATGGTGCAAAGATGATGATGATTGAAGGTTAGTATGATAAGGATTTAAACTTAACGGGCTACTTCGAGACATAAATCGCTGTATTTAAGTTACATCCGACCACATGCTAACATACTTTTAATCTTTCAGCATGCTTAAAGTAGTCGTAAATTGAGCAAACCGACTATAAATACGTTTTCCGAAGACTTGTTTATTAGGTTAACTAATTTGGTTGCCGCCTCCACGCTCAAATTTCGTATCTCCGCGAAATCAGCAATGACTCACTAGAGGCCATTGCTACATCAGCTGACTCATTGACTGCCGGCACCGAGTGGGAATGGGAAATCTATTGTTTCCCACTACGTCCTCCAATTTAATCAAGACACAAGCCGTGAAAACGTTTTGCATGCCAAATATAAACAAATTACACACAAATCAGCTACTGTTATCGGGGCTATTGGGAATGATAATGAGGAATTACTCCGTTGTTTCACTTGGCTTACTCTCAATGACTTCCCGGTTTACGGCAAAGCTCTCGCTGTCATTTTTTGTTCGAGACTATTTCTAATTAACATAGTTGTGTCTACTTGTACCGAATTCAAGCCTGAATTCAATTATTTGTATGGATAATTTCCCAACGTTTTATTACGGCTATAAGAGCGGCGTGTAACATTTTTTTTTCCGGTCGGGTAAGCCCGTGTGACACATCCGGAATCCCACGCGATTACGTACGAAGCTAGGTCAAATCTATTTTCATGTTTCGCACTGGACTGGATGAAACCAGCGCGTGTACGTATTTGTTTTAATCATTCACCTCCCCAAATGTTTGTTTAGACAACCTAGCAAGTTTAAGTGTCGGCTATAAATAGTCCGATTTGTTTGGAACCAGATTTGGATTGATATTTTCGAGCAAATTTGTATTTTGACGCTTATTCAGACCAACAATTATGTATGTAGATGTGTAACAGCCTAAATTGAGACAATGAGTAAGGATATTTTGATAACATCGAAATGGATACACGTTTACAATTTAACAATAAGCCAGTCAGCTGTTGAAACAATCCAAGGTGTGGTGGCATTGCATGGAGTGAGTCAATGTCTACCATTACCATCTGATTCATTCGACGGGTAAGCGACCTTGCATGCACCGACTGCGAGACAAAGTGGTTGTACTAATTACCTCCTAGTCATACGTATGATGCTTCTGTCGCATGAATTTATAAGACTATAAATGCGTTATATTCATTCATTCATACAAGTCAAATATAATTAACCCGTAACAAAATAAGTAACATAACAATGATGAATGAAAGTCAGCGTCTATGTGAGCACATGCGATAACTGTTGTCGATTAAGTTTCGGAAGCAAGGTGACATCGGCGACCTGAAGGTGACCCGCGTTTGAATAATAAACAGTTCGTTGAACTCAACATTATTTTTCGTCACCTTTCCGTTGCTAAGTTCATAAACTCAACGACGGCGAAGTACTTGACACGAAAGTCAAAGAAGGATTAAAAGTTTTATCGACGTCAAACAGGCATGAAAATGCCGCCAAGTTAAAATTGTTACATTAAAAATTTCACGGACAGCAAAAATTGGCAAAGTCGAATCAATGAGGAGTTTGTGAGCAGCGGTGTTTGAAAAGAGAGGTTTTTTTGACAGCAGGTTTTTAAAGCGAACTGGAAGATAAGGAGCTGAATGGTGGGGAAACGGTGCAAAGTTTTAGTAGCATTTACTGAGAGTTGCAAACGGAATAAAAACCTTCGAAACAAAGCCGAGACGCGGCCGACATGAAAAACACTTGGCTTAAAAAGAAAATATAAAATAAGAGTAAAAAAATGAAGCGAATTTACCCCACCGGGATGGGCAATAGAGGCAGCCGCGAACTAATTGCGAAAAACGAGATTAACGCTCAGTGTAGAGGCACTAAACGAGGATGGCTCTCTGTTTACCACCGCTGCGCCATTCCTTTTACAACACCACTAATAGACTTATTTTATTAGAGATACGCCGAGATAACATTTACGTATATTAGCAACTAAGTAATCATCGTAAAATCGACGCCATAAAACTTTGCCTACTGTGTTAGTTGGTCGTAATATGTTTCAATTGCGTTAATTAAAAGGCTCGCTATGCGAGGGAAAGCGTTTTATTTTAAGATTTGGTTTCAGAGAAACTGTTTGTATTTTTAGGTAATTCAAAGAACAGGATCTTTTCTTGAACAATCTTTTCGGTGTTTGGATCTGATCCAAAAGAAATTGTGTTTCCTAATTTCTTCAGGAATTTATGAATCCATCTTTTTCTCAACATTGCAATATCTGAATTTCAAATCTTATGTTCTTCTGAGCGAACAGCTTCTGATTATCATACTCCGATCGGATTGACCGATGTACCCTTTGAAGCATCATGTTTTCCTCATATCATCATCATGCGTTATCAGAGTACGGTTGCTTAAATTCACATCCAAACCATCAGATCGTGGATGCGTTCAGAACTACGAAAGAAGACGAAGAGTGAAACACCTCAGTTCCACTGGATGGGTATGGGTGGCTAAGCGGGCAGTGCTTGCTTAGGTACCGGTAACCATACAAACAGGATTACCGCTCAAACGCGCCCTGCCCTCTTCTTACATAGGCTCCCATGGTATACTTTTAAAGCATCACGTTTTCTTCATCACCATGTATTATTCAGGCCTCCATCCAGTTCTTCGTTACGCCACTATAGCACGGAAGTGTTCAGATATACGTAAGAAGACGGAGAGTGAAAAACCTCTCGGTGTCTCTGGATGGGTCGCGATCGCGAAGCGGGCATTGCTTAATTGCCGGTAACCATACAAACGAGATTACCGCTCGGACGCGGATGAGCCCTCTTACATTGAGCTCGCACAAGCCACATTTTTAGGGCTTACATGCTTTATTTTTAGTGTCTTTCTGCGATAATAATAACTTATTACACTTAATAAATATATCAACAAAAGTATTTTATTAGAGATTTAAAAGAGGTCCCTGGTCCGCTGGTGGTCCAATAATGATCAGTGTTTCAGGTATAGAAAGGAATCACTGGAAATCGCTGCTGATGAACGATGACGAATAAAATTTTATGACGTTTCGTAAAGGTCGTTTTGCAGCTCGTTATACAGGACACATATGCTTACACACCACTACTGAAGTACTATGTTACTCAAAGTAAAATCTTTTCATGTTTGAATAGGGTAAATCTGTTTTTGGACGATTTGCTAGCTAGAGTGTCGTTTAATCGGTCCGTTCTCCCTCCGTCCGTCCTCGACAACAAATCGGGCGGTGCGTAAATCTTTTTAGGGCAACATAAAGGCTTGCCCTGCGTGGTTCCCTCTGCAAGCCTTTATCGTCCCGCCCGAGCTCAATAACTCTTGACACAATACAATTACTAATGGGCAACTGTGTTTTTTAAAAGAAGGATACTCTTTTACCGTATTTTACAGTTTTATTGGTCGGGTATGAGTATGTTAGGTTTCGATAGCAGTTAAAAAAAAAGATGATGTTGATTAGAGGTTTTGAAGCTAGCAGACGGTTCATGGAAACGATTAGGGGTTAGATTCGCAAGCAACATAAAAAATCCAATCAACAGCTATATTTAACCGCCACCAATAATTACATAGCATCAAACAAATCAAGCCGAAAGAATCAAACAATAAATTTACCGCAACGAATTCAATAAACAGTTTACGAGAAGCAAATTTCCTATTGTCTCAATGCCAGCAATTTAAATTAACCGCTGTCCGCTACTCAGCGGCACAATAATATCCGTCAAACTTAGAAATTAATTAAGGACCGACAAATTATATTTCTCTTAAATTGAATTAATACATTATTTAATCGAGGGGCGAAACAAAAGCAGCAATGATGTTATTTTTCTGGGAATGGCACTTAAGTTTTTCAGATGATTAATAGTATCCGAACTCGTCTCGTCAACGACTCCCGTGGTTGTTAAGCGTGAATGGAGCGTTTTGACCTATTTTATTGTTGATTAGAAAATTGTCAAGATATCGTTCTTGTTTTTGCTATGATTACAGTGTAGCTTAGTGTAGGGCAAGAGCTGATTGGGTAATTGCTTCCGTGTTGTGTTATTTGTTTTAATAACACGCCATTTACTTACCTGCGCGGCAATGAAACCTACAATTTATTTCAATTTTCGTTACGCAAACCTTGTAAAATTATAGAGTTGAATTTTTACATTTGTAATTATTGTATCATTATAGTTTCACGGCGGTTTATCTTTCCGACGCGAGATTGAATTGGCCCTTAGAAATCTACTACTGTGAAACGCTGATTCAAGTTAAATAGCTTTTTTATACGGCGAATTATTTTTATTTACTTTACTGTGATGTGAAGTTAATAATATATTGTCATTTACTTTTGTACTCGAAGTGAATTCGTGTTTCCTAAATTCAGTAAGTACCTATTGTTATTATGGAGTTACATAACATAAAACAATCAAAGTCAGACAATATGATTTTGAACTTTGAGTTGAGGCTGATAAATAATAGTTTAAATTGTCCGCAAGCGCAGTAAGTCATAAAATTACTTAATCGTCTCCTTGAAACACTTTATTATCACATGCTTATGGGCGCGACATACATTTTTGTAAACGTAGCCAGTTTCATATAAAATGTGAATATCGAAATATTCATGAAAAGTTTCATCAGAAAACTGATCATTTTGTTTTTTTACGGTATCATCAAATTTAATCGATGGATAAACTTAAAAAATATTTTATCAGTATTTTCAGGTATTCGGTGATTGTATTTATGTGCCATATTAAAACGTTTTCCATATTGCAAAGCCATGAAAGGCATACTGGGCATTGCAATGGTACAGTGAAGATTTATCATCATCTCGGTCCGATTGAACATACCGACATGACAGCCGAAGATACAGTAATTATACAAACTGAAGCGGCAACACGCCGCGTCCCCATTCCCGCGGAACTTTCAATACCGTATCGGGGTTAACTGTGACAAGGTTGTAGGCAGGGGACTGCTGAGAAACGACGTAATCATCAACGTTTCCGAGTAAATCGTGTGCTCGGCGGCCAGCATCCGATGATCCCCGAACGCTCATTGTTAAACTGCACCGCGCTGGAACAATGGGGCTCCAGGTAGATAGGCGGCTGGCGAAGGTTGAGCGATGTCAAGTAAATTTTAACACGCAATTAGTAGCCCGTCGGACACCTTGGCACCAATCGCTTGAGTCGTTCAGGGATGCTCGGCCAGCTAGCTGCTGCCTCTAGTATTATTTACAGCCATTTACTGTTCGCCGCATAGCGGCACAGGCCCGGATACGATATTTTAGGGAGGCCGCGAATAGTTTTATTGTTGGGTGCTTAACGCGCCTTTTTTCGGTAATAGGCTTTTCGGTAAGCAACGTCGATCATTGTTTTGCACGCAATCTGCCGGTTATGAAGCATGTGCCATACAAAGGAACTTCGTTGTTGCTACGTCAATTCTTTTCAATCTAAATATGTGAAAGGCGATGTTGATGATTTATTGCTTTTTTGAATGGGTTTTTTAAGTTTTTTTCACTTCAATCTCAAATCTTAATGAGCGGATGAATCTTTTCGAAAATAAGTAACGATTCTTAGAATATCCTTTTTGTTATTCAAATGGCATTAGTGGTCAAATGCACCGGATGCTGCACAGGTGCAATATGAATCAAAGTATGCGTCACGCTCCAGAGTACATTGCTGATAAATCGCATACTGCATGATGGATGAGTGCGGTAATCTATCTTAGTACCTTCGACGAAGACAAAACTTTAATCAGTTCAAAGTGATTTCTATTTATTGAATGTTGATTTGCTGTGGCTGGCTTGACAACCGATCGTTCTAGATGGAAAAACTGTAGTCTCAGGCAGACCGCACCCGCCCTGGTGGCGCCGGGCGGCGGGCCGCCGACTATAATCCGGGTGGCAACAACAGTCGTGACGTCGCGCACTCACCTTGACTCACTTTAGTTGGCCCGCTTGCATTACACTGTTTGCTAGCCGTGTACTCGTGATTAGTGTGATGCCGGTACGTAATTCTTATCACATGACTTGTAGCCGACGCGGCGATACAGCCTGAGCGCTGACGTTGCTGTTCACTCCGGCGCAGCCACTCTAGATAGCCACAGTCGGGGCTGCAAGCGCGTAGGTATATTGCATAACTCGACTCGGTTACAGGAGTACTTATCTGCACTGCAGTCTCTCATGTGTAACATTAGTATCTTAGCAACGTCATCTGGAGAAGGTTTATAGGAATTGACAGCTGGCGACGAATCACTTGTGTAGAATGTGTCATACTCATCACATTTATTGACCAAAGTGTTGGGCAAACAACAATTACAATTGCCTTATACGCTTTAAACCTCGTGGAGCTAGACATAGATACCATGGCATTTATTTTAGTGCGACCAGAGGGCTAATTGTGTAAAGCAATCGTATTCATTTGACAGTTCAAAACGTACGATATGATCTGTCAAACCCTTTGTTATTTGCCGTTTGACAAATCATATCGTACTTTTTGAACTGTCAAATGAATACGATTGCTTTACACAATTTCCATACCAGGTTTACTTCATGCTGTATTACATCATACATGTGTTTTATAACAGTAAACAAACATGTGCCTATCCCCATTGAACTTGACATTAAAATAATTTCCATGAATATCGTCCACAGCTATAACTGTCCACGTAACGACGACGAGCTATCATGCGTTTAAGAGAGAGAGAACACGAATGTTTTCTTGTGAAACTAACCGTTGCTATGAATGGGCGATATTGCAATTAATTGCGAGATAACTCGAACAGCTGATGCTCCGCCATTCGTATCAACACGATACTCATGGGGCGAAAGCGTGATGCTAGATAATGGTCGACACACGAGATATTTTAACGATTCGTATCTGTGGAAAGTTGTGATCTTCGTACCCTCTTATTATTAGATATGTTACTTTTATTAATAAATACATATTATTTAAACTCACTGAATCAGTCCTCGAACAATCTGTAGCATCTTCGTTCAGTACGTTTACTACTCAATGAAGAAATCTTTGTCTAGTTACTAGTTATTGACCAATACTGAAAGGTGATCTGTCTGATGTTCTCTCTCAAGCTAGCCGCTCAGTGCTTTGGTCCTTAGTAAACACAGAAACTTTCTGTCTCTGCCTGTTAGTCTTCGTTTCAGAATCTATCTATCCATCATCGATCACTACATTAAGATAAGGCGTTCGAAACAGTTGACCGGACCGTAGATTTCGATCTCCTTGACTCGAATCGAGCTGGCATAGGCGAGGTGTTGCGAAATGCGCGCGCCGGTTCAGACGTTAGTCATTGTCGCTGTCGAATCTAGTGCATGCGTTGCTACACAACCGTTATGCACTTTTAAACGCATATGCACGTATTAAGATCATGATGATTGCAAAATGCGTCTGATCTAGACCGGTTTGACCTACTCTCGTTAGTGATTTGTTTCATAAATATGTGGCGCCTTTAGTCATCTACAAAGCCCTTGACCGTCAAATTTTGGGTAGACTTTTTGATGCTGGGTTAAAGATTTAGGCATGTATTTAAATTTCACTAAAAGGATTCATTTGTGATTTTAAAAAGGCACTCGCACTAATAAATTACTTCGAGTGATGGTGAAAAAGTCGAAGTCGTTACTATAGAAGGAATTAGACTTGCATATAGAGAAACCTTTGGCTTTGTGATCTCTACTCCATGACCATTCCATGCCATGAAAATACCTAAACCGCAAATTGTCTCTAGTTTAATGCGTCGGGCATCTTTTGTAACCTTTTTGTAGGTGCATTGAAACCGAATTGTGCTAATAATAGTAATGAACAAAAAATATACAAATGACAATTTATGTTGCTAAATATACCGTTGCATTGGAATGTCAATGACGCAACCGGGTCATTTGAAACCAATAACTTGGTCGGCGAGACCGCAATGTGGTTAGCTGTCGGCTACTAATAGACAAGAGGAATCAACAGTAATCAACACTACCCAGTTATACTAGGAAGTATGTTTGCATTTTGCTGTAAATTACCGTCAACTAAATAAGACATCAAAATAGTTTCTGAGAGGATCTATGACAGAGGGAGGCGCTCGGGCTGCCAAAGAAAGATTGGGAAAGCCAACTGACTCTAAATGGTATTGTATAGGTTAAGGCTAGCATGACGAAGAGAGAGAGAGAGAAAGAAAGAAAAGATAAATACATCAGACAACTAAAGTGAAGAATTAAAGGCGGACATGAAATTACAATAATATCAATAAAACATCATTTCACTATACATATTTCACTATAGATATATGAATAAAAATGCTTTAACCCACAGCCCTCGCCGGTGGCTCTACTGGCGCCAAAGGATTGCATAATGCAAACGACGCACTCATAAAATAATGCATAACAATTGGTGACATACTTATTTATGAATATGAATAGATAGAATCTAAAAAAGATACTAAATCATGTTTCAGGTATTGCTTGATTTAATCCTAGTCGAAGATACAAGAGTAATAACGAACACAAGGGCACCGCAAAAGTATATTCGATTGGGTCATAAAATAGCAAATGTATTGCTTCTATATCAATGAGATGTATATAATATTGAGGACGTTCCATTTGATGAAATATTGAAAAACGTTCATGAACAAAGAAGGCGAAACCAAACAGTGTTTGGATAAAACGTGGAAAGAAGCGCAGATTTTGTATACTTGCAAGTCATTACAATCCCCCGCAAAATTTTCACTGGGCGCACCTCACACGTCATAGGTAATTCGGCTGGCAGAAAGCCATGTAAACATACCACCAAATAGGGCAACGACCACGAACGAACGCAAATAGCATTTAGACAATAATCTATTAATAAACTGTTTAATTATAAACTAATGCGGAGGGGCGGCGTAGGATCCACGTGTCGCTAAAGATTAATAGCCCCCCCGAAGCCAAAGAGAGGCGTTTTAAAAGCTGGAATAACATTAGATAAAATGTTTGATGTTTTTCATACGAGCCACTATAAACATACCTTTTTAAAGTAAATATTATGACATTAGAATGCAATTGCTTTGTTTTATAAAAAAATAAAGCTGTTTAGAGCGTGCTAAACAAAATTGTGGCCGAAAAAAATTTGACGGTTAATATTTAAAGGGCGTATATTTTGAGCGAGTTATTTTGTTTGTTAAATATGAAATGTTTGTATAAGTATTATAATTGGGTGAAGGTAAACACGTGTATTGAGTTGCGAGTGTTGACCGTAAACATAAATATCTCCCGAACAGAGCGGTGGTTTTCCGCGTTTTCTCGCCGTCACTCGTGGCGCGTGTAGGAAAGTGTGACGCGGCGCACCAGTGAAAACTGTTCCACGTGACCAAAGGTCGGATGTCATGTACCGGTGCTACTTCTATTTCTTAACACATTTTCCAATACGTTTTCTATTTCTGTCTATTTTTTTTCAGACTCTTGATACCAGTTAAAAGTATAAATGTACTGAAGTCATAAAGTTTATCATCATCATTTCGCCTGTTTCATCATGCAGCAACCAAAATACTGGAACACAATCGGCAACGTCACCACCAATAACCTAATATTACGCAATGTTCACCCGTCTGATTTACGTAATACTTCCAGCCGATCTATCATAGTTATCGTCAGCTAGTGACGCGTTCGGTATGACGCACCGCTGCACTGGAAACGGCTAGCAAAAGATCTGGATCGCTCTATGTTATGTCATTTGCATTGTAGCCAGAACACACGATCGCGGGTCGTTCATAATAGTTTTCCCCGTAGAATAATCTAGTAGCCGAGAAAAGTGTTTTCCCAGTTTTACTACTCACGTCATTTCCTAAATATACATACGTACGATATAAGTGGAACTTATTAATTCAAATAAGTTACGGATTAAGGGACATAAGTGGTAGTCATGATAGATCACCATTACATCACCCTACATACCAAAACTATCTTGATATCAACAGAATTGTTCCATCTAATTGTGTTTTACCGATTCTCTAGCGAGAACCTACTTCAGAATAACATTGCGTTGTTGACGACTGTACATGGAAATTGTGATTACTGGCGCCGGCGTTGAAACGTCAATGAAAATTGCCCCACGTGAGCAAAGGTCAAACGGACAATGCTGGAGGTTGAAATAAGCATTAATGTTTTATTTCCAACTTGGATTCTTTCTTCCGCGAATACTCAAGGGGACCGTATGGAAATTAAACGGTTTACACGTTGTGTGTCACGGGCAGCACTTTGTTTTTGTATTGGTATAGAGTAAAGACAACAATTTTGTGAGTAGCCTATCCGAAAAGTAGATAGGTGCTCTTGTTATGCTCCATCCAAGTGGTTTTTATCTGCCACTACCACAAAAGTCATAGTCACTACAGTCTATTGAAATACCTTAACCACTATCAATAATATTGTTCTAGTTATCTAAAGTCGGTTTCATGTTAAAATATATGCCATGCCATCCCTATAATTAATTAAAATTCAATCGACATTGAAAACATGCATTTATTCAAAATACAGTAGATTTATTGAAATCCTTAAGCCACTTATATTTTCTTTCCTGACGTAATTTCCTTCAATCAAATAACACAATGTTTTTTTTTCATGTCGGCAAGTGTTTTTGAATTCTTTAACGTCCAGTTACAGTAAAGTTTTACGTGTTTATTAAAATTCCAAAACATCAACGAGCTAATAACATTTCATAAGTCGTCCGTTTTTAGCAGCCATGCAACAAGGTTAACGAAGTATTACGTATTTATATTTTTAATCACCGTTCAAAGAAAGGGTAGATGAACTAATTCTTTCAGTATGTCAATACATAAGTCTAGACAGCAATATATTATTTATTTACGTAGGTAGTAAACTTTACATCCCGCTACAGCCAATAGATAGCATTTTCAGATCACTAAACCGAGCAACATGTTATTGTTGTCATTAGTCGCATAAAAACGCCAATCCTCTATGCAGTTCATAGTACAATGTAGGTCAAAATATGATATGAACAGATTAACACGGTCACACGTTTCATTGAGTAGCACATTCGCTAGTTCATTGAGAAGTTTTTTATTTACGATCACAATAAATTTTCTCCCACGCGGCCGGCTTGCTCCTAGCAACGCGCGCCCACGATTATCGAAAAAGGTTGACGTGGGCACCATTGTACACCCACCATCATTGCTTTTAATGTGCGGATATTGCAAAGTGCTGTTTTTGAACACGGCCTTATACCATAATGTGCGGGAAAACGCAATCGGTAGAAATAAAAAGATTAATGGAAATAAACAGCCTCGGAGAAGCAACAAAATAAAGTTGATAACAGGAAGGTTTTGTTTGTAAACAAACTGTTTACGTAAAAGTTTGAAGTACGCCTTCTTTAAGCCGTTTTTTATTATTATTTTCCAACATACACTGTAACAAGTGCTGCATTACTGATTTAACCATTTCCAATTGTGATATTCGCATCGCATTGTCACCTCCACTTAATATCAGTCTATTCAAGCCGAGAATTCAGAACGATGCATACGTCGGAAACCCCAAGATTATCCATACAGATCACGTAAACAATAGTTACGAAATTGTACTTGTAGCTATCGCGAGCGATAATCAACATCGGCATAATAAAAAAATAATTTCTATACATTGGCATTTCATGAAGTAAATTAATAACCGCAGATGGCACCGGTTAATTCCGGATTTTTCGAACAATCGGGTGTTATTTGATATGATCGATTGTTATCCGCCTTTCGAGGGCGACTGTGCGAGCATAAAGTCAAGACTATCACATTTTCAATTCGACGTAAATCATAATCTATACCAATAAAATGCTTTGTCCTGAATGACTGACTTATTGATTGACTGACTGACTGACTGACTGACTGACTGACTGACTGATGGATCAACGCACAGCCTAAACCGCTGATTGTAGAGACCTGAAACTGGGAGGGTGTGTTCTTTGTGTGACGAAGGGGTCCGATAAGAAAGGATTTTCAGAAATTCCACCCCTAAGGGGGTCAAAAAGGGGTGCAAAGTTTGTATGGGACAACAAGATCCCTTGGTCCAATCTACTTCAAATTTTGCATACACATTCTTTTACAAAATTGACGGAAGACTTGTTTTGTATTTTATTGAAATTCATCTCCTAAGGGGGTTAAAAATAGGTGCAAAGTTTTTATGGGGGTGATTAGCTTCGAATTTGATGTCAATACTCTTTAGTGCTTACGATTAAAATATTTTTTATTTTATTTTTGACAGTCATTTGACATAATCTGAGACAGAATATTTGACACATGTTTGTTATTGATGTTGCTCTCGAGAAGAGATTTTATATTTTATTGCTTATAATAGTAAATAATTTTTTTTTGTGTTTAAACAGCGTAGGTATCAATCGGTCTGTGTCCAGTGTAGATTGAAGATCGTATGTTCATATTGTCGGTGGACATTCTACGCTGCTCTTGTGGTCGAAAGGTGTCCAATCTGTAACTTTTCTGCAAACTTTTCGTGGGGGACCTATGTTTAGCAGTGGACGGCTTTTGGAACATCCAAATGATGATGATGGTGGCGTAGATCTTTACATAGAGTTGTCCCTTTCAATTTACGATTTGAATTCAAGAAAGTAGAGTAGGTATTCGCTATAACCAATAACCATAAACAAAGCTCAAATTCAAACTCTTAAGGTAGCGAGAGAAGGCTTGAGGGAATTTGCTTCTCTCACAGCCTGTATGTGACATGATGCTGTGTAAGCGCAGAGAGTAGCCTGGTCATTGTAGTACCTGAAATAAATATACGATTGACGATACAAATACAAAATACAAAATAAATACAAAATATTTTATTTAAAAACACGTTACATTATCGGTTTACAATAAGCCTTACCCATTTAAGTTAGTAAAATTTGTGCTAGGATAAAGCTGCTCTTCAGAATATTCTTATCTAACGTGTTAGGTACTTACGTTTAACAATTCCGCGAATCTCAGTAATGAGATCATTAAAAAAAAAGACTATGTCAAAAACATGTTTTACAAAAATGTTGATTTAGTAGCACAACATATTAAGATTACAAGTTACATTAATAAATCTGTTTAATTAAATAAAAAATCTACTAAAAAACCAAAAGAAGTTTATGCACAGCGTTTGTTCATAATCAAGATTCAAAATTTAGTACTTTTTCAGTTTCAGAATAATCCATCTGTCGCAACCAGTTAAAAGTTTTTTTTCTTAGCTTCATTAAGTGACATGACGATAGGGTACGAAGTATTTCCATTTCGTTGTAAAATAAAAAATAATAATATTCCTGTCTAAGTTTGACCATTATACCGGGCTACATGTTGTGTGTACATAAAGTATAACATTTATTGTCTGTACGCATTTCTTTGTATATATTTTCATCCAGTTTAAAAATATATACAAAGAAATGCGTACAGACAATAAATGTTATACTTCATGTTTGTTTGTTGTAACGCGCTACTCACAGGAACTATTGGTAAGGTTATAAAATATGATAGATAGCTAATTTATCAGGGAAGGCCATAGTTTAATGCGTATAGGCTTATAAATTTTCGCTACGATCTATGGGAACGGAGTTAAACTAAAACGCGCGTACGAAGTCGCGGGCGGGCCGCTAGTTCATAATAAACGTGATGGTGGAAACTGTACGAAAATAAAACCGCAAATCTATCTACAGTTTAGCCGTTTGGCACACGCATACTAGAGGTCAAAACAAATGAATATATTGTTTTAAACTTTCATGGTCACTAACATTAGAATAATTAGATACGGGATTGCTACCATGTACCTTATTATTTATGAGCTTCCGATATTTCGGCACTGTTGCAAGCGCCATGATCACGGAGTAACTGAAGAGAACTTGCGGGTGGGTTGTTATTGGCAGACATATCGGTCTACCCTCCTTCGAAGTCGTTTATTCCGCTCGCCGCCGGTACCATTGTCCACAAACTCACTATTTACTCGCGTCTGTTCTCGACACACAACACTGACAGTATCTGTTCGCGAAACGGCACTATTTTTATTTACACGGTTTTTACACATTCGAACCACTGGATTCCAGACACTTGACAATTTAAACCCGTCCTCACGATTGAAATTTTTGTATTTAGTTATTTCGATCGCTTCCCTAACCAATCTTGGTATGTAGTGGCGTTCTGTCGAAATTATCTGAGGGTTGTGGAACTCGATCCAGTGATTTGGCCCCGATTCTAATAAATGTTCAGCAATAGCTGATTTGTGTATGTCATTGTTTTTGACCGCTTTTATGTGTTCACTCATTCGGCACGCTATGGAACGTTTAGTTTGGCCAATATATGAGCTACCGCAGCTGCAGTCAATTTTGTAGACACCAGGTCTTTGTAGTGGGAAACTGTCTTTGGGAGATCTTAAACATTGTGCCACTTTTCTTAATGGAGTGAAGACAGTATTTAGTGAATATTTATTTAGAACATTAGAGACCTTGTCTTGGAATCCAGTGGTTCGAATGTGTAAAAACCGTGTAAATAAAAATAGTGCCGTTTCGCGAACAGATACTGTCAGTGTTGTGTGTCGAGAACAGACGCGAGTAAAATAGTGAGTTTGTGGACAATGGTACCGGCGGCGAGCGGAATAAACGACTTCGAAGGAGGGTAGACCGATATGTCTGCCAATAACAACCCAACCGCAAGTTCTCTTCAGTTACTCCGTGATCATGGCGCTTGCAACAGTGCCGAAATATCGGAAGCTCATAAATAATAAGGTACATGGTAGCAATCCCGTATCTAACTATTCTAAAACAAAAGAAGTACCTATAAATCTTCGGTAGGAAAGGTGCTGAGTCAAATCATACATTGTGATAGAGTATGAATAAAAAATCTTCAGAAACCTATCGTGTGTGATATCAATTTAGGGCTTTGTTAGGCGGTTCTGAAAATATATCATATTTAAAAAAAAAAAAAGTAGTTTTGGAAAATTCTAACGGTTTATAGGATACTCAAATTTTGTTTTGATCTCTAGTATGCGTGTGCCTAAGCTAATCTGTACATCAATTTGCGTTTTTTCTCGTACGCCGTCCACTATAAGCATTTTTCGTTCCTTCACACTCATAGATCGGTGAGATGGGCCTGCGACTAATAGTTTGTCTCACGCTAATCATACGATCAGTAGAAATTTGGCCCTCATCGTGGTCGAATTCAGCCGGGAGAACCACAAATTATAATAAATTGTGCAAGGACTTACCTCGTTTATGTGTTTATAGGTTTTAATGAGGTCTACGCTGAGTTTTCTAAGCGGCGCCGTGGAGGGGTCCCGAAAGTGATGTGGTATTCGAGCTTGCATTGCCTGGGCAAGTGAGAAAACATCGTTAGTTTCCGAAGTGTACTGTAAAGTTTGCATAAAACAAGCAATGGTAAGGCAAGCGTGGTTTACAAACTACAAAAATAATATCAAATGTTGTCATACATTGCATTTATGGACGTACAAAACCAATACCAATATTGCATTGACATAGTATATGGATGACAAATGACATTTTACATGACACACCGGATCCAGGTACTAAAAGGGTGAATAAAATGATAATGGATGTGACGAACACATGCAGGATGAACAATATACTGCCAATTAATCAAACTTAACTACAAAACAGACAGGAAGAGCTACCACAAAAAGTAAAACTAGAACGAAATGTAGTATATCAAAGGAAAGCATGTGTGCAGTGACGTTGAGACACGAGACAGTTTGTATAACATATCAAGACAGCTAGCGGGCCCAGAGGTCCCACTACATATGACGATTTCATTCACACTAAAGTATAATATTGGCAGGAGTAAAAGAGACAGCTTAAGAGGTGAACAGGACCGTCGTCATATATTAGGACCTCTAGCCAGCTCCTGGGGCTATCGTTTTGGTAATAACCGTTTATCTGAACTACTGGCTGACACAATCATACCCGTACATAGCTAGGTTCGACATAGCTTATTATAGTCGTTCGTGCATTCGTCTAGTGTGATAGATGGAGTAGTCTCCTCCTAAAAAGAACTAGTTTTTTTATTTAAACATGTTTTAATTGAGTTTGCAGAAGAAAAAACTATGTTCGTCGAACCGGCTATAATTAAGTTATAAAGATAAATTACACTCTGGTAAAAGATAACAAACAATGCCAGATTTGATTTTTTTCCAAATTTGAAGAAGGTAGCGTCTTTATTTCAGACGCCATTTTTAGGTTAACGTTATTTTACAGGTACATAGATAGTGAAACCTTCAAACCCATATCACGGACCAAAACCGAGAACTTCGCTAAAAGAGAAGTTGGTTGTAGTGAGTGTTTAATTAGTGACACTTTACGGGCTAATTTATTTACTTGCCGTAATGTCTAGACGCGGGTTGTTAATGACGCTTTAAATAAAACCAAAAGTGCGGCAGTACAGGTTGAAAACAGCGAGAAGTTGGGATCGAACGATGAAGATCGATTTGAAAAGTTACTAAAAATTCTATGATGCTTCGCGCATGAGTAATTACTAATTACAAAATATTGTGGGACATCTTTTAACACACTTTTTACTCGAAATTTTTGCGTTTTTAGTACGTTTGATACTAGGAAACTTGGCCATTGTAAACTTATGAACCCGTGGCCGTATGCATGCGACAATGTTGCAGAATGTCAAGACTATAACACAAGAGGGCACACGGCTGCCACAGAATGTGGATTTTATTTACTTTTCAAGTGTTTTCATCAAACTTTCCTAACTTAGCGAGTTAGCACACTGTAACGGCGTCCCTGATAGCAATGAATCCTGAGTATGTCCTACATTGTAAGCGGCCGTAAAACAGTCAACGCAAGGAAATTGACTTGACATCGCCTTAAATTCAGTTTCATTTGTAAGCTTTTAGTTCACCTTTGGGATATAGAACCTTTCTGAGGGGATGGTAAAGAAAAAAATATGAAGAGTATTATGCAACTTGGTTAGATTTTAGTTTTTCCTTGATTTGGAAATTTGGATGCCCGTAAAAGTTTTGGCTGCCTTTCCATATTTTCATGGTACACGTCTCCTATGATCCTTGCAAAGAGTTAGTTTTATATGCAGATGCGATTCGCCCTTTACAGTTTTGAATAATAATATTCTTAGGCCCACTTGCGCATGATGATTTAAACCAGGATTACGCTCATCCTGGATTAAATCTTATTTCTGTCTTTGTCAACGTCGAAACAACTGACAGAGACATACTGATGATTTATTCCAGGATAAGCGTTATCATGGGTTAAATCATCACGCGCAAGTAGGCCTTACAGACACAAACATACACTATTAGCTTAAATTCATGGGCAAATCCATTAAAATTCTCAAAATCTGTAAGTTTTTAACCCTCCGTGCTCCAATGGAATCTCCTTCTTAAAAATGCAAGTGGACCCCTATGATTAATTTATATCTTTAACAACAATACACTTATCAAAAACTAAGGGCGAACCACATCCACCCGCCTACAGTGTCAACCACCTACTCTCTCTGTTAGTAGTGACGTCACGCGTCAGCCCACCAAACTGCCTCGTGCATCATTTACCTTAGGCGCGCAGTAGCGGCAGAAAGCTCGTGGGGTGCGCTCTTTGGAGCTCACCTGAATGTCTGACGGCGCGCTCATGGAGGCGAGCTGGTCTTCCGCGACTAGTCTGCCGTAGAGCGGCACGTGCCGTCTCTCGCCGCCGGCCTCGGGCATGCCGCCGCCGACCACGCCCACTGGAACAATAAGATACGAGTTTAGAAAGAAATATACATACACTTACAATTTACGGACGTGCTTAAATAGATCACCATATTCTAAATCCAATTTTAAAAGCATCACATACACACATGTAGAATGGACAAACTTCTTTTTTGAAGTCGGATAAAAAGTATAAGGTGTATAGCTTATAAATAAATACGAACAGTTGTTGGTCGCGAAAAGCAACTCTCATTTTAAGATTTTCAAGAAGACAGTCATGGTGTGAATTGATAATCTCAGCAAGAGCTGGTAGGCTACACTATTTATTTATCTGTGGCTTTACTGGCGATCATGATGTTGATGAGTATATAAAAACTTTTCTCTTGATCTACATTTCAGCACAGGACATTGTCTTTTCTTGACCTGACTGACACTCTCTCTAGCTACCAATTCAATACACATCTACCTTTTTGGAAAAAATCAAATCGCTACTGGTGAACAGCTTGCTTGAAAAGTGATATAAAAACTAATTTCTAAGTAGAAACAATATTGCAGGAAGTAGATTCATAAAAAGGCGGTTTTATTGATACCCAATAAAGGTAGAATTAGGTTCGTAACATTAAATAAATAAAAATAGACAATACTAAACAACAATTATGATGAAACCAGTTTTTAAAGTCAACTCTATCAAGAGCAATATCAATTCACAATTATTTTAAAGCACTTCAATGTTATGAATGAATGATAAAAACGTTCATTCAAAACTGTTCGTCCATACTCATATCTATCACAGTTTACATAATAATCAAATGTATATTTGCTCGAAAGATAAATTATTGAGTTCACACAAAAGTTATCGTCGGTTCATGTTAACAAGCCAGTAACTAATCATTACGGTCGTTAGAAGATCGACGCGGAGCCACGCGTTAAGTTAAACCCACTTAATGTCATAATAATACTCCAAATTGCCATGTGAACAAACTTTTTCACCTGTTCGCCCACACATTTGCTATCCATTTTGTTATGTGCATGTTCAATGCATGGGTCACTGAACGAATTTTATGACTAAAACCTACGTCACGTGATGATATCAGAACCTCTCTTGAGATTGCCTTTTGATACACGAAGGTATGCGGGAGAGTGTTTTTGATTTTCCTTTTTATTCATTTTTATTAAAGTTTCCTTTCAGGTAGAGTTTCCGCAATTCCGTGTACCTATTACTTTATCTAAAACAAACTTCCCGGCGTGGGTAGCCCGTGGCAGTCTCGGCTTGTTTGAAAGGAATATAGGAAGAACTCGGTGAGTAGGGGTAGGTCGACAAGTTTAAGTATAAAGAGAATATGAGACGTTGAACTGTTCAATATAAAATTAAAATCCACTAGAAACTACACTTATAGTCTAGCTTGGCATTGTTTTTAAAACAACTGCTACGTTTGCTCACGATGATCCTCATAAAGACGCTCTGCTAAGTAATGTTTCAACGCAAAATTGTTGTGACGCAAAACACCAATTCTGCCATTCGAGACTGAATCGTAAAATGTTGTACATTTTAAATTAAAGATGATCCGATGAAACGTTAAAGAAGCTGTACTGAATATCATTAAAACGTCGCTCAAACATACAAAATTGGGCACTCACTTTCCTTCAACACACATTACACACATGGTAAAACTTCGTCACGCAATAAATATATATTTTTGTTGGGTTTTAATTTAAGTACCCGGAAAAAATAAAACGTTTCCAGCGGGAGGTCTTAAAATAACTTCAATAATAATATAGTTATTTTTAAACGTATTTATACTCCGACCAATGTTAATGACTTGCTCGAAGAGTAAAAGACAATACTGAAAATTTCAGTCTTCTAGTTTTATCCACAACGAAGTAACAGGGGGTCGAAAATGGTCTGAATTGCTTCGAGAAAAAGATGGTATGGCCGTGACGCTTTTTTGCTCGACTTGGTGGGGGCACTGCCGTGCCCCCAGATTCCAGGAAGTTAGGTACATACTCGTAGTTGGTATTTTTAAACCTAATGTAGATGCTACAACCTACAACATCTTGCCCGAATCGTTATTTCGTACTTTAAATAAAAAAAAATATTAATTAATTAAGAGTGGTATTAATGACTTGTTACAACGTATTCAGACTTAAACAAATCAAGGTAAAATCACCGCTTTAAACACAGAGGTCGCAGACAAGTTAATTTGGTCTTATCGCATCGTCTGGCATGTGTCACTTCAGAAGGTCAATTATCCTGGCTGATCGCGGAGTAGAAACCACTGGAGCTAGCACTAATAAGCGCTTAGTTACTTTTAATTAGCCCTTATTGTACCTTTCATCGGGCTTTCGTTTGGCTGGCGTTACGGGAATGGCATGAGTTTAACTGTTCGTAATGAAAAGGTTATTTGATTTCCTAAAACGAAGCCTTAGAACGGCCCACTTTTAGATTTCACACGATCGAAGAATGGAAAATTCCTAATACAAACCATTTTTCCCTTTTAGCAACAACCAGCACGCCGCATTGTTCAAAGACTTCACTTTTACTTGTAATCCAAGGTGTGAATGTGAACTTTCCCGAGGTCGCAGACAAGTTAATTCAGTCTTATTTATGTACCGTCTGGCACAACGTGACATTTCATAATAAAACAGCGACGTAGCGGTTCACTTGTTTGTAGGTATCATGCCGACTTTTGTCGAGCGAAGTTTGTTGAACGTCTCGAGGGTTCAAAATTCGTCCTAATTAATAAGTTTAAATAAGATTGGTAAGATACACGCACGGATAGACTCGTGTCTAAGCGAGTTGCTATGCGAGGCTTTGATATGAAGCATGCGAGGGAAATACTGAAATAAGGATAATATTAACTGGGAAAACAGAACTTTATGTGTTGCAAAATTGCTACACGTGTATGCAATAGGGTTGTCAGTGTTATCAAGCGAGTGTCAAAAAATGTTCATTTTTAACTCAAAGTGTAAAGAAAATACATATAGGTGTCACAAAAATGACAAGGAGCACAATAAACAAAAACTCTATTTTTATCAGTAGCAAGTAAACATATTATAGCTAAACAATATCCAAAAAGTGTGACAAGTGTCTATAATCGTCAAGTGCGAAGGCCTGCCTCGCTAACAAGCAGCACATGCGCACAACACGCGCAATGCTATCGTCACGCACACATGTGCACCGCGGACCGCATGCAACTGCGTAGTTTGTTGTGAAACTGAAGCGCAATACCCGCTGCAAGAGGTAACGGATTCAGAACAGCGCGAAATTGCTAACGTGGAGCGGTGAAAAAAATGGCCGATTTTGGGCGCCAAATGTAGCACCTGACACGGACATTAAAACTATTTCCTCCGAAAACTAAAAGAATGCGGTACAACAAGTGCAAAGAACCGTATAAAATTACAAAATAACCCAAATCCACTGCTCAGACACAAACATAAAATGATGAACATCCGGACAATACTGAGTTATGCAGAAGAAATAAGAATAGAACGTTAAAACGCTCAACATTTTTAATCGATTCTGGTCTTTATGTCTATGGCAGCAAGATAACTGGGGTATGACTGAACGATGCCGATTGAAAATCAGGCCGCATCCGCCTATTAGCATTATAAACGTTCTAAGAGTTCCGTACGTTATATAACGGATACGGGTTAACCACTGTCTGTTTGTCGGTATATCGCCCACTTTGATCTCAACTGGTCCAACAAGCCAAAGATAATTAATTATTCGGAAAGCAGCTGGCTACGAAAAAAGTCAAACGGTAAGACTAATTGTTCAAATGGGTAGTTGTTCATTTGATTGCTTAGTAGCCTTAGGAAATACAACTATACTGTGATGAGTCTTTGTTTCCAGCTAGACATCTATTCTTGAACATCACAGTAGTGATACATCGACACCGACTCGTGACGAGCGCTTGTTAGTATAAAAACAACAGAATTTATTTGTGGTGAACTAATTAAATAACCTTAATTAAAGGTCCTATAATCTTTTATGTAAGTTAAAGAGTCATGAATCGATTTAGTTGTCCGAAATATGAGTACTCCAAAGCTCTTAGAAAGGATAGTTTTTTTAACCGGATCGATTGCCTTCAAAATCTGAAATCTAACATGTGTCTAAACTTCTTGAAGTCTGACAAAATATTTCAGAAATTTACTACACCAAAAATTTCATCTTGGTGAAACAAAGAAAACTTCGGCTAGTTGTTGATCGTTGAACCCGAAACTTGAGAAAAATCCTTTCTTGAATGAGTTTACTTGCATCTTGCAAAGTATATGGTGAAGAAAAAATTTTGTTGAGAATACGAATGAAGTGCAAAACTATATAAGTTTTTCAAATGTGTGTGTACTCTAAGGGGTCTTTTGGCTCGTAAGCCAGACGCGTCAGTACTAACAGGGTCATAGAAAATAATATCTACCCAGACTAAATAAAAGTTAATAATCCTGTGGTCTCGATGGAACAGTCAGAGGCGTCTGCGAAATGACGACTATAGGCTACAATAATGTGGTGTTTGGAATAAAGAGATGGACACTGGACGATCATTAGAAGTACAATTGACCAGAAAAGATGTTCAACCACTCGCTAACCAATGCAAAACTAAAAATCTAAGATTATTATTTAAAAAAAACAACCGTCTCCAGACGCTTCGTCAGCAGCTAAAAGACGTTAAACGCAATCAAAGTTCGTATTTCAAACGCGTAGACTCGCCGGAGTCGTTAGGCCTCTAACGCTACGTCACAGCCATTCGGAACCGGCCAGAGTCCGGCCGACAACCTGCGTTCAGGTATGCGTGGAATGCGACTAGCCGCCCGGCCGATTGGCGTGGCGTGGGAGGTGCAAGATACGCTTGCTGTTTACGGACCGCAATGCAGTTTTCAGTGTCCTTATGACCATTTATATGCTATTTTAGGCAAAAACATGGTCAATGCAGAAATTGAAAGGTACTCTCAGTACATATTTGGCACTATTTTTGAGTTTTTCATGTCCTTATGACCATTTATGTACTATTTTAGGTATATAAATGGTCTAAACAGCAGTTTAAAGGGAATTCCAGTATATTTATAATATATTTTGTACAATTTCAGATTTTTTAAGGAATTTATACAAAGAAATAAAGCTAAAAATAGCACGAGAAGTATCCTGTTCGGTTCCTCAGGGACACAATAAACAGAAAACCAACTAGCCGTGATTATATTCACAAGGCCAATCAAGGCAGAGTTCATTAGCAACCCGACGTGGCTCAGAAACAGTGACGCTACCATTCTATTTATGGTATTACAAAAACAGTCGGTAATATATTACACAAAATAATACTATTTATGTAGGTAAATAAGCATCAAGTTTATGTATCGCATTAAGATGAGATGATTGAGTAATTAGATCATATGGTGAGTAAGCAATATCAGTACACGCATGACTAATGTAATAACGATAATGATAATAATGATTGTTATGTCAATAAAGAAGGCAGGTATGCTTGTAAGACAAAGCTGTCATGCATACAAGTAGATATTATGTAACAGACGAGTCGAGCGTGGTAAGAGCACAATCCGAACAAACATAGAAAGCTGTAGCAATATGATAAGGAAGAAAATACGTAAAATGCAATGTCGATTCCAAAAACCACAATAGCTATACTGAGAATAAACTCATGTCAGACCATGTAAAGAAACCGGCACAAGGGCAGATAAAAGCCAAGGCATGAAGTTTGAGAAAAATGTAGTACGAGCGATCGTTGTTCGATGCAAACTAACTGCGTAATTCTCTGACCGAGACTTCGAGGAATCCATTAAGAAGGTCTCCTTGACGCATTACTGCTGGTGAAGATACTCAGAAACCAGTTTAGAAAAAAATATCTACTTCATCATTATTGATTATAGGAACTACTTACTGTCGCCCGTTTCGCTTTCCGACGGAGCCGACATCACTTAACAACACTAAACTGATATTTAAAAACACTACCACTAAACACGATTGTTGTGTCTTAAAACAAAAGAGCAATAAAGACCACACAAGTCGGATAGCTGATTAATAAAACAAAGAGGCACTTGTAGCATCCGTGTATTGGTAAAATTCATTTTGTTGGCTGTTGTGGCAACTTAGCCAGCGCGTTCTTCGTGTTCTTTAGCTGTCTGGTGTTGGCTAGACATTGTGTTTTTTTTCAGGTTCGACGCGCAGTAAGCGCTAGACAACAATCTATCGGTACGTGGTAGGTTCGCTTCATCGCCGACGCGTCCTTGCGCGTCACCGGCGGCGTGTTATTGTTGTGAAACAATGTTTATACACGTGGCGTTGTTGATGCGTACTTGAGTTCGCGTCGATAAGGACGGTGTGCCTGCGCGGACAGTCCGGCACAACTAACGCGCTAACCCACCGTCGACCAGTAATAACCGAGCGGAAGGCCACGTGATTCAGATGACAAACACGTCTATGGTAAACTCTGCACGGACCGATCAAGGATTCGTAAGTACGACGTCTCTTTGATACAATGCGCCATCAAAGTTTGAGTGCTTGCATGAGGCGTATGAGAAGAAAAAGCGGCGGATAGGCACTTCTAACAGTCATATGCATAAGACTACACGAATTCCTTTTTTCCCGGGCTGCTGCAAGCCACGCAATTTCTCCGATTGTATGCAAATCCTAGACGCAAACAAAGAATGAAAAAGCACCGTGGACGCAGACGCTAGATGCGCACCACCTGTGTGTTCCCTCGTCTGAGCTGCGAGGTTGCGGGCCACTGCGAGCGACCGTTACGGCGCAATCCGAATGAGAGCCGCACCGTAAACAATCTCACCAGGATATTATTCCTAGATCTCATCTCTTTACATATCGACCGCCACCATCTTGTCGAGCACGCTTTTATTAGCAGTCTTCAACTGGTGAATTATTCAGAAGGTTTTCTATTAAGCACTTAGGCAGAAGAATAATGCATCTAGTAGATTTTCATAGTGCCAGGGACGGTCGGGTCGCCGCATAAACACTGGGAAGTCGCTGAGGCTCGATTTGCATCACCTTGGCCCGAATGGAAAAAACAATCGACTGCATTTGAATGCGACCTATAAAGTCCATTTAAAAGACGTCGATCGGCATTTATCTGTGATGATTAAAATAAGAACAGGATTAACGGTCGTAATAATAATAAATGACAGCAAATAAAATCGCATTCCCCGACTGATAATAATTGATAATTGTAGTCGACGCCCAATTTGGCGCCAGTCTTCTAGAAAATTGATAAAACTCGATACGAAATGATCGATGTAATATTATCTGCACGTGATAAACTCAATACTGCAATTTTATCAGAAATTCGGTTGGTATTATCGGTATCAACAAAAATTTGTTGGCATGGTAATAAAAGTGGTGTTAGAGGTCTATTGTGTTGGTGCAAGAGGTGACATTGGCGCGTGGGGCCCGCGCGCCGGGGCCGTGTCTGACTTCTGAAGTCGAGGCCCCAAGTCAGCGGCGGGCGGCGGCACGGCAGCGGCAGCCGTACCTGTATTGGAAATTGAGCGACATTTTACATTGAAACTAACCACCTTTTAATGGTAAAAAGGAGGTGGATTCTACAGTAGTGTACGAGTATTCAGCCGATAAAAAAAATAAAAGAAGAATCCGAGAAGCCCGCGTCGTGGAGGCGTTTGGGTGCGTTTGGGTCAAACCACCTCATACTCGAGGTAAGGCCTATGCCCAGCAGTAAGATATTTACTTACAGGCTAATTTTGCATTTTTTATTAGGAGAATTGATTTTTATTGAGGAAAATATGATCACAGACATTGAATTGACAATCATTTGAAACATAAACAAATGTGGTGTATTTTATTTAAGTCTTTTAATTATTCAGTAATTGAAACGGAATTCTACATACATACTAAAATTCCACCAGCCACTAAAATAAAACATATTTACACCACTAATATGGGGTTCGAAACCACCGGTATCTAAGAACCCACCAGCTGGTAAAAACAATATTTCACCCCTAAGACAGTGCTCGAAACCACCAGTTTCGCTGGTAAATGTCAGTTGGTTACACATGCGCCACTGCTGCCGCGCCCGCTGTCTTCGGGACCTCAACCCGAGGCAGGTTTAACGGCCGGCAGCCGTCAGCCCGCCTGTCTGGCCGTTCACCCGGGGCCCGCGCGGGGGCGCTGCGGCCGAGAGTGCGCGAAAACAGCGCGCCCGCGCCGGTATCAGCCGCGGTGTGATAGGCCAAGCGCACACCTGACGCCGCGGAGGTAACAGATACATCATGTAGCATAATAATAACGCTACCAGCTAGCCATACACAATAGAATTAATTATTTTAATTTTAACTCGTCAAGTATGTGTAAACGAGACACAATAAAAATTCCATTGTTATGCGACTCTCGGCATTCGTTTGATACCTGACTGATTAAACTAATTAATTATGTATATATCAATGTACTAACATAGTTTATAGACACGGACCGTGTTAATAGACATAACTATTACAAATAATTTTACTAGTTTAATATTTTTAAGACACTTCAGTATTCAACCATTTACCAAGGGTCTTGGGTCCAAATCTCAATCGTGCGCAAATATGTAGTTTCCGTTTTGGAATATTTATGTTTTTAGTCAAAAAAATTATCTCGACCTCTAGTACCTCGACTGGTAAGCGCTGGCCCTTAGCGCTTAGCTTAGGTGCGCGATAGCGACTCATATCACTGATAATGTACACAGAATTATTAAGTTCGCGATGACAACAACGCAGCAGACGAAATGCACTGGACGATATGCTATCTTGACATGATATCAATCATTTTTTGCGAGGGATTCCGAAGAAATCATTATTAATAAATAAAATAAAGTATCAGCTTAACTTAGCAGTGGAACTAAATAGCAAGAGGCTTAAAATAAAGCCTTCAGTTCAGAGACAGAATAAATTGGCGGAAAAGTATAAAATCTGAGTAAATAGATAGCTAATTATGTTCCTCTATTATGAAAAGATAAGAACACACAGGTAGTAGCTAGTTAATCGGCAGACATAATATGCAAGAGGCAAGAAGTTTGGTGAAACTCAAACCATCAAGTTCACAGGATTCAGGAAACCTGATAAAGTTGCGTGAACTAAGCCGTATATTTAAAATATGTATGACGATAAAGATGATTCGCTCATTCACACGCGTGTTTAAAGGTCGATAGACTGCGAGAGGACACAAACACTTTTTTTTATCAGTACCTATGCAATGTAAGGGAACTTCGCGCTATCGTCGATGGCGCCATTTTAAGTGGTCTCATCAGCAAATAAATGGCCCTAATATACATTACACGTGTCTTATGTGTGATTCTTTTTTCATTACAATCATCAACGAATACCAAATTCAGATTTATATGTTTATTTTTATGTTATCCTATTTAATGATGAACTTCCATCCGACTTAGGACAATATCAATGAAGTCCTAAGACCAATGCTTAATGAGTATGACCCAACCATATGTTGACGACTGCTGCAGAGACCTATCAAAGCGTTCTTAAATAGACTCATTCTCACTGAAGTACCAAGTAAGATCACTAACAAATCCAAGAACATGTCGTAATATAAATCCAAAAGTAAATTGCTTTGTTCAACGAGCTATGTAGACTTGCGTGGTGATCTAGTTAGCGGGGCCGGCGGTAACTGGGTGTGCAAAAACTTTGGGTCAACGCGCCGGGGCCCATTGGGGATGCGAACTGCCAAATTCTAAATTAATCGCATAATCTTAAAGGCATAGACTGACCTGCAATATTTCATAGAAAAGTTACGGTATAGGATACGAAGTACTATTCAGCCAGGATCAGAGCCTAATCCGGTAAAACCGGCACAATAAATAGCACGATTTTTAAAAGGAGTGACACGATCAGGGATGGCAGAGGAGACCGACTAGCCGGAGCCTATCTCCCACAACATACAAGATGTGCATCGAGTTAGGTAAGACGACACGGGTAATATTTTAGAGAAGAGCATCGAAGAGATGGGCTGTCTGCCTTGGTGGGTACGAACGGTGGTCCTCAGGAGTTTCTATGGGCGTTTCATTTAGTTATCATGTCTTCGGTCGTGAATAAACGATGTACGGCTTCGGTCCATATGTTTTGCAATGGAATTTCATAGAAACGTTGTGTTACAACCAAATTTTACTGGTCAGTACAGCAAGCCGAGCCGCTTATTCAAGTAATGCCGTATGTTAAATGCTCGCCCCGAAAGTTACGTTACGGCAACATGCTCTCAAGTCAGGCAAACCCAATTCTTTACAGCAGATGAGGCTTTCCTGGTCCGTTCTGTTGATGTTTTCTGTGCCAAAACAATTAACGGCAGATTCTACAAGTAATGGAGATATTCTGTCAATTTTAACGTAAAACCGCCGGTTAGGTGGTGGAATGAAGGTGGTGAGATTCCGTTGACGAAGTCTTTGACTTTGAATAACTTATTTCCCCCGAGTCTCAAGAAAGCTTTAGGCATTTTCATTTAAATATTACCGGCAAATCATTTATTTAAAGGATCCTCTTAAATCGGTTCGGTATTTCGGGCGAAATTTTCTTTTGACAGTTTATTAAAAATATTATTGGTGAAAATAAAAATGGGTATTATTTACAGTGGCAAAAAAATCGAGTTATAAGCATATTATTCTAAGACGATTGTCATGGTCGTTCAACAGATAGCACGTGTAGACTGTAGTTCAAAACAGGAAGTTTAAGGGCAACGAACACACCGACTCGAAGGCCACCAAACCACTTAAGGTGGTCGCGTAGGTACTATCCTATCGCAAAAAACTTTATATCCATGATATTAAAATTATACTATTCTATTTAATTTCGCGCTAGTTTTTATAATACGTGATGTTGTTTATAGAGAGCGACACGTCTAGCACTAAAGGGGTATCTAAGACGTACTGTTTTGATATATCATAAACGATAAAACTCAAATTGATATAGCAGTATCATTACAATCAATCCGATCGTATGTACTTACTACGTCGTTCGTACCGTTAAATGAAGGAATGTTTGTGACGCTACTTTCCATACTCATTCAATTATTAAAAAAACAGTACCGTTGGACGTGCAAAAACCTTCACACCCGGTCGATGACACCAAGAGGCACTTTAGGGCTGCTCGTCACACTCCGACAACTTCGTGACTAATAAAAATAAGTTTTTCATTTTCTTACCAAACTGTTGATAGGCGGAAACCACTACAAATAATACGCTATTACAATGCTTGTTGTTTACGATTGTGTTGAACTACTTACTTTATTATTTCAATAATTTTCTAATTAATATTTTGAGTGAAAGTTTGCTTAATGTACAGTTATGTGTATGGTATGACGTGTTTTTGAGAGTTCGCTCAATAATCAGAAGTACAAAGGCGTCTGTGGTGAACTACAAAGCACGCTTATGATCTGTAAGCGAGACTTCATCCAATTAAAATGCAAATTGTTGGTGCGCAATGAAATCGTGGCGGCTACAGAAATAATGGGTCGAGTCAGTACTCGCCGGAGAAATCTTAACAATTTGCATAGGGCACCTGAATGCCCACACAGCGCAGCCCGCGCGGCCCACGCTTAGTCCCTAGGTGTTTGAACAAGCACCCTGAACAAATGATGCTAACATTTTAATAACAAACACTCAAACGGTTAAATTGTAACTTGAGAAACTTGCGAAACATTTTCTGTAGTTTCGAGAACGACTTCCGAGAACTGTTGTCGCTTAAATGTTCGGGATTTCACTCGCAAAGCGCACCGAACATTTTTTGGTGGGGCACGATGAATTGTCGTTCCGCATTCCGATGTAAAATTCATTCACGAGTCGAAACGAAGTCGTCTAGACAGTGTGTCGGTGAAAGGTGACCATTCACCGGCCACAGTGAGGCACACCATTCGCAGACATGGGGATAACTGGTTGTCTGTGAAACACCAACCGTTATCATATGCAACTAAACCAAATCCGAACAACAGCAGCTATCGAAATATACTTAGACAGTCTAATTAACAAGCCGCCCAACAGCAATAAAGATTCACTCGTCATTGCACGGAAAACGTACGAAAGCAAAACAATAAATCTTGGGCGCGATAAATCGCCAACACGAATACCCCAAATCACTAGATGTCAAGATAATAAGAATTATTATATTCCGTCGCAGATAAAGTAAAATACTTTCCAAAGAGTCCGATTTTATCAGCATAACGCCGCGTCGGTGCACGGTACGAGCACTGGTTTAATGACAGAGCTGTGAGGCCAGCATCCGCATAGCAACCAGCTTTCAGACAGTGAATGAAAGTTGATCGCATGCGAAAAATGCGAGTTCGCCGATGGTTCCGGCGTCGTAAATATTTGGCACTCCGACCCTCCCGCGGTCCGCCTGACCCACAGCCATGCAATTTTCATCGCCATTCTACAGGCTACGATTTTTAAAAACAACATTATAGCTCTGGGCACTTTTTGTAACATTATGGCGTGGGGTGAGATCGCTCCTAGCGCTAATTTATTCGCGTAAAATTTTGTTTCCTCAACCATACTGAAATAAATTAGCATGTTTTATTCCGAATTCATGAATTTCAAAGAGGTTGTTAACAAAATTGTCGGAGATCTTTATCCTTATTCTCATAAGTTGAGGAGATTTTGGTCACAATTCATTAGTGACTGCAAAAAAATGGGGTGAAATATTAAGCAGTTTTCAGCTTGTAAATGTAAAGTAATTGGGAGTATTGGGATGCAAATTGAAGAGGGGATTGAAATGAGTTAATAACAAGTAATTGGCAGAAGTCTTGGCTTCAAATAACGTAATAAGAGATTGAGAATATTACCGGATTCCTCAAAAGTGGGTAATAAGATCACTTCTTTGTGCTAGTTAGAACTGGCGAATGCAACGATCGTCAGTGTAGTGCCAAAAGCGTGGGAAGTGATACGTCGGGCTTTACCGGAAAATCGGATAAAAGAGTGGGTACCGAGTTTCAACGGCTCGCCATTCCAATGAATCGCCCAACAAACATTTCCTTGGTTAGCAACACGCTTTACAGGATAAAATCGGTCGGTATGACAAACCCATATGATCAAAATATATACGCAATCCTTAATGTATGATTGAATATTAACAGGAAAATTGTTAATAGCGTCGCATAGTGATCACAGGACTAAAAGGTAACAACTAACAATCATGGGTAGGTCCCGGGTCAAAGAAATAAGGTGATATTAGGTACTAGCAATACCTTTACAAACAAGTGTTATTATAAAGCCTTTTTGATATACAATCATGTTTTTTAAAATTATTAATGTTATTATGTCTGTATTGTTGTGTGTCAAATAAATGTGTCTTTCTTTATTTCTTTCTAAAGATGTACTACATATAACAAGGGTCAATGCGAGCACCTTTCAAAAGAGGATGAAGATTAGTTACAGATTAGGGGATCGTCACGTCACCGTCTGTTAAACAAGTTTAGAGTCGAGACTGCTGAACTGATAGATAATACACAAATTACGTCAAGAATAATTTTCTAAGCGACAACATGCCGGCAACCGTATTATTATTTGCCTTTCAGTGAATTGCATGTTTGTAGTTCACTGTTAAAGCAAACTCTATGATTGATGAGGTGGAATAGGATACAAATAGAGACATACAAAGATAATGTTAACATTTGATAATTGGCTGTCCAGTTTTTTTTTCGTTACAATGTGAGTCAACAAGAATGTAATATAGATATCGTAGTATATTTTATTTTATTTTTTACCACGGTCCTTGAAGTTTTTATTTAGGGTACCAACATCATACAAATATTAAATTAGTTTTAATCCTCACATCGATTGTTATCGCTGCCGATAGGCACCAGCCTGAAGTATGATTTGTAGTAGTAAATCGTGAAAAATATCAATTTTAAATGTGACACGTTAAGTAAAAGGGATGTAGGGCAGGGGTGTATTCCACAGGTAGGTCACGGAGGGTCGTGTGCATTCAACAATATACACCCACAGGGCCATGGGACGCCATCGCACGTAAAGGAGGTGATAGGCGGAAAATTGTATTGTGTCCATTGAATCAAGGACCGTTTACACGTGCTTTAATTGTTACAAATGGTGTGTGGTCACTTCAAAAGGAGCTGTCCTTAGCCAGCTCTACTGAAGATACAACATTAAAACATGGTTATTTTTAAGCAGACCAATATCTTTCAGATGTAATTACAAATGTGATTCAGGAACTGGAAACCTAATTCTAGCATCCCAATAAAACCATGCTTTTTTTTACAAAATCATAGATACAACATTTTGATTTACTCCCCCATCAACATCGTTTTAACTAATGAGGATGACATGGATTTATTTTCCAGGCCTTAATTACTTAACAATTGTGCTGTGTTCTTCTTTAGGAATAAGATAAGATAACTCTTTACTGCACATAACACAGAAGATTTTACAAATAACTGAATAAGTCAAAAATAAGTGTCAATTAAAATACACTTTATGGATTGATTTTGCGAACATTTATTTTTAATTAATGCCATAAAGGATTTTAAAATAACATTTTAAATCCTTTACAGCTGGATGCTTGATGATTGCTTTGATGTTTTAATGAGTAATATTGGCGTAATCCTTAGAACCAAATTAAAAGTGTCAAATAAAAAAATACCTTACTAAAATATTTTGCAACTACATAGTATTTTAAAAACGTAACAATGAAATGAAAAACAGTAAGCATCTAAAATTGTCAGTACACCTGGCTTATCACTAATTGTATGTATTATTATTATGCCAGTACTTAAGGCCAGTAAATACTAGATAGCAAATCACATGGCAACAATGTTATAAAGCATGTGCAAATTATATTGTATGTACATGTAATCATCATGGTGGATAATAATAGTATATTATTTTTACATTGCATTGGATGGTGTAGTAATTTAACAGAAAGAAAGACAGTTTATATGGTTGAAATTCTCATCTTTCTGCTTCAGTCATTTGTTATAAAATTATGCAATTGGTTTGTAAATGTGACCAAACAAGACAGTGTAAATTAATAGATAATGGTATGAAATGAATGGCAATGAGTTTATATGAGTAGGTAACAAATAAGTATTTACTATGAGTTTGCAGGCAATACAATTTTATGAAGTTATTTCGATAATATTGAAATCTGGTGAAATAAAGCTATAGCATGTGCTGGATGAGAATTAACAAATTGTTTTCTTGTGAAATTTACTTGTTTGAACTTTATGACAAAACTCAATGCCAGTTAGTGTAAGTGCAAATTAATGCAGGTGGTTAAATGAACAGCAGTTAATTAAAATGTATTTGTTGATATCCAAATGGTATAATGTGCCAAGCATGATTGAGGTAAAGTGAAGAAAATCACAATAATAAGAATTGGATACACTCACTTTATCACAATATTGGCAAAACTAAGTTCCCTTTTTCTATACACATACACTTTAAAGTAATTATGTTGCCACTTAAAACTTTCTGCTATTTTCTTTGATACTGATGATAGCATGGTGTTTTGACTCAAGTATTACAAGATGTGTATGATTTTTTATTGGTTTTGAGCTTGACCAGGTATCTTATTGATACAACATACATATCCCCGTTACATCCAGCACTTACTCCAACCAAAACTAAGACAGACAGATGTTGTAAGACTTACATTTATTTTTGGCATTTTCATCCATCAGCATGTTGAAGTGGTGGTGGCGGTTCCACGCAGCCATCTTGCCTTCGTGAGGAGCCCCCAAAAGTACCAGGGCCGCCCCGGCGGGCCCAACTCCGCCTAGGGGCTCCAGTGTCCTTGCACTACAAATTTGTCACACACTCATAACCCAACAAGCATAACAGCACACACACGGTATCAAAACGCCGTCTCCACGGACGGCCGTGTCATCGGCGCCACAGCGCGCCGATCATGCCTGATTCACTTCCCCTACACACTTATGCACTCGCGGGTAAACACGGCAAAGCACGGTCAACAACGCGCGGTGATTCACCTCGAGAGGCGCGCGCTCTGCACTGCAGGAGTGCAAACGGACTGTTTCGTGTCCGTGCGCTCGCGATCCGCAACCGACTGACACCCAAACACTCGTCCCGAGTCACGTGTGCGCTGCACCGATCGACGACACCAACACTATCCCGCACAAAATAATGCACCAGAAATCACCGTCTAATACTCTGATGCGTAATCAAGCGATGGAACGGAACGGCACCGAACGACCCACGACGCGATTTCCCTCCCTCGATCCGATCCTAACTGGCTCCAATCGAACCCGTGAACAAAATAATAACAAATGTGCATGAGATGCTCGCTGTATTATGTGCACGTGGGTTGCGTCACAGGTCGATACAATTTACCAAGAAATCACTGCGTTTCATGTGTGTGTCTTGTAATCGCGACGCAATTTCTTTGAATACAGACGGAAGCAAGCTAGCGAACGATACCAAAGTTGTTGAAATACGAATTATACTGTCGCACACAGAGGTAGCAAAATGATCGATTAATCTTTAGTCTTAGTAAAATAATTACAACACCACCAACTACACTATTTGTAAACAAAACACAGCCCGTAATACATTCAGAAAATAACAGTTTTACAACAGTAAACGCGAACGCGTTGATCAAGCGCGACAAATAGGACAAAACATGGCAGACTCGAAAAGCACACGAACTTTGTCTGTGATCGTTTTTATTTTTAAATGCTATGGTTTCTACTACGTTCCGTTCCAAGACTTGCTAATGTTTATGAAAATAATTTCATAAAAACATGTTTTCAAATAACGAAAATTCTAGAATTTGCTAATGAAACTAAACCTAAAAATCTAAATTTGTCTAAAAGGCTGCAATTAAGTTATTATGATTTTGAAAATAGCAGGAAGTGCAATAAAATATTTTTCAAAATGCGTGAAACGAATTTCAAACTAAAAACCATAGA
This sequence comes from Pyrausta aurata, assembly GCA_963584085.1. Classification (NCBI taxonomy): domain Eukaryota; kingdom Metazoa; phylum Arthropoda; class Insecta; order Lepidoptera; family Crambidae; genus Pyrausta; species Pyrausta aurata. The sequence goes on from OY757266.1 coordinate 10,346,985, forward strand.
CAATAATAAATAAATTGGTGCGTCGTTTGTCGGTGTTGCAAGTTAATGAAGATAATACTAAATTAGTAGTTTTGCTTCCGTCTATGAAAACAGGAAAGACAAGACAAACTAAGTAATTTTGATTTGTTTGAATTGGTTTGGTTTAATAAATAGTCCGCAGATAGAACTGATGAATAAAGTGGCTGTGACATACGGACGGATGGACAGACAGACTTGACGAACCCTAAAAAAGGTAAACTTTCCACATATAAAGAATACATCAACAATAAACAATCTTTAATATGAAACAAAAACAAAATGAATACAATTTATAATAAATATAATATAAATTAATAAAATATTACATTATTTAAAAAAAGTTCAATTTATATTTTTACTTTTTATCTAATGAACATGAATAATATCTAACTCTTAGACTGAAATTCATAAAATAGAAAAGAATAGAATAATTACTTATTTGACACAAAAAAATTAAAAAAACAAAAGATATCAAAAAATAAAATAATAAAATTGGCGGACCAAAAACACAAAGCCTCAAAGTGTGACAAAAAGGACCCCGCGGCCCGCTCAGTATAAGTCGTGACAGAAGGTAAGCATGCCACAACAACGCTGGGTGTAAACAACCACTTAAGGGGAAAAAAAACCACTTATAATTAACAATTGAATAAATAAATAAAAAAATCATAATATTAATTCAGATTAAAATTAAACAATATAAGATTAGTGGAATTGAAACAAATATTTATAATAAAATGTAAAAAAAATAAAATAAAAATAGACAGAAAGAAATGCACTTGCAGCGCCCTCAACTTAACGGTAACCGTACCGGTTTTGTGTGTTCCCGACCCGACCCTATTTACATTACTTCCGTCTGTCATGATCTTACAATTAGGTAGTAGATCTACTCCGCAACCTAACTAAAAAATGCGAGAATTGTTAAAAAAAAACATCATCATCATTTACTATCCGAATAATGACGCCAAATTAGTTTACAAATAAATACCGCTAAAAACAAAAATGTTTCATACTTACACAGCTCGTGGTGACACTTGAGACGTGTTTGATATAGACCCACCAACTTATCTGAAGAATGACAGCATGGCGCCACGAACGAAAAAGGTTGCCGCTTTTTTTATATTCTCCGTAACTACATGATGAAAAATTAAAAACGTATTTATTTAACTTTATTGCTTATCATAAGGTGGAATTAAAGCCGAACGGCATTTTCTACCAGTTATGCCTAAATACAAAGGAGATGTGGGCCATTCTATTGTTGTCCTTACTCACTATCACCGATAAAAATAATAGGTTCATGAAAAATGGACTGCCACAGTAATATTTAATATAGTAAATGAAATTAGCTGATGTTTGGTAACATGCCTATTTTCAAATTGCTTACACGAATTTTTGAATATCAATAATGGTTACTCTGGCTTGTACTGGCAGCAATGACGTTTTCAAAGTGACATCTGTGGTTCCATTTTTGGACATTCTCCAGATAAGTTTGTGGCACTATAAGTTCTCAAAAGTTTTATTTTATATTCGGGGCCTTAGACTAGGCACTATCGAGTATTATATTCGAGGTCTGTCTGACCTTTTTCTCAATGGTAGAAATTTTAGGTGAATAACAATTTTAGATACTGGTAGCACTATTTGTCTATGGATAATGTGGCATTTCTTTTTTTTTAATGACGTCATAATTTTAATTCTCCCATTGTGAATTTCTCTTGTGAGGTTTTTGTGGATAGCAAGGGCTATTTATTTCACAAACAACTTGATGTAATTGACTGAAATACAATTAAATACAGATATATAACGAAAATAACTTGTGAGGTAAATTAAGTTTTCAAAACTGCGTTTACGTGGAGAATGGGGTTTCCATCTAATGACGTTTGTGTATTCATTTTCCTTCTTTGTAACCTTGATCGTTAAATTATCATGATTTTATTTTAGTGTGGCAAATAAGTTCAAGCAATATGCCTAAACGTGGAGGCGGGAGGCCCAGGAGTTGGAAAGATAATGAACACTTTGGTGAGTTAGTTTTGTATAAATGCAAGCATGGCTTGTGCAACATGCCATGTGTCTCTTTATGATCGTAGTAAAGAGATAATGTTTTATTATGGTAGTTTTGTTTGCTTTTACTTGGTCAACTTGTAACTAACTGATAAATGTATTTTTGTACCTAGAACATGATGATAGATTACAATCAACCACCAGACGTGTCAGTTTCAAGCCCGGCACGAATAAAGGCAAAAACAAGTTTCGTAACTGGAATGATGCTAAGCTTCTCTTGGATGATGACATCGACATGGGATCTACAGCCGGACAAGCACAGCATCCGAGAAAAGGCCCATTCAGAGGCCGAGGGGGTCGAATGAATTCTCCAGCGCCAAGAGGTGGCCATATACCCAAGAGGAAGTTTATTGTTGGCTTGCTTCCTTGGTATCAAATCACCATCCCCTATGGTGCCAAGCATGACAAAGAAGTCCTTCTGAAGACACTGCTGAGTTTCATCTCACCAGAAATATTCATACCTCATTACTACAAAATCCAGGGGAATTCAGCAGTGTTCTTTGTTGATGATGCCAAAATTGCAGAAAAACTTTTCAATGCAGATAGAAAAATTACCATGCCTGATGGATTTAGGCTGGTAGTGATTGTAAGGAATGCAGTTCCAAATGTGACGATTGATGCGGAAATGAAAGAAAAAATGAAGCTAACAATGGCTAAAAGATATAATGCTGCTACCAAGGCATTAGATTTGACTAAATTTCATGCAGACCCAGGTATGGAAACGCATTATTTTAAACATATGTTATTGATGTGAGATATCTATCACGTATGAGATTAATTAAAAATCATTATTTTTCTTACAGACCTGACAGATATTTTCTGTGCTCTCTCTCGTCCAATGATAATGCTTGCAGCGATTGACATCATTGCTGAAAACATCCCTGATCTCGAAGCGTTAAATCTCAATGACAACAAGTTGCATGGTATTGAACATCTGAAGATTCTCTCATCCAAATTCAAGAACTTGAAAATTTTATACATGGGAGACAACAGAGTAAGTGTATTCTAAAAATATACTGAAGCAAATTTTTGTTTAAAATCAACAGGGTATCAAAAAGCAGGGGATGTTTATTTAGGTTCTTTTATAAACAGTATGTTGATATTGGAAATTAAATTATTATGTCATTCATTTTATAATATCTTTAGTCTTTTGTTTCAATATTTTAACACGTTCCGGGACACTACTCCAGACACAATAGATGTTTTATTGTTTTCACGCCTGTAGGCGGGCACTGTCCCGGAACGTGTTAATTATTGTGCCTGTTGTGGGCCAATGTGTTGCCTCGTAATTGCCCGAGTGTAAGTTTTGTTTGTATTTTTTTATCAACTGTACTTAAATGCTGTTTATCTCAAACTTAGTCTCAATAAAAAGTTATACTGAAACCTTTCAGATACCATTCCTGGGTTCACTGGATGCCTTGAAAGCGCTGCCCCTGGTAGAGCTGTACCTCAAAGGGAATCCGTTGGTGAATAGGTTTAATGATCACGAAACCTACATCAGGTAATATTGATCCTATGGCCCATGATGGAACGCTTTTTGCAAATACACTGCAGTATATGCAGGCCTGCTTCACTGGGTAAATTAAGTGTTGTATGTGTCAGATATGGCTTAAATACATATTCACTTGACAGGCACTTTAGTGAATCAGGAATGCATGTTGCAGCTGCAACGCTGCAAGCTTTATGAGGGATACAGAAAAAGTTTTAAAAAGTAGTCGAGAATGTGGGGCTTACTTTAAAAAAAAAAAGGATTATGATTGAGAAAGTTGATAGTTTTAGTGATACTGATCATACTTTTTGAGGGGCAACATAAAAATGCTTATTGTAAATGTAATCTGTATTTATTATTGAACTGCAAATTTTTTAATTGTACATCTATGATTTGTGTAGAATAATAGGAGCAAACACATGCAATGTTATTTTTTTTATATAAAACACTTGCGATGCTAACAAGAGAATCAAAATAAAAGATAAAAGTAATTTTAATTGCATGTATACTTACTTACATAAACACTTATATCCAATTTCCTAAATTTCCTTTGGCAAATAATCTTGCTCCTATTTTTATACGTTTGCCATTGTTATTTTCAGATTCCACTTTCTCCTGCCTATTGGGCTTTCCACTAGGCTTGTAGTGGGTGGATGACGACCTTGCAACATATTCCATACTCTTACATGTGTTGCAGACCATACTTATGGGATTCGGTATCCTGTGTATGAATATGTCTCACAGATTCCTTCATGAAAGTCCTTTATGGAATGACTCCTTATAATGTAATTCCGTGGAGGAGTTTCATATTTACAGCACATTTTTCAATAATAATTCAACAAGTGGTGCAACTGAAGTCTGTTTTTATTTGCTTGTTAAATGTTGTAAACAACCATTTTATGACTTAAAATATCAGTGAATAATAAATGTCAGTGTATAACGATACATTACGTAGGTTGTGACTTTGTGTTCATCTAATTTTAAAATGAATAATTTTGTTAAAAAGAAATGTCATGATTGTTTACAATATCTGAAAAGCAAAGGATAACGGACTTTACACTGAGATAATGTACCTAATCTTTGTATCAAAATTAACTTGTATAGGTAAACCGCTTCATTGAGACATCGCCTGCGGGGCACAGGGGCGCGAGGGAAGGCGATAGCGGGTCGTGCGCGGGGTGCGGGCGTCGCGGAATCACCCGCCCGCGCCGCTCACTTACCCCGCTCTCGTCTCCTTCCGCCCCCCTTTGCCCTGCAGGCGAGGTCTCAATTTCGGGGTCTACCTATAGTTACTATAGTAGTCTGTGATGCATATAAAATTCTGTGTAGTATCACTAGTACGCAGTGAATTACTCGTATGTAAAAGATGGGTTTCACAATTTTTGTTCTGCATGTCTAATACCTAAGTTTAGTGCTAAAATCCTAAAAATCAGTAAAAGAGTATTAGGTATCACTTTAGCACTATTCTTACTATCAAATGATTCAATGTGTTGTTTCTCTGAAAAATATTGTGGTAATGGCATAACAATTTAAATGTTTGGAAAAATTTAACGAACAGATGTGCATATTTTAAGCAAAAATTCAGCAGATGATAATAGCAGTGACGATAGCAAGGTGTTTTTTTATGTTTACAGAGTAACGGAAAATTACAATTTATAGTATGTACATGAACCATTTTTATTCTTGAACTATGTCTTACTATCATCATGTTATCTATCGACCGAAGTAACCTGTTGAGTTTTTCCAAGCATAATATATGAACTGAAACTAATGTGTATGTGTGAGTTTCAGAGGTTATTTTGCAATCTGTTGCCATATTGTTTGTTGTCTCCAGCGATGTCCGGAAAAAGTTCCCCAAGCTGACACGACTCGTAAGTATTTGTATTTATAGCCTATTTTATTTTACTTTATAAAATCAACTGAGTCCTGTCAACCCCTGCCAGCGTCATGTCTAAAGTCCGTTCATCTTTGTTAGTACTAGTCAAATAATGTAAACAATATTTTTGTAACTTTTCAAATAATATCAGTGAATAATTTATTTCTTAACTATTGATTACAAAGATCTCAGTGTTCAACGGTGTATTACCTATGTAGGTTTATGTTTATTTTGATTTAAAATTAATCATTATGTAAAAAAGGAATGTCATGATTTTTTACAATATTCAACAAGCAAAGAAATCAATATTGTAAAGATATCTGTCAATTTTAAATGGTAAACATTGTTTAATTTTTTATTAGAGGCGCTTGGAGTGTAGGTGTAGGTGTAGGCAATTATAGATGATCAAAGTTAGGAAACCTACAGCCTGGTCATGTTTGGAATTGGATGGATGACCATGTGAGTTCGACCATATAATAAAGTGACTTCATTACAGGGTCTGTGTTTTAAAAAGTAGTTTCTTATTTAAAAAAATAAATATCTTATTTATCAAATCTGTAAATACATCTTATTTCTCAAAAATCATATCTGCTTCTAGGACGGTGTGGATCTACCACCAGCTATTGGCTTCGACGTGACCGACGACGTCAACCTACCTCCGCGTCAGCAGTCGTTCTTAGTAGACCCAGCTGGTCAGGACTTGGTCAGAGAGTTCCTGACTCAGTACTTCGCGATATACGACTCTGATTCGAGACAGTCGTTACTGGAAGCGTACCATGAACACGCTACGTTGTCTATGGCTTGTACTTACCTGACCAATGATGGGAGGAATTCTAATATCACCAAGTGAGTTTTGTTTTCAATTATTGTGTAGTTTGTATGACCATTATTAACCCGTCGCGGATGTGTTTATCTATATGTCTATATAACAGTCTTTTGTTATTCTTTTGTTTATGCGACCTCCGGCGGCCTTTTGATCCGTGAGCGATTAGAGTTTCTAGGGTTGTCACTTAAGTCTGGCTGTGACAACTAGAAATATAAAATTATTATTCCAATTATAGGGGCTATGAAACTAGTTTCGACATCCAATAATATTAGTTGATTTCACCATTTTCAGCAAACCTACATACTGCGTTTTCTGAATGGACAATTTAGGCTCTATGACTCTAATAATGTTTTCTTAGAGAAACTATAGTGGATGATTTATATATCAAAATTACATCATTTGCTATAGATTCTCTAACCAATATTTTTAATATACATGCTCGAGGTTCGATCCTTGGACAGATCGTTAAATAAATTTAAAAAATCCAAATTGTCTTGCATCTAGCTGCAGTGATACCAACATTTTTTTCTTTTATATATAACACAAAACTTACTTATTTATTAATTTATTTAAAAACCTTAATTCACAAAAAAAACAGTACCAAAGGTGGACGTAATGCTAAAAGCATTATCTCCCAGTCATGCAGAATGGGTGAAGTTTACTTCGTGATTAAAGCTACCTGCCTACATATTTTTAAATAATGCTGTCAAATATACATAGAAAATAGTGGTGTATGTTGATCACTGGCATATTTCTCGTCTTTTTTTTATATTCACGTAACTCGCTGTAACATGTTATTCGTATTGTTTCAGACTGAGCGCGTACATATCAAACAGCCGCAACATAATCAGGATAACTGAACGCGAGTCCCGTCGCCGGTACATGAAGGTCGGGCGGCTGCAAGTGGTCTCGTTCCTGTCCGACTTCCCGAAGACGAACCACGATCTGATGGGCTTCGCTGTGGATCTGCTTGTTTATACTGTGAGTGTTTTTTTGCCTGTCTTTTTAACCCGGCGTCATTGACGCTTGGTCATATTGATCTGAAGCATTATTAAATTTTCATATTAAAAATTTCATCCATATTGTGGTTCGGTAGCTGGAGACACAAATATCTTCTACCCGCTTCCCGTCAAAATTGTCTTAGTCATACGACCCAGCAATAATTATGGCGTTGCTAGAAGAGACAATTTCATAGAAAAACCTGTACGAAATGACATAAAATACATGTTTTTATACCTGGTTGTCATGATTAAAAAAAAATTTTAACATTATGCATATATTAATTTTATTTGTGTTTTTAAGCTCAGTCAGTGAAGAACCCTTTATGGTTTTTGCCTACTGTATTAAACTTAATAAACACAAAAAGCAACACGATACGCACTACTTCGTCCACTCAACGGATCCACCCTCAGCGTTCTGTCGCACCGCGTTATATGGAGCGCGAGCGAGAGAGAGCGTATTTTGCCGGTGCTGACACCACGCTCCGTGTATGATACGCGACAGTGTTCGTCGGTGACGGGACGGTCTAGTGGGATATTTGTGATAGTTTTCAATACAGATATTATATATTCCTAGCACGGTCATGGTATGGTACGGTGCAGTGGGACTTTTAACAGACTTAAAAATCGTCTTTATGCGTATGTATCAACATAAGTGTCACAAACTTTTCTTATTTAACCATTTAGGTTAATATATGTTGGGCGCAACAGGGTTAGGGCTTCCTACCGACCGGGTGTTATGGCCGGGGACCAAGGTACGATCTAAATCTTTAATATCGCGGTTCAGTTTCCATACATCGACTAACAGCGCCATCTAGTCGTGACGAGCCGAGTCAGCGTGTTGCGATGATATGTAGTGACAGCGGTAGATCATAGATGTCGCTACATATGCCTCCTTGAGTATGGTTGTTACTTACTAAGTTTTGATTTGATTTTATTTCCCAGCCCGCGATGATAGTCCTGGCGATGAACGGCGTGTTCAAAGAGACGACGACGCCCGGCAACCCGACGCGCTCGTTCCACCGCACGTTCGTGATCACGCCCAACGCGGCCGGCGGGTTCAGCATCATCAACGACATGCTGTTCATCACCAACACTACTAAGGAACAGGTGAATATCGGGCAGATTGCAATTTTGTCACGTACGCAGGCCTCGCTTGATAAGAGGTGTTTCAACACTTTTATTTTAATTTTGACGTGACAACGTCTTATAAATTGGTTTGTCGGGTGACACTTCAAGAAACTGCGTTACGCTCCGCTTACGTTATGCGCTCACAATGAGAGCGAGTGAGAGGCACGCGTCCCTTCCACTCGGGCATGGTTAGCCCGCCTAAGAGCGAGAGAGACAGACATCAAAAGTCGTTGTCACGTAAAACTTTCGCCCGTATACCGACTTTACAGGCAACCAATTTTTTTTATTTAGTATGGGTTTGCACTTGACTCCAGACCAAGCCAAGTACGACTAAGATGGAGTCGAAGATGGAACGAGCTCGCCCAGAAGTAGCCTGTTTATTTACTCTTAACTTTGAGTGGGCAGTGAGTTCCAATCTTTTGCCGTGCGCATTATGAGTGTTTCTTCAACTTCATGAAAGAGATAAAGTAAACACTAAAGATTCTTCAGTTATGTGTCGACAACAGCAGTACGCCGCTGATCATAGAAACAACTAGAAAACACAGTTCACATCTTACTCTTGTAATTCAGTCATTATTTTCCAAGTCCCATGTGAGCCATTTTCCACCACGCGGGCTCAGTGTGGATTGGTTCAATCGTGTTTGCAAGGCAAGCGACCAACCTTGCTGTTTGATTTTATCAAAACGCCCCATAAAGCCTCTGACTAGTCTTGGTGACTGATATCAACCGATATTAGCCGGGACCAACAGCTTAACGTGCCATCCGAAGCGCGGAAATGCTCGTGATATACGTCACTTATATGGTCGGAATGGTCGCCTTTGGCTACTTAACTTTGTTCGAAATATATAGGATCGTCAGGATTTCTTTTCGAACTATCAGACATCGTGTGACAGAATGGGAAATCGTGCAAATAGATAGACGTTATCAATTCATTGCTTAGTTCACAACCAACTGTAATTAAAGGTTATTCTGGTAGATACTAGGTACACTAGACGTGACGCAGGGCAGTTCCGTGACGTAGATCCTCACAGCACGACGACCCGACGGAAAGTGGGCTCCGACGACCGGCTAGACTTTGCCAAGCGCGCCAAACCATATTTGACGGGAAACACCGCCAGTTTAGTATTGCTAGCTGCGACAAACAGATATTTTTTATTGAAATATCACTTAACATACCTTTTCTTTCCAGGAGGAGAGAGCGTTCGGCGCAGCGGTTGCGACGCCCGCCCCCGCGCCCGCGCCCGCGCCTGCGCCCGTCGCGATGTCGTCCGGCGAAGATCCGCAGAAGATGATGCTGGCTATGCTCAGCCAGCAAACTGGCATGAACGAGCACTGGAGTATCAAGTGAGTTCATTAAAACAGATTTTGTAACATTCATGAATTTATTTTAACATCTGGTCACACCATAAGTACTCCGCGAGAGACCATAAGTACCTGAGATGTTAAAAAGAAGAGATGGGCCCTTACCCAAAACGAAGCAGTGACACTAAAGTATGTACAGTGGTGTGCACGGAATTAAGAATGATCTTTGCTCCTCAGCATTTGTGGCAAACAATTTGTTTATACTTTGTAATAAATATAATTGACGACTTTTGATTAACATGTGCTTTTTGAAAACATTGAGTACCATATAAATACTTCCTTAGTAACTGTGTTATTATGAATGCGATCCCCTAAGTAAGTTCAACAAAATTTCTCCTGCACCCATTAAAATCTTTCTCCATTTATCTCTATTCCCAGCCATCTCCCTGACCTCTTGGTACGACTCGCCAACCTTTTTTTATCATATTTTTCAATCCATTAAATTCCAACGACTTTGTATTAAGTATGATAATCTATTTCAGTTGCCTACAAGAAACCGGCTGGGATTTCCAACGAGCTTTATTCATCTTCAACCAGCTAAATTCGGAAGGCAAGATACCGCCAGACGCTTTCGTCAAATGAGTGAAGTCACCAGTTTCCTGAAGTCGGGCTGTGCCTCTGTACATAATAGTTAAGAAGAAGAAGACACGGTGTTTAATTTCAAAGACTTTATTCGAATAAGAGTACATTGTCATTTGGTCGTTTCTTATCAGAGAGATTGTCATTAGTGTAATTCTAGATATTTTTTGAGACGATTTTAAATTTTCTATTAAGAAATCAGCCTCATAGATGATTGATAACCATTGATTTGTAATAAACTGAATTGAATTAATTTGGCTGATTTTAAACAGTAATTTAACGATAAAAGTTATTGTTATGGCTAAGCTTACATACTTTTATGTAAGAATATTTTCATTTCTATTTACACTGTTATAGCATTAAGTACTTTGTTTTGTCCGTAAAATAGAATGAAATTGTAAATTGATTGTTGATGATTGAAATATTTTTTGTCCGCTGGACATAAGTTGGGTAACACTTTAGATGACAGATAAACAGGCATAGTGATTTGTTACTGCTCTTTTCAAGACTTGCTCACTCGTACACTCATTCAATGAGTGAGTGATAGAGAACGCACTAATTCAGAATCACGAGTATAAATGTCCCTGCGAGACTTGAAACTGCAGTTTATTGATGATCGTAATTTTGCACCAACAATGTAAAAACCATTGAAAATATCTATGCACCGCCAGTCCTTTCACTCTTTCTTTCATTCGTTCATAAGTTCAGCTAGGATTGAAAACGATGAAAAATTAAGAACGAATGTTTTTTTTGACATTTCACTTACACAGTATTGTAACACTTTGTTCTTTCAAATTTTCATTCCTGGCTGGACCACTACCGTCTAAGGGGGGATAGATGTTTTCGATGGAGTATCAGATTTTTAAATTAGTTATTAAATTTGAATAAATATTGATAACCTTGGCTTTGTGAATAACTAAATTGATGTTTGTGAATTTGCATTCAGACTTCATGTCGATAACGAATATTTTTGTTTCTATTTTGTCTGTGTATTAATTCAGGTTATTTTAAGTGGAATTGACCGCTTTTTCAATTTTCTACTTACAGCAAAATTTTGTGTTAGTGTGATCGAATTGTTCGGAAGAAATTATTTCTTATTTTTGTCAATTGAAGATGTGTCCTATTTTAGAAGAAAATAATACTTTAAGTTCTATTGATGCTCTCAAAAGAAAAAAGAAGAAAAAAAAAACAGAATTCAACCAAAAGAAATGAAAAAATAAATGTAAATATACAATCTAAGCAATATGAAGCAATTATGTTTCCTCGTTTCTTTGTAAATAGGTTCGTTCGGGGTATTCGAGACCCGTTTTCGGGTATATGGCGCAGTATCCGAACTACACAGCAAGTTTTTTGTGTCAGATTTGCATTTACGGTCCTAAATGGACCCGTATGTAATTCCATGGTCGCCAGTGGTCAATGTATGACTTGTGCCGCGATGGAACCCCTGATAAATCTCTGTGGGCTAGTCGCGAGGAGTGTGGAGGGGCCATGGACTGCTTTTGACAAGATTACTGCTGTTTTTTTTAAGGAGAAATGCCTTCCCCAACGTGGTCTCGAGGGGGGATTAGGGCAATTCGGAGTAAGGATTAAGACTGTATAAATTAGACGGAATAAATCTTTAATATTAATTCATAAATGGTTTTTTCTTTATCTTCCTATGTTAAATGTCTTATGTGCACGACTATAAGATAAGAGATGTAATAATAAGATAAAGATATAAGAAAAAAGAGAAGAAAAAAAGTTAATTTTACAGAAAAAATAATTTCATGGATCGAATTGAGAAGCAAGGATATAGATAGAAACAGAAAAATGCTGCTGAAATTAATGTACACGTCTATTTTGGGCGAGTTACTTGATTGATTACATACTGACCCAGATCATTTATGATGACGATACACCAACCTTTTATAAGAAAAGCTAATAACCTGGTTCTTAGAAGAATGTTACGGCCATTCAGTGTAAATTTTCCTTATACACCGTGCTTTTTTAACCGTCTTACAGCCGAAGGCCACTTAAAGTATCCAATAACTACATGTCATTCGTTAAATAAAACTTGGTTATTATTAAGATTTCAAAGCCTAAGACATAAAAGAAGATATCAGCACAATTTACTACGAAACATCCTGTAACGAGCACTACGCGCGGGTCATTCACTCGGCTGTCTAGCACTACTGACCTTATTTTACGCACGAATAGAAAGGGACGAGGCGGTGGGCGTCACAAAGGATTGCGCTAGCGCATGATTGGTTAGAGATCCACGTGGACTGTCTTAGATTGGCTACAGTGCGGAACGCGTGGAGGCGGCTTGGTCAAGGAATGCATTGTTGAAAACGAAAACATTATGAACAGTATGATACATTACGTAACATTACTATTAGATATTTTTTACACCAAAATTATGTGGAGTGTTATAAAAAAAATAACATGTTCTAGAGGTTTATTAAGATGGTTACATTACGTGGGCTTCGGGTGTAAGACGGTTAAAAAAGCACGGTGTATACAGTAAACATTGGAAAGTAAATTCACGGCTTTGAAAACAATGATAAAATCGTCTACGACACACGTGTTATTTCCTGATTATAAATGAAGTTTGTCTATTTGTCCTTATGATATAATGTAATCGTGGTGGTGATAGCACTTGTAAACATGGCATTCTCTTTCTTTTAAAGTCACAAGTATTAACTAATATCCGAAACATTTATTGTGAGAGACTTTTAGTTCACTTTAAAGTTAGAAACTCTTACTTGCATCAACAAATGTGAATCAAATAATTCCTTTTAATACCGACGTTGATATTTTTTACTGAGTTACAAAGTATTCGCTGGGTGCGAAGTAGGGGATGGGGGAAGACCTTATTTATCTATTCCACTGAATAGTGATCTGAGTGGGGAAGCCGAACCGATCACAGCGCGCGCAGTGGCTAAAAAATGAACTGACGAAGAAGGAGCTATATCTATTCCAACACTAGTGGCATAAGATGACGGTTGCTGCATTGGTGATTTGGCGGGATTATCTGTTCTACTCCAAATAAAAAGTAAGGCTTGGAAAATTCCTCAGCTCGGTTATTCGAGTAAAATCAATGAAGACGCACATATTATTACAGTACACTATAACAACGTACATTGCTTTGTTTGCCTGCCATCATAAGACGAGCTGTTTGTCCTGATAACAGAAGCCTATAAGACAGTTCTTATCACTGAGTGGAGTGAGGACGTCACTCTAATAAATCTTAAGGTTGATTTTAGATTGAGGTGCTCCAGATTCGAGGAATTTAATGTCTGAAACTCGCAATTTTCTTTCAGTCAAAGTTTTATGCTCACGTAACATCATTTTCTGAATATGTGTCACCTTAATTAATGTGGGTAGGTTATGTAGCAAATGCCAGGATACAAATTTTGGAAAAAAATTGGAATTTTGCAAAAATTGGAAAATATAAGCTAAGTTTGCTAGGGACCACCTAACCATGATTGATGATCTTGACACCACATGGGAAGTATAACCTTAAAAACAAATGAAGTACAAATCACTTCAAATCCAAATCGTTTCAGACGCCACTGAGCGATCAGCCCCCTTACTCTGGACACAAAACCCGATCCAATGAATATAGCCATCCCTGTCTCACGCATACACGGCCTGGTATGAGTGACAGGGATGGCCATAACCATTGGATCGAGTTTTGTGTCCAGAGTAAGGCCTCAGGCACGATACAGAAATAAGATTCTGACAAACTGATAACCTACTCCTTTCTGAAGTCGGTCAAAAATGGTTTTATACACAACAGTTTTAAACTGCCAAACAGCAGTAAAGTTATTTCATCTTTGTTTAAGTACAGTTGAATAACCCTGATGATCATCAACCTTAATGACTTGCTAAGAATAACCCGAATATTTGGTTAAGTTTATTATTCTCCGCGTATCTAAAATGGTGTCATACTCTCATCATGGGAAATAACTAGGTCTTATATGGTGCGCCTACGCACTGATTTCGTAGGCACAGTGTAAGTAAACGAGATAAGTACAGTTTGCCGTCGTGTGCGTGTCCCATCATTAGTAGTTAACATGTATAATATATCAAGCAATTAAATTATCTATATACTAAGGGCCAATTTCGTGACCGATAGTAAACTCAACTAATGGTTAAACGTGAAATATTTTAAAGTGTGCGCCTTTTTAAGAAAAAAATCCTTAACCAATGGTCATTAAAATAGCCATCCTGACATTTGGTTAAGGTATTTTTACTTAAAAACACGCACAATCCGCGCAAACCAGCAAATGAAGATGGTATATCTAAGCGTTACTTCTACACGTTCTGGTGCCGTTTCCTCCTGTGATTTCATACTAAGTACTTAAACTACTGGGACTTCCCAAAGACCTTGGATTCTTGTTACGGGATTTCCTGACGATAAAATAATGATCCTCCTGAATGTTTGAATCCTCAGTGCCTCTCGCTCTCACATGAGAAACAATAAAAATCAAAAATAATTCATTTGACCGATTCATATTCATTCCGCATCCAGTTTAGCGGGAAAGAAGAATTGGTTTAGGCTTTTACAGCTTATTTGATTGATGAACTTCTTAAAATTATTTTTACCGAGCTTAACACGTTCCGGGACAGTGAACGCCTACAGGCGTGAAAACAATAAAATATCTATTGTGTCTGGAATAGTGTCCCGGAACGTGTTAAGAACTGGGTGATATCGAAAAAGCCTTCTCTGAGATACTTACCTCCCACTTTTAGAACAAACACTATAAAATAATCGAATAATAGCTTTGTCTAGATCTGATATGATTGCTTAGAATGAAGCAACAAGTAGATTTTTTTTGGTTAAATATTAGTGTAAATTCCTCTACAAAATCCGATACTACAGGTAAAATCAAGAGAAACCGCTAGGGTACATAACGATCATTTATCTTCTTAACTTACTAGGTTACTAGGAGGTTACTAAATATTTGCGTTGTTATGTACAATGTAAAAAATGGTTCATTCTACTCAGAATTATTATCCATCCTGCAAACAGATTTGTTACTTTGATTTGACGTGATACACTTGGACGAATAAACCACTGGACGCGCAATGACGGAAAATTTTGCTTGTTCCCCCTCGGCAACGAATTGGGCATTTTAGCCTCAATTTCATGTGTCGTCTTGTCAGTACGGTGACAGAACTCGGTGAGAAACATTGCAGAAAAAAATGGGTAAATGTGCCGTATTTTTGTGTAAAAATTATAGCGGCAAGACAAAAAAAAATTCTTTTCATTCGTAAGTAACTTTGTATCCCAATAAAGCTGTGATTTTTTCTTAAAATAGTAAAATGTGTTTTCCTAGAGAAAAGTTACATTGCTAATTAAAAAAGTTGTGGTCAGTTACTGCAAAATCAACAAGATGACGCATACTTCATTTGGTAGGATTATCGTACGTTCATCATTCGTTCCCTTGTCAATTTAGTTTTAGTTGTGCTTGACAATTGTCGATAATCATATCGATAAACGTACTAATAAATTTATAATATAAAATAAAATAATACATTTGTAAAATTATTAACTCTAAAGTAGATTAAAGTAATCCTTATAATACAACAGTTTTCTTTAATATTTTAAACTTCATATTTTATTACAATACATCCTATTAATATTTTATCAGATTTCCTGTAGATCCAATAAGAAAAACAAAGTGGGTCGAAGCCGTCCGAAGAGAGGCAAAATGGATCCCCACAAAACACCACCGAATATGTGGTATCCATTTTACACCAGAGTGTTTTAATACTAACGCAAAAAACTATAAGCGACTGTACAAAGATGCTATATTGCAATAACCCACAATGAATTTGTCAAATTTCATAAGTTTGCTTTGGCTTTAATTTGCTCACTAGCGGTTAACTGTAAATTATTTCTTCCTATTAACTTACTTTTAATATTTACAGTGAAAACCATATTTTATTTTTTTAGGAACTGGCCACGTCTCATCATAATGCTGATGACACACCACGGAAAATTCGATTAAAAAAACAGATACATGAAAAGAATAAAAAAATAAACGTTTACAATATAAAAACAGACGCTTAAGTTTTACGCTTCGAGTTTTATTTTTCATATATCTGGTCATTGGCATGTTGGATGCCTTCTGCGATCCGATCAATAAAAACGCTGCCTGCATCAGGTTTGTATTCTTCTGACTGCTGAACGCATCAAGTACGACAAATCTTTGAAGCAGAATCATTAGCCTATCGTATCAAACCCCTATTATTTATACATTCTTACCCCCTTATTCATAATAACTCAAACAGTCTAATAAACCTATTTTAGCTATTAAACTGATTTGTCACTTTCTGTCAAATGATGACAGCGCCAAGAAAGAATGATGAAGATTATACCATTGGAGGATTTCATTACACCATTGGAGGACTTACGACCTGTTTCACAAGTTCTAAGAAGCTCTAGCTAGTGTTACTTGCCAGACCGTTTATAAAACATATTATATGTTTCAATTATTCGTTTAATGGTTTGTGCTTATTGAAACATGCCCATAATGTAAATTATTGTTTTGGTAATAAAACTAAAATAAAATAATTTTGCATAAGGTTCGTTCATTCATTCGTTCAACACTTATTGATTGAAAAATATCGACACTTTGACGCACTAAATGTCAATTAGTGACAGGACAAACTCCCCCCGCCCCGCAGAAATTGGTTGATGATGTTTTCATACATTCTCTCTTGCGTTTCATATCCAGTGGTTAATTCATCCAAGATGATACATAATACCTTATGCTGACTGTAATAATTAATGTAAGTTAACATGTCAATCACCTTATTAACGTGGGATGAAGTCAAGAAACTGTTCCGATGACTGAGCATCTTGTTCTCCGAACTTTGTGTGACTCCGCAAAACAAAGAAATGTAACGGTAATCATGATTTAGTTACACTAGCCTGTGATGTTAGCTCATTGATAAGGAGTCATTTATGTCTCCGGAGGGATAAAAACGTGAAACACATTTTACCCGACTACGGAAGGCTTATGATTTTAGCCACTGAATAGATAAATAAGGTTAGAAACGTTCTGACAGTTCGTTTGTATGAGAACCTGTGTCGCCAGTGGGCGGTACGGCGTTGTTGCTGCAGTGCCAAAAGCACCAATCAATGAATCAACGCATCAATATCACAAACCAATCACACTTTCCGCTGGGAGCTCTGTGATTGGTGTGATTAGTACGTAAAACCAACTACCAATCACAGAGCTGCTAGCAGTGGAACCATCAATCATCATTCCGCTACGTTCATTCTTTCAATGTCAAAATACTACGTTGTGGTAAAAGTCGATATTTTAGGTCGATCGATATCGATAACTTCAATTACCGGTGTTATGTATTTTTTCAATATGAATTGAAAAAAAAACATAAGATTTTAGTTTTGCGTATTTGTATAATTTTACGGCACATTTGACCGCATCAAAGGGTTGTACAATTACCTTCCGATAGAAAACAATAAGAAAAAAAATTGTATTGCTATACCTTACTTGAAATAGAGAAAATTAATACTTTTACGTATTGCTGAACATTAATAATTTGATTTAAATAATATTAAAATAAATTAATATTAACATATTTTTTATTTTGTGTTTGACAATAATTTGATATGTCTGAAAACGCAATGTTTTGACACATGTTTGTGATTGATGTTGCTCTCAAGAAGAGAGCTTATTAATATATATTTTTGTTTCAACAGAATAGTTATATAGACCCCACAGTTTTCCACAGCGACCGGTCGCAAGCGGTCTACCAATTTTCAGAAGGTCATATTGCCGGTGGACATCCACGCTCTGATGTTGTCGAAGGGTGTTCAATGTGAAACTTTTCTGCAAACTTTTCGTGGGAACGGCCTTTAGGTGTTGTTGATTATGATAGGGTAGATATCTACATGGCACAATAGCAATACCATAATCTTTCTAGCATCCGAAAGAATTACATATAATTGACAATAGGCGTACATAGTATTTCCATTTTGTTGTTAAATAAAAAGATAATATCCCCGTATAAGTTTAAAAAACTTTATTTTATTAATAGCAAATAAGAAAAATTAAAACTACATGCAACATAAAAAAAAACAGACCCGGTCTACGTGTTGTGTCAAAGGACGTAAAATACATATAAATAACATTTATCTATAATATATAAATATACTAATTAAAAAAGGTGGATGTTTTTGTTTGTTTGTTTGAACGCGCTAATATCAGAAACTATTTGTCTGGTTATAAATTATGTCAGATACATTTTTAGATAGCATTTTTATAGGGGAAGACTATAGAAGTAGTAATGCGTATGGGCTAATAAAAAAATCTACGATTTATGGGAACGGTAAAATTTAGACGCGCGACCGAAGTCGCGGAGGGTGCTAGGTTGTTATAAATAAATACTAAACAATATTTATTTTAACTAATTAATAATGTTTTAATCTCCTAAAACATCAGTAGGGAAATTACCATTTATCGATATTTTTACTGTGCCGTGAGCTACATCCCTATCGTTGTGTAAGCAAACGAACCAAGCAAATTGGATGCGATACATTGCGTGCTAAGGTAACAATTTTGTTAGTAATGTGCGTGCACAGTCATCAATGAGTATTTTTTTAAATACTTGTTGCAACAAAATCGCTGTTCTTGCAAAATATTAGTGCAACGCTCTTGTCACGCGACTGAAGTACTGCTCGTGCATATGCTCACAACTAGCTCACCTCTGCCATATACAGGGTGTTTCATGTAACGTGTCAAGCCGATGCGTGGTAATAGGTGAGTACCATACCTATCCATTTCACCCCCATGTATGTTAGACAAATATTTATAGTTTAGGAGTTATATTTTTTTTTCGATATTTTTCATGATGCACCTAGACGATATCTTTAAAAAATTATAACTTTTTTTTGGGTCCACTTTTCTCAGATATTTTGATCTCAATAGAATGCCCATTATTTGCAATATTATGAGTAAAATAATCGCCATCCTAACTTAGACACAAGATACAAAATTATTGATCGATACTAAAAAATATTGCATTAAGCAAAACCGAATAGAATTTTCAACATAAATTTAAAAATATAAAAAAGGTTTTCCATAGTTTCTGATTAATTTTAAAAACTGCTTGATTTCATAAACTTTCATCACAATACAAAAAACGATCTACTTAATGGGTAATTTTTAGCTTAAATCGGCCGTTGAATGTGGCATATCGGAATCAAATCAAATCAAATCAAATCAATTTTATTTGTGAAACACAGGTAAATATGGTGTTATTACAGATAAGGTGGAAAAGGTACATGCTGTGATCAGCCATATTGGCATACAAATAATTAAGATTAAAATCAAATTAAATACACAATGTCAATGAAAGTCAGGGTTAGTCAGATACACAATTCATTTAAGTTAGGTATGTCAAATTACTAATACAATTAATAGAGAAAATGTTAAAGCATAGTAGGTATTTTAGACAATCAGGCAGAAGTCAGTAAATACAAAAACTTAATATTTCAATTGTAGAAATTCTTCAACTGAATAAAAGGAATGATCAATTAAAAATGTCGTTAGCCTCTTTTTAAATGTATCATAAGCATTGCATTCTTTAATGTAGTCAGGGAGATTATTATGTATTTTTGGAGCCATTGCGAAGAAACTTTTATTGCAAAGTGCAGTTTTACAAAGAAAACGGTCCACAAAGTGTAATTTAGTGCGGTTACGGAGTCCACGAATCGTTTCAAAAAGGTTTGGATTTTGTCTGATAAAGACGGCTACTTCTAAAATGTACAGGCAAGGCATCGTTAATACTTTTAAATTTTGAAAATAGGCTTTGCAACTGTCACTCCTTTTCAAGCCACACATAGCACGAATGCACTTTTTTTGAAGTTTAAAAACTTTTTTCCAATTTGTGGCGTTACCCCAAAATATAATGCCATATCTTAGCCTTGAGGCAACAGAGCTATGGTAAGATGTGAGCAAAGCAGGCAGACTTACTTTTTTTGAAAGATGAAACAAGCTGTATGACGCCTGCGAGACTACCTTAGTAATAAAGTCTATGTGATTTTCCCACTTTAGATTACTGTCAATGTGCATACCTAGAAATTTTGTAGTCATGATAGAATTTATCTCTTTACCGCTAAGCTGAATGGCTGTGGTTATAGTTTTGTGGGTTCTTTGCCTAAATTCCATTATTTTAGTTTTATCGATGTTTAGTACCAGATTATTATTCTGTAACCATGTATTAACAGAGGTCAAACTATTAGCTATAATATTGTTATCGGTGAATACAATAGTACAGTCGTCAGCAAACAATATCATTTGATCATCCACTGACGCTGTGATATCATTTATATACACCAAGAAGAGGAATGGGCCCAGTACACTTCCCTGTGGTACACCCAACGTAACTGTTCTGGGAGTTGAGTGATAATGTATTTCTTGTTTTGATTTTGTACATATCCTACTTATTGACGTAATCTGTGTTCTATCACTCAAGTAAGACCTGAGTAAATCCAAAGTATTGCCTCTAATACCATACGCTTCCAATTTTCTTAATAAAAGTATGTGATCTACGCAATCAAATGCTTTAGACATATCCATGAAAAGGGCATAAATTGGTTGTCTTTTATCTACTCTAGGGTATATTAAACGTAAAAAATCGTAAATGGCCAAGTTAATGGACATATTTTTACGGAACCCTTTTTGTTCTCTAGAGAATAATCTATTGTGTTCAAAATAGTTATAAATATTATTACATAAGACTTTTTCAAATATTTTAGAGAGAACAGGAATTAAAGCTATCGGCCTGTAGTTCTGCATGTTGCATTTGTCGTCCTTTTTATATAGAGGTTTAATCACTGTAGTTTTAAGGGGGGTAGGAAATGCTCCTTGTTCGAAGCATAGGTTTATAATGTGGCTTAGTATGGGTGCTATAACGTCACAGACATATTTTAAAACTAATACGCAAATATCATCGTATCCTGTGCTCTTGGTATTTTTTAACTGTTTGATAATATGACATATATCAGATGGACCAGTTGGGGCCAAGAAAAATGAATTTGGGTAGTGTTTCTGGAATAACTGGGGCATTTTAAAATTTTGGGGCTTATTTACGTCAATGTAGTAATTGTTAAAAGATTCTGCTATCTGTTTGGGATCTACGATTTCTTTATCATTTACTATGAGCTTAGTAATGTTTTCCTTTGGAAAATTTTGTTTATTGCGGTTAATTATATTCCAAGTAGCTTTAGACTTATTCCTTGCATGTAAAATGTAGTAATCGTTCTGTGATTTTTGCGTCAATTTTATGATTCTATTGTACCTATTTTCGTAGTTTTTGAACTTTGTCCTGTCATTTGGGTTTTTAGACAGTCTATACTTCCAGAGAAGATAGCGCTTAATTTTACTACACTTTTTTATACCCTTAGACAGCCATTTGGGACGGCTTTTAATTTGATTTTTCACTTTTATTTTCGGGAAGCATAAATCATAAAACATTTTGAACAAGTTATAGAAAGCATCAAAAGAGCTATTGGCATCATTGGTCTCGAAAACTTCACTAAAAGTGAGCTGTTCTAAACACTGTTTAAATTTTGCGAGATTTTCTGCTGAGTAATCACGCTTAAACGAGAACCAATGATTAATTATGCAGATTTTGTTCACGGGGAAGTCGAGGATCTGTGCTTTATGATCTGATAGACCAAGTTCTACGAGATGTGATTTAGCATTTCTAACATTGTGAAGTATATTATCAATACACGTCCCACTTTTCGGTCTTGTGGGTTCATTGAAGGACGGTTTTAAATTAAAGCCGGAGATTAGCTTTAGAAACTTTAGTGTCCATTTATTTCGTATAAGAAGGTTTATATTAAAGTCACCGCAAACAAATATTTTATTGGGATTGTTAGATGTCAAGAGAGATAAAATGTCATTGAGATTATTTAAGAATATATTAAGATAGTATTTATTTTTCCTAGGGATTCTATAGACGCAGAGAATAACTACATTATGTTCAATCAATTTTATAGCACAGCATTCAATAACATTCGGAATACAGTACCTATGCACAGTTGACAGGATAGTAAATTTTAGATTACGTCTGACCAATATGCAAGATCCGCCTCTACGTTTGTTGCGAGAAAAGTGTGATGCCAGAATATAATTAGGAATGTTTAAGAAACCAATGTCTTCATTTGACATGTTGTGCTCCGTAAAACAAATGATATCTATAGATTTGCCTGTTTCTCTTAAGTCGTCAATGCATATTGTTACCAAATCTGATTTTGTTATAAGGCCGCTGATATTTTGGTGGAGAATGCAAAGGTGCTTATGCACGAAAAAAGTCATTGGCTTTGTTATCGGTTGTGAGTTCATCTATACCAACATCTGTCTGAGTGCCCTTGTCAAGGAAGCCATCACGTTGTCCAGAGTGCGTTATAATGTTCAGTTTAACATTATTTCCGTTGCATTGGATAGGTGAACAATCATTATAACAATTTGACTTAGTTATGTATAAATCACGGCGAGATATGTAATACAAGCGCAAAATTTCTCTTAAAATATACCGGCTTACATATAAAGGCAAGTTATTTGCGCGCACTTTATGTTTACAGAAGTTCATATCAAGAAAAGTTGTGTTATTGAATTGTTCAGTCAATTTACATAATTCATGATTTAGTTGATCTTCTTTAAGATATTTATTTGTAGGACATTCACATATTATCACGTTAGTATTTTGTGTGCAATTGAGCCAAGACAGAAGTTGATGTTGGGTTCTAGAGTAGCTATCGTCGTTAGTAAAGCCAAGGACAATCACATAATCAGCCATTGATAGAAATGGTATTTCGGCAACACAGGAGTTAAGTAGCTCTGTTAGTCTCCCACCAGATTTCCAAAAACAGAATACGTCGTATCTTGAACCCAGTAGATGCTGTAGTATCTGTCTAATGCCCCTTCCTTTCTGGTCAGCAAGTATAACTACTTTGCTTTTCTTAGTGTGAGCGTCCTTCGGTCTCATGGTTTGATTTGCTGCCTGAGTAGCCAAAGTATGTTCCTTATCACAGAAGGCTGACGGAGTAGATGGAAGTTGTTCATTAATCGTATCATCTGCCAATAGCTCGTCTGCATTTATGAAAGTTTTAGAGCCGTCACTGTCACTACTTGAAATTAACTCCTCGTATTCGTCGAAAGTTTTGTATGAGTTTTCTAGTTCAGCCGCAATCTTCTGATTTTGCACTTTCAACTTGGTAATGCGTATGATAAGGTTCTTAATTTTTCTGCGCTCCTTCTTCAGTATCTGTTTGTATTTTTTGCTGTATTTAGGTTTTTTTTCTACATGAGTTTGTGTGGATTGGTCTACAGTAAGGCAGATATTCCTCGGCGGTGGTGTTACACAACGCGTTGATAAAGCCTTTTTAGCGCGATGAATCATTGGAGAAGATATTGAGCTAATCGAGTTTTCGGTAATACCAATTTTTTTGTAAAGGGAAATCACTCTCGACGATTTTTCCACCCTATTTAAAAGTTCAGAGTTTTGTGTGTTAAGATTTTCTATTTCTTCTTCAGCAGAGGCAAGTTTTAGTTTTAATTGTGATATTTTCTCTACACATTCCTCATTACAAGTAAAGTTATTCTCTATCGTGGCTGGAAGACTTCTCATTGAACAGTCGTTAGTTGAACTGCAGTCTAGGTTGATATCCGTTTCATCGAAGGAATTTGATTGGGTTAGCAGCCTTGATTTGTTTCTATATGTTACGTTATCCATTTCCATTTTTATAAAAATATAATATTAAAAAAATATTAAAATGGAGGCGACAAAAATAAAAAAGTCTTGAAATGCAAAAAGAATCTCGCGGGCGCGAGGTTCGAACCTGAGTCTCACGCGTAATGTGTGTAGTTCACGTAGCACAGCTGACAACGCCACGCCGAGTTCACAAGGTTTGACGAATTTTTGTAATAGTTTATTCAAGTAATGCTTGCAGAATTTTTTTGAACAATTTTAAGGTCTTGATGTTCTCAAATTTTGCACTGGTTCGTTGCGAAAATGTTTACTCTTGTACCAGCACATTCACTTTAATGTCTTTGATGTTTACACTTTTCATGTTTTTTATTGAAATTCACTGCAAATGTCTGTTTAATTAGGAATTTTTTAACACAGTTCTGTTGCGTATATATTTGTCCTTAGGTCTATACTGAATTAAGGATTTAAGTGACACTTTTACTTGGGAAGCAGATTTTTTAACACGGGGCTTATCAAAAACACAACCGCTCCGGTGCGCGGCGCGCGGGGCGGAAATATCTTGATTTTCATAATTTTTATTTTTATTGTTACCTTTGCATATTTTTATCAAATCTGATATTTAGTGTCCCTCTATGTTTAAATAGAGCTCATTTGATAACAAGTACATACATTATGTACCTACTACTATCTTTCACCACGACCATATGAGTTAATGAGGGATCCAAAATTTTACTTACATTGCACTCAAATTTCGTACTTTATCAACAACAAATAAACAAGAAACAATTGAAACTAAGACATGCATTATAAAAATCATCTACAACCCATTTATTCACAAACTAAATCAATTCCTTGTGGCGTGGGATAGCTATACTAATCCTTTAAGGTAGGGACTAGCGAGCACTAATAATTATTGGCAGTAGCGGCATTTTATTTTGGCGCAATCACATAATCACTAACTGCTCCAGCTTTGAGGGCTGAGCCCAACCCAAAATGAAAATTCTGCTTGGACAAAATCTAAAGCTGGCTAGTTCTTAGCTCAAAGGATTAGTTTAGCTTTCCCAAGCCCCAAGGAAATGATTTAGTTTGTGAATAAATGGGTTGTAGATGATTTTTATGATGCATGTCTTAGTTTCAATTGTTTCTTGTTTATTTGTTGTTGATAAAGTACGAAATTTGAGTGCAATGTAATTAAAATTTTGGATCCCTCATTAACTCATATGGTCGTGGTGAAAGATAGTAGTAGGTACATAATGTATGTACTTGTTATCAAATGAGCTCTATTTAAACATAGAGGGACACTAAATATCAGATTTGATAAAAATATGCAAAGGTAACAATAAAAATAAAAATTATGAAAATCAAGATATTTCCGATATGCCACATTCAACGGCCGATTTAAGCTAAAAATTACCCATTAAGTAGATCGTTTTTTGTATTGTAATGAAAGTTTATGAAATCAAGCAGTTTTTGAAATTAATCAGAAACTATGGAAAACCTTTTTTATATTTTTAAATTTATGTTGAAAATTCTATTCGGTTTTGCTTAATGCAATATTTTTTAGTATCGATCAATAATTTTGTATCTTGTGTCTAAGTTAGGATGGCGATTATTTTACTCATAATATTGCAAATAATGGGCATTCTATTGAGATCAAAATGTCTGAGAAAAGTGGACCCAAAAAAAAGTTATAATTTTTTAAAGATATCGTCTAGGTGCATCATGAAAAATATCGAAAAAAAAATATAACTCCTAAACTATAAATATTTGTCTAACATACATGGGGGTGAAATGGATAGGTATGGTACTCACCTATTACCACGCATCGGCTTGACACGTTACATGAAACACCCTGTATATATTCTGTGCCTCTGCTGCACTGACCGGGGCATTTCTAACCTTATTTATCTATTCAGTGATTTTAGCAGTATATTTAAATATCACGTAATTGTGGGTATATGTGTGTCCCGATTTGCGGCCTAACTAGTGATTGTGGTGAATAAAGTACTTCTCAATCGATTCCTTATTTACCATAGTGCTATTTTTTGACAAAAAACAAAAAACATGGCAAATGCTATACTTTGAAAAAAAAATGCATTCTGAGTCCAAAAATGTTTATTCGTAGTCGGGTATTTTTTTTTTAACTATTGGAGAAGTAAATAATGCTTCTGGTGCTAACGCAAGCTTGTAGGTTTTCCAGACAATTACTTTAGTAAAACACTAAGACGATGAGACACACTAAAATCTAAAATGATGATCATTATAAATGTTATTTGAGAGTATGACGTCTTGTAGAAAGTTCTCGGTCATAACATAATATTTCACAAAGCTTTACCAACGTCACATATTCAATACTGACGCACTCAGCACACACGTATTAATGTCCCGTCTTGGATGCGCCCATCGAAATCGTTTTACCTTCCTACATCTTCTTTTGGAGTTTTAATATGTACATACTTTCAGTAACTTTATTAATTTTCCTGATAGTATCAACGATGACGTATTGGTTGGCCTTATTGGTTCCTCGATGTAGAACCACCTGAATAATGTCACATCATACATTATCATCATCTTTAGAATTCATTTCAATAGGGTACTTAGTGAGCTGTTAAAAAAATGCTATTTTACGTTATAAATTTTGGCAGAAAACGTATGGGAAGATTTACAAAGTCTTCCTGACTTTGAATACATATAATAAAACTGTAAAGTAGGTGAATTCTGTACATTGCATATTTAAAAAAAAATGCATTGGGGGGGCTTCTTACACGTAATAGATACCAAAAATCCTTTTTTAATTTTTTTTGTCTTCTATATACATATAATAAATAATAAAACTGTAAAGTAGGTGAATTCTGTACATTGCATATTTAAAAAAAAAATGCATTGAGGGGGCTTCTTACACGTAATAGATACCAAAAATACTTTTTTTAATTTTTTTGTCTGTCTGTCTGTCTTTCTGTCTGTTTGTTCGAGCTAATCTCAGAATCTACTGGACCGATTTTGATGGGGCTTTTTTTATTTGACTCAGCATCACTTGGAGAGTAAACTAAAATAGAAATAATCACGCCAATAGACTTAAGGGGTAGGCAGAAAATTGAATCTCAGCAACTACTAGACCGATTTTGATGGAACTTTTTTCATTTGACTCAGTGTCACCTGGAAAGTAAACTGAGATATAAATAATCACGCTTATTGACTTAGGGGCTAGGCAGAAAATTGGATTAATAAAACTGTAAGGTAGGTGAATTCTGTACATTGCATATTTAAAAAAAAAAATTGCATTGAGGGGGCCTCTTACACGTAATAGCTATACCAATTTTTTTTCTTTTTTTTGATTTTTTTGTCTGTCTGTCTTTCTGTCTGTTTGTTCGAGCTAATCTCAGAATCTACTGGACCGATTTTGATGGGGCTTTTTTTATTTGACTCAGCATCACTTGGAGAGTAAACTAGGATAAAAATCGATGTTAGTGTCGGTGTCTGTGATTTGACCTTGGAATCATTTTGTTTGCTGACCGTGTCTTTCCTAGGTAGGCTTTTTGCAGCGGTAACCGACATCCACGCGGGCGGAGCCGCGGGTGACCGCTAGTTATTTCTATACGTTTTGTTGTGTTAAAATTGAACACGTCAAATATAATTATCTGAACTACGCCATTTGCAATGTAGTAGTGGTCATCTTAAGCAATGCTTATCCTACAGATAGATGAACCAGAGTTAAGTTTCACACAAGGTTATCGTATTTATTTAAAGAAAGAGTTTACGCCACAGAGTGCGTTGATGTCTTTTACTCGCCTTTCCGTGTTTTTCTAATATTAAAGTACTTACTTACCTATAATTATGATCAAGAGCTAAGCTCTTTTCAGTACTAACCTATATTCTTTTTCAAATCTTAAAATAGGTTACGACAATGCGAGTGAAGTATGTTAACCAATTAAAGTGGTCATTTATCACTCCTATTGTGCTCCTGAAGAATTTCACCTTCAAATAGTTATGCAAAACTACTGGCTGGAGCTATCAAAAATCGATCGGAATGTTTAATCATAACACGAGTACTACTTCAAAGCTCATCATTGTTACTATTTAGTAATCCTAAGTTAAATTTGATGAAACGCACTTAGCTGCTTGATAATTAAGTAAGTAGTGCGATTTATTAAAATGCAAAATATCTGATTAAATTTCCTGCATTTCCAAGCGGCTGACAATTAGAGAATTCCCGAGGCTTCAAGTCAGCCACTTTAAAAACTTGTCTAATTTGTTTAATTTGTAAAAACTTGTCTAATTTTATTTGTTGAGTGTGCACTGTGCACACTCAACAAATCGAAATTGACACATTGGTATACATAGAAATGTATTAATTTCAAATTGCTTGCATAGGTTTCTTAAGTATCAGGACCACAATGTCGTCCAGAGACTAACCAACTTTGATAACATTCAAAACTACCTTCAAATCTCGTGAACATTTTCCACGAGTGTCATCGACCGCGTGCGCCGCTCCGGCGATTCCGCAGTGTTGTTGCAGTTTGGACGAATGTCGTGGCTGGCACACACTGGCGGAAATCATTTTGATTGAAGTACGAGTAAGTTTCGATGTTGGTGCATAAAAGTTTGTTCGCTCGACATACTATTCTAAAAATTTTGTACCAGGCTTGGCAATGTTCTAAAGTTTAATTCGAACAATTTAAAATATTATACCACTTTAATTAAGAAATTATGCTTTTCTGATTGTTTAATACTTACTTACTGGTGGTTTTATTGTTGTGCAGTGGACTTAGTTTTGACTTTGAGTTTTGTACTTGAATAATGACTTTAGCTAATAGCCTTTTTCTTGAATGACATCAAGAAAGTAGCTCAAAAGTTTCATAAAAGTGCAAATACTTAAATATTTACTTGAGCAATGATACAATATCTAGTGAAAGCGGGTTTATTGTACTTATTGCAAATTAATAGGTTTAATGTGCCCATATTTTATAGTTTTTATAAAGATACTTAACTCATATTTAATTGGCTGTCAAATCGCCGTGTTAAATTGCCATTAAAGTTTTTAACAAAATTTAAGTGAATAGAATAACATTCGTGACAATTTGCTATTTAGCTAAAGTCATTATTTTGTAAAGAATTAATTGATGAATTATTTTGAAATATAATAATTTTGGATTTACAATTAAAATTAACATGAAAAATTAATAATCAAGAAATACTGTAACGTACTCAGTCATTAAAATTTGTAAATTTTGCAAGCAGCAGACAATGTTATTGACCCGATAATGTATATAAACCATATCCAATAAAAGTAGAAAATCAACAATGCTCTGTAATGTAGGCCATCAGAGATTATCAATTATTAACACACTACACTGACATTTTCTTACGAACCGCGAATCTTTTTCGCTCATGTATATCGCGCGGTTTTCTTATAAATCAATTCTTACACATGATCCTAGGTCTACATCACTCACCCATCAAGTGAGATTGTGGCCACCGCCTGGTTATTATCAAAAACTGCCAATTCAGTCCATGTGTGCTTGGCCTAACATCACTTGCTTTTACCTTGCATTATCTAGATTCACTTATCTAAGGTAGGTGCGTTGCGTACCGACAGTCAGTTCTTACTCGCCGTCGTCAGAAAGCGGTCGTGATTGTTCTAGTGCTGTGAAGTGAGTGTTTACAACGTTAACGGTTAACGGTATCGGAAGCTACGAAAGGTGAGATTTGCTAAGCCCTTTACGGATTTAGGTCATTTATCTCACGTCTGCGACCTTTTGATTGGTGAGAATGAATTCTAATGAAAGGTTTGAATGTGAAGCAAGATGTGATTTGACTAATTGAGGGCTCGTAAAGAGAAATTTACATTTTATGAATTTGCGTCTCATGACTATGCCACTAAAAAATTATATAGGTAATTCTTCTTTAATATAATATAATTTTAATGTAAGTCGGTGGTGTGGTGTTACGTATATCGAACTCAAAATTGGTCAAGTACAACAAGTTTTCAATTCAAATGCTGTTCGTATTTACCTACATTTTAAGTTTGCATTTATCGATGCAATTTTATCATTAAGCATGCATAGTGATCTCGATTTTAATAGCGTTGTATCAAACTAAAAAGAGCAATAAACTCTACGTCATTTAGTATAGTTAAGTAGTAAATTTGCTATCAGATTTTAAATAATCTGCACATTGTTGAGATAATCTAATGAAGGTACGTTTGCAAATTAAATAAATGTAAAATAACATAGATTATTTCGTTAAGGTTGAAGTAGGTAGAAGAAGTAAACTGACTAATGCTTTGATTATGTATGTGCTACCTGTACTATATTATACTACACTAGCGGTCCCAGCGAACTTCGTTTCGCCCCCAGCCCCGTCCCGCCCCGGCCCCGTTTTAGAATAGAATAGAATAGAAATATTTATTTGCATTAAACATGGTATACAAAGATGTTAAGTTTATGGGAATTTTCTTTGCTATAAACCTCACGGAGTCCGAGACCTTTCCAACAAATGCAAAACTGTGGAAATCGGTTCGTGCGTTTTGGAGTTATAGCGTCAGGAAGGAAAACCCGACTTATTTTTATATAGTAGATTAGGCCTAGGTTTTCATCTAAGACGTCACCACCTTACATGATGGATGATAAAATAAAACTACCTACATCAGCACCCGTTGCATGGGTTGGCTTGTCACGTCGCGCGCGACGCGGTATAGATAGATATAGGTATATAAACGATCGCAAGATGTCGATATAACTGACGCTATGCTAACTTTCCTAAACTGTCAAACTTGTATAAAAAACGGCAGCCACAATGCAGCCATTACGCACTAGAGACAAATTGTCTACGACCTCGCGTTATAGATATATTAAAAGACTGTACCATGCACGTGGAGATAAATTATCTAGGTAGACGCGGTAAAACGCGCGACAAACGGGTTTATCGATGTGCCATGCAACGGGTGCTGTTAATTATAAATTAGCACTTGATAAGTTATTTGGGTTGAATTAAAGTTAATTTATTACAGTTATCAATGTATCCTATTTTGTAAGTAATTAAAAACTGAATTGGACCGATTGGTAGTTATTAAAAAACTTGTAATTTAAAAAAAAAGTGTTCGACCATAGAGGAAATAACAAAGCTAAGTAAGTGTGTTTATAACATTTCTTTCCGGAATTACGGTATCTATAACGGTGTTATTAGATTACCTGCTCAACTATAACAGATAATTATTAAATAGTGTTAGAGTAGTTAATGTTTTTTTACGAGCAAATATGTATGTAGTGTTTGTCGGCGATTCTTTAAGCTAAAAAGGTTTCATCTCTGTTCTGAGCAGATAAGGCGATAGTTGCTCGATCCATAGTTAACATAATTAGATTTCAGTAAGAAAAATAAGACAACTTATTTATTCCTTACCTAGTATATTGCTAACACATCCCTTTTGACATTTTAAAACCCCTATCTAGTTTTACGAGCTTAAATACAATAATGCAATTCAATTTATTAACGTCTGTACATTGTTTTATGTAATAAACTATTCGGAACATAATATTAACAAGTCTTATTATTTTGCAACTTTCAAGGATAGGTACTGTAAACTACAAAGTTAATTAAATTGTACCTAGCGCCATTCATTTCCTACGTTCGCTTTTTCTAGCACTGTTTTTGTATCCATTTTGAATAGCAGTTCACATTATGAAACATGAGCGGTGATCATCATAGATCACAGCTTGTTATGTGTGGCTGTATGTAATCAACGCAGTGAAAGACTGTCATATACTCGTAGTTTATTAAATGTCGGTTATGTAGGCTAGGTACGATAGCACGAAAACAGTTTACGAATTTAGAAAATAAACGCTGGCTTGGTAATTTACTAATGATTTCAATTTCTTATTCTGTTAGAAATCGAATGTGCCTGGTGACACCATAATCTGCGAATTACCCGAGTTTTCCGTATTTCTCCTTAAATGTACTGACTAAAAGAAAAATACGTAATCAGTCAGGTATCAAACGACTCCCTGGAGTCGCATAACAATGGAATTTCTATTGTGTCTCGTTCACACATACTTGACGAGTTAAGGCCTGTTTCATAATGTCTTAATAAGTTCCGGCTAGTGTTATCTGTTAGATGTTTTATATTTGAACTAATCGCTGGTTAGTGGTTATTAGTCAATAGTAAAACAGGCCCTTAGGATATAAAGGAAAGCCGGAAAGGGGTACTATCTCCGGATTTTGATGGTTTGGCGTTTTGAGATCACTGAATTACGCTTGTAACTCATACTTACGCGAACACACTTACATTTTTCTCTCTTCGTTAAAATCTGGTTCATTGAATCGAAATGATAAAATGCTGAGAACTTCAAATGACTTTAGATTTCCATAACAATAGCAGCTTCTTTTCCTGATTACATGCTATTACGAATAATTTGCATACGACGTGAGATTAACAAAACCAAAAGGTCAGGAGCTCTATTTTTGAATCACTCGCTTCAAGATGGCGAGTGATATTCAATGATTAAAGTCGAATTTTGGAATGAAAACCAGTTATAATCTACACAAAAAAGATTTGAAAAATCTTTGCTCAATTTTGTGAGTACACACGTCTAGGTTTTGAATGATTTCCGTTGATTTTTAATGTGTTTTCGAACGAAAATCACACGACATATCCAAGCGAGTGATTTAAAAATAGGGGCCCAGGAGCTCTATTTTTGAATCACTCTCTTCAAGATGGCGAGTGATTTTCGTTCAAAGATGAAATAAAAGTAAAAAAAAACTAATTTTCGAATGAAAAGCACTCGTAATATTGACGTGAGTGATTCAAAAATAACGCCCCAGATCATTTAACATGAGCTCAAAAGTCTACATCAGAGATTAGAGAGAAATTATTTGTTGTGGTCCATTAGAAAGGGATTTCTGCAAAAGTGTTACGTTGATTTTGGAGAGAACATTAAAAATGATCTTAACAATTAATACATAGAAAATATTGTTAATATTAATTGTATTTAATCATCATACTTTGTTAACGCGACTGCCGGCGTCCTATCGATCCATCAGGCTTTTTTAGTACAGTTTCAAAGTCTGGTACTAAGATTTTGGAATAAAGGGGTAATTTGTTGACATGTTGTGATCGTACGCTCATATTTGTAGACCACATCATATCTTCGTGTTTTTGGGGATTAACATTTTTGATCATGAAAACACTGTAGGTAAATTCTTCTAGAGCTTCGAACACAATTGTTTTGTAAGCTAAATGATTTTTAAACATAAATGATGTAGATGTTATTAACAAACACTTTCAACTTTTTGTTATCACGTTTTGCCATAAACTTTTACCTTCTTTTTCTTGATAACTTGAAGTCATGTTTTTTTCCCGAAATAAATACAAGTGGAAATGAACTCTACTTTTATGAAGTTGTCTATTGATGTAACTCGCATTAGCACAGCTAATAAAATTGACTTAATTTGTATAATTCGAGACAATTATTGAATAAATCATTGTCAATACCTAATCTTGTTAGAAAATTCACTAAGATCTAACTAATGGAATATTTAGCAAGAAAGTGATTGTTTTTCTTTCCCGCCACCCAGTAATGGTATTCTTTGATATCGGAAATGCTCAAAGATATTTAGATTATGCGTGTGAATAAGGAACTAGCATTTCGTTAGAATTTCCTTCCGTAGTATTTAATTTCACTCCGCAAAGTAAATGCCATAGCGCGCATGGTGTAATATCAATTACAGTTAACTTACTTTCGGTCGGTACCTACTTTTTAGGGTTCCGTACCCAAAGGGTAAGAACGGGACCCTATTATCCCAACCCCAACGACATCATATAGAACGCGTATTATAACAAATGTAACAATCTTTGATTAAAGTAAAATAGCGGAAGATAGGTGACGCGCCACTCAAACGTGGACCGCTAAAATCAGGCCCCCGTCGCCTAATTGCGTCCAGTTACAATCGGGATTGCGTGCGCGGATGACATACGTAAGACGTGTGACGTGAGAGGAAAAATATTATTTTTTCGGGTTAAACGTAACCAAAATGCCTTCGTGTGCTTTCATACGTTGCCCAAACCATTCTAAAAGGAAAAACTAATCGCATGGAATCACATTTCACTCGTAAGTACACGAAAACTTTAATTTCTAAATTTATTTGTAAACGCAGTCTTTTTTTGACAGCCATTTTTCAGGGCGAGATAGAAATATACGATTCATTGATGTGCGACCAGTTAGGTATGATGATGATTGATGACACATAACGCAACAAATGCTGCTTGTTGAGATTTGTCTACGCGGTACCGTTAGCATAAAATGTCGATCATAATAAATTTATATAATTTAACTTTTACCTGATATTGATTATTTTTTGTAAAATAGTATTCAACTTCAATAATGTAAACAATAAAATAATTATGTACTCAAGTTTGTTACAAAAATGACTGTATTAACGTGAAGCTTTTTTTAAATACGCACCTAATCTGTATAATTGCAGGTCTCTTACGGATACATCGTTGCATACATCATGTTTTAACAATAAATATTTAAAAATAAACCTATATTTTGTTTTATTTTTGGTAACCCTCCTCACGCCAAACATCACTCGACATTTCAAAATAGTAAAGTAATAATAACAAGTAATTTATTAGTTTTCACAAAAAACATGGAACACAATTTCCATCCGATTTGTCTGCTGACGCTTCTTGATTCTTATTGCAAGGAGATCAGGAGACGTCAACGTGACAAGAGACATCTCAAAGCGCGCGTTTGTTTCGCTCGCACTACCGTCGTAAGAAATGGGTTTGTCTCTGTCGTCAGTAGCGTAAAGTTACACAGCTGTGTGGGTATCTTGTATGTAGTAGTGAGTAGTGCCATTTTTTACCTGACAATTAGTATGACATGCCGTATCTTCCGCTATTTTACTTTAATCAAAGGTAACAATCGATTTTCTATTGTTTAGAATTTCGGTGCTTGACTAATTATTACGGGTGGTTCCAATACACCAAACACGATTTTCTTGCCCTATTTTTGCTCGATATCAATAATGGCAACAGGTAGGCACTTGAAATTGGCACGGAAGCATTAGTGCGCGAGTCCGACTCGTTCTTGGCCGGTTTTATGTATGTTAATGAAAAAATATTGATTCGTCACATTCAATAGGTCATGATACTTATGACGCCCTAATTTGTTAGACGATCTATGACTACCTCCATGTTTTCAAATAATTGCGGATATACTGTTGAGGGTGGGGATGTGCGTGCCCGACCGCTACGTATGGCGGCGCAGGCCCAGCCTGCTGGCCGTGCCGACCGCGCGCACGCGGCTCCTGGCCGAAGCGCCGGTGACACGCGCGCTCCGCATACTGAACAGTATAGCTAATGATGTCGATCTTTTTTGTTGCAATCTGAGTGAATTCACAAGGGCGGCACTAATGACAGTGTCATATAAAATGTAGTGTCAGAATTAGATTTTTACTTGCTCTTAAGTTTTAAGGTATTTTACTTGTTTTTGTTTTATAGTTTTTGTCACTTCGCTATCGCAATAGGTTACCACCTGTAATGATAGTTTGTAAGTTTTAAATAAATAAATAATAAAAATAATAAATAATAATTTACCGGCAGACAGAAACAGATGTTAAATAAAACGAATATAGGGAAATTAATGAGACCTTTTAACTTTATAAGCTTTTACCAACTTCAAAAAAGGAGGAATTCGACCTGTAGGTACGTATGTGATATTGTTCGATTGAATAATATTTAAGTATAATGATCTAGGTAAGCTACCAAACACGTAATATGCCAAATTTCGTATGTGTATGTATGTCCGTGGATTACTCGGAAACGAAAAGTTATATCGAAATGATTTTAAAGGCGGTTTAATTGTTTAAATGACTTTTTAAGTCCATTTCAATTATTTTGTCTGAACTAAGAAAAGAAATTGCTATTTTCTAAAAATAAGGCTCTGTGGTTTTGTTGAATCTTTTGTATTTTTAATGCTTTTATCAAACCAAAATTTTTGGTGGTATGCCAGTGCTTAACTCCTTAGACAAAGAAGATAGCAATAAATATGTCTCAAAAATAAACGATGCAGATTTTCAAGGCGCTTTACCTTAGTTAACCTCACATAACGCTGGAAACCGGCTGATTTTTATATAATTTTATTTGTATTAAATTTATATTCTACATATTTAGCGCTTCTAGTCCTCTTAAATTGCATTTGTATAAAGTAACTGTGTGAGACAATGAATCGAACCCTGTGCTCATGACACATTGGCATTAATCCTGTTGAATTTTGCAAGTGGTTCCTTTAACACGTACACTCGTTACATGGTAATTTTAGGCTTATTTATTATTTATAACAAGAATATTTCTAACTACCGTATCTTTTTGCCGAATTTTTCGCACGGTGAACACATCTTTGAACCAATTATTCCGTTCGCAAAAACTTCATGAATAAAACGAACCAGACAAAAAGCTGGGCGAATTTTCGCTGTACCTTTCCATTAATAATTAAGCTAATTGTAGTAAATAATCGGCACGTACGGAAGTATTATGTGGGTAGTTTTGAACGATCGCGTGCGCCTGCGACGGAAACAGGACCGATTGGTTAGTCCTTCCGTCTTTGGTCTATCTTATCTATAACAGAAAGAAGGACTGCACCGACTGATGTACTTACCTTTGATAATTTTCATTTTACGGCTGCTAGTGGTAACTGAGTTTGTTCCGGCATTTCTTCTCAGCACTTGCCTAATTGTCTGTGTTCTGTCTCGAAGCGCTGGTGTAGGGCTCAAAAGATAAGGAGACATGTTTCGGCCCTTTCAGGGCACATTTGTTTTTATTTTTTACACTGTATATTTGACTTTCATACGTGTCATTTTATGACCTAAATTGAAATAAAGATTTTGAATTTGAAAGGATGGCAAAAACGAATGATGACCTCAAAATCGCGGTAAGTGACTAGTTGAATCGAAAAAAATATTAGGTACTGATTAATATTTAATTACAATCATTTGATCTCGTTAAAAATGCTTGATTAATAATTCAGAGGCCATGTATAAGTATAACATATCGTACTATCTATAAGCGTAACGTCAGAGTTTCATTACGTAGAAAAATGCATTTTACGATGAACGTTATCTTTACAGATAACATTATTAAAGTGAAATGCGTAAAACCGTGTTATAATAATATCATCTAAGTAAAAAAAACGCTTAAACATATGTCCGTATAATGAAGTTGGCGTGTATATATCGATATAAATCTGCTCGTAAATTCATATGTTGCACTCAGATAAAATCTTGCGCACTTTCAAGATGCGCGGGCGCAAAGGAAAGCGTCTGCAAATCACGGAATATGTGATTTAGTGCTGGAAAGTACGGGCTTTTGTTATGCGATAAATTTATATGTATAAAAACAAAGTAGTAATTATGGCAGATAGTAACTTTATACTTCATACAGCGTGTACTTAGCCTGTAACAGGAGCAAACATTTTAATCAATGATTCTACAGAGTATAGGTACGTAGTTACCTTGACCTGACCATAATGCTATAAAATACTTTATAACCAAGAGATATGTAGTAATCCAAAGATATCCCTAATCAATGTATACCAATGTAAATCAATGTATGATGAAATGAATTTTGTTTAAAAACTACCTTAACCAAATGTCAGAGTGGCGATTTTAATGACCATTGGTTAAGATATTTTTTCTTCATAACACACAATCGTAAATATTCAACCACTGGTAGGTAACGTAACTTTACTATTACTATCGATGAAGAAATAGGGCCTTAATCCTCTTGGTAAATAATTATCTATCAATTATAAAAGAGAGGAGGAATTGCCGGAATTAAAAAAACTTGCGCTCTAAATATTGACATTGATGATAGGACTGATTAATTTATTCAAGACAAAAAACTTACATGCATAGTTAAAATCTTATCAAAAGTGGTACAACACACAGTCGGCTATATGTGTACCTAGATACTTAGTTCTTGCTATAAACATGACCTAGACACACAATAGGCCTGATAATAGACTTTACGATCGCAAAAACAACATAGGTATTGAGCATTCGCCTTTGCAAAAAGGATATAATTGGTTTTTATTCACATAAGAAATACCTAAATTGATTTGAGTATAGTCAACTACAAATTTTTAAGTTTGCTAAATTTTGATAAAGCTCCCAGTTCGGTAAGACCTCTAAATTGCACTCATGATTTGTCTATTGTGTTTTTTTGTTTTCTATATTGTGCTTTATTTGTTTTCTCTAATGTACAACAAAGAGTAAGGCTCAATCGCATGTCCGATAGCTAATGGTTAAAATGACGTTACCAGCGGTTGAATATTTAAGATTGTGTCTGTTTTTTGAAGAACATATTCCTAAACCAATGGTCTTGAAAATAGCCTATTAAGGTATTTTTTTCTTCAAAATACAAACAACCGCACAATAATATAGCTTACACACTGAAATAAAAAAAATGATATTTCGCGAGATACGATATTTACCCACGCGGATGAAGTCGCGGGAAACTGCTAATATTTCTACTAGACTAGACTAATTTACACACTTCTCTGCAACGTACCAGGTAGTTATTAAGTTTCATATTATATCATCAGATTTAACTAGATACATCAGTAACTATATCATATATCCGTTTGTCGTTCGTTATGAAATTAAACCTTCCTACCAGTGTTTAGATCCTCGCGTATCGAACTTTTTTCGTGTGGTAATTCGATTGCGATTATAGGTAACCCTTTTACCTATAACATCAAATAATATATCCACACATAAACAAACTACCGCTCAGAAAAAATCGAAAGGCATAGAAATCATAATCCTGAGAAATCAATAACTAATTTTAATTCGACTTTTCGAAACTCGAGAATAGGCGCGGAAGTCTCGACATAGTTCCTGTAAAACCAGGTGGCGCTTGAAAATTCTGAGACAAAATTGGTATTTTCGTATATTTATTGATTGAGAAGAATGTTTGAACTAAGCTTAAAATAATTACAAATATCTTTTTAAGATTTATTAAAGATTTAGCTACGTAATTTAAAAGGATATTCGATGCAGCAGAAAATCAGAATATTGAAATTGTCTACGCGAAATGTCAAAAATCTTGCTTCAGACTTCCAGCACAGCTAACCAGTAGCGTGTCACTTTAAATGCGTGACGTCTAACGTTACAGCGGGCCCCACGAGCTATAAATAACGATGCAGGCAGGAAATGCATCAATTTAGGTATTTTGTCACAATTGAACCGATTCTTCCAATTTAAACGAGGTTTGTCTTGATTTAAATGGTACAGACCACACACTCACACACGCACTCACAGACACGCACTCGCAGTCACGAACGCACACACACCATTATATATATATAATACAAATTCAATTAAAATAAATAAATAATTTAGATAGCACAATCTTTTTAAGGAAGAGCAGTGTCTCCTGGCACAGGCTTAACTAAGCTCAAAAGGAGATACTGATCACAATTAGTCTAAGCTGATCTTTGTTAAAGGAAATAAATATTTTTGTATTTGTATTTGTACAGACCGCACGGAGCTGGCTGGCTCGTGAGCTATGTCTCTTATTATTTTTTTGATTAATTTTTTTCTTTCTTTTTTTTTGGTATTGTATGGTACAGTACAGACAATAAAATAATAATAATAAACAAACGAGAGACTAACATCGAAATAATTTTATAATGTCAAAAGGTTTAAGGCGAAAAAAATATCATGTCTATACGTATTTATTTTGCAAAACTAAGCGAACTTACAAAATTTTTTTTTTTAAATCAGGCATCCATAGAGTAACATGTATGACATCATTAGCATAATAAAAAAAAACACATTGTTAAGAAAATGCACCTTCCACACCTCATTCGTATTTCTCATAACCATTTGCCAACGGTAAACGTAAGTGTCGTACAAGAAAAACTAAACGCTAACGCATTTACTGCTTTCTACGCGATAACATCGGCATTGTCCGCGTTTTTCCCTGGGAAACTGTGTTACTTCCGACTGACACTGTGCCGTATGCGCGTGACACAAAACGGTTGACGTCGATAAATTGCTGTACAGTAAGCAACATACATTATAATATTTCTACGGTAATGGCGGCACCTTTCTTTTTCTTCACTCGCAACAATTCGGTGAGTCGGCAGACATGACCGTTAAGAGATCAGGCAGTTCAAATCCTACTCACTGATGCCTCATCTGTCATGTCTGCCGACTCACCGAATGGATGAGAGATCAGGCAGTTCAAATCCTACTCACTGATCTTTCATCGGTCATGTCTGCCGACTCACCGAATTGATGAGAGTGAAGGAACAGAAAGGTACCGCCATTGCCGAACTGTTTGAGTCGCCAAATTCATCTTTAGAAACATTAAAAGTATTTGTATTTCACTCACTCGTGAAGTGCTACCCCTAGTAATTACCAAAACCGGACAACCTACGATAACGGGTCATTAAAAAATTTAATACTCTAGAAGTCCATAGTTTCTTTTTATAGAAGTCGTCTCTTCACACTACTCACTTACGTACTGCACAAAAGCACCGTCAATTCGTTAATATTTCTTACTCAAAGGCCATCTCTGATGGCACTAGCTGTTCGACCTGACTACAACCCTTTGAACTAACTAGCTCTTATCCATTACTACTACGAATCAGCTAGATGACCGAATCAACTACTTTTTTATCGTATTCTAGAACACATACCAAATCACAGTGCCACAGTTTCTTAACACATCGTGACCCAGACCACACGCAAATCCCGTAAGTGTGGCGAATCGAACTAAAATTGAGATACAGTCACGAAACCTTATAAAAGATTACAGACACGAGCATTTAGAACCTTATTACAAAGCGCATAAGACCTCGTGTGTATACTTTTCTTTGCTCGTGAGTGTACGGTGCGCCCTCGCAATCGCAAGTGAATAATGAAGATTGCGCAAGCGACGACGCTTGCAAGATAACGGTTTATGGGCTTTAGGAAACTTACTGTCTACAGGCTGAGGTTTGTCGTCCTTTCAAAGATTAAGATTTTCTTTCAAGTCATAAATGTACTTAAAAAGTTGTGTGTATCCATTTTCAAACTACCTTTTCCACAGGTCATTTACCTTTGATGTAAAAGTTATCCACATCTATACTAATATTATAAAGCTGAAGAGTTTGTTTGTTTGTTTGTTTGTTTGTTTGTTTGTTTGAACGCGCTAATCTCCGAAACTACTGGTTCGAATTGAATAATTCTTTTTGTGTTAGATAGTCCAGTTATCGAGGAAGGCTATAAGCTATATAACATCACGCTACGACCAATAAGAGCAAAGATATAGCGGTAAAAGTGTAAAAAACGGGAGAAAGAAGTCACTATTCCACGCGGACGAAGTCGTGGGCAAAAGCTAGTAAAAGATAAAACTGTTCAAATAATTACAATGAGCCAATTAGCAGTGGCACAAATTGCAAAAAACTACAGATCAAGTAGGTAGCTAAATAGTTTCGATCAGGATAGTTACGATATCAAACGAACCACCTCTTAAATAAGGTGTTGTTAGACCAGTGAGATGTTACTACGTATAGAGAAGCTATGCCAAGCAAAACATTTGTCGCAAATACAACTCCAAAATTGTGGCATATTCCTTGAAATTTGAATCTAGAATATGAAACAGTTTATATGCGTTGATGACAAGTGGCGTCAACTCATGGAGCACGAAATTGGTGCGCGGTATCAGTTTCATACGCTATAGTAGTTCTGCTGTGAAAAAAGCATTTCATTTTTCTACCTGCATGTATCTGCACGGCCTATGACTGGTATCTGAAAATTCTGCAGGAAGATTCCATTACCTTAATTAACGATGAGGGAACGTATTGCTTAATCTTGCTTTGGCAGAAGCTGATCTGCTTTTGAATGTATAGGCAGATTTTGTATTGCGATATCTTAATGAATTCCGACCAATTACCATGTCTTAATTTTTGACCATATGAAATATGGGAATATGGCACGAAATATGGAATAGAGAAAGAGTTACTTTATTTTTTTCTTAAATTGGATCGCAAGACCAAATTTGTCGGCTTAGCTTGTTGAGTGGGAATTGAACTGCCTGGAACTTAAACGGATTAAAGCAAGATTGCAATTTGCCCCCAGTTATCTTATCCAGTTCATGATGCTAGTCGCCTATTAGATCACGAGCTCAAACCTCTTACAAAATAGTTATCTTTTCCCAAAAGCCTTGGGCAACCTTACTGACGCCGGCTATCATCCGTCATGCATACGAATTCAATAATCGCTCTTGGATCTAGGCCAATTAATATTTCGTCGGTTTCAACACCTGCATTGTTTTTGGTCATGCGATTGTGAGGCAATAGTGTGAAGATAACGGGCAATTGATTTGGCTAGGCTACTCGCAATAGCCTAAGAATGGGATAATTTGATAAGGTATGAATTAAGTTAAAGCACCAAATAATACACAGAGCCCTTCGTGTTTATTTCCTTCTCCCACTTGGCTTAAAGAATGAACTGGATTTTATACAATAGCCGAGTCAATTAATAATATTTTAAGTTCACTATTTTTTGTATGACCGCATCCAGAAATTCTTTTACCAGCAGAAAGCCTACATTTATTTGTTATAAGTGGCATAGACTTATTGCACCCACAAGAAACCGGGACGATTTGCTAGTTTTGCATGCAAATATGTTAATAACCAATTATCTACTTTCTCTTTATGTTCCTACCGTAAATGATAAATGCTTGTTTAATTAAAATTAAACGATATCGTATGACGTTAGTTCGCTAATGGTCAAATGCAGTTTAAATAAGGGTTTTTATCACTCGTTCTGTTTTTTACAATCAAACGTGATGACGTCAATACTTTTACCGTGTTTTTGTAATTATTTATTTACCGACTCGCGATAAATTAAAAATATCTCGCACGCACGACATACAGGGCGAGATTTTAAAATAAACGGAATTATTTAAAAAAAACTTTAAAAAGGTATTATATTTAGAATTTGTTTTGCAATAAATAATAAAATTAAAATTATACACCTGAAGAGTTTTTTGTTTTTTAGGAACTACTGGACCAATTTAAAAAAGATTTTTCTGTTGGATAGCTTATTAATCTGGAAAAGCTTTAGGCTTTAAACATCACGCTACGATGGGACGCGATGGGAGAATTGGGGAGAGAGCAAACTCAAACTGCGCGGACGCAACGTACGTTCCTACATAAGTGTTACATATTAATTAATTCACTGATCTCTTTGGCAATTTCAATTTAAAATTCAGATCTTACCAAAAAGAAAATTCGTTAGCAATCTCATTTGCCTTTAACCGCTTTACGTCACATCAAAAACATTCATATATTTTTATATATAATCAACTTTCTCATGTTTTGAGCTGTAACGACGATGTTTACGCGTAAATTAGTTAACAATAAAGGCATTAAGTAAATTAGAAACCGTGACGCGTGCGTTCGGGCTGCTGCTCACGTTTGCATACAAGAGGTATATTTAAACTAGAGGTAAGGTAAACTGTACAGACGCAACAAAAATATGACGCTCTCAAAAATCTAAATGCGTGACGTCAAGAAGACTGAACAGATTGATAGAAATGTTTTCACATGAATTATTAGCGAAGGAATAAAAGTCGTATGTCGTAAAACTCGTTTATTTTTGCATATAGACCCGCTGGGGGCACGTATTTTGCACGCGTTTTTGTTGGGACGTATTTATGTCCCAACATAGGCCCTACCATAGTTTCAGGACAATTGTGGCTGAGAAGAAGCTGCACAACAAACTCAGTCACTATTGTCAATGTCTCTTTTTAAAAGTTTTACAATGTTTGTGGTGATCATAAGTCCATAAATTATTATCTTTTAGATAATCATCAACTGTATCCTACCTTTCGTCATTAGGATGTCTTTAATAACAGTTTTTTAATCGGAAGGTCTATACAAAAAGCGCCTAAATAATAGACAGAACCTAGCTTAACCTAGAACCTAGCTCCGCTTCATCACAGTGATTTATGAAAAAATAGCCCAATTTCATTGCAGGTAAACAAACCAAAACAAAATATGTCTAAAAAAGGTATTTTATTAACTATTGCTTTATCATCAATTCATAATGGAAAAATGAATTGGCGTCATAACTTTGTTTTGATGAAGTTAACATTGTAATTAAATCTGCTAATTATTGGTACCGATAGTTAATTAAATTAATATTTAGTTGTTTACGGTATAACCACACATATTACATTTACATACACATAGACATAGTTACTACATCATTGATATGGATTGACTAATATGCCTAGGATATACAATTTAAAAATAATAATAAACCTGAATTTCAGGAATATGTTTTTTTTGTCGTCTACCACTTTACAATGTAATTTAAAAATGGGACGAAATATCGGTCACTTTTTAAATTGGGTCAAAATAATGTAAATACAAAAATGGTATCTAAATGTGTAAAACTCAAGCTATTTTTTTTAATAGAACAACACCGTTTAATAACCCTTACATTACACAATCTCATGATTCACCCTATATTTCCAGAAGAAAAAGTTTAAAAACTAAGTTTTTTGCCGAAGTTTTTACAAACATACA
This sequence comes from Pyrausta aurata, assembly GCA_963584085.1. Classification (NCBI taxonomy): domain Eukaryota; kingdom Metazoa; phylum Arthropoda; class Insecta; order Lepidoptera; family Crambidae; genus Pyrausta; species Pyrausta aurata. The sequence continues at coordinate 10,391,644 of OY757266.1, forward strand.
ACTATTTATGCAATGGTTTGGTGAAGGAACCTTTCTAGCATTTGTCGTTTCCTGTAGCCTTCATATTTTATGACTTTTACAAGATACTACATGCTCTAGTTATTTTTACCTTGCGTTAGGTTAGGTTTCATGTTATTCGTTTTAACGAAAGGTCGAAGATTAAATTTCCATGGAAATTTCTGTGGCCACAGCAGTTGTTAAGGATAACGGTGCGTGTTGTGATTTCTGTGGCCTATATTTCGTTTAAGTACGTGGTACTTGCAAATATTTATTGGTGACGCGATAAATTTTCCTTGTAAGCAATGTTGAATTGTTTTCTCCAGTCGAAAGCCATAATATTTGTTAAGTCTTTAGTACCTAACTATTGAAAAAAATCCTGCGCCTGATATCTTGGTCATGCCGACTTACCGAATCCATGAGAGTGAAGGAACAGAGAGTACACTTGGGTATTGTGCACACATCTGGGCACTTTAATATCTCCTGCGTACTTGGCCTATCTCTGTTAAGAGTAAGCGATTAGAGTAAGCCATTAGCGAAAATCGGTAGGAGAATACTATAGAAAAGTGTACTGAAAATTGTACTTTATATTTGCCAAAAAAAGTTTCGGTTTGTTTCAATGGGTGCCAACAAATTTTCTTATTTTATTTTTTACAAGGAAATAAAGATACGTAGACGCCAGACATGAGTGAACTATCTAACGTAATACACATTGTTACTAATCAGAAGGCTTATCAAGTGGATTAATTAGAAGCTTAGATAAGAAGACTGTTTCGACCTTATGTGTCCACAGCGTGTGCTTATCTCTGATATTTAGGTCGACAGGTGTCATCATTTCATCAGTGGCACATGTACAGTCAGCTATAATTGCTATTTTTACCTTTTTAATTTTAATAGAAAATGTATATGGAATATGTCAAAGTCAGGAAGTTTGAAATTATTTCTATACATTTTGTGACAAAATTAAAATAGCATTCTTGGTTCGGCTAATAGGTCACTTATTATAATAGGTCACCTATATTTGATTATTTGTTAGCACCCAGTTGTTATTACTACGTATAGAGAAGCTATCAAACTTAGTTCTTCCATCCTGGACTAAGGCATAAATCTTCAATATACGAATAAATACAGGATAAAAACTTTTAAATTAAAAGTGATAACATTCTATACATAAACTTCATGCCATCTAATAGCAACGTCCTGTTACACCCTAGATATGTAACCAGGTTGTCATCACATAAGTGACGGATCTAATTTGAAGCCAAAAATAAACCTAAAACTACAAACGCTTCAAACGTGACTGTAATTGGTCTCAATTTCATTCTCTGTCAGTGTCTATTCTGTATCTTTAAATATAGTCATCTCCTTCATTCGCAACGTCCAACTGACATACGCAACAGGGACAGCTAGCCACAAAAAAAATAAGAAAATCGTGGGACGGTGTAAGGCCTCAGCTGTGGAAATGTCAGTCATCGTCAGCGAAACTAGTAAAAGCTGTGAAAAAATACTGCCAGTTAACAAAATGAAACTATTGTATGTAAAATAGGACAAAGATCATCATTAATTAATAACAGTCTAAGGAAGTCCACTTAGTTTTCCACAGCGACTTTGGACGCAAGCGGTCTGCATCCAGGGAGATCCTTCGTTCTTTACAAGGTTGTCCGTCCATCATGCCGGTCATAAGGAGATCATTGTGAAAGGTGTAGTACTGTAAACAATACTCGATCTACAATACTTTACGATCACCGGAACTCCTGGTAACACAGGACCTACATCTACAGTTTTCTTGTCGAAAATCGAGTGAAAATTTATCTCAGGACTATAACCCCGAAACTAAACTAGTCACAAAGTACGTACCAAGAACAGAGTTCGAAAACATAAACCTTACTTTTATTTTGATCGTGAATTCGTGATTCAGAGCAATATTCAATAACATTTGATACAATCCACAGCTGAACATTTTGCTTGAAAACGAGATTGTTTTGCTCTACTTTTCTACTCTTGATTCGTGACTCCGAAAGTCGTGAGAGTTAGAGCGATTTAACCATTACAAGTCGGTACTTCTACTTTAAAAGCTGGTGTATAGGGAAGTAGATTTGAGTAACAACTATTTAGTTTTTCGGCGATGCCATTACTACGAGACAAGGCTGGGTTTGACGTCACTTAATAAGGTCGTAGTGGAATCGCTCTCCATGAATATAATATGTACTTACGGATATGGATATGACATATATCCCCGTACAACAAAAAAGACAGCACCAGGCTTAAACCAAAAATATGGTACCCGACCAATCAAAAAGTATGAACTCTATTATCGAACGCTGTCGTAGTGACATTATTTTAAATTAGTCTATTAATATCTTAGTACGATTCAAGTTCCAAGCCTGGTACTAAGTTTTTTGAATAAAGGCATATGTTGAGATAAAGTTTTTAATATAGGTTGTGAAAGTATCTAAATTTTAATTTCAACCTGCAAGGAGACAATTTAATTTGTTATCTTATCGTAAGAAGGTGTGTTTACTACAAAATTTATGGGTGCCTTCTCTTGATCTCTATTTACAACACCTTAGATAGAACCTAATGTCTGATTCAAAATTCGTACTGATACAAAAAAACATACATTATTGCTTGAATATTTTAAATTGAAATCGGTGATTGGTCAAACAAAAAAATAAAATGGCTATTGAGTTGACCAAAGTGGCACACTAACCACCACATTTCAGAATCTATCTTTTGTTTTTCCGTCTCCTTTCACAGCGTATCATCGCGATCTTTTCTTAACTGTTCACCGGACTGAAGAAGCGTTATCAAAGTCACGGAGAACGGTTTCTTTTCCACCTGATTAATTATTCTCCGGTTAACGGCCCAACGGTTAGCTCCATGCTCGGCTCGCGATTTGCACGGAGATCAAACTTTTTACGTACTTTTTGTTAGAAACGATAGCGATTAGCTAGTATTGACGTTGTGTGGCGTGAAAATGCTTTAAAAACGCTGTTTTATAAAAAATCTTGCGTTGTATGCGAAATGCATGCTTTCTGTTATTTCATTACCCTCTTGATGACGTCTCGATTACTTTTAATTTGATAAACAACAAGGTGACTAAATATTATGAAATCTGTAAATTGTAAGGGAATATGCATAAACCTTTAACCGACTTTAAAATGTTGAGGAGGATTTTGGAACCTCAACTTATTGATACTTCATTGCAGTTTTATACACCTGCGCTAAATATAAAAAGCCATTCGATCGAAATGCAAATCAAAACGAACTCATAAATAAAATATGTGGTACTCTCTACCCGCATCAGTTTCCAATGGATTATACCCCTAACATTTTCAAAGTTATAGTGAACAGGCTTTTTTCTGGTTGATCTTGCTTCATCGTCGTCTCTGTCTATGCCACTGGTCTAGCCTGGAAACAAGAGCGATTTAAAATAAAAAAGAAAAAAAATAGTACTTACTAGTAATATACCACCTCCATTTCTCTTCACAGCTTCACGTTCAATAAAGGTACTCGCACACTGCGCGACTCACGTACATACATGTGTATAATGAGCTACCCGCCTCCCATACTGATCGTTGTAGTATGTTACGATGCGCTGATAACAGCACGTTTCCTATCGCAAAAAAAATACAAATGAATTGGTTGAACGTGTACATTTTTGTGACGAGTATTTTTCCTTTGTTTTTAGGGTTCCGTACCCAAGGGGTTAGTTAGTTAGTTTGGCTGGGGTATTTTCCGCACTTAGCCTCACGATTGGGTCATTGTACGTACAAATACCAAAGGGGTAATAACGGGACCCTATCATTAAGACTTCGCTGTCTATCCATCCGCCCGTCCGTATGTCTGTCCGTTTGTCTATCTTCAGGCTGTATCACAAGAAACGCGATAGAAGAGTTGAAGTTTTCACAAATTATGTATTTCTGTTACCGTATAACAACAAATACTAAAAACAAAATAAAATTAATATTTAAGGCCATAAAAAGCATCAGTTTTTGCCTAAATAAAGGTTAGAATGTAAAACTTGTGTACTACTGTTGTTTACCTAGTCAATGATACGGAGCCCTTCGTGCACGAGACCGATTCGCACTTGGCCGGTTTTTTTAAATATTTGCATCTCTTTTATGTAGTTTCTACTTTCAGCCCAAAGCAACTATTATCTATCGTACAAAAAAATATACGTGATGATCACTAAACTCACTACAAAACTTCTATCAACCTTTGATAGGCTTGTATGGCCACGAGTCATAACAAAAACTTGAGCTTTTTATTGTCAAGTTAATAAGATGAGGGTACGCAAAGGGTAAACAAAGGAGAAATCCTTGAACCCTTTATGATATGACAACAAGAAATAGACTGATCAAAACAAATCCAAAATTTTCATACGAGTTTTTTCATCAGTATACCATTCTACTCCATTGTACGGTCAGCATGTTTCTTTTTAAATGCTAAGGTTCATTCGTGAAAAGTTCTATTTTAATTACAGTATAATTATTTTTCCTCGCATCCTTAGAAAATTCTTGCAAACTAAAAATATGTGGCTTTGAGATGGTAAGTACATAAATGTTAAGAGAAGTAGGATGCTGACTTTACGAGAAAGTGTGACGAAGTAACTTAAATAAAATACAGTACAGTATGCTGGTATAAAAAGGATAATTTTCGCTCAAGGATCGTTGGCGGTCGCGTAAACAAAATATTGACAAAAGATTATTGATAAAGAGGGTTTAAGAGTAGAGTATGTAACAAATTAAACTGATACTCTATTTGTTCAACTTGGAAAAGCTTATGATGAGTAAAAAGCTTTACGTCACCTACACGAAATAATAAAAAATAATAAAGGGACAGACTCGGAATTAACAGTTTTTAAAGTGTTTGTACACCGACTTATGAATTCTTACATGTCTTGCCTTTCTTTGTTTCCACAAGTCCTGTGCAAACACTATGAAATGAGGAATTTCCATTGCGACATTGTAAAATAAACAAACATCGTAATTTTAATGTGTGTACTGACAGTTAATTTTTGTAGTCCGAAACATTATTCACCATATTTTTTACCGACTTAAAAAAAGGAGGTAATATTTAATTTATTTAATAAAAAATGATTCTTCATATAAAAACGTACAAAAGGTGGACTTTACAGTCACGTCATATATCATACAGAATCAGCACCCATTACAATCTTTCGTTGCAATGTTTTAAACAAACATTATCATTAATAATAATATGAAATATGCGCCAGACAACACACCAATTGTCTGGTTTCGTGGCAAGGAATTTTCTTCCTTGTGTTACGAAGTACCACAAGCAGACAACGATTATGACGGGGGCGTCTCCCATATACTTTAATACATATAACATCTATGACTTAGGTACAAATGTTCGTGATCATCACACAAACATTTGCCCCTTGCGGGATTCGAACCCGCGACGGCCAGCGTAATAGTCCGGAGCGCTAACCACTACACCAAACGCGTCGTCCATTATTACATATAACTAATGGTTCCCCGCAACTGCGTCTGCACGTTTTGAGTTTTCTCCCTCCCCTCCCGTCGCAGCGTGATGTTTTATTAACAAACTGTTAAATAAGGAAATAAACCTTGCTGGTAATTGACACTCCAAACATTTTAGTTCAACAGTTTTAGTGTAGATGGCGCGATTTGTAGCGACCTGAAGTAAATTGTTGCATAATCTATGTTTGCTCTCTTCTCTTTGAACAATGTAACTGCCCGTATGTCCGTTTTACAATAAATAAGTTTAAAATTATATTGAGTGAGTTTTGCTTACTGATGGACCCGACACAATATTAAACACAAACAAACTAGCAAACTCCTCAGCCGTATATAATAAGTAAAGATTATTCACAAGCACTATCGTCGTTACATTTTAAATACTTACTGACTTATTTAGAACGATTTTATAATAATTAATACAAACAGTTACTTAAGGATATCATTCAGCCGAATCCAGCCTCGATAACTATTTGTTTGTTGGTAAACAACAACATGAAGGATTTAAATTATATAATACTTAATATATTTTTAATAAAAAACCATTGTTAATGAAATCATATCCAAAAATATTTTAGTAAAATAAACTCGTAAAATCTGTCAACGCCATCGAACGAGATGAGAATAAGAAAACAAACATTGGCTTTAATAAATACCGCTAGCCTACTTTCGTGGCCTAGATCCTATTCCGGCTATTGGCTCATAAACACAATAATATTATGTAAGATATCAAAATATAGGAAAAATGCTACAAATGGGTTGTAGCATTTTTCTTACATTTTTTCAGGTGTAGCTGATTCATTTTGCCATTTATCCTGAATATTGTGCTTGAGCCACATTGGGCCTGATTCAGGGTATGCAACGACAAAAACTAAAGTAATAGTATCTGTACCTTTAAAAATAAATAAATATACGATTTATAAAACTCCTCTACCACATTATACACAGAGCTAATTCATCGTTCAACACTGAGATCTTTTTTAATTTAATAGTAATTTATTTCTATTTGCTCATATTATTTTAAAAGTTCCAAAAATATTGTTTACAACGTTCGACTAGCAAAGATGAATGTAGTTTAATAATGAATTTTCAAATTATAATTGTTTCAAGTTTTCAGACTTCAACTAAAGAAGGTTTTTCATGTTAAAAAACATCTGAGCTCATTCAAATTTCGATCTTCTTATTTAACCCTTTAGATTTAATAATGACAGGATTTGTTAAGTTAGTAGATAGTTCCCACCAAATTTTGTCGTATCAAAGCTGTATCTTTTGATCTGTTTGTGATGAGGTAAGTAATAGCAGTACCTACCAATGGCTACGGAACTCTAAAATTATACAATCTGTCTTTGATCAGCATCATCATAATAAAACCGAAGGCCTTGAAACGGTATATTATTCAAATTCTGTTTGCTTACGAGATTTGAATGGCAAAAGATAGTTGTCAAAAGCCTATTGCTCTTTCATTTGCGTTTCAAAGACTTGTTTGTGATCGAGTTTGTTTGTAAACAGTTCTCATGGGAAAGGTGGATCATTCAGTCGTTCAACTGATTCTAGGAAATTATAATGAGCGGATTCTAAACAACCTATCGGAAGATGGTTTTCATTGAAACATGATGAGGGCCATCACAATTTATTGGATCATAGAAAGAAATAATTAGATGAGAATGATAAATGTGTGAGATAGCGGTATTAAATAGTAATTTACAAAGAACAACACAATTATAAGATAACTATCGGGCAAGTTATTACAAATGGAGTGTACTTATAGAATCAGCATACGTTATGAAATAATGTCATAAATTCTGTCATCATCATCATCTATCATCATTGTCGGTGGAGTTTCTTCCATTCTTTACGCTCTTCCGCCATTCTCTTGACCTCTTAATACGACGCAACATTCAACTTTTGCTTTATTTGATGCATATAGCTTATTCTTGGTCTTCCTCTCTTCCTTTTTCCTTCTATTCTTCCCTCTATTATCGTTCTGATGAAACTGTCGTGTCGTATCAAGTGTCCTAGCATTCTCCCTCTTCTACTCTCAATTGTTTCTATTAGTTTTCTCTTTTCCTTTACCAAGTTCAAGACTTCTTCATTAGTTTTTTTCTCCGTCCAGCTAATTCTCTCCATCCTCCTCCAGCACCACATCTCAAACGCTTCCAGTCTCTCCCTATCTTTCTTTGTTTTGTCAAATTCTGTCAATATCCCAATAAATATTTTAGCTTCTAATGCAAATTACTTAAAATTACATATTTCGTTTGTAAGCAAAGTAATGATTGAATTTTTTTTCAAGAGTTTTCGTTATGTAATGGTGGTAATTCAATACTCGCATTGACGCGCAACGAACCATATATGCAGGTCGCTGTTTTCCTTAATATGACGTGCGAAGAAAAAGAATACTATTTACATAGATATAAATGAACTTAGGGAATTCTGAAATATTGAAATAAATTTGCTTTGTTTCAGATCGCTTGGAGATGGTCAGAGCCTGAAATAGAATAAGCAACTGGATTTTTATATTAAAGGTTTGTTTATTTATTATCTTATACGAAAGTGCATCAAACTGCATCAAGCAAGCAACGAAAGCCTATTTCTAATAGCGTGGGTAGCTAAAATTTTAGTTTTAGGTCTTGCCCTCACTAAAACTCTTAATTTAACGCTACTTTTTTTTATAATTTTACCTTCCATAAAATGCTATTTAGAAGTTTTTATGTGTGAAAAATTTTTTTAAAGAAAATGTTTCAGTGTCAGAAAGTTCGACATTATTTTCATATACCTATAAGGTCACCTCGTTTTAAGTGATAATATTTAAAAGGGCAATTCAGCACAATAAATTAATCATTTTTTGTAGAAAGCACTTTGGGTTTTTACCCGCTAGTTTTTGAGAAAATTGGAGACTAAGGTAATAATTTTTTTCAGATATTTTTTTTATTAATTAAGGTAAAGAGAAAAAAAAAGGTTTGGGCATTGAATTGAGAGAGGCGAAGCCGATGACGTAGAAAACTTTTTAAATTGTTAGGGTGCTGTTTTAAATAATGGTGTTGTCTTTGTTAAGGAAAATAATAAAAATGAAAATCTTGATTTTTCAAAAAATAATGATTGTATCCTGTTTCTATGATGATACAAAGACACTGTTAAAATATACGGCCAAACTTATAGTTGAAGTAAACTATGCCTTTTGAACTTGGCTTTTGAAGTTGACTGGACTAACTAAAACTAGTAAATCTCGTGCCTACCTACATTCTTCTCAAACATGATTGCTTATTGCTTATTATTGTTGTTTGTTTTTCATTTATTTATAAATCATCTATTTCTACCCAAACACATAATGAATGAATGAATGAATATTTTATTTGCTCATAAATAGGGTTACACTTAAGATCTTAATTAAAATATGTTCGTCCTATTTAACTATTAATAATAGCATGCAAACATTTATTATATTATTACATTTAATTCAATATTTAATGAAATGAGTATGATTTTACAATTATGTCAAATACCTAATCTATTAATTACAAACAAGTAAATTTTACCACTTAATATTTTTATTGATAATATTGTCATTTATTATTAAATCCAGCAATGTCAAGTTAAATTAAGTTATTGTTCAAAATATTTCCTAGCTATTCAAAAACTCTTGAAACGAATAAAATGTACAGTCTACCAGCCATTCGTACAAGCTTTTTTTAAATTGATTGATGGGTTTGTCTTTAATATATTCCGGTATCTTATTAAATATTACTACACACATACAAAAGCAGTTTTTTTGAATTTGTGCACTTTTTGGTATAAAATCAAGAACTAGCCGGTTGCTATTTCTATTACAGCGTGCATATACATCTTTAGCGTGTGTGAAATGATTGGGGTTTTGTTTGACAAATTTTGCAGCCTCAAATATATACAGGCAGGGCAACGATAGGATATTTAATAATTTAAAAAGTGGCTTGCATGATTCATCTGGTGCTACACCACAGATGGCCCTTACACACTTTTTTTGCGCTATAAATGCCTTACGCATATCAGTGCTGTTTCCCCAAATAATTAACCCGTAACGTAGCACCGATTCTATATACGCATAATAGGCTGTGAGTGCTGTTGCTTTTGTAGCTGCTCTTGCTAATTTACATAAAACAAATGAAAATCTGTTAATTCTATTACATACATTTTCTACATGTTGCTTCCAGTCTAATTTACTATCAATTTGTATACCTAAAAATCTAGTACTATTAGCATGTTTAATCACTTGTCCTGTTGTAATCATATCATCTCTTTTTTCCAGAAACAATGCCTCGCCTAGAACAATCGCCGCCGGAGGATTTCCGCAGGGTCCTGCGCGAGAAAGCGCTCAGCCACAGCCTATTCTATCTGAAACTCGGCGCAGGAGTATCGACAGCGCACGCGCGCGAGTCGCAGGCGCGCAGGATGAGCGGCAGTGCGCAAACGCGCGCGCAGCCGGCCGGCCGCGTACCACGCCACGCGCAGCCCCGCGTCTCCGAACTGTTAAGACGATTCGAGCCCGGCCCCATGCAGTATCTCCGCCCGCCCCGAGCCACTTCGCCTCAGGAAGACATATCCTCATCAGACGACGATGACAGAGCCGCCGTCAGGCGACGGAGCCGTGACTTGAGCGACGACTCCGCTGTCGAGCTCGAAACGCGACTCAGACGGCACTCCCATCCGAGAGACATCACCCCACCACCTGATGCTATGTCTCCAAGACGAGAGCGTACATTAATCGAGGCTCACGTGGTGGAATTGGGAAGAAGAGGCAGTGAGGGCTGTGAGACGAGAGGAAGATGCGTAAGAACGCCAAGTGTGGTTGTCAGCGACTACTCAGATGGTGTGGCTGTTGGTGCTACTGAAGAGGAGGTGGACTGGCTGAGGTCCAGGTCCCTGTCAGCCGACTCCGCCTGTTCCTCGTGCTCCACGCTGTCCAGTCGCGATGACGAGGAGTTCGAGTCCCCGACTATGCCAAAAAAGGTCAGTGTTCTCTTCTGTATCTTCATTCTGATGATATCGTTTACCATGTTTTGCTGAATCGACGCCGTGAGAAATTAATCGACCAGTAATTTAGTGTTACTATCTGAATTAATTTCGGCACTTTTATTGGATTCAATAGTACCTGTAATTAGATAAGTTAATGCATAGTTATAAAATTTAATCAGCCATTTAAATGCTAATCCCTCCAAACATTTGCTTTAACATCAATTTAAATTTTTATTAAAATTTTATGTCAAAAGTAAATTAGCAAAAGCTTTACGTCAATGTGGTGTTCCTACGTCAATGGAATGAAATGTGCTCTCTTTGTTATCTTTATTGTTATTGAAGTGACAATAAAGATTTTACATTCTACAAGTTGTCAATTTTAAGAAGACATTTCCAGTTAAATTTATTGTTAAACTTGTCTGTAGTTGAGAGATGTAGAATGTAGATTATCTTTGTTGCAAACTGTGATGTATTGTTTTGGCATAACGTCTTCATGTTATACAAGCATTATTTCATACATCAATACATCATTCATGAAACTGTCTATGACCGATTCAGAGACGAGACGAGACGAGTAGTTACATAATTTGATATATTATTAGTTTACGTATTGTGATCATCTCTTCTATATTTAACGGACGGAAATCACTACCCTTTTTTAGGCCTTATTTATACATTTTGGATTTCATTTGCTTTCTCCTATCTTCGATGTTGTGATTTGCAATTATTATGTTTTCAAGATTTATTGCACTCGAATTTTGGTTGACTATATTCTATAATCAATCACGCACAGCTCGCGTGTTTTTTATTTATCAGTCATCATCACTGAACAGTCAATCACAAATGTAACGACGATACGTATACCACTTCTGCCTATGGAATACGAGTCAAATTCCTGGAATATTAGTCCTCTTTTTATGGATGTACACAGTTTTCTGTGACGGTATTTGTTTGAACGAACTCGTTGGTTAAATTGTCTCAGCACAAATTAACCTCGGGTTTATTATTATGTTGATTAGCTAATATTATTGTTGGCTATAAAGGAAATACGTCCAACTACCCAGATACCCAAATAGATACTAAAATTGCAGTGGGTATGAATGGCATCAAAGTCTAATTAATAGAATATGCGACCAGCTGGATGGGTCCTGGCAGTATGATTGGAAGTTTCCAAGAAAATAATGGATTTTTTATTCAGACATGGTCAATCAATCTTCGGCAGCATCATCACTTAACGAAAAGGATATTGCAGCCACATTCATAAGGTTTTGTTGCCACAAAAAAGAGCCCTAACCAAATGTCAAAATGGCTATTTTAATGCCCATTGGTTAAGGGCTGTTTCTCTTAAAAACACAAAATCGTAAATATGCAACCGCTGGTAACGACATCCATTAGTTGAGTAAACTATCGATCACGAAACCGGGCCTTACTCGTGGTTGCCTCTAGTAATTTAGCATTTGTTAGTGTAATGTGTCATGATGTGCAGATATTATGACTAGGGACTAGCCACCACTTGCTTATTAAAACATCAACAATACACAAGGTATTATCTACGTAGATTATTGTTAGCCACAAAACAATAATGGCATTCGTTATAGCGAATCATCACTTACTAATTAATTGTAAATTCTATGTATTAGTCAAGTAGGAGTATTAATAGATACTTTGTGCTAAAATACAATTCTGGAACAAAAACTAAAGTCTGTTTTTCTTATTCTTTGCTTGTCCAATATTTAATATTCTTTTTTAACGAAATAATTCATTTTATAATAAGATAAACACAAAACTCAACACTTACATGGGCCAGTCATCGTTGAACACTAAAATCTTTTCAAATTGTGTGTGTTAATATTATTTTAAAGTTATAAAAATATTGTTTACATTGTTCGACTAGCAAAGAAAAACAGTCTCTAAGTTTCATAGATCTTAAATATACAATTGAACTTTGCAACACGTACACGTCAATCCAGAATAATAATATATTTCAATCTTATCTCCCTATCGATATAGGAAAATGCTAATTTTAAACTATGGTACGTATATCGAAAGGAGATGTTTTCGTTTGTATGGGGAAAATGCCAATACCTTGTACAAGCCACTAAAAAAAGCTTATGTAAAGCATTATCATTTTTTGGATGTTTTTTGTCCGTAAAATACTAAATTTTTGGGTAATATGAACCATAAACTAATAAAATCTAGCAATGTTTCATGATGTCTTAATCTGTCAAATACGTAGGTATTTACCAGCCAATCAGCTGTTTCAACAGATTAAAAAAGATCGAAAGCGGAAAGCAAAATGACATTTGACATTGACAGATTAAGCAAAATGACATTATTAAAATTACCTAAAAAATAAGAATTAAATTAAAATTACATATATTTAATTACCTGTATTTTAAGCTCATTTTAGAAAAACCGTACATGGTCTTGGCCTTTTGTAAACATCCCCTTTTTCAGGGAAACATTAAAAAAAGGAATCTTCAATGATTTGCAGGATACTCTATTTATCCTACTACTATTATAAAGGCGAAAGTTTGTAAGTATGGATGAATGGATGTATGGATGTTTGTAACTCTTTCACGTAAAAACTACTGAATGGATTTGAATGAAACTTTACCACAATATAGCTTAAACATCGGAATAACATATAGGCTACAATTTAGGGCTCTGCAGTGCTTAGTTACCGTATTTCTTACTTATTACTAGACTAGACGGGACGAACCTGAAGTCCACGCGAACGAAGTCGCGAGCAAAAGCTAGTACTTAATGTTTTAATAACGCAGGATGTTGTAAAGCAAAAATTCCATTACATGATGATAATAATGTTATCGTTTAATGCACTGACATGTATCATCCTGGTTTGACCCGATGAGGTCAGTTAATAATTTAAACTTGACCTTTAGTGATGTTTATTTACAAAACAACGACCTCACAAGATTTGATTTTTTAAGGAAGTTTCTTTTGTCGTATAATTTGACTTACATAACATTTAAATCATTTCCTCAACGCAATTACATACATTTGCTTTTTTTATATTTCTAAAATGTTGTTGAACTTTTGATTTACTCTCTGATGTTTTCTTCATTTGTTATGTTGATGTTGTTATAACCATGGTTTCCAAATTCTATTAATTGATTTGTATAGTTCACTATGTGTCTGTTTTTATTTATGAAGTCTTTTTTAGCATTTTTCTCATAGTGCTGTTGATGAGCCGTTTTTTTCTACTTTGGTACAAAAACAAGTCCCTGCCAATATCAGCTTGAGTCTATCTGCCTGTATAGTATTAATTTGTCTCTAATGATAATAATAATGTCCTCGTCCCACCTTTACCTAATTATCCTAGCTCGTATTCTACGCTTGCTCCACTTTACGTATTAAAACAGTGACTGGATAAACAGTCAAAACGAGCTGTTATTTTATATGCGAAACGGATGCCGACATCCGTTCATACGTGTCATTGTGTAGGGCAATTGGAGCGAGACTGGATTACACTGCTTAGTGGATTGTTGACATTGCTGTGATACCATACTATGAACCAGACACAGTAACAAAGACCAGGATTAATGAGGACTATGGGATACTCCTATAAGCACCGCCCCCCAAATCACAATAACATTGGTCTTTCTGATTCATTAAACTGAAGAGCGAGGCTCTTGTCGGTGGATTTTTTTCCAAAACTCCAAATTAGGGAACATGGTGTGGTGGTTTTCTTTTTACTTATCTTCCACTCTTTTGATATAATGTATTAAATCTTAAATCTCTAGGTAACTCAAATAACCAGAAATCAAGACAGTTACTAGGTACTTTATCGGCCCCAGAAATTATGATATCATGAATTATGATATTATCATAGGCTAAACTCCCAGGACCTAGAAATTCAGTCTAGGTGCAGCCCTTAAAAGATACTGGTAATTCGAAATACTTTAAAAAAAATCGTTGTAAAATGCACAATTGGCGGACTTAATGTCTTACTTGAGGCATTCTTTACAAGGCAATCGCTTTGTAGTGTAGTGAGTTTAATCAGTGCCGGAATGTTTACAATAACTGAAAGTAGGTGAAAAAAAAGCGTAAATATGTCACCTAATTAACTAGTCTTTGTTGGTGCTTAAAAATTGTTAGACATATAATATCAGTAGCTCAACTTCCCAAAATCATTATTTTTATTTGCGATTTTTAAATGTTTTAATTACGTACCAACGGTAAAAATGAAAATGTAAGCCGCGATGCAATAAGACGCTATAATTTACTTACAGTTACGCTAATTTACATATAGTTACAGTCCTCTTATAAGCAAATCTAAACATAGTTTTAGTAGTATAGTTTCTAGAAGTTCTAACTATTCGAGTTCTCCAAACATTGTAACATCTGGATCACATTAACACCTCATACGCTTTGTTATGGCAAATACGTTGAAATTTTTTCCTGTAAACTGGTTACTAATTCTGCGTATTAATAATACACGGCTTTGGCTACAATTATCCTATTCAATTTCTGTAACATTTTTCTCTGGAGGCGTATTGCGATCTTGCTTTAATCCCTTCAAGTTCCAGGCAGTTCAATTCCCTATCAACTAGGGGGCCGTCCATTAATCACGTGAGGCTCAAAAGGGGGGAGGAGGGGGTACGGAAAACATCACAAAACATCACGAGGGGGAGGGGGGGGGGTCTTGCTAGACATCACGTGTATTAATTTGATTTTATTTTTTTCAAAAAGCGCTATTTCTGAACCGAAATTTTGAACGGCGCGAAAATTTGAACGATTTGTAGTATACTATCCACGAAACGCTCACGCGTATCCTCACGCTACGAGGGAGGGAGGTTCTCTGCGTAGTGCGCGAGGATAATGATGCCGAGTGGCTTGACGAAACTGAAGTTAATATGTCACAAACCTTTTTGCCAATAACAACTGCCAGTGAAGAAGAAGCTTTACCAGTTGTAACCTTAAATGGAAGTCTTGCAACTCCGTGGGACGAAGACAACATTAATCAGTCAGGGATCAAACGACTCTTGAGAGTCGCATAACAATGGAATTTCTATTGTGTCTCGTTCACACATACTTGACGAGTTAATTAATTATTATTAATTAATTAATTATTCATTAATTTTATTGCAAATACATATAAATGTTTTTCGAATCAAAACGCCATTTGTTGAATATTTTTTTCCAGTCATAAATAGCCTTTACATAGACTTCCAAAAAAATACACGTGATCCAGGGGGAGGGGGGGGGGAGTGGTCCCAAACCTCACCAAATATCATCAGGGGGGAGGGGGGGGGGGGGGTCAAAAAATGAGAAAAACGACCTCACGTGATTAATGGACGGCCCCTAGTTGAGATGAGTCGATAAATTGGCATTGCGATGCAACTTCATAATTTTTTTTTTCCATTAAGCAGGCTTTTAAAGACAAATCATTATATTTAGGAGGCTGTGTAAGGCGAGGATTTTTAAAGCACTTCAAAATCTTATACCGTAGCTATTAAACCTAGTCTAGTATCTTTTTATAAAACTGTTTTGCCTATTTTGTGGGCACAGGCCGTCATATCCTAAGCATGCTATTAAGGTAGGTTGCAGGTTAAAGCCAAAATAAACCCACTGATATTTAAAAGGATTTGCAATCAGCATAATTTACTATTTACCAACACTTAACCAAAGTCAATGAAGGATAATTTTAAATTAAAATTATCGGGGAACCCTAGGCATTGTTATTATTACGCATTCCATAAAAGCGTTTGTTTGCGGAAAAATTACCTGTTAAAATACTTTGTGCTGGTCATTGGACTTTTGAAAGGATGTTGAACGTGTGTTGGTACCAAGGGTCAATTTTCTTGGGTTTGTCAATGGTAATGAGCAAAATGAAATGAATAGTCTTCTGTGCTGTTATCAATATTTGCATTGTAATATTTATAATTTCTTTACTTTCATATTGCTATAAAATACGTTTGTTTCCAACCACAAATTTTTAGAAAGTATCAACTAGTTAATAGACGATAGTAATAGACCATACGGATTAACAGATATTTTTGTCTTTCATTAACACATTCTTAATTTGTCAATTCGTGAGCATGACCCGCATAACTTAATGTGTGTACGTAGTTAGTGTTATCAGAAAAATACTATATTTTTCAGTTTTTCCTTCTGACTGACGCTTATCGCTGTACCAATGTGCTGATAATTGATAACAGCCTTTAACTTGCTAATGAGTTGCACTACAACTGTAATTGTATTGAATTAGTACGTTTCACATGTCATTGGAACATTTTCACTTGACAGTTATTATACGATAAATGATAATTACCTACCTCACGATTGCAACGTCGCTTATTACATCAGGCACTTTTTAAATCTCTGTATTGTTAAGCCTGAACCCGATTTTATCAGTATGTATATCTTTGTAACTGTAAATTTGGCTTAAAAAAAAGCGTCACTATAGTATCCCGTAAGGTCAAATGCTGTCTTGCACCAAAGAAAATGTGGGAAAACCTTATTGGATCTCTGTGCATTAAAATTGCTAACTAAGTAATTCTTAACATCAGGACCCTCAGTCCTTTCGGCAGTTGAAGCTGCTAAGCATTTGATCTTTCTAGTAGATTGGTATTATGTACCTCAGTCACGTCACGATCATGAGCTATATACCAATATTATAAAGCTGAAGATTTTTTTGTTTGTTTGTTTGAACGCGCAAATCTCAGAAACTACTGGGCCGATTAAAAAAATATTTTAATGTTGGATAGCTTATTTATCATCATCAGGGAAGGCTTTAGGCTATAAAACATTCCGCGGCGACGGGAGGGAAGGGAGCAAACTTAAATGGCGCGGATGCAGCCGCGGGGGACCGCTAGTTACAGAATAAAAAAAAGCTATTTGTAGACCGCGAAATTGAGACCTCGCCTGCGGGGCAAAGGGTTGCGGGGGGAGACAAGAGCACGGTTAGTGAACGACGCGGGCGGGGGTTTCGCGCCGCCCGCATCCCTCGCGCGACCCGCTATCGCCTCCCCCCGCGCGCTCCTGTGCCCCGCAGGCGAAGTCTCAATGAAGCGGTTTACCATAAATGATGATACTCATCTCAGCTCCGCTTCCTATACCATATAGTTTACAAGTTTGACAAATCTGATAATGTTGTATCAAATGTGTGATTATCACAAGCAAGGACGTCACCCATTGTATGTGAGACGACAGTCGCGGAGGGAGAATATGACTGTGTAAATTCGGTACGACAGATATAGGTTTTGTTACGCTAATTCCGTATGTTATAAAAACGAACTAGACAGATATAAATCTCTGTAACATGATAAGATAACATCTCTGTATTCACCTAACATCTATGGAGAGATGGAATTGGCTGAAAACCAGCGCTGGGCGGGATTACGTCTTATGTCAGCACGTGCTGAGCTATTTTCCATTTGCTTTCTTTTAAACAATACTTTCTCAATTGTTCATGTTCATGTTATCTGTATCATAATTTTTTGTAACGAAAGCAATAATATTAAGTTTGTATAGTGTCAAAACACTATAAAAAAAAATATATATAAAAAATATCTTATTATAATACTATAATTTGGTTTGTAAGGATTAAGTCTGGATTTTGATAGAAAGGGCTAGAGAAAGAAGGACTATGTAAATAATTTATTTTAAGGCCATTCATGTTATCAAGGGAGTTGCGATGGGAACAAGGGTTCGAAAATAACTGTCGTCAACGTCAGCGAAGACATAATGAGCGATAACTTCCAATTCTAAATTGCTTTCTTTTATGCAATGCTGCTGCTTCATTTAGATACCGACGTAAATACAAACAAATGTTTTGGTGTGCGTGGTTCGAACTAGCTGTTTATGTTATTACAAGAACATATACAGTATCGGACTAACAAAAACGAGATCGTAATTTAATCGCACAGTAGATGCGATAGTATCGACCACACAAAAGGGTATTATTGTGTAACATGCAGATGTCACAACACGGTCCACAAAACTCGACTGTCACGGACGGTATTGACGTCACGACATGAATGCTAGGTGGTCGTGAACTGAGTGTTGGACGCGGCATTTGGTTTCATTTTTTTTGTTTGGTCGCAAAATGTGTTACTGGCATGTGAGAATTCGATTCTCAAAATTTTGGGAGTCATGTCGCTACGAGATTTGTTCAGTTCAATGATGTATCTGAATTTTTTAAGGACGGTTAGAGTTTCTTGTAAACTGCAATTTAAGTAATCAATTCATTCTTAGATATTTTCCACCATTCTTTAAATATTGATTTTCTACCTGCTAGATGGTTGCTTGTCGGAGGCTTTTGTGACTTGATTAAAAAATCGTAAATTAGAGCCTTCTATATTTTTATGCTCCGTTTTACCATAGAGAAAACAACCGATAGTCTAATCAAGGTCAATTTTAAACCGACGTCTAAGTTTGACACACTGAATGATGTATGAAAGAATCAATGAAATCATACGTTTGTATAACCGCCTTCGAGATTCCCACAAACTCTAGTGATGGGTTGGTGTGAAATTATACAAATTATACAATTCCACGGACGTCTTGCGGTTTCAACGCGATATTAAAACGGTAAACGCCGATTAAACCTACATTTATGAAATAAATTTTGTAACGGTCTCGGTGCGTCTTGCTTGTGTGTGTTATTAAATTGTTGTTCTGTATTTTTTAGGTATTTAATCCCTTTTAACTTTACGACGCGTTTGGTGCAGTGGTTAGCGCTCCTGACTACGACGCCAGCCGTCGCGGGTTCAAATGCCGCAAGGGGTAAATGTTTGTGCGATTAGCACGAACCAACATTTATTGATAGTCCTTTTATACACTGATAAATTTGCCTATTAAATTAATAGAAAATTAATAGTATTAATCAATGTAAGTACGAGTAGTATTTTAACTTCAAGAAACACGGGGAAAATATTAGCTTTTTATTATTTCGATCAAAACTTAGTTACGTTCTAACAAAAAATAATAATCAGGAATATCAAGAAACAATGCATGTGTTTTGGAAATTAATACGTCAAAGTTATATTAACTATATCAAAGCAGCAGTTAAAATTTAAAAAAGAATGGTAATTTATTTGTTGCGTATTTTTAATTGAGTCCACATCACGCAAACTGTACGTCGGCAAGTGAATTAAAAAAAAAACTGTCATTATCTTCGCGAATGTGATTGAGGCGACCGAACAATGGCTTGTTATGGTTATACATTATGTCTCAGTCCCGTAGTAAACTGATAGTTTTATTTTTTTACACAACCCGCCCACCATTGACGTCAATCGACCGGTTTGTATGTGTGTGCGAGCGCAGGGCCGCCACAGGGATCAAGTGTTGCAATGTTTGTTTAAATTAATTAATTGAGGATGATGAACGGAAACAAATCCAATAAATAAATACTGCTACTTGTACGAGGAGTTTTAATTGATATTTAAAGGAGATCTTTACGTTTGTATGTGGAAAATGTCAACACCTTGTACATGACACTAAACAATAGCTCATGTAAAGCTTAATCGTTTTTAGAATGATTTTTGTCTGTAAAATATTCAATTTTTAGATAATATGTTTAAACCTTAGCAATATTTCATGATGTCTAATAAATCTGTTAGCCAATCAGCTGTCTGAACAGATTAAAAAAGATTAAAAACGAAAAGCAAAACTATATTTGACATTGACAGGTTTACTTTTATTTGACATACGTTTTGACATGATTTTGGAGTTCGAATAGACAGAAGGAGTTGCCAGGATTTTAAAACTTTATTCTTTTACTACCTAATCTTTGTGAGTTTAACTTAGATTACATATTAGAGGTATAGTCTATCTAATTACCTGTACTTTTAGCTAGTTTTAGAGATACTGTACAGGGTCTTGACATTTTTATAAACATCACCTTTATAAAACAACTTTTGTCAACATGCTATAAATACACCCTTTTAACAACTTTAAAGCTAATAAATCAGACTAATTCCAATCAATTACTCGATATACCATCAAAATCATTTAACAAACTGTTTTTTTGCAATCAAAGAAAAGCGCCGCCATTTATCATGTCTTTTCAGTTGCAAAGGTTGTTTTAAATTGCCGGCTTTAGTTACATCAGTAAAATTATTAACGGTCGGACGATCAGATTGATTTATTTTTTCTGTGTGTTTGACCTTTAAATTAAATGTTAAGCCGATAATGAACGAGAAATTAACTTACAAAGCAAACGCTTAAGTATACAACAGTTTTAAGGATTAATGGTCGGTGATTCATTTTTTTTAGGGTTCCGTAGCCGAATGGCAAAAAACGGAACCCTTATAGTTTCGTCAAGTCTGTCTGTCTGTCTGTCTGTCTGTCTGTCTGTCTGTCTGTCTATCCGTCCGTATGTCACAGCCACTTTATTCTGAAACTATTAGCATCACACCTCTGAAACTTGGTAGGTAGGTGTGTCTCCTTTACCGCTTTCCGATTCAGGTACAAAAAATTTGAAAAAATGATATTATAGGGGGGGCTCCCATACATGAAACTAATACCAAAAATTTTTTTTTTACTTAAACCTATACGTGTGGGGTGTCTTTCAAAATGTCTTTTAAAATGACATTGGGGTTTCTAAAACCATTTTTTCTAAAAGTCTAACGTTTGAGATATAGACGCTTCCAAAGCGGTAAAATGGGCGTCCCCCCCATCTAACTTTTGAACTAAGAAAGTGAAAATTTTGAAAAAAATAAATGATGTAGATCTCAACATAAACTTAACCCTAAAAAGCTTAACGGCAATTGAGAATTATATTATTTAAATTCGACATATTTTTGGACAAAATTGAGCTTCATATTGGCATCAACCTAAAATGTATAATTTGCAACATATATTTTTTGATGGCACCAATGCCCATATCTGGCAGCCCTATCCAGGATCGAGTGTCAAATCACCGAGCACATGAACAGAGGCAGTTAAACCGGGCCGAGTGTGTGCGCGTGCAATCTCGCAGTTAAGCGTGAAGCAAACCAAAGGCTGGTCAGAAACATAGCAGAAGCGCTAGATGACACGCAAAGCAGTTGCGACGCGGATGTTTCAACTTTGTCAAATGCTTTGTCAACCCAGCACGAACACTCTGCCTTTATCAGCTAGCGTCATAAATATATTTTTATCTATTTCTTCTATCTGCACTTCTCCTACATCTCCTATCTCGATCTATAAACAGAAAAGATAATCGTAATAGTTGCACCACCCATAAATAAAGAACGATCGGACCGATTTTCATGATTTTTATTTTGTTGGATTCTTCTTTGCCCCGAATTGAACAAAAGGGGGGAAATTGAAAATGATGTTCGCTGGGACCGCTAGTTTTGTATAAATTGTTCGAGTTATTTTACTGACTGGACTGTATTTTTATCTAAGTCTGTTGTGCAAGTAGAAATATTACCACATTCTATCCTACATCTGTCATTGGTCCTTTGGTATAAGATAGTTCAAAAAGTTTCTTGACTTACAACTTGGCTACTGACCTGCATTTGGTTTGTTCTCAACTTTACCGCTGATAGTTGCGTTTGCGCATGCCTGTACCAAATACTTGCAGTTGTTCTCAGTTTACGATTGCTAGACTGTTGATATTCTATCTTTTCAGTTCCTTGTATGTAGGTTAGAATGACGCCATCTGCTTGGCAATAAAGTACCCCTATTACTTATATGCAAAAGTAACTCTATCTCACCATTACCTTTTTTGACTGACATAATTCGGATTTCAGGATTTGGAAGCCTTTGATTCGAACGTGACGGATCTTTTAATCATAATTAATGAGTTATTTTTAGGCATATTTATCAAGTAAGCTAATAGTAATATCTGCACTAAATGCACAAGCTCACAAGATATAATTATCAGGTGGTTAGAACTAATATTTGACTTGACATGCACTTGTGATATCGCAATTATTAAGATTTCAAGGAAAGTACTACAAAACGTCCAATTCTGAAAAGATTTTAACTCCTGCATTGCGCATGCTGGGGTCTAATTAAAAAATCTAAATGTTTAAAAAAATTATATGTTAAATATAATATGATATGCCTATATATTTCTGTTTTTTTATATAAAAACTACATGGCATTTAATAAATTGCAAAACGTGGATTTCAAAAAAGGCTCCTATCTCCTTAACATGGAAATTTATTATGCTTTTGTCAGGATCCTCTTATGTCACTATTTGCAAATTAATTAATTAGTTATAAATGTTCCCCTTTTTAAACTCATCATTTCTTTACCCAATGATTGTCTAGAGGAGATCGCTTATAGCCTATAGCGTTACCGCCTACATTATACATTTCCTCTAAACGAATTTGTAACTAACCTATGTGATGTGCAATAAAGAATATCTACCTATCTTTAGGTACCTTATTCGTTTTATTAATATTTCAAGATGAATATGATTTCCTTAGCAAACATTCCAAATGTCATCAGAATATAGTAGCTAAGTCCCGAAATAGCGATGACGATGACACGGAATGAGTTTATTCTCACCGAAGTGTGTCAGCGGCCCCTGCAGGGATATTGCATAATCCATTTATAATATGTATTATCTATATATATAAAAATTAATCGCTGATTATGTTGCTTAAATCTAGAGAACAGCTGAACCGATTTCGCAATTATTTTGTTGTGTTTGTTATTGTCAGGAGATGGTTCTTATGAAAGACAAAAGAAGAAAATTGCGTGGAAAATTTGAAAATGTATGAATACTTTAGCGATGCCGTGGTGGAGCGGGGGTCGAAAAAAAATCCGCTGGGGCCGCTAGTAGAAGATAATAAACAATGAAAATTTATGAAAAATAGACTGGCTGTTAGAAAACGTGGAGATATCAACCTCTTAAGAGTGAACCTCTTAATTCACTTAGTGCCTAGGTTGATTTAAGATTTTGTTTTGCATTTCACTTTCAATGGAAATTAAGAACAGCAGCCTAAACTTTTTCACGTAGGCCGTAGGTGATATATATTTATCCACTTTAACATATATTTTTATATTTAAGTTTAAATTAGACATTAATAATTTCTAATTCTAATGTCTGTTTTTAGTTAACATCGTTCTCATACAGAACCGAAGGCAAAGAAGAATAAAAGAGTAATCTGCTCATAAAACTCAATATTTTTATTCGTTTTCTACTAGATCATTTTTCTTGAACATAGATAAAGAAAAAGCCTGTGGTTCGGACAGTGCGAAGACGAAGCCGAGAGAAGATGTGTCAAAAATGATCTGCCTAATTGGATTCTTTTGGTAAGGGTATTGGGGCGTTTCGCACCATGAGGTCTTTAGACCGTGCGGGGTGAATTGCCCAAGTGCTGTCTCAGAATGGTTTTATTCGCACCGCAGTGGCCTATGAAATGGGTCGATTTAAAAGAAACCATAGGCGATTTGCACCGCTGAACTACTGGTGGTGCGAATGACCCCATTATGAAAAAGCACTTGGGTGATTCGCACCGCGGTCCGAAAACTTTGCGGTACGAAACGCCTAAATACCCTTTGGTAACACGTCTCTCCTCTAGTTTTTCTCCTTAAGTCTAATGTTAACTTCATTCTGTAAAAATAACATTACCAAAATCTAAGTTCAAGAAATCGTGCTAGTGGACCCTTATACCTTTGTTTTCGGTTCAAAAACAGGTCGCTCAGGACTTCCTACCCTGTTCCATTGACTTAAAGAGTAAAATTCCTTGTTCCAGATGATAAGTGCGGACTGAGGGCCTGACCTGAGCGACCTGGGAGAACCGGCAGCTTCCTGGAGAGGGGATACCGAGGGACCAATATGAAATATGCGCCTTGACAATGTTTGACTTTGACTAGCAAATTGGCTTATTAATTTTCGTTGTGAAATCATCCCTGTTAGCTGAATGAGTTTCAGCTCTGTTAGTTTGAATGATGTTATGTTCTGTTCCTTGGATACTGGATGTAGTATGATGAGTATTTTTTTATGTAAAATAAAAAGAATATTGTACATTTATGTAGCAAACAAAAGTTGTTAAGGCGCATTGCGTTTGTAGTATTTAAAATGGTAATTTCATAATAGAATATTTACAACGATTACTGTGAATGACCAACTACAAAAATAAAAAGTCATCGAAATATAACATTTTAATTTTATTGCACTGACTTGTACCAGTTAACCAAAGTCAATGTCTAAGTAATTATCTGGGAGTTGAAAAAGCATTTAATTTGATAAAAAAAAATATTTTTATATTTATTATTACGCAGTTGATCATACACAGTGTTGTCTTAGGAATATATTTTTTTTTAGAAAGGGACCAAAGGAACTAAATTAACATTGTCATGGTAGCATATCACCTATTAATATGTATTTATTTATATGTATGTATGTATATTTAAAACTACCGGTGAAGATTATGGAAAGTAATTGCTGGTCAAATAATATGGTTAATACAATAATGAGACAGGATTAGTTAGAAAATTTATATTAATTTGAATTAAAAACTCAGGAATGAATGATGTTTAGCTTAAATCCCATTTTGTTCTTTGTGTAGCTTTACCATAAGAGTCTTCCAGTTTTTAAGATAACTTTGTGTAAAAAATATAAAAAAAATAAGTGAATGTATTTCAATGATTTATTCTCATTATATTTATTTATATTTTTAATTTTATATATTTTAGATTTGATTATAAACGTTTGACGTTATACTTAAGTAAGGTTGTATTGTTTATGAATTCGTTATTTCAACTAAGAATAGACAAACACTCATTAAATAAAATATTAATTTAGTAGTTCTAATTATAATAACTAAATAAATAATGTTAAATTACATGCATCACTCTGTAGCAATACTCCGATAAGTTGCGATTTCAATATCAATATAATATTTTTGATTAGGTAATATTTAATTGTACAGGTTGGTTTGAAGTTCACAAAATAATATTTGGCTAACGTCTGAAGACGTTAACCACATTTTTATCGTTAATGGTTTTAGAAACCTGAAACATCTTATGTAAGATTTTATTATTACAATATTATTTGGGTGTATAATTATATGAACAAATGCTCCCATTCTTTGATTGGAGATATTTTTTAAACACCCTGTAAATTGTGTTTATCTCATGTTTACCGAAAGAAGTATTATGCGTTAGTGTAGATATTTTTTTTATTTAATTTTCCTCCAAAGATACACAATCAAGAATATAATAAAGAATTAAACATATCATTAATTTTTAGGTGTAAGTCAACTGCAATATCATTTGATACTATATAACATATGCATCCTTGTGAATCTGCTTATTTCGTAAATAATTTTCTTTTATTCAAAAATTTTATTATTTTTTTATTGCAGTGATCTTTAAAATTGTTAAATTAAAAAAGACATCAATCAATGTCGGACATTAAAATTTATTTAATTTTGAATAAAAATATAAGATGAAAACATTCCAGCTTAAATTAATTATTAAGTCTTATGATTACTATGAAAGTGAACGATTGAGCTTATCGAATAATGAAATCCAGTTATTATTATATTCTTAAATATATTTACAAACTTGTATGTATAGTCAATAAATTCTATTGATTGTTCGTGTTTTTTTATTAAATCTTCATTTATGCAAGTATTTACGACAATCGTTATTAAAATGCTAAAGCACTGTATAACTTTTATAATGCGCGCAGCAAAAATGTGGAACTATTTAGTTTTCAGTGTTTCCAATGAAGTATAACCCAAAAAATCGGAGTGAACAGGCTTCTTCTGGGTGAGCTCGCTCTACACGTAGTCTTTATCTAAGCCATGTCTGGTCTAGTTTGGAGACAAGAGCGAAGCCATTTTATAAAGTAAATAAATAAACTAAAATTTTGCTGATTCAATAGTAACGGGTCCACTTTCGGCACGTCTCCTTTTGCATCTATATACATGATACAGCCTCTATTGAAAGTTCAGTAAAATATGTGGGCTACACCATTGAACTATTACTTCTAACTATTACTAGGGCTACAAAATGTTGCCTTGTTACCCGTGCATAAAAGGTCGATAACTTTACAAATCTACGTACACTGGCAGGCTGCAACAACGACTCACATCATGCACCGACTCCAAATGAATTTGTTTTTGCTAAAAAGAAGACAAATGAGTTATATTTTTTTTTGGCTTTTCGGTGAGATTTTTATTTACAGCCAATGTTTGTTGCCGTGGGGGTCCACGGATGTCTTACAAAGTTTACCGCCCATAGTTTTAGCATGAAACCAAAATAGGCAAAACGCGGCGTTTGCGATACAAAATAAATAAATTGAGTTTAGCTCGTTTCCGATGAGAATCAAGATGCCCTTTCCACGACAAAACGATTGGAACTGATGACGCGTGTTTTGACCTCGAAAGCTGGCCGTCTCGCTCCAATGCGTACGGATTGAAAAAGACGCATGTATAGGAAAGGTACATTGTTGTTACGCTTTATAAGTAGGTCCCTTATTTATCTTATGTACTAAAGAGGAGGTATTTTTGACTTCACAATGGGGACGTGCACATTGGGACTGTCTTATGAATTTAATTCGAATACCTTTATTTCGGACAACAATGATCCAGGAGTAAGTGTCATTATTATTATAGCTTAAACACGGACGAGTACCGTCAACAACAAGTACTTATCATAAATTAATAAAATTAAATATCAATTTCAGCTTCGCTGCAATCGGGTAAAAAGATTATCTTAAATTTCAAGTGGTTTCCAAATGTGTGTTCGCTTAAAATTTCATTTATAATAATACATTTTCATGGAATAGTCTACACTGCCATCCAAAAAAAAAACCATGCTTAATTTATTCCCAATGTTGTTTTTTCATAACATAACAAACAATAAATTAATCGCGGACTGATGTTGATTGTTTTAAGCGTCGTGATAAAAATGTAAATAAAACTGTCGTAAACAATGACAACTTTGCATTAAACACAATAGGGGAAGGTGTAGAAGACTCTATTAGTATGTATTCTTAAAAGATGAAATAAGAAACCAAAAATTACCTACGCACGGGCGGGACTCGAACCATCATGTTTCTGGCTAACCGGGCCAAATGCTCTTCCAAAATTGGAGCTGCCCTGCTGTAAATAAGACACTGTGAGTGTTAAAAACATTCTAAATCATCTATGAGTATGAAGCATTTACTATCCATTTCAACACTTACCAAACTAAGAATGAAGCAGAAATGTAAATAACTTTCTGCTAATGTTTTTTTTTATAATCGTCACACAAAAGGAAAAAAAATATGTCAACGCAAAATATAAAATTTCGATAAACTCGTTTAAATAGCCATAATAAGATAATAAAGTTGGCTATTTTGTTTATGGAGTATGACATATCTCAACTTTTGTTATGTATCGACCTAGCCTTGGTAGAGTCCCAAAATACCTACAATTTGTAAAACCATTAAGTGCCTCTGTACGCAGTGAACCTACCGTGCTCGACTTTGTTACATAAAATGTACACTATAGTATAGTAAGCCCATTTACATCATTGAGATGTAATTACAATAACCAGTGACGTAATGTTATGTAATGCCAGTACAAATAAACACCGATGCAAGCAAATAACTCAGGAGGTATACACTGTACAAATAAATACACAACTATTGTTACGAGGATATGTAAATTTTCCTTTACTTGAAAGTTTATGTTACGTACGTAGCTATGTGTTAACAGCTTTTTATATTTTTCTAGCCGGATGGCATGTCACTTGTTCCTTGGCGGATGGGTCGGGCTCTAGTATGGGATGCTACCTGTGTTGACACATTAGCAGTCTCCCATCTACCAAATACAAGCCGTGGTGCTGGTTTGGCTGCGTTGAGCGCAGAAAATAATAAAACAAAAAAATATAGCCTGATCGACTCTCGCTATCATTTTGTTCCGTTCGGAGTCGAGACATTAGGTTCATGGGGTCCCAACGCTATCTCTTTGCACAGGCAAATTGCTAAGAGGCTAGCTGTCGTCAGTGGTGACCACTGAATAATATTCAGTGGTGGTGACCCAAGAGCCGGCAGCTACCTCGCACAGCGAATAAGTATTGCCATTCAGCGAGGTAATGCTGCCAGCATTTTGGGCACCTTACCACAAGGACCATTTTTATAATTTTATTTTATTGTCCCTTTTTTATACTTTTTATTTTATAGTTTATAGTTCTTATCGTTTAAGTTGTATATATTATTTCATAGATGTATATTTTAGTTTAAATTTTATTTTAAATGTGCTTTTTAATTGTTTTAGTTTTCATTAATTAATATCATAAAAAAAAACCTTTTTAATTGAGGCCTTTTGGCGCCATCAATTTATCTGGGTATGTTTTTTTGTTTGGGATACGTCGCGTCGGTTGAGTCTATTGTTGATCTATGATGATTGCTAAACTAAGCAAATTATTGTGAATTCAATTAAGTGCCATGTTAATTTAACGCCTGTAACGTAAATTGCAGCAACGATTCACCTTCGCTAAACGTAAGAGTTGAAGTTATGCACGGCGTAAACAAACAGGTACTTCCAACAGTCAACTTATAGTGTATCTACAAAGTTCGTTTTTATTTCCTTGTCGAATATTAAAAACAATCTTTTATTACTTTAAAAAAAACAGCAGTCAATAAAAAAAATTCTCAGTGTTCAATGATTAATTACCTTGTACTATATTGTTTTGAACTTTTATGGACACTAACACTAGAATAGTTAGATTTGATTAACGGAAGTTCATAAATAATAAATAATAAGGTACATGGTAGCAATCCCGTATCTAACTATTCTAATACCTCCGTACTGTAGGTAGTAAGTTTTGTATTTGTCTTATTTGAAAACGGATAATTTCGTTAAAAAGGATTGTCAAGATTGATTACATTATTCCGTACTTTAAACAAGTCCTCATCTTAGTTATTTTTTAGTTACATTAGACATCATCATTCCAAACAAAAATGTATAAAGATGGCCCAATTTTAAGTAAGTATGTTACCTAACTTAACAAGGTTTCTGTAGGTATATCGAATAATGAGTGCCATCTTTAACAATCAATATTCTATTACATGTTAGCTATTATAGGAGTAACCAATTAATCAAAGTCTTCGTGTAATATCACAGATAACCAAAGTAATAAACTGGCGCAAAATACAACGATATGAAATGATTAAACCCACAAATCGAGGCTTATAATAAGTTGAACCAACATTACGGACGTAAACGGAATTCAATTTGTCAAAGACAGGTTTCTATTGACCACGTTTCACTTTATTGGTTTGAATTATGCATCTAACGCTTCTAGTGATATGTCACAGTCCTAGCCCTTTCCTTAAAAGTTTAGAAATCTTGGAACACAAGCTGCCACTTAGAACTTTGTGATATTATTGATTACGCAGAATTTGCAGATTTGTATCGGGAGATGCTTGTGGAATATTGATGGTAAAGTCAGGCACGGAATTAGTGTGTTGTTGTTAAAACCTCTTTTATATACTCAAAGCACTGGCTATTGTATACTGTACTTATTTTGTTTATTTTACTATACCTGTCTTTCTCCTATCAAAATATACTCTTCTTCTAAACTTTTTTTTTTCTTGTAAAAACCTAGCTAGTTATACCTGGTTATGGGCCTATAACCAGTTGTTTAACTTATTTTAAGCTTTTAGGTTCTGTTTGAACTGGAATTGATTTATTTCAACATTATTAAACTGAAAGTTTTATTAACACGACCTAGGTCCGAATTTGCCTTATTTTCAGATATCAACTGTAGTTTTGACTGTGTCAGTGTTTAAATATTTTTTGGGAGTCTCTTTTCATTAACTTGTAAAGCTTTTGCATTTCCTTTTTTTGCTATTTCAATGTTATCCAATTCGTTATCATATATTTTGACACTTCTAGTAGGACATATTAAAAATCGAGGCCTATTATGACATCATAATATAGGTAAATATCACAGCTTATTTGGTTCAAACTTAGTCGAAACGAAAGAAAACCGAAGTTTTCCCTCAGTCCGGTCCTGGTGATACACAAAACAATGTCGGTAGCGGAGATATATGAGGTGTCAGCGTGTGATTTATTCGTGGTTGTAGCCACGCAACGCTGCGACTGCGCAGGTTGTGGTGTGAGGAGAAGGCTTTTATCAATATATTTTTTCTCAAAAAAGATTTTCAAGGTTTAATATTAAAATTTAATCTTATAAAATGTTTTTGTTAGATAAGAAGCAATTGTACTTTCGAAGTGAGGTAAAAAGTAACCAAAAACTAAAACTATTACTGAGATGTTCTACGGGTTGTTTTTTTTACGTAAAATTAAAAATAGAAAATAAGTTATTGCTTCCTTTGAGCTATGTGCAATATGGCAATGTGGTTGCTACAAAGTAGTGTTCCATCACTGTATAAAGCCCATTGTATTATAATCATGGGATTACTGATTATTATCCAAAATCTATTATTACCTAAAGTAAAAAACAAAAGTACTTACTATTATTACTTTTATTTTTATTTTTATTATTATTTTTACTTTTTTTACTATTATTACCTAAAATAACTAAGTACATGTTTCCAATTGTGCTTTTCCTTTGTGTCATTCAGGCATGCCATGGCACGCAGGATAAAAAGTACAGGAAATTCGATTCGCGGGTGAAGTCGCTGGCTAGGGACCGCAAGTAAGTTTTTAAGAGAAGCAGTCTCCACATTTTGTTGACCGACCTGTTATTTGCGTGCATGTAATTAATTTGGCAGTATACTGCGGTCGAGTTTACCTCGTAGCTCACTATCGAAAGAAAGTTGCCTGAACTGATATCAGTCGCGATCCAATGCCTCACTTTGACATGATTTTGACGAGGCAAAAAATACTTGTAGTGGACGGTGTACGAGTTAAATTTTAAATAAAATCCGATAATCGATGTACATAGCTGTCAACCACACGCATACTAGAGGTAAACACAAATTTTCTGACCCGAAATACCTAAAAATATCTCCAGTAGGAATAAAGTAACTGTAGGGTCGTCAAATATTATGTATGGGATTTTTTTTTTAGGTAAGTACATACTTCGGAGCAAAAAAAAAAATTATAACATATGCCCAACGGCTAAGCTGTGCGTCGATTTGTGTTTTTTTTCTATTGTAAGTTTAATAAGTAACAGGTAAGTTGTTTGTCGTCAAAAATATCTGGATAATTTCTTGCGTAAGAATTAATAAATAATTCCCAAAGTATTCAGTTAGTCTCGTTATGAAGAAAGTGCGTAGCTCGTTGTATGAAAATTTTTCTCATCATCATCATCATTGACAATAAAAAAAGAAAATGTATAACCCAAACACTTCCTAAGATGTAAGTACAGTAATAACCTCACATGCCGATACAGTCAAAACATTTCGTCTAAATAAATTGAGCAATAAATTAATTTGGTGGATTTAAAAATGCATTCTCTGCAATCAGGGTACAGCTCATTAAAAAGGACACATTTTTATTATTTTGTTTTTGGGTATGGTGACTTTAATAACCTTAAAATCAGGACACATTAATATAATCACGGAGAACATACATGATTACCTTTATGATATAAGACTGCTTTATTTATATTTTTGCTTCTACTTACATTAAGCTACATAATTAAAACATTTCAATTTTTCATGGCTGCTGTGTACCTAGATACTTATCAAATGGAATGACTTCTTGTTGATACAAATACAAATACAAATACAAATACAAATATATTTATGATGCATCGATCGATTGTTCTTTTGTCTTTCTATCGTAGACGAGATAACTGTACCGTTACCATGAGCTTACGCCGGTTTTACTCGCTAGCGACGTCGTTACTTTTTGTATGGTTGTAATTTTCCATAGACTTCTTTTACGTCGTCGCTAGGGAGTAAAGCCGTCGTAAACTCAAGGTAACGGTACAGTCTACGTAATGCGGACGTATTGACGGTGAGGATCTTTTCTTGACTGTGTTAAAGATAATTGTAAAAGACATTCTTTATTGCACAAGTATTACACAAATAAGAAAAACATTAAAAACACAGAAAAGTCGCTCGAAAACATATGATATATATCCCGGGTTAAAATATATATTTCGTAGTGAAAGAACACCTTGAAGGTACAAGTACAAATAAAATTATCTGTTTTGCTATAAAATATAAAATCAGTCTCTCAGGAAATAAGACACACCAAATTTGAAAAAAAAAATATGTAAAAAATATCTGTTTTAAATGATAAATTGGTCACCCTACTAAGTTAAACCACCTACGCCTACCAAATCGGTCGCAAAAAAGCTTTTAAAAGCCGCCAAAGATAACGCTTATTGCGTTTGACACATTGTTAATAGCAGCAATACCAGTAATGAAAGAGAAAAAGAAATACCGGTTAATTAAGGCTTTTGTCGTTGTCAAAAATATGTGAGCAAGAAGATTATTTTCTGGATGGATTAAAGTAATTTCTCATTCAATATTCCATAAATGCTGGGAATCAGTCTCCGAGACCGGAAGCGCAATGAGTGGATACGGCAGAAAACTAAGCTGAGAGATATAGTTGCAATAATAGCGAAGAAGAAAATATGGGCTTGGGCTGGACATATAGCCCGAATGGCAAACGACCGTTGGCCAAAAAGAGTCCTGGAATGGAGACCTCGGAACGACACGAGAGGAAAAGGACGACCGCCCCAATGGTGGTCTGATGATATCCGACGTCACGCAGGACATGGCTGGATGACACGGGCACAAGACCGCCAGACATAGCAGAAAATGGAGGAGGCCTACGTCCAAGACTGGAAAAAAATGGGCTGATGATGATGATGATGATTCCATAATGGGAAACCACGTGAGATAGACACTCTTAGATAGATAACTCTTTATTACACATCACACAGGTAAAATTAAAATATTATTACCATTTAGGATCAGTACACTTAGAACGAAAAACTATCGAAGGCGTAAAAGAAACATCAAAATCCATATAAAAATGTGATTTCTTTTCATTCTTTTGTCCATACGAATTGTCATTTCTCGATACGCTTACGTATTCGATAGTTTTTCGTGCTATGGGTACTGATCCTCGGTGATATTTCCATCCTACATTTTATGATTGCTCAATTAAGGGTCGTTTCCCTACGGCGACCTCCCGTATTTTACAAGATTTTTGCACGATGCCGTATACGCGTTTATAATAATGCTAAAGGTAAATAAATATTTTTCATTTTCTTAATATTTTTGATTGCTAATATTCACACGGACGACTCGCTCTTAATCGATTTCGAACGAAAATCACACGCCATATTCAAGCGAGTGATTCAAAAATAGAGCTCCAAGTCTCTACGGAACCACAAGCTCCGTCAAGCGGTGATATACACGCACAAAACAAATACTATCACGTTTTTTCTAACGAATATTTTAATTCGAGTCATTCAATTTTTTGCTTTAGTTTTTTGCAAATAGCGCCTGAGGCCTTTACTCTGTATCTATCTCAAAATGGCTGTATTTTCAAATAGAACTGTCCCTGTTGCTCAAAGAAGCATGACAATGCGAATGAAAGATATGAATATATTAAACATAAGAGAACGTTGTTTATAGTAGTTAAGAGACTCTAAACCAGGTGTCCACACAACTAGTTTGAGTGTATTGTATCTGCCTCTTATGGATTTACGAGCTTTTAATAAGGGACAGGTTAAAAATAAAGATAGGTTTATGTCTATGTTTCTCAAAATGTTGATGACGGTGTCTTGAGGGTGCTGCAAATTTCACGCTCAAATAATATTTGTAAAAATATGAGGGCTCTACATATAACGCAATAGGCTTTTGAGAACTTTAATATAATGAAGAGAGTATAACTTCGTTGCCATTCGTGTTCTAGAGTCTAGAGAAACGTAATATTTTTGATAAAAGTATAATTATTATGTAATTATGTTTCTTTTGTTAAGTATAATTTAGTCCCACATTGTCATCACTACAATTTAAATATTAAAAAGGAACCCTAAAAGTACTAAAACTCGAAACCCATAAAGTCTTTGATTTGTAAAATCATGTGTCTTTACATGCATTCACTGCAGGCACACAATTTATGACGATACTTAATTTTATATCAGTTTGATTTCTCACCTTGTTTGGCACAATCGAAGAGCACGTACTACATAAACTTTAATATTTTTGACGACACGTTTGGTGCAGAGCGCTTCTGACTACTTAACCAGAGCGGTCGCGGACTCGCGGGTTCGAATCCTGCTAGAGGCACATGTTTGTGCGATGAGCACGAATATTTGTGCCTATGTCATGGATGTTATATATATTCAAGTATTAATGGGAGACGCCGCCGTCATAATCCTTTTCTGGTAAATAACACGAGAAAGAAAATTTCATACTTTAAAACCAGACAATTGGTGTGTTGTTTGGCGCATATTTATTTCTTTATTTTTTATAGCACATTATTGATTAATTTAACCAAGATCCAAGATTAAAGGATTGACATATTGTGTACGCAACAAACCATAAGTAAATGTCAAACCTAAAAGCTCTTCAGTTTCGTCTTGCATTTACGTAAACTCTTGAGAACTTAGGATTTATATACCAGCAACATTTTATACCTCATTTCCATGGAATTTCAGACTCAATTCACATACCTAGCCAATGTATGTGTTCAACATAAATTGCAGACCGGCCGTATGTACATCGGTTTATTTATTTGTGTTGTCCGCAGCTTGCGACCTGCCTTGTCCGTCTCAGTAGTGTAAAAACCGGCGAACAGCTTACACGTCCTAGATTGTCGCTCACAATCAAAAATCAATCGATCATTCGGACAAAAAACTGACTCATAAATATCTATAGAGTTTTAATAAAAACATTGCACAACACTATTGACTAGAATCCGCGGTTCGAATTTCAAATTTAGAACGAAAGTGGACTTTTTCAGTGACGCGATTGGAGATTTCGAAAATCGAAAATGCTACTCGTAGTGAAGTGCGTGTTATCGAAAAATGAATTGTGTGATTTTGGTGTCATTTAGTGAAAATAGTGCTTTGGTGTTTTGAGTTGTTGTCTCTTCGTGAACTTTATGGGTAACTGGTTAGCATTAAATGTCAAGTTAGTCCCAATTAAGTTCCAATTTAAGGGCTTTGTGTACGTATTATTGCCGATTAGATTAACTAATGTAGAGCGTTTTAAACAAACTTCCTCAATTGTGGTTTTGGTCAAAGTTATTTATTTCCTCTTCATAACTTTCTACACAAATAACATTTATATGGAACGTATTTGTTACATTATAGGAAAAGCGACGAAGAATTAATATCAGAAAAAATATGGCGCGTAAGACTTACGAAAGTTGATTCACGGTACTTAATTATGTTCATAAAACTTTATCGGACATATAAGTGGAAAATTGGCACATATTTTAAGGTATTAAAACGTTATTATAATCTTAAATGTCCAATAAAATAACTTACGTATGCATTGATTATAAACATTTTAGATTTCATGAGATATTTATATTTTAATTATGAGTAAGTTTGACTTGATTCCACAATAATAAATAAACAGTTTAAAAACGGCTACTCCTATTATGGCAGATATTTTTAACCTCTTATTAGATTTAAATCAAAACAAAAAAAAACGCGTCAAGTTACGATTTCCAAAAACTTTATATTACTATCAAATTGTTAAATTCACTATTTAGAACCAAGATAGTCTTATCCTTCGTCAGTAAAAAAAAGGATAAACAAACAATCTAATTAATGGACTTGTTAATTGATCATCCAAAAGCATGTCCGATTTCTCGGACGACTCGGTTTGATTGAAGTTATCGATTGAATCGATCTTCGCACAGCCCATGACGGTAATTGCCGGCAACGCTTATCGATCAAATATCTCGTATTCTTATCTGTTATTGGAAGCTCGGAAATCAAGTGTGAATTATCTAATAAAAGATCGCAGATAAGATGCCTGCATGTCTGAAAAGCGTTGTTGTTATCACTCAATCTTAGTATGAAGAATGTGGCAAGTAAAATAGAATAGAAAGGGTTGCACGCCAGTATTTTTTCAATGTCTGAAGATGCGATGAAAATTATTATATTTTGCGAAAATAAAGACTAGAAGGCACTCGAAAACGAAACAAAGAGGTCAGAAAAATATTTTTTACATACTTACGGAAGTCGTGTTAGTTACTACGCCACTTATAATTACGATTAGTACTTCGTTGATTTAGAATTTGCCCCGAATAACAGAATATAAAACTTTAAAATATCTGCGAGTGACGGGACCGGGGAAAACGAAGTTCGTTAGTTCTTCTAGTAATGTATCATATTGATGAAAAAAAAAACAACAAAAAGGTCTCCATTACCATGGTCGTAGGTAGCGATAATAGGTTATTAATTATTTTTATAGTTTTAAAATTATTTGCCCTTGACTTTAAGAAACAGATCTTGTTACTTGAAGTTCCTGAAAAAATCTACTCACAAGAATACCTCAAGAATGCCTCATTTTGAAGTTATAAATTCTTTAACAGCTACAAATGTAAACAGTCATAAATTATACAAAGTACATGAATTTGAGCAATGTATACACAGGCCTCGTCACATGTGCTTTACAACATCTATTACTAGGGATGGCACCAGACAATAAACCAATTTTTCTAAACGAACGATTTGCTGGTGACTAGGAGCGTAACGTATATTATATTATAATCTTCTGTGATGTGGAGCTTGATTTCAATTAGCCCCCTTATCGTGAGTTCTTATCGTATTTTTTTCTTTTAAACCTGCTTATTTGTCAGTCTTTGCAGCTGAACGTCAAATAGCTGGGATATTTCGGATATTTTTAAAATCTGATGATAAGGGATGCAGAATTGCTTAACGTTGGATAAATAGACATAGCTTTATTTATTCGCAATGTACGTATTGGAATACATAGAAAAACTTACTTTCAGTAAGTACCTAACTATCACGTACGTTGCCAAGGGCATTAATGATAAATTATAATAATAAATAATATATTTGTTATTTAGTCACCACAATCTAATTTACAAACAGTACAGTTAAGACAAAAGAACATTATAAATAAGATAATAGTAATATTGAAGTCATCATTATTTTAGCACCTAGGTTGTCCTAACACATCAAAAATATAAACAACATTTATTCTACGAAACTGACAGCCCTAAACGCTTCTGTTTTTGCTTGTTTACAATTTTCCAGTAGTTACGATAATTTGTTTTGCCAATTTAACTAACTATCTGCCTATTGAAAAACAAAGTTTGCATTCATAAATTGAATCTTGAATGGGGCTTTATGAATGTCGTTAGTTTCTCAAGTCGTGCCGCGTAGTGATGAGAGTCGTGATCATTAAAATGGAGTAAAAGTCCACGATTCTATTCCACGTTTGGGTATTCATACCAATTTACCTAATTGTAGGGTCGTGACGTTTCGTCTTGAAAGTTCACTGACTTAAATCGACTTTTAAATGCGAAAGTTTGTGAGGAGTTTGTGAGTATGATGTTTGTTACTCCTTCAAGCCTAAACTTCTGAATGGATTTTACTATGATATTGGTTATAGTTTATTTTTGTTTTTATAGTGTTTTGTCACCATACAAACTTAATAATATAAATTGCACTTGTAAAAAGCAACTTTGACTCTGTGACAGACGAGGACCTCCTCATCGTCTGTCACAGAGTCAAAGTTGCAAAAAATTTATATATGATATTGGTTGTTTATGTCAAATATATTTTTTATGTAAAATAGTCAGAATCATATATTTTATCATAGCAGAAATCAAATATATTTTTTAATGTGACATTGTCATATTCATAAAATGTCATGAATTAATTTCAAAATATATTTGTCCACCCACTTAAGAGTCTATTTAAAAAGAAAAACGTTACCAGTTTGTTAACAAGATTCTGCGACTATATTTTAAGTGGTTTATCTTACTGTTATTGAAATTTGATTTTCCAGAAACAATGAACCTATTAACTAAGCGCTCTTTCAACATTTATTTTCTGAGAATACAAGTTGCAAAGTTAATCTTTAAATTATGGTGTATTCCGCCTGTACGTAGGCATGCAAACATATTTTTTTTTATTCAAATACAACTGTTAAAAATCATTCAGTGACCGTGCGCAGACGCGCCAGTGGTACAAATTCTAATTCCAGTGAAAATAGTATTTAAGGCTGGAGAAACAGTGCGTCAATTGTGTGCAACAAAGTAGGTAACACGTGAATTTCATATTTCTTTTGTGATGATAACTATGACTCATAAATTAATTACTTTAAATATAATTTAAGTTTTAATGTAATAAATATTTGCATACTGTTGGGTCTGAACATCGAAAATAATTGTAAGAACATGATTAAGTTTTCCCCCTTTTAAATGCAAATAAATATATTCTATTCTATTCTATTCAACAGCCAATTAACTATTTGTTTTGAAAATACTATTCCTTCACGTAATTTCAATTTGTCAGGCAATTTATTAAAAATTTCGCCCCAAACCTCCAACCCTATAAGTGATATGTTGTAGAAATAAGACGGAATAATTAATATTAAAATCCATAGCAAAATATATATGTAAATAGCCCTTCGAATGTAGAATGAAGTTTTACGAGTCCATGTCAACAAGAACAGCTGGACGTAAATCATATAAAATTAATGAGTGCAATATGACCTGATAATTAATAATAATGTATTTGTAGCGCGGGTCACGAATATTTTGTACAGCTTAATGTTGCCCGTGTTGACAGGGTTTTATGAGGTGAAATATTGAAGTGCATAGGGCAAAGCAGCTTCTTTCAAATTTGAAGAGTAGGTAAGCGGTAAAATAATGAAGTTTCCTATGTGATCTAGGTCTAGATTTGAAAGAAGTAAAGAGAATCGTTTATAAATTGAAGACATATAGGTACATATAAAATATTCAATTTTATTTTATTAACTTTTTGTACATATTACTTAAATTTTGTTATTTAAAGTTATTTTAATTACTTTTAATTTGATTATAAATAAATAAATTCCTGCGATATGCCATACTAGCTCATTTTAGCTACTGCGTGGGTAACATAATATCTCACATAATACCTGTTATATTTTGACAAATCAGCGAACATCTTTATTATCATTCCTGAGTCGATTTTATCAATAACAAGCCAGAAATTTTACTGCAATGACGTCTACCTAATACTTAATTGATTTTATTTTCTAAATACACTGGCACACTATTATAGCATATGAGTATTATATTTAGGTTTATATTATATAAAAGCCATTGAACGTAGAGGGCAATAGCATCACTCAATTAAGCTCCATGGGATCTATGCGCAAAAAATATGACAAGCCTCATAATGACTCTATTATCCTACAACTGAGATCTGCTAGATAAAATTATGAAGAGTATATTTAGATTCTATTCTTTAGATTGACAGTCACATAAGTACTATAATTCTAAAAAAAAAGTTTTATTATATTTTAAGCTATTTGTTAAGAAC
Organism: Pyrausta aurata; assembly: GCA_963584085.1. Taxonomy (NCBI): domain Eukaryota; kingdom Metazoa; phylum Arthropoda; class Insecta; order Lepidoptera; family Crambidae; genus Pyrausta; species Pyrausta aurata. Next base: position 10,431,498 of record OY757266.1, read on the forward strand.
AAGCCTAACGGCCTGTTTTACAATGTCTGAATAAATCCCCAAAATCGTTACTTGTTCAATACTTTAAACGAAATAACGTTCCATATCTAAATTATTAGTTAGTGTTTATTTGTCGATGGTGATGGTAGTTTATTTTGTCGTAGACAAATGTTCTGGGACAAAAAAAATATGGCCGTAAGTTGACTAAAAAGGTATTGGTTCACTTCACAGCAGAACGATATTGTTGTAAGTTGACATTTTACATTCCAATAAATAACTCCAGTTAACCTTGGATATGTTTTCGAAGTGCGTACTTACGAGTACTATCGGACGAATCTCAAAGGGAACGTACGGATAACATTAATACATTACAGATAACATTTGGTTGCAGTTTAGTAGGTAGCATTCAACATTTCTGCTTATTATTTTTTATATTATTATAATTATTGTAGCAAATTACTTGTACTAACTAGGTATATATAAACTCTAATCTCTGCTCAGGTATTTATAAAATTATTACCATAAGGTTTGGTTTATTTCATTCATGGACTTCAGATAAATTAATTTGACTTTGCTTGCGCCACGCTTCAGAGTTAAAAAGGAGTTTATAACAAAATTCAAATTTCAAGTATCTAAATAAACTAGTAACATCTTGAGAGCTGCATTAACAAATATTCTCGTTCTATTTCAAACGTCTTCCAATTCCTAGCTCCTGTACGTACTGACCTTTAAAACGGCAATTTGATTAAATTCGGACATACAAAAGATACAAATCCTTTTTCCATGCATACATGCATGGGATTAGTGACATCATTCCCAAGTTATGTGGGTGGAAAGAAATTAACCATTGAAAGTGTTAAGTCATAGGCTGTCTTAACCATCGTCTACGGTACAATAGTTCGCTTATCGTCAAATCTGTTGTAATTTTAACGAGAATAATAAACTGACAATTGTTAGTTTTGTTGATGATCGCTCAGGCAGGCTGTATTCGTAGCTTATGAATAAGGCTTTGATAAGTGTCGACCTTAAATTAAGGAAATTGTACAGCGAATTTAACGCGTTTTATTTATGCTTCAAAATCACCGCATCAATAAATTAAATCTTTGTTTTTCAATGAGTCTAAATTGTCATTCAATACATAGTTGGAGTGGATCAATGGACTGATTGACTGAGAATCATGGTATATCGCTCTTGTGATAGCGTTAAAAATTGGCACGCGTGATTTTTATTACTACGTGTAGTTTTTATTACTACTGTGCAGTGTGGTGTTATTACTACGTGTAGAGAAGCTATGCCAAGCAAAAAATCAATCGTAACGCAACTTGATGCAAGATTGTGACGTATTTGAAATTTGGATGTCGAATTTGAAACCGTTGCATGCGATGCCAAGTGGTGTCAAATCATGGCGCAAGAAATTTGTTCTTGAGTCAGTTCCATACGCTAGTAACTGTAGTTCAATGGGTCTGTGACTCTTGTTAGGGGGGCTGGTCTGCAGACTACCATGTCATGTTCTCACACTATCAGCACGACGCCACGCAGCAACTTTTTTGCTGACTAGGCACGACATTTGACGAGCAGTGGCAGAGTTGACATACGGACATGTTCATTTTGCAAGTTTTTGTTTTGTTACCCGTATTCATAAATATACTTGTAACAAAATATAATAGAGGAAACTATTGATGATGAAAAGTTGAGAAAGAATTGGACAGGCAGTAATTAAATTGGATATTAATTGCATTCTGAAGTGACGAAATTTTCTTAAGCATATTCCCCATCCAAACGACTGAGATTTTCTTACTCCTTCCTTCTTACGATTTTGTTAAAGTGTAGCGTCTGATTATCACGGGGCTTTAAAGCAGATTCACATTCACTACGGAGACTATGGATACTGCACATTCACAAAAAAAAACACCATAAAGCTGACTTCACACAAGTACAAGCAGGCGTCGCAGTTATGGCTATCGCAAAACAGAGCAGCATTTATGAATACAGGTCCAAATGTATGCTAGTTATTAGCATGACCATATGGAATCTTCCAAACCTGTTGAGGCGCATGTAGATTTTTTTATTGAAATAAGTGGGAATTACTGCAAATGAATTATTCAAACGCATCCTCAACAATTTTATGTTGATTGCAGAAGAACGATAATGGGATGACGAGGTATGTGATCGATTAAGTATATGGTGCTACGTATGTATGAAGTATATTGTACGGTTAACATAGCAATAACCATTGCTCTGACAATTCTTATGGATTGTTACTCTGGGGTACTTTGTAGATTTAAACATTTGAACAAACGGATTTATTCGGCTTTCGATAGTTTTTCGTGGTAAGAGTACTGTTCTGCACTGCCATAAATTTTTAAGATCAAACTTTTGTATAAGTACTGTATTCTAAGCAAATAAATGATTTGATTTGACTTCGCGCTATGTGCCCTGTCTCTTGAGCTTACTGATTCGCAGGGCTATGTTTGTAACCTTTGTTCGTCATCATCATTATGTTGGTTGTTTCTTGTGATAATTAATATTTTCAATAATTAAGTTTGTCTAAAACATACATTTGCTCACGTGATCAAAAACGCCTATCAGGGGATGTGACGTCACGCCTTGTACGATGGCAGGCTTTTTTGCTGTTATAGACAACTCTATAGTATTTTGCTGTCAAAAAGACTTTCGACTTGAGAAGTGACGACGCCATGACAGTTTAAGCGTTTTTGAGGCCCATTTTTTTTTTAATCATAATTAAATCATGTAAATGTTGAATATTCTTAAAAATAAAAAGGTTTTTGATTAATACATTTACTAATGTAAGGTATTATCTAGTTTTAGGTCAACTAACCTATTGTGAAAACGCCTTTTCTTTTTTGAAGCTTTTAGTAGATATACTATGCGGTTGATGTAAATTGAATGAGTCATTAATGTCTTATGTCCCTACTTGAGGACTGAGATACTTTGTGAATAATTTACATGTATTTGCATTATGCCACTGAAAATATGTTTCTCAAGTGAAAACACAAAAGATAAATCTACTAAAGTATCAGACGAAGTTGTTGCGATTCCCTTGAAACAGAAGGAGACAGGTTTATTTGCATGTTCTTACTGACAACAAAATATACTTTAAGAACTTAATTTCCACCGAGGTTGTTTGATTAACATCTATATTTTTATAAAGTTGTAATGATAGATAAGGTATAAAAACATGTGAGCTATTGACCTTAGTAACTTGGTCAACTGCAGATTAAGGTATTTTGTAATTTGCGAATCATTTCAATGGATTTCGTTAAATGGCGTCACGTTGAAATAAAAAGATTCGAGAAATCATCAGTTTTATTTTATAAAACAATTACATAATAATAATTTGAAAGACTATTATGATTTGGGTAACTTGTTTTCTTTATGTGTAAAATTTTCATATTTTTTAACACGAGTCTATAGTACACTACACGAGTAGTTGGCCCGGTAAGCCAGAAAGATGCTGGTTCGAGTCCCGCCCGTGCGCAATTTTTGGTTTCTTATTTCATCTTCTAAGAATACAAATAAGACACTGTGTGTGTTAAAAACATTCTAAACCAATGAGTCTATTAGTAACAACGAAACATTTCATCTGTAATCTCAGAGATAAATTAATTATCTTTAATGTCAACAGGCTTCATTTGGATAAGTCTATTCAATCGTTGACTGCCTTTGCCATGATATGCCTAATCTAGAATTCTAGAGACTAGAGTCAATAAATTAAAAAAATCGTCAGCATTTAATATCATCGTTCTACCGCATAACATAATATAATGGCTGGTCGGTTGTACTGACAGATTTATGCAATAAACAGATCGTTGCAACAAGGATGTGGCAGGCATGCACATACGCTGCATTCTTCGCTATTGCCTCTAGATCTCCCACGACGATTCCGGCAAAAACATAATACCTCAGTATCAATAAATACCGCGCCAACAATTAAGTGGAGTAACAAGATACTTTGTGCTTCCATAATGTAATTTTGAGTAGCAGTCCCCTAAAGTTTATTGCCACAAACTGCTAATTAATTAATGATTTGTATTGAAGACCACACTAAATGGCATGCAATGTGGCATAAACTTAAAATAAAGCTGCTTAAGTGGTATTAAAACTGTAGTATGTATTTGGTAATAGCTTGACAGTTTTTTGACTTAGCAAACGTTGTGCAATGGAGCCCAAAATAAGGGGTATGAAATATTTTCGATTTTTTGAGTCTAACACTAAAGCTTTTAGGTTTGTAACTAAACTTGTAAAACCCGCTTTTTTTTTCTTTGACATTTCACATCAGCTCAATATGAGTAAGCCCACTGTTTATAATTTTGATGCCACTAAGTGAAGCACACAAGTCACTTGATACTCGGAACTGAATGAGCAGGAGTTGTCAATTATATTTTTTTTCAAAAGAAAAAAAGTTGTCAATTAGATTTCTGTTACGGTTGATGGAATGAAGTTTTTTTTTTATTTAAAGGTAGAAATAGACTTTTGAGCTTATGCTTCGATCGCATACTCGTAATAAGGGCTATATCATCATGAACTTACAAATATCATTAACATCCAAACATAACAATATTGCGAGATTGCTGCCACAAAAACCGAAGAAAATACGCAGCCGTTACAAAAAGCGTAAGCGTACGCGTTAAAAAAAGCACTTGCAAAATTTTACCAGCCTGCCAAGGTGTCCTATTTTTTTTGTTTAGTGACAAAATACCATAAAAATATAATTAGAAAAATAGCATTTTAACAAATTAGTATAAGAGCTAGAAATCCGAAACGCGTGCGCCTAATTTACTTTGAAAATAAGCTAAAAAAATGAAACTGCATTTGTTTCAACATTCCTTTACAAAATGGTACCACACAAAATGGTCTCCTGAGTGAAATTCTCAAGACATTTATCGGCCTTAGAAGGCGAAGTCTAGAATACAGGTTAAATATTTATCATTATAGCATATTTTGATCGGGGCGAGATAAAGCAATCACTCTAATATGGCAGGTTAATAATGGAAAAGTGCTTCCACAAGTTTTGCCATAAATCTTAACTGAAAAAGGACTTGGACAAATCGCGTGAATTATTCCGCTCTTATGAATATGGATCTGTATGATACATTTAGAATTTAAGCCTTAATGAAACAGCATTAAGATTCAGTCTTATGGTAGCTGGTTTGAGATACAGCAATTGAATTTTAATTAAGCTATGCAATAGGTTGGAATTAACATTTGATTAGGCTCCGAGGTGGAAAATCTTCGATTTGATAACGGATTAATTGTTTTATGGGCACACGAGATTTATAGTACGAGCTTCTAGACAAATCTGTCAGTCTCAATCAATAAGATAAGTCACTGAACTTTTGTCAGTAAAGTTTATTGGACGGTCGAGGTATCTCACGCCAACCACTTTTCAATAAAAATTACTTGTACCACGACTCATAAACGGGCGTCACTTAAAACAAAAGACGACACGAGGTGTAAGAGTTAACCTATAGGTAAACCGCTTCATTGACTTTGCCTGCGGGGCACAGGGGCGCGGGGGGAGGCGATAGCGGGTTACGCGAAGGGTTGCGGGCGCGCGGAAACACTCGCCCGCGCCACTCACTAACCGCGCTCTCGTCTCCCCCCGCGCCCCTTTGCCCCTGCAGGCGAGGTTTCAATAATTATGCGGTATACCGCAGAGACCTCAACTGTACCTTCCACTTAACTACATATTTCGAGCGACTTATCTTTGTCACATTATATTCGCACGACATTGTTATACTGAATGCATAACTTTCTAAAAAATACTATTTAAAATACCGATACTGAACGGCAATCGTTCGCTCATTCCGCGATATGATATCGCTAAGTGGGCAACACAAAAAGTGCTATCGTTTGAGTTCACTTGCGCCCGCGCATGATCCGTCAAACGACTACCATCAATTATATTTCGTCACTTAATTCTTCAGATATAGTATAATTTAACAGGTAGTCCCTTTAACCTACAGGCAACATCGCACGTTTTTTAGAGTAATCGATAAATCAAAAACTCTTTTTTTTTTTTGTACTGGTCACCCCGTCCTTGGTCGGCCATATTGTTCATGTCATTCCTTTTTCGTGCGAGGCGACCAACGCACTCAAAAATCATAAGAAAATTCAAAAATGCCAAAACGAAGTGCCGAGGAGAAATTGGCACATTACGAGAAGAAAATAAAGAAGCTCAAACGACGGCAACGTTTGTTTATATCGTCGGATGAAGAAAATGTCGAAGGTAGGTGAAGTGATCACCATGTTTTTATGTGATGCATATTTTAGTGAAAAGTAATGTACCTATCGGGATGGACTGCGAGTCTATTGCGATCGCGGCTAACTGCGAGTTATCCGCCAGGTAATAATACCTATCGTCACACACAATCAAACTGTTGGTGTTATTATGGTAGATTGCGAATCTATTATGATCGCCAACAACACGTGTTGATTCTAATCACTGCTAGTGTAGTGTCAAAACGTTAAATGATATCTAGTGCCTGTAATACCTATCACATAATATAGTAAGATTGCATTAGACCGCGAGTCCAATGTGATTGTTTTAAGGTTATTTATTAACCTCAATACAGGCTATAGGTTATAATCAACATACTTTTGTCTTAAGACAAAAGGAAAATATGCCTATTTAAAATGCAACATTAATTTTGTTTTTCTGTTGTTTCTAGAAACCGATAATTTTGCACCTTTCACTGAAGTCGATGAATATGCACTGGATAGTCAGCTAACAGAGTTGGATGAAATACCACCTATGTCTTCAGAATCACCAATTGAAGTACAAATATCACAACCTGATGTCAACGCAGACACACCCGCTAGTGAGGGCATGAAGGAACAAGAATTGGTTTTGGATCCTGAATTATTGTCAGCACTAGGTACATGTTCTTCAGATACACCTGATTTCGGGGAAGATATTCATAGTAACCTAGCGGCTTTATGGCCCCCATTGCTGAGAAAAGGTTTAGCTAAAGACGACAAATCCAAGTTAATGAAGGAAAACTTAATACCAGCCAATTGCAAACTATTACAAGCACCAACGCTTAATCCAGAAATAACTGCTGCTATTTCAGAAGTTGTCAGAGGTCGAGACAAAAAGCTCACAGGTTTTCAGCAGGTACTTGGACAAGGCATATCAGCCGTAAACCGAGCAATGGATACTTTACTAAAATCAGATGATAAAACAAAAGCTTTGAAGTGCTTAAGCGATGGCTGCCGGCTCTTAGCTGATTTACATCACTCATTTACCAAAGACAGAATCAAATTGATTATACCCAGCTTAGAAAAGAATTTTCTTCATATAATTCAAGATACCGAACGTGACGATACACTTTTTGGTAACTCGTTGGGAGAAAAAATAAAAGCTTGTAAAGCCATCGAGAAACAGGGCCAACAGATAAGGAAATTTCGTAATCACCAGTCAAAACAGAATGCTGCTCCGCAAACTTCAACTAACCGCCCCGTCCTTCAGGGAAATTGGACAGGGCCTCCTCGTTACCCTTCAATCAGAGGGGGGCGGGGAGGTCCGCAGAGACCAGCGCCAAGGGCGGCAACTCGGCGACCATATCACACAACAACACCTCAAACACAACTGAAAAACTTCAACCAAAAGAATCGTGCGAACGCGCCGAACTAATACAGGTACATGCCGGTAGACTGGCTTATTTTTATAATTGTTGGTCATGTGTCACTACTAATAAGGTTATATTGACATGGATAAGACAAGGCCTTACAATTCCTTTTGCTGAGAATGTGACTCAACACAACATTCCCCGGTCTACATTGAGTTACAATGATAGTCAAGAAATGTTTGCTGCTATTGATAAACTTATAAAATTGGGAGCTGTAAGACCTTGCACCCCATGTAGAGACCAATACTTATCTAGCATTTTTTTGGCTCCTAAACCTAATGGTGGAAAAAGATTCATCTTGAACTTAAAGGGTTTGAATAAGTTTATTCCGAATTTGCACTTTAAAATGGAAGACTTTAGAACCGTTTCCAATATCATACCTCAAGATGGATATTTAGCCACCATCGACCTTAAAGAAGCTTACCTGTTAGTACCAATAGCAGAATCAGATTGTAAATACCTAAGGTTTCAATTCCAAAGTCCAGTATCTCCGGAACCAATTTTATATGAATTTACAGCCATGCCTTACGGTTTATCTGTAGCTCCGCGGGTATTTACCAAAATAATGAAAGAGGTCATTGCCTACCTAAGAATTCAAGGTCACAAATCTGTAATATTCTTAGACGACATATTGTGTATAGGAAGTACTTATGAAGAATGCAAAAACAATGTAAAATGTACTCTAGACTTATTACATTGCTTAGGTTTCGTTGTAAACTATGAAAAAAGTTCATTGCACCCTGAAAAATCTAAAAAATATCTTGGTTTTGTATTTGACTCTCAACAATTAACTATGTCTTTACCATCAGATAAACGCAATAATATTGCACAGCTGATTCAAAAATTTTCAAGGTTACCTAGATGTACAATTCGCGATTTGGCTAAACTTATTGGTGTACTTATTGCAGCATGCCCAGCAACTAAATATGGATTCCTTTATACCAAAACTCTAGAAAGACAAAAATTCCTTGCTTTACATGTCAATAACAACAATTATGAAGCTAAAATTAACCTTCCAAATTTAATACTAGAAGATTTGAACTGGTGGAATTTAAACATATCAACAACTTTCCGGGACTTAAACAAAATTACTTATAAATATGAAATATTTACTGATGCTTCCTTAATAGGTTGGGGAGCTATTTGCAATAAATATAATGCAAATGGACAATGGAAGTTAACCGAAAAGGAATATCATATTAATCAATTAGAATTACTGGCTGCATTTTTAGGCCTAAAGAGTTTTGTTAGCAATGAATCCAATTGTGCGATATTATTGCGAATTGACAATACTACAGCGATTAGCTACATTAACAGGATGGGAGGAATACAATTTCCCCATCTGAATAAGTTAGCTAGGGACATTTGGCAATGGTGCGAGAGACGGGATATTTGGTTATTTGCTTCATATGTCAATACCAAGGAAAATTTCGCGGACGCCGAATCTAGAAAGATCAACCCGGATACAGAATGGGAACTATCAGACAACGCGTTCCATGAAATAACACAACTGTTCGGTTCACCAGATATTGACCTGTTCGCCTCTCGCCACAATGCCAAATGTCACACATACATTTCTCGCAATCCAGACCCGGATGCTTCATCTGTCGATGCATTTACAGTGGACTGGAAGGGTAAATATTTTTATGCTTTCCCACCCTTTTGTTTAATATTAAAATGTCTTAAAAAGATCATGGATGATGAAGCCACTGGTATTCTGGTATTCCCATATTGGCCTTCACAGCCATGGTTCCCAATTTTGCATAATTTACTGATATCCAAAATACATTATTTTCAACCAAGTAAAAATCTGTTACGATCTTATTTCAGGGAGTATCATCCCCTGCACAACAGTCTTATCCTGGGTGCCGCGAAGCTCTGCGGACGTCCTTCGAACGGCGAGACGTCCCTCCGGCGGCAGTCGACTTAATGTTGGCGTCGTTATCCGATAACACTATAAAACAATACAGTGTGTCGCTAAAATTCTGGTGGGAGTTTTGTAAGTCCAATAATCTAAATGTTTTTGATAACACTGTTCCTTCGGTAATGTCGTTTTTGACTGATCGGTTTAACAAAGGGTGTTCATATGGGTCCCTTAACAGCCACCGCTCAGCCTTATCTCTTTTCTTAGGAGAAAATATTGGTTCTGATGAACGTATTAAACGTATACTTAAAGGAGCTTATAAAATAAAACCAAACATTCCGAAGTATACGTCTACTTGGGACCCTCAAATTGTACTAAACTATGTTTCTAATTGGTATCCAAATTTAGATTTGTCTCTTGAAACAATTACAAAAAAAATGACAGCTCTTCTAGCTTTATGTACTGCGCACAGAGTTCAAACTTTTTCCCTTATCAGACTTGAAAATGTAACTTTAACTGACAATGGTGTTAAGATTCTTATTACTGATCCAATTAAAACATCGGCACCTGGGCGGGATCAGCCGATATTATTTCTACCTTTCTACGCTGAAAATCCGAAGATCTGTCCTGCTTCCGTTCTAAAGGATTATATTTTTAAAACAAAAAAATTGAGAACAGATAATGCCGGTAAACTATTGCTGACTACAAAACCCCCACACAGAGCAGCTACTTCCCAGTCGATAAGTCGATGGATTAAGAAAGTGTTGTCGGAAAGCGGCGTCGACACGCGTACGTTCAGCGCGCATAGCACGCGCCACGCCGCCACGTCCGCCGCGCGTTCCGCGGGACTCAGCATAGACATTATTAGGAAGACGGCTGGTTGGACGGCCAACTCAACCGTCTTCGCTAAATTCTATCACAGACCAATTAACAACTCAGAAGGAGAATTCGCAAGGTCTGTCTTTAATTTTTAAAATGTTGATTTTAGTTTTATTGAATCATACAATACTGAGAGAAAAAGACTGTTTGTGTTAGTCATACTTTACTGTAGTCAAAAGACTGTTTTTGTTAGTCATACTAAACTTGACTGTAAGTTTAAGACTGTTTTTGTTATTTAGTTCTATTAAGTTAACCTATGAATAACAAGGTGATTTGATTTGTTAAACATGGAGCAACGCATATTAATGTTAAATTGCAGAACCAATTATTAAAGATTGCTTAACTAAACTTTACCGTTTCATTCAGATAGTAGTTAAATAATGACATTGTTAACTCGGGAAGAAATAAATTGAACATAAGTAATACAAAACAAAACTAGATCTCTGAACATCTACCTGTTAAATTATACTATATCTGAAGAATTAAGTGACGAAATATAATACATGATCAAACGAACTTCCATGTGAAGTTCGATCAGTATTATATGAGTCACTTAATTCGAAGATATAGTTACCCAGAACCCACCCCAAAGCAAAGCCCATTGTTTTGTTTTGTTAACCTAATTATTCTCTAAAAAATGACATGAACAATATGGCCGACCAAGGACGGGGTGACCAGTACAAAAAAAAAAAAGAGTTTTTGATTTATCGATTACTCTAAAAAACGTGCGATGTTGCCTGTAGGTTAAAGGGACTACCTGTTAAATTATACTATATCTTCGAATTAAGTGACTCATATAATACTGATCGAACTTCACATGGAAGTTCGTTTGATCATGTATTATCTGTCACAGCATGGAGACATAAATCCGGATTGGCAAATGCTACCATACAAATTGTGAAGCTTGGGTACGAGCGAGTTATAGTGACGAGTGTCCTAAATCTAAGTGTCAATAACTGAAATGGTCACTAAAATCGTAATGTCTGAACAGGAACAAATTTTCCTTTAATTTTGTTTATGGGGGCTCGGCAGTGTTATATCAAAGACGTGTATTTAAAATGGTTGGCAGACCATCTCTCTTTTAAAGAGGCTGTCGTTTGCATTTTTAGACCTTAATATTTTTTATATTTCTAGGAGATTACTATATAGTGTAATCAAGTGTATTTGTTTTACATAACAATTACAATAATCAAATAAGGGATCCCTTCTGGTAGTTTAAATAAATGTTTGGATTATGGTGTTAATAATTTTAGCTCCATCGATAAAGCAATTTCTATTTCTTAACCGAATATAACGTATAAAAAATCGTGGAATTCAATAAAACAAAATAATATGAACTGCACACTGATTTCTCAGGACGATAAGAGAATTAGCAAGAACAACCATTCCAACAAAACTCAGGGTTGTCGCATTCTTCTCTCACTCTCAATTCGGTGTTACATTTTGAGTTCAATGCGAGCTAATAACTATCCGCGATATCATCTGAATTTTATTGACTTCGAGACACACCTTTAAAGTTTTCGACAGGAATGTTTTCTACACAAAACGACATAGCGCATGCTGTTCAGTATGCTCAAACACTGGCGCAAACTTTAAAAAAATGTTGTCTTGAGCATTGAACTATTACTAGCGTATGGAACTGACACCATGTATTTGTATACATGAATTGATCGTGCAACATGAATTGACGCCACTTGTCTTCAACTCATACAAACGATTTCATAAACGAAATTCAAATTTCAAGAATTACGTCACAATATTGTCGTTGCGACACATTTTTTGCTTGGCATAGCTTCTCTATAGTAATAACAACCCACTGGTCTAGAGTTACATGTTTTACTTGAGTAGTCATGGTAATGATGATCATTTCTGATGAATTTTACAAATGAATAACCTGTATAAGAGTTTTCAGGAGTTGTGATGTGTCATAAATGCGGCTCAGACAAATGAGTTTAGTCATTTGCTTACCCTTTTCACTTGCTTAATATTACTATTTAGCTTTATGTTCGTGACACTGTTTCATTATTTTATTTATGATTTAAGTAACCACTTATTTGTCTGTGCTTATTTTGTAAATTATATAACTTGGTAAATTTTTAAAATAAATAATAGAGTGTAAAATGTATTTTTCATTTTTTTAATTTTTTTTTATTTTAAAATGGACACGGTTTTATTTTTGAGTAAGTTTTAAGTTTTAAGTTCTTAGTATTTGTTCTTATTCTTAGTATTTGCATGTATTTTCTTGGAATGAATAGTACAATAAAGTAACATTTAACTTTTGTGTAGTTAAATAATCTAGTTTGGGCATATAGTCGTTGTGTGTAAACCATATTTTTTCCCATACAGTGTGGTTATGGCCTCACGCACTAACAGAAACTAATACGCGGAGCGCAAACGCATGTTTCATGTTCTAGATCAAATTATGAGCTTATGATTGGTTGTTTCCTTTTACATTGCGTTTAATCGTTGAGGAATATTAGTCATAGACTTTTTTCTAGGTTCGATACAGCAATTGAACGATGAATTAGTTCGTTCTTCATACGTTGTACATTGCTAAGTACTGCTAGCAGGACTACTTACCAGGAAAGTGCAATTTGTATGACAGTTCTTGTAGCTTTTAGAGTGCGACGTGTTCATAATTGTACTACGATAAACGAAGTCCGTTAATACGATCATCGTTTTGCCGATCCGAAGCATTTTTGTATGAATCTTACGTCGATATGCTTCGGATCCGAAAACGATAATCGTAGTGACGGATTTGGTTTTTCGTAGTAGGCCTCCTGATCCTAAAGTAATTAGCTTATGCACTTGTGTTATGTAAATTATAATCAACGGTGGTACTATAATACCGAGGGCTGAGCCATTATAAAAATTAAGATTTCTACATAACCCCGACCGGGAATCGAACCCGGGACCTCGAAACGGCGAAACCCAACTTACCTAAACACCACGGAGGTCGTCAATAGCGACGTAAATATTTAATGTCGTAGTGTTTTTGAGAATAGCTGAAAAGGCAATTTAACGCGTACATTTTCCAAGTAACAAATACTCAGTTCAGATTAGTATTCGGGGACCACACGTGATGACAAGCGAACAATCGGGCAATAAAAACGAGACGCATGATGAAGACAATCGGAAGATCTCGCAATCGGATTGCTATGCTTTGTGACTATAATTACGCGGGGGCACGGTGAAGGATGCGCCAAGTTCAAGGCATGCATCTTTCTATAACTTAAGCAAGCTACAGTGTGTGGATATACGATCTTATTGAGTTAAACAAATATAGTTAGTTACAATGTACGATATAAGCTTTAATCGAATTGAATGACTGAATCCGTCATTTCTGTTTCAACAATTCTTTAATTTTAAATGTTGCGGAAAAATAAGCGATGTAAATATTGTTTTTTTTGTGGAATTAAAATTTTCTTGATTTTGTTACATTTCAATTCATACAAAAAACTACCTACTTCTTATTAGTGAAACACTTGGCTCTAACTTTACTACTACTTACTACTTTTGGAACGAAATTCTATTGTTAGATTTTATTACAATACAACCCATCTATATGATTTGAACTTATCAAGACTGAATAGGTCTAAAAAAGAATAAAATATCTAGAGTTACCGTTACATATTGTGCGTTAGCTAAAAAAAACAAGAACATTGTACTTTATCATCATTGATTAAATCAGGTACTTAAACCTGCCCAAAGTGCTAATATAAACAGAATTTATTTCCAATTTGTTTCAATATACAACTTTTACAAGTGCTATTCATAAATTACGTTGTCCATCCGAAGCTTAAATTTACATACGTGATTATAAGTATTTTATTGACTTTGATGTCGTTACAGATCGAGTATAGGCTGATTTACAGCCGGTAATTGGAAAAGTAGGGCCATACAATAGGCACATTGAGTAGGTTTACATCGTTATAAACTAAACAAAAAACTTGAGATACAATGCTCTTAGGAAAGATAATAATTACTACCCTCCAAAAATTGTGATTTTAAAAATACTAATTCAATATGTTTAGAATTTGCACTAATTCGAATCCAATCCAAGAATTCCCCAACTGCAATTAGTCTCTCGCTAACAGAAAGGTCTTTGTCTTTGGTTTGAGAATCTTTTATCTGAATACGTGCACATACGTGCAGGTATGTGAGCCTTCTTATTTTTTCCACTTCCATTCTAGAACGATATTTTTAGGAATCCATATAACTGACACGTTTATGTTTAATCTGCCTGGGCGTGGCATTACTCTAATGAATTATTTGTTTTAGCGGGCTCTATATATTTGGCTGTCAATTTACAAATACCTTCGCCGCTGGCGCATGCCTAAAAATATTTTAAACAATAATGATTAATGTCAAGTTAAGGGAAAATTAATTGATTGGCATGTCGCTGAGTAAGGGCTTTTCAAATAATACAAATTGTCATTTAGGTATCCATGACCAAAAGTGGATTTGTTGGGTTATGTGAAGTATTTTGTCTGTCTGTTTTTGCAAAAAGTTGTAATTGAAGTTCGCCTTTTAGTTTGATTTATTTTGACTCTTGATGGTATAATTAAACAATGTATTTTTATGTTACAAAACATTATAAATTGCTGCATTTTTATGGGTGAAACGGGTAAAATGGGTATATATGTAGAGACTGCAAATAAGTATGTTGCAAAACAAAGTGGACTTTCAAGCTTTTGTTGTAGCATAGAACAAACGACATCAACGCGTTAGTCAGATAGTGGGAAAACGATTTTATTCAATTTTAGCATAATTTAAGTTCAGTCGACCTTTTTAGTGGTTTTATTTATTGCTGTTTTATTCTATTGCCTTTTTTGATGTGTACTTTCAAGTTAAAGTATGTATGCATAAAGTAAGTAAGAATGTCAAAGAACAATTTGTTTATATAGGATTTAAAACTTTCGCGCTGCATTGGAATTGCATTGTAAAAGCAACTCATAAGTTTTTATTCGCGCTTAGACCCATCATATCTAATAATTTGTTTAAATGACATTTTATTTTCATAGTTATGATTTTAATTTGATGTCGCCATACCCTGATATTGGGGTCACTGTTGATGAAAGACCTTGATATGATAGGAATTAGGGTGCGTATCGCTATCTTGCTTTGACACTTAAGCTGCTCTGCTTTTTAAATGGATCTGAATATGAGTTAGTGAAAAAATCTTTTTTTTTAAGTTGCATCGCAATATCACTTTGGCAAAACAGTACCGTTACCATGAGTTTACGCAGGTTTTAATCGCTAGCGACGCCGTAACTTTTTGTATGGAAAATTTTAGTTCTTTAAGTCACCGCTAGGGGTGCTGTGCAATTTTCCATGGACTTTTTTTTACGTAGTCACTATAGAGTAAAACCGTCGTTAACTCATGATAACGGTACAGATAGCTGTGTAGGAATTGAACTGCCTGGAATTTGAACAGATTAAAGAAGGTCTTAATACGCTTCCAGTCTATAATCAATCATCCATTCGATAACACCAGCTCTCCAATTACTTTGTTTCTGATAATTTTGTTTACCAACATCTACTTATTATAACTTCCGTAGTCAAACCGGTTTGACGTGATTGTGTTTGTTTTAGTTATTCAATTAATTATGCTGATTTTATGAGCCGTAAAAAATCAATAGAGATAAGACACGATATTATAAAATGATAAAGTTTAAATTGGTTTTAAGTTAATAATTTCGCAGAGATGTGTGAATTTACTAGATCACTTGTAATAGGCAATATGTTTGCAGTCTCATCTGTACTATGGACGCTGTAAAATGTTTGTCAAGTTTTAAATAAAATGTAAATACATCGCGTAGTAAAGAACAGAATAGAATAGAATAATTATTTATTTGACAATTTGACACACAAAAAATACACAGGCACAAATAAACATCAAATAATAATACATTAAAATTATTAATCAAAAATAAACAAATCATTGATTAAAAATTTCCTATTACAGGCTGTAGCGCTAAATTAAAAAATATATACAATCGTACTTATTGAGAACAATATTTGTTCTATATTGAAAATTCACAGAAGCTCTCTGATAGACAAGCCAGTTAAGATCTCTGTTCAAATTGCCCCACTATATAAGGAACCCCAAAGTTGTAACAAGACTGAATGGGCAGTAAAACATAATTGGTCGAAGGGCTATTACCTAACTTGCTTGGCATAGGCACTATTACATATTCTGTGGCATAGGCTCAAAGACCACTAACTTATTACTATTACTTTGAAGCTTATTTAATAATGTTAGTATTCAGAATGCTTTGCAGTAACCGCTTTTGAATTCGTGTTCGACCGCAAGCATATTTCGATCATTGGCGTTCGAAATGTATGAAAACTCGCGCTGCGTTACGCTTGCACACTATCCTCTTAATACGCTTAATAACAAGTGATGTTTTTTCTCTTATTTCCATTCAAGCTTTTGTCTGTTATCGTGTGATTATTTGATAGGTTACACTTTATGGATTGTGTAGTTTATTTTTATCTTTTTAAGTGACTGCCAAAGTGTGAGCGACAAAACGTTACTGTAATGTCCTAAGAACAGCTGTTTAATTATTTAATTTTTTCTCTTATTATTAAGACTATAACGCAGAATGGTCCTAGAACTAGATAGATAAGGAAAGTAACTACTGTCGGTATTCAAACCCAATGCCACACACCGATTGCAATCACATCGCGATAGCTAACAAGTTATGTAAAAACCCAGCAGCTTTGGCACAGACTCTTTAATCCTTCTCAAAAAGGCGTTTTTATTCGACGAATCGCATACTTAAATGTCATCGCAATTGTCATATAATTTTACGATTGAATTGAACTTTTAAAATGCCGCGGTGCTTTCTCCGGTTACATTATACACGTAATGAGTCGAAAAGATTAACAAGCAGATAAAAAGTTAACTGAGTAATTTATGCATTTTGTTTTTTATGTTAATCGAGGGACTGATGGATTGTTAATATTTTTTTGATTAATCTTTTCCAAACGAGACGGGTTAAGGGGTATACTCTGTAAGGTGCTTTTTAGGGAAATTTCTGAGTCAGTATTATGGAGAGTTCTATGTGATACCACGGATAGTTTGAAGCATCATACATAATGGGTTGTTTTGAAGTCCTATCTGGGTAGAATTTGTTTTTTACTAGTAATCTATCTCAGCGTTATAAATTACTAGCTTTTGCCCGCGACTTCGTTCGCGTGGAATAGTGACTTCTTTCTCCCGTTTTTTACACATTTACCACTATATCTTTGCTCCTATGGGTCGTAGCGTGATGTTATATAGCCTATAGCCTTCCTCGATAACTGGACTATCCAACACAAAAAGAATTATTCAATTCGAACCAGTAGTTTCGGAGATTAGCGCGATCAAACAAACAAACAAACAAACAAACTCTTCAGCTTTATAATATTAAGTATAGAATAATAAATAATCTTTATTGCACAAGAAAGGACACAACAAAAACATTAAAACAGACGATCACAAGTAAAATATTGGCGGTCTTATAGTTGGAAGCGATCTCTTCCAGACAACCTTTGTCATACGGGTGTGAATTTAGATTTTTCTGCTCTTCTGTCAATCAATAAATTTACATGTGTTGCAATTTCTTACGAATTACTCTATTTATTAGTAAAAATAAAACCCAGGAGTCAAATGCAGTACATTTTGAGTATATCGTGAGCAGATAGATTTTCACGACGGAGCACTTCATTTCTGGTTTATCACATAGAAACAAAGTTTGAACTAACCAGCCAAGTACCATAATATTTACTTGGAATTGCTTCGTGGAGTGAGCTTACAAATGAAATTGCGGACGCGTTGTCAAGAGGAGTAGCCGAGCAGAATATTCTTTCGGTTCTAATGCTACTAAACTAGTAATGACGTCACTAAGGTTAGCCTAAGCTAAACTTAACCCTTGTTTAAATAAACATGTTGTTGGTAAATTGAATTAGCATTAGGTCTTGAACAATAATTTGAATTCCAAAGAGCAATGATATTATCATATAAGCTGGACTAGCTTCCAGCTTATATTTGAGCTTATTTTATCTGATCTGGCACCCAGAATTGACAAGCCATATTTAAAGTTTTTTCTTTGAAAGAAATCTCTTATCTTTCGCTAGAGATGTCCCAATGACCAGTTAAATGCCGGCGCAAGCCAAAATTGGCTATTTCAAAGTAACCACATGCCAAATAAGTGTTATAATAGCGTAACATGTTAATGTAAAATTGTTTTTTTAGGATAATCGTCGCGCATCTTCAAATTTAATTGACTGTAAATGGAATGAACTACGTTTTTATTTGTGTTGTAAGGTTTATACGGTCCACCTTAGTGGTAGTTTAAATATTTGTTAGCCTTTAAGGTGATAGGTAAAAAAAAGCTTTAAGAAAATCGGGCATTGCTCGTACTATGTCAGCATATTATGAGTTTAAGCCACCATAGTAATCACATAAGTAACATATACATACAGGGTGTTTTTGCAAGGGGGTGCCAAATTTTTGAAAGTGAATGAGACCATCAATATGAACAACTTTTACTATGGGGCCATCGTTCAAACCTTTTTCTTTCTGCCTCTCCATACATTATCGTCAATGCAGCTGACTGATTCTGTATGGGGCACCTGAAATTTTACTTAAGATTTCGACCATGAGCCCATAGCAAAAGTTGTTCATATTGATGGTCTCATTCATCTCCAAAAATTTGGCACCCATTGCAAAAACACCCCGTATAGACCTACTACCGGGAAACTGATTGCTTTACAAACAAAATCACCAAACCATACCACCATCGTAAATTTAATTTCATCACACTCATTTACAACTCAGAATTGTTATTTTATTCGATTATCGTGACATAATAACCCATGATTATGTGTGTACAAAAACGGGTTTCCTCTTAATTAGTTGTAAAGATTAACACAAATAATGACAGACAGGCGGACAGTGTGCAAAAAATATATTGGTCACTTAATACAAGTTCTTGCGTAAATCACAAGTAGTATAAATATGCAAATACTCACTCGTTATTTTTGAACGCAGCTAATTAAACGTAAAATATGAAATAATTTTGGCCTTACGCTAAATTCAGAACGTTATTTTTAAATGAAAATTATTTCGTGGTCGATTAAGCGATAAAGTCGGTTAAGCTTTAAATAAGTCCTTGCCGAAACTTTTTTAATTAGAAAAGAGATGTATGGCTATATACCTCACTCAGTTTCAGCCAGACTTTGTTATCGTTTGCATAGACATACTGCAAAAGTTTGTATTGAATAATATAAGTTCGTAATATATGGGCTCTAATAACTTGTATTATGATTATTTATTACAGTCCATTTATTTCTATTACTAAATGATGAAGATCGCCGAATCTTAAAAACGTTGCCCGGGGAAAACTATTCAACGAAAACGCTGGGCTCGCTTCAGTACAGTCGAACTAAATAAAATGTAAGCATCTGTGTACTGCAGCTCAAAATCTGAAATATATCTTTATAGAATATGTACCAAAGAGAAATACTAATGAGGGGTTTCTTATACTATATATAATGACATGATTTGAATGCGCTGGACCTAATATTTTTGTACACTTACACATTATCATCAACGTTACCAGCCAAAAGACGTCCACTGCTAAACATAGGCCTTCCTCACGGCTTTCCACAGCAACCGATCACAAGCGGTCTGCATCCAGACATTATTATCATTATTATTGTTACTTTTAATAATTATATTTTAATACAGATCATTCCAATGAGGCATCACTATCGCAGTGAATAAAGAAAAATCTTTTATTTATTTCCTTAACAGTGAGGTTTTCGGTTTACAACGAATGTAACCAACTTACAAGATCCATTTTTACCGACTGTACTCGCCAAAGATCGCGCCCACAGCGACAATTCCGAGAGATTTATTCGTAAAACGAATTGCATTTTGAATGTAACGATTGGTTTATTAAATTCTTTATCATCGCTTTTTATTTAAAGCGCCGTTAATCATGATTTTCCCCGAATCTCTTGTCAATGAGGTAACCAATCATTGCCGAAAAATGTCATTGAGGGCCTTAAATTTTAATGTTTCGCAATTTCGAAGTAATAAGTACTCCAGTTACTGTCGCTGATGTAAAAGCCAATTAAAAGATAAAGTGTAATTGGCAGTTGTAAACAGGAAAGTTAAACAAAGTGTTTTACCACACTTTGTGAATATCTGCGCTTTTGCAGTCGAGAAATTATGAGATGCTGATACAGATTTAAGTCTTTCTCTTGATAGTAAGACAGCAACTCTTTTTGTTAACTTGACTAAAGTAAGCCTGCAAGTGACGTCCAAAGGTATTGGTAATATCTTAGGTTTGAGGTGGTATATTAGCCATTGCTGGTTGTTGGACCCTGTGGTGGACCACCTGGTGCTTTTACAGGGAACTATGTCGAGACTTTCATACCAGGCGCGGAAATCTCGACATAGTTCCCTGTAAAACCACCAGGTGGCGCTCGAAAATTACTGGGACAAAATTGTTATTTTCGTGTATTTGTTGAGTGAGAAGAATTTTGAATCAAGCTTAAAAAAATACAAATATTTTTTAAAGGTTTATTAAAGATTTATCTACTAATTAGGTTAAAAGAATATTCAATGCAGCAGATAATCAGAATATTGAAATCGTCTACGCGAAATGTACAAAATCTTGCTTCAGACTTCCAGCATAGGTATGATCTATTGTAGCAGCCCTTGTGTTTAATCTCGTCCGGGTGCATGATGTATACTTCTTTTGGTCATGAATTCATGATACATATTTTTCATAACTCCAAATTAAGAAAGATAGTGTGGTGGCTTACCTCTTGCCTTTCACACCGCAGTTGAAGAACCGGGAACTTTCCGCCTCTTAGTGCCCAGTCAAAAGCCTTTCCTGATATACTATATCTTCAGCCTTCTGCCATTACTGATGTTGCTGCTACCCAACACCAGTGAAACGCTTATTTAATGGCAGCGTTTACTTGCCATGTCATAGGATCTATTATGAATTGATTATTATTATTATTATATTGCGATTCAGTTTTGACAGTTAAAAAGCTCCGCTTTACTGTCAAATCAGCAATTCTTATTCCAATTTCACATTATATTGATAATATTACTATAATTTAACAATATAAATATTAGTATTCATACCATTGTAGTATTATTATAATATTTTTATATTGATAATATACGTTTACATTGAGTGGGAATTGAACTGCCTCGGAATTGGACGGATTATCGTAATACGCCCCCAGATCATCTTCTACGAAATTAAAATCGAAAGACTTTTAAATAAAACAATTTTACATGGCACGGCACCTAAAAAAATATAAATAAATAAATAAAATCAAAACAAAATATAAAAAACAATATTTTACTATTAAATTAATTTAAGCTATGAAGTGTAAATCTTTTTGCACCTGACCATGATATCAGTCGAATTTTATATTATCTTTGATATTGATATAAGCGCGTGTTTTATGGTGCAAACGGCAAATTAATAAGCGTGTCTTACAGGCAATAACAATATCAAGCGGAGAATTTATGTAATAAAAGATCATTCAATAAAAACTTTATGATGTCTAAATTATGGAGTATTAATAACTTCCAATCGGCGACCGCCTTCACACGAAGTGACTTGGTTTTTAGGGTTCCGTAACAAATTAATGTAATTAAAATTATTTTCTAAGTATCAGCTCTATGAAAGAAATTGCATTGTTTTTTGAAATTATGAAAAAATCATAATGTTCCAACTTTAAAAAAATCTTTGAACTTAGGAATATAGCCTGTTATATTTTGTACCGTTTTACCGTATTGTAGCTTTTAAATTCGTACTTGTACCTTGTACTTTTAACTTTTTTTTTCGCAACTGATTATACCAAAGAACCCTTTTAAACTTATGGCTTTAAAGTTGTCACGTTTATGAACGACTTATTAGATTCTCATTAAAACGGTAATTGGTCTCAATGCTTTAATTAACGAGTTTGGTTTTAATATGATGTGACAGGTTTCATTATTCATGATGTGCTTAATATGTTTAATAATTGCAGGTTTATTTTTAAAACTTAATTATTAGAATATTTTTGTTGTAGAAGAGAGAAAACCGATTCGGCTGATTGATGTCATTTGAGTGGACTGGGGCGATTTGCGATCCAACTTAATCCGTTCAATTCCGAGGCAGTTTAATTCCCACTCAGTGTAAACATATATTATCAATATAATAATAATACTACAATGGTATGAATATTATTATAAATATTGTTAGATTATGGTAATATTATCAATATAATGCGAAATTGCAATAAGAATTGCAAATTTGACTGTAAAGCAGAGCTGTTTAACGGTCAAAACTGCATCGCAATACGCACCCAGTTGTTTTCCAGCATAGTCTGTGACTTAGTGAAAAACGTGTTTAGTGTGTTGGTGTGTAAATGCTAATTATTGATAAAAGAACTCGAACTAATTAGTGATAAAAGAACTCCGGACACAAGTTTATTGTAAAAAAAAATACAAAAAACCTATTTCTTGGTATTCATCTTTATTCTGGAAGCGAAAATATGTAAAAACAGAAACGAAACGTATAACTTTTCGCGCGGAAACGAGTAGGCCGTGCGCAAAAGCACTCTTCAATTGTTATTATTATACTGTGTCATTGACATTGCCAATGTGTCTGACATATTACCTATGGCATATTACCTGTGTCATTGACATATTACCTATGGTTTTGACTATGCATAAAACATTCGCTTTGTACCTAGTCTGTAGCGTGAACTATTACACCAAATCGTAAATAAGATAACGACTTTTTCAAAATTATTTACGTGTCTACAATACTTACGATAGTTGAAAAAAAAATTTAATGAAATACTATGGTCACAGAATAGAAAATTACCTAAAACTTATCAGATAAATCACAGTTGAATCAGCGGGAAAAGCTCGGCGTGTGTCCAATCCATCTCAATTACTCGCCTTTAAAGCTATCAACACATTAGCTGTGTAGTTTTATCGAAAGATTCATTAACTCATTTTTACCTCCCTAGGCCACGTCATATCACTTACCATCAGATGAGATTGTGTCCAAATGTCTGCTTATATGATTAAAAAAATAACCTCCGGCCACTTTAAGGCCCTTTTTCACCATTGTTAAATAAGAACTAACCAACGAATAATTTAAATATGGGACTTCATTTCGTATGAAGTAACGGAAACATAGCGTTATTGGTTTATAATTAGGACATTGTGAAACAGGCCGTATAGTAAATTTCAGCGCTCATACTTCAGTAATCAGTCAGGTATGAAACGAATGCCGAGAGTCGCATAACAATGGAATTTTATTGTGTCTCGTTTACACATACTTGACAAGTTAATTTGTTTGATAATCAAACAAGCTACATAAGAAATTAGTCTAGTTTCGCGTCTTTATTTTGACTTACCTATTGACTGGACTTGATATTAGGATGGCATAAAATAGAGCATAAAGAAGGAAAGTTGAGAGAATAAGTAAATTAAACCTAATGGCTGCTGTCTGGCCTTTGCTGCTTCACAAACTTGGCTGACACACGGCCGTGTCTAATAGAAAGAAACCTAAAAGCATAATAAAACTCCTGATTACTTTCAACGTAGACTTTTCATTTATTTTGGCACAAAGAAAAACGTCTCTAAGGCGCTTTGCACCAGGGCGGGCCAGGCCGGTCAATTACACCGCGAACGATAGCGCATAGGGAATCTTATAATACCAACGCACATGAAGGGCAAAAACCGCGCCGCAGGTGCCCGCTAGGCACTGGCGGCGTATTGACGGGCAGTCATGACATCGCGGGCATTGACGACGAGCAGACATGGTCTTACTTCGCGGTCAAAAAGACCGTTCCGCCCCGCCGTCTGCAAAGAGCCTTACAGCCCAAGTTAAATTAACTCTAATGTGTCCACAGCGTTAGTCAATTAGTATTACTTAACTAGCACGGAGCGAGCGATTAACATTCCCACATTAGCTAGTTGAGGCAGATGTTTATTCATTGCTGCTTAAACTGTACTTGGAAGAAATCCGAGATAGCACTGAGATGTTTGGATGTAATCGGATTTTGGTTCAAGAGGAACAAATACGATCTAGGTTCCGCAATGTTTTTTTAAACTTTCTTTAAGTTCGTATAGGTCCAGTAAATAGTGCAAAGGAGCTCTAAGATGAAGGACAGGACGTACTTATTTATTCTAGGCCTGATTTTTCAATAGCCAGATTAGAATTATTCGTCAAATAAAATACAATATGGCTAATTTGAAAGTGTCACCTATTTGTCAGCAATAATGTATGTAAATGACATTTAAAAATCGGTGGTTATACTTATTCAGTCCGATAAGTTTTATCTGACGTTTGAAAAATCGGCCCTTATCGGCTCTTTTTGTACTCATGTATGTGAGTAAGAAATAAAAAATGGTTGGACATTGTATTTTAGATAAGGTAGGTACTTACTTAGATTTGGTGGTCAATAAAAGCAGCTTGGGTCAATAAAAATCTCTACTTAAAAGATGGTTTTAATAAAATTATCTGTTATCAATAACTGTTCCTAATTTTCTTATTAAAGTACCGATTGCAAAGTTGCATTCACAGCGATATAGTTTAAAGCCTTACCATAAATTTGTTGCACCATAAAATTTATTTGCGTACTACGTCTGATATGATTGTGCCAATAAATATATGATTGCGTTTATTATATCTGCAGCTGTTTAGTACAAGATGTGACCTAAATACGACCCGCTTGTAATTTGAATATGACTGCTACAACATTTAAATGCAACATTTCATTAGGGCACAGGGTCGTATTAAGGGGTGGTGGCAGCCAAAACATAGGAAATTTTATCATAGAAAATGCTATAATATAAAATATGTAAAATTTATTTTTTATGTAAAGATATTAGAAATTAAATAGTAGAGACCTTTTTGACCTAAAGTCCGGTCCTGTTCATGTTGGTACATAAAGTGCATCTAATTTTGCAAACTGAACTTTGCTCCACCATTAAATTGTTATTACAAGTCATTGCGTTTACCCATTCCCATGGAAAGCCAGTCAGTTGCTATTTATGTTATTATGAGACTGTTATAAAGTAGTTTGCTGTGTACTGATAAAGATAAACTCCATGTGTTGATAATAATTCTTTTTCCTTAATAATTATTTATACAATAATCAATGCTGTAAATATGCGCGGGATAATACAATACAATCAATATCGATCTAATGTCAAAACTATCTATCTGACAGGTCTAGTGCTGACGATGCGTGCTAGTGATGTCTACCATAGTAATGCCATAATCGATTATCCGTCTAACAGTACCTACACAACTTATTATAAAATACACTACACTGCACTTGCACTGAAAAGAAGTAATATATGATTTAATAATATGAAGTAAGTTAGTAGCCTTTCCTCGCGGCTTTTTCATGCTGACATAGAGAAAATAAAATACTGTGTTGATAGGAAATTATTAGCCCAGTGCAAAGCGAACGGTGTTAAAGTTTTGCCTCCCTATTTTCCTGATTTTCCGGTATCGTGTTACAATCTCCAATAAGTTAAAATTGACTGAAATCGGTTCAGCTATAATAATAATTACCTAGTTGGTATCCTTAATACGCTAATTATTATGCTCGGGGTTATAATAGAATACGAGGTGTAATAGAGATATATTTTATTGAGAAAAACTATGCTTACTTATGGCAAACACAAAGCTAAGCTAAACCACTCTTTGAATATGAATAAAAAGTTCGTTACTTATAATAGTATTTCACATTTATTTCTAGACCCCGACGCAAAAAGAGAGGGGTGTGATAAGTAAAACGTGTCTGTCTGTGTATCTGTCTATGGTATCGTAGCTCTTAAATGGATGAACCGATTATCGATTAGTTTTTTGTGTCATAGATAATTTTATTTTATGAAAATCTATTCTACCGTTTCTTATTTGCGAAGCGTTCTCTTAAATTTAAGAATAATTCTGACTTAATTGTTCGTTACTCAATTTATTTAATCACAGCATAAGATTGCTATCTAGGTTTACAACTACAGATTAGATCTAGTACTTTACAGCTAGTCCTAAATATTCTATGTTTGTTAATGTCAACATTGTATTCTAATTTACACGGTTGTATACTGCAAAATGTAAATATTACCATTGCAAGTAGAATACAAATGTTTTATTACACAAAGACACAGTCGGGGGCCTAAATATGTTCAAAGTTGGGAAACAGGCGACTATAGCTGATGTAAATAAAGGGAGATATTTGCATTTGCTTATTTGAATGTAGCGTAGGACGTCCACCGACAAGATGGACAGACGACCTTGTGACAATCACACTGGATGGAGGCCGCTTGCAACCAGTCGTTATGGAAAAACCTTTGCTTAGCAGTGGACGTCCTTTGGCTTATAATGATGATGATTATTATTTAGCGGTTTCTTCGCAACATTGTCTGTTTCCATTTTTTGGGACACGACGGTAAATACTACGGTATTAATAAACGAATAACGTGAAAGGGAAACTTAATTATACCATAGTTAAAAGGCATCATTCTAATTAGCTAAGTTCAAGTTTTGGAAACTTTTTAATTATTTATCTCGTGTATATTGATCCAATTAAACGCCAAAGGTGGCGGCCACCCAAAGCGCGCATGTGAGGTTAAAATCATGTCGTTTTTTGAGTACCCGTTTTGATTGTCATTTGTTTTCGGAAAATTTACTTTTGTCTGATAATAATAATAAAAATAAGTACTTTTGAACATTATATGAATAGGATTTTTTTAACAAAGCTTTCAAGGGACTGCACATCCCCTAAGTAGATATTGGCACCTACTCTAATGAAGAGGACGAAACAACTTTAGATCAGGATTTAGATAACTTTATTCTCGCGTCAATGGAACTTTTCGAATGTGGTAATTCGATTACGAGTTTCACCGTATGTATAACCTAAAAAAAAGTCATATATCCACACGTAAATAAACTCATGCACGGAAAAAAATCGAAATGCATTGAATTTGTGACACTGATAAAGGAAAAAATGTTTCTTCGAAAAAGAAAATTCGATTGGTATACTTTTTTCGTATACAAACTGCATGAGAATTGACCCCCAGATATTAGCTGCAATATGAAAGTGTGTAACTCATAAAGTAAACACTGCACGTTCTTTCACATTATTATTGTTAAAGCTCCTTAAACCAAGGACAGGAAAACAACATAATTACACGGTCTTAACAATAACTATACTCAATGGAAGCCATTATTTATATGACAAAAAACATTTTAAATAAACATTAAAGTTAACGACCTGCATCCATTGCCGAAGATGGAGGCTGTTGCGGATATTTGCATTAAAAAATCGGCCAATTGCGAATCGCTAACGCGTACAGAAGGTTCCTTACAAACTTATATCACGCAAAATCCCGCTCGTGAGCAATTTTTGGTTACAAAATAATACTGTTAGTGTCAAAAACATTCTCAACTATTACATCACGAAGTTAATGTAGGTACATAAACAGTTTTAGATATTTTCGTTTATACAAGTAAAATAAGATATGTTGTAATAACAACTTTAGCTTTGTTCCTTGCCTTTAATGAGTATTGATAGGTAAATAAAAAGTACCTTGGAGTCGGTTTTGATTCAGTGTGATAATATCGCAAAATATACATAATGACGAGTCATATCTCTTGATAGCGTTGACTTAAGTTTGTTTTTGAGAACTGAAAGTTACCGTAGACAAAGTTTTTATTAACCTACATTTCAGTTATCTCTCGACGCATTCCTATAAAAATAGAGGGTCATACGAACAGACAGCTGCACACACGTTGTCCATCTTAACGAGTGTGTGATCAATAAACAAGTGACCCTTTAAGGATTCCATATTTTAATTTTCGGGGCACGGAACCCTAAAATTAAGTTGCTTCATTATGTGCATCCTTAAAACCGCCGTCTGCGCATGATTGACAAGGCATCATGCGTTTTGTCATGTTCTCAGTGGGTATACAGTGTCGAATCCGATGTCAACAAGACCAGACAAGGACTTTTTGTAGCTTATTGTTGCAATACAGTAAGTTGTTATTACTAAGTACGCTAGTAACATTACGATTGTAGTTTACAAAAAAAGTATCTGACAGTGTCTAAAACATTATTATTGTTACCTATTTATTGTACACAATATTTAATATAGGTACGACCAAACAACTTTTCTCTGAGATACAATTAGGTATACCTATTTATTTTTATTAAAAGTTACACTCCAATTATGTCATGATGTTTGATTTAGAGGTTTTATAGCAAAAATAAAACAGAATTTCACGGGAAACGTTTTTACTGACGATAAATTGTTTTTTTTATGTCAAAGTCTAAATTCTATCTTTATGTAGTACAACGTCCTTATAAACGGTGTTTCGTTAAGCTTTTATATTCAATTTTTGTACTTAGATATACCTATATAATTAATTAGTTGAATTTTAAATGTTACTCTGATCCATACCAAAATTTATTTAACACTTCCAGTAGTACTTAGTATCCATTACTTGCGTATACGCAGGTGTTGCGTAGTATGCACTGTTACCTAGTTAGAAGTAAGGGCAGTACCTCACTGAGACGCACATGGCGACATCGCCGACTACGTATCCAAACAGTAATATTGAAATGTACGATCTACTTTATCGCGCTCGATTTGATGATTAATAACACAAACAAGAAAAAAATACTATTAAGACATGGGTACCCATTCAAAAACGAAACCGTTTCCTTGTGGCAAGTAGGCTATGACGCTGGCTACGTTGCCGCTATAGCTATGCTAATCCTTTGAGCTAGGAACCAGCCAGCTTTATTATGGTATTTTTTTATTTATTTATTATCATAACAAAAATATACACTTAATGCTTAATCAATAGTATCATCATAAAGCCTATGACAGGTTTGTCTAGATAGTAGTTGTTCTCAGTTCAAATAATTAACTTAGTTAGTTAGTTAGTTAGGCTGGGGTGTTTCCGCACTTAGCCTCACGATTGGGCCATTGTACGTATATCCCTCTTTTTTCATTCTAACCACCCCAGGCTCTCCCAGAAGGCTAGCAAACTGCCTAGATTGCTAAAGACCTCTGGGAATGTTGCCGGGGATTTGAGAAAGTTTGCCCGTTGTTCCATCACACCCATACACTCCATGAGCACATGCTGTGGTGTAAATAATTAACTTTACTTGCTTTTTAGTGTAAGGTAGCCAAAGCGTCGTCAAGTGAGCTAAGTACCATACATTTCAATAATAATCTGCTTGGATACGTAGCCGGCGACGTCACCATGGCGTCTCAGTGAGGTACGGCGCTACTCCCTCCGGCTGAAGCTTTTAAATATGCGGTAGCATAAACGTCGCAAAGTCAGTTAGGTACCATACATTTCAATATTATCTGCTCGGATACGTAGCTGGTGACGTCGCCATGGCGTCTCAGTGAGGTACGGCCCTACTGCCTCCGGCTGCAGTTTTTTAATGTGCGGTAGCATAAACGTCGCCAAGTGAGTTAGGTACCATATATTTCAATATTATCTGCTCGGATACGTAGCTGGTGACGTCGCCATGGCGTCTTAGTGAGGTACGGCCCTACTGCCTCCGGCTGCAGTTTTTTAATGTGCGGTAGCATAAACGTCGCCAAGTGAGTTAGGTACCATATATTTCAATATTATCTGCTCGGATACGTAGCTGGTGACGTCGCCATGGCGTCTTAGTGAGGTACGGCCCTACTGCCTCCGGCTGCAGTTTTTTAATGTGCGGTAGCATAAACGTCGCCAAGTGAGTTAGGTTCCATATATTTCAATATTATCTGCTCGGATACGTAGCTGGTGCCGTCGCCATGGCGTCTTAGTGAGGTACGGCCCTACTGCCTCCGGCTGAAGCGTTTTAATATGCGGTAGCATAAACCAAGTGAGTTAAGTACCATACATTTCAATATTATCTGCTCGGATACGTAGCTGGTGACGTCGCCATGGCGTCTTAGTGAGGTACGGCCCTACTGCCTCCGGCTGCAGTTTTTTAATGTGCGGTATAGCATAAACGTCGCCAAGTGAGTTAGGTACCATATATTTCAATATTATCTGCTCGGATACGTAGCTGGTGACGTCGCCATGGCGTCTTAGTGAGGTACGGCCCTACTGCCTCCGGCTGAAGCGTTTTAATATGCGGTAGCATAAACCAAGTGAGTTAGGTACCACACATTTCAATATTATCTGCTCGGATACGTAGCCGGCGACTTCGCCATGGCGTCTCAGTGAGGTACGGCCCTACTCTCTCCAGCTGTAAACTTGCATCTTGTAGCTGACTATGCCTTTCCGAGAACTCTACGTCTCTCGTATTCTGGGTACATGTTAATTGTTGCACCATTTAAACTAGTAATGTCATATAAAACACGGCTAAGTAGCTTAGCTGTTGTGGCTTAAGTGAAATACTTAGAATGTTTGTCTGAAGATTTCTTGGGAAACAAATTCTAGGGTCAACCTACTCTACTCAAGATTTTTAAGTATTTTTCTTTTATCTTTAATAACAGAAAAATAAAGAAAAGAAAAATTGTAGCGGAGACAACGAAGTATTTAAAAATCGAATAAAATTGCAATAAAAAAATATAAGCACTATCCTCTTTTTGGATTTCTTATTTAAAAGTAGGCTGGTATAGGTAATGTTGTCCACAAAGTCTAATCTACTAAGTATTTGAACTATTTACATACAAACAATAAATATGGTCATAATTCCAAAACCAACGCTCTACATTAGTTAACGACAAAACCTTTACAATTGTAATTTATTCAACAGCGACGCTAACCGCTGCCCATTAACCAAACAAAACGGCCACAAACTAATTTGATGCGGGCTTAGAACTTCGACGAGCCAACCAAATGCGGGCGACTAAAATGACGTCGTCACACTGTCGTAGTGTGACGCCGCCTTTATCGCGCGCGTCGTCTTCCGAGCTGGTTGCCTGTCCCGCGTCACCAGACATATCACGTCGGGCGCTGTCACCAGATGTCATCTTCGCGAGGCACCGGACTCTATCGCCAGCCGAACGATACCGACCTTTGTCACCTGATCTGGCCAGGCGTTCCCGGTCGCCTGGGAGGCCAAGATCGCTCATGGAATCGCTCCTAGTAGCAAAAATGGAGGCTCTAAGCACGGGAAAGCTGGTCCGAACGGATTCCATGGATAGTTGCAGCAGTTTTGGGTCCATGTCGTCGCTGCCAAGTGATGTGTGCCGTTGTGATGATTGTCTACTTGGCATTGTTGACTTTTACATGCCAAGTCCTGATTCTGGGAAAGGATTGAAAAAGGTTAGTGGTATTTTTTTTAATCAATATTTGCCAAGTTATTTATTTGTCAACTTACCTTCGTGTATGACGTGAGAGTTAGTGACGATTTTGAAACTTTCCACTCGTATTTCATGTTATTGTTTTGTAATTTTCCACTTGAGAAGTGCAACAACAGGATGAAAAACTTGTTATGGGATTTTTCATTTATTTACTATAACTGACATTGTTTATTCTCATAAATCCTGTACCTTTATCTTCTTATTCATTACCTAGAAATTTTGTTGGGTTTTAAACAAAGTTCCATGGGTATCCTACATAAAGTATTTTACAAGCCCATGCAACAAACCCACTGGGACTAATCTATCTATGTAGGTAATAAAAAAAACTACCTTCCATTGATGACGATCGCAGATAAAAATATTCGGCCGTTGACGAATGTAATAATAAGTCCTTTGCTCAACATAGTTACTCCACAAAATATGTTCAAAATCTTTGTTATCGTTAAAAATTACGAGCATTCTTATTGTTTGACTAACTACAGAAACTCACAGATAAAACAATTCCATTGTTTGTATTTTCATTTACACATGTGGATATAAAAAACGATACAACAGCGGCGCCATCTACAGACACAAATGAAAACTATGTGCTAAGCCTTTGGTGCTTATAGCATGTTCTTCATACAAGTAAATACCCAGTAGAATGCTTTAGTACGTTTGTCCACACACAGATGGCATTAGCGTATTGAAGTCTGATGTAGAGCCCAGTTGATATGAACTTTTAGTAAGTAACTTATGAAAAAAACATTTTTAAGCTTTTTTAACTTAATGTCTTCAAAGTAATTGTCCTATAACTATGTGTAACATTTTGCAGCATGTTATCCAGTGTTTGTTCATTATTGATCTCTCTTAAACTCTTATATTTATCAATATTCATAATATCCTTTTTCTCTATAGCCCATAATGTAATATTAACAATAGGTCGACGTTTCATGATCTACAAATGACGTATGTAGATATTCACAAATAAGGTAGAAAATATAACAATCAACGTGATTGACCAGTGATATTATATTAAACAAATCCATTTACCTACATTTCTCTGCAAGGCTTTGAACCTAAGACCTCTAAATACATAACGCGTAACTAAATGACTTGCTTTACAACATTCGTAAATAAATACTGAACTATTGAAGATACTCGCATAGTAACCAAACTATAGTTTTAAATGCTCAAAGCGAATGACAATGATTGATGCGTGTGACGTCAAACCCAAGTAGATACTCGTAACGAATTTTACTTGTCCAAACTGAACGCGATAAATTACATGAAACTATTGTATGCAGATTGTGTGGAATACAGGCTGTCTGTGCTAATCCAGACCACTGTGAACAACACAAGATAAGCAGCAGGACGTAAGAAAATTTAAAAATTTCAATTCAATTCAAATTCATTTTATTTCGGACAGCAAACATCCATGGGTTAGTATTACAATGGCGCTTAAAAAAAACTAAGTGTTAGTACTTAGCTACATGTGTATTAAATTATATCAAATTAAATTAAATTAACACAAAAAACAAATCAAATTAAATCAAATCAAATAATTATCAAGAACATACAGATAAAACAAAATTAAAATCATAATTATTAGCACAGGCTCAAAAATCAGCACAACAAACAACTTCAAAATGAATACAAGATAGGTATATCACTTATGATTATTTATAAATATAAATTTTTCACAAAAATTCATTATGCAAAATTACGACACAAGTGCGCTCTTTATGTCATAACGGAAATCACACAATCTCATCCTAACTTGATAAAAGAACGCCCTGTATAAAAGTTGTTCAAATTGAAATAATTCCGAGACAATACGGGCTAATTATAATTCAAAGTAAATGTACGTAAAGTTGCGTTATGAGGCGGCGAGCATCCGCGCGTGACGTCAATGCAGGAGGATGCGTGCGCGCAACGATAAGGTCACTGTAATAAATGGGGCGGCATTATTTTCGGTACCTTCATATGTTGTATTTTTTGGATGAGTTTGCGTCCTATAATTTTGCAAATATGCTACTGACTAATACGTGCGTGCCCTTCGAGAGCCCGCTGTGGAAAACGAAGGTTTCGTATACATAAAGATTTAGCAGAGCCTCTAAAACAATTATAGCCAGAATGATAAATTTATAGCTGTTGTAAGTTGTCCGCTACAACACGCCGAATGTGGGCCTACCTATGTTAGGTTACCTATCTTATTGCTTATTGTCAGTTTTATTATTTAGCAATTCAGAAGTTTCTTTGATAATGATAGAGACCGACAGACGCGATGTCATTTGAACCTCAGATTTTCAAGTGCGCAGCTATTTTGCTTACCAGGGTAGCATATATTACGTATGTACTATGTTTGAGTACCCATAGTAGCTATAATTTATAATAACACCTAGATCTGTCTAAATTATGAACTAAATGTAAAGTGTAAAGTCCCACTAAATCATTTTCTCCTAAATGTTCAGACAAAAGGCTCGCGCTGATAAAAAGTTGTCAGTTTGTAGAACTACGTTTCTAGGATGTTTATATTCACAGGTTTCTAGACACCCTAACTCTACAAGCCCTTTACAAATTGTACATTACCAAAAGATGCACGAAAATTGAATTGAATTGAGTAAAATACATTTGCAGTAGGTATTATATATCGAAGTGGGTAAACGCATTTAATTCTTTGCCTCATGGACAATTATATTTTTGAGTAGGTTTTTATGTAGATATTTAGTTTTTCCATGTGTTTTTCTATACCCTTTTTAACATTTTTTTAAAAATAAAATGTATAGTGTGCATTACATTTTAAATGTGATCATTTATTTTAAGGGTACTACATAAATGCTATCAAAAAAAAAAAATTCAACATGACACTTAACCTTTTGAGTTAACATTTAAATGCTAGCTTGAATAATGATAAGTCCATTGTATTCATTTCAATTTACGTAACACAACGAAGCGACGATATTTTTATTAAGCTGTTAAAATGCGTTTCCTATTCCTACCGACCAGGGTTGACAAACACCACGATACAATAATACGTCTCTATTTTTGGATGGTCTAAACCTGATTTCTTCTTTAATTAGGTACAAATCACAATCATTCACATAGGGTCTGCATAGCCATGTATTCTTAGTAATTTGTTAGGGAAAATAATATTAAATATCTTTGTGTTTCTAACGTAAAAACGCTACATGTGCATTTATGTTTTAATTTATTTTCAAAAGCTTGACCGCTTTAGCTGTATTCTTAAATTAAAGGTCGCCTTTATTTTTACTTCGTAACACAAGGAAGAAAATTCCTTACCACGAAACCAGACAATTGGTGTGTTGTCTGGCGCATATTTATTATTATTATTTTATAATCACTTTCTCGTTTTAAATATTATATGCCTACTTTTCTTATTTTAAGCATTCCTGTCATTGATTCAGAGTTACTTTTTGATAGAGTCGCATCCCTAACCACGGTCCGGCAGACAGACGCATTGACGTCACTCGCATTAGACGCATCGAAACCTACTTATTTCCCCATTTATACCAAAACCTACCCTCTCTTCTTTACCACAAGGGTTTTATTCCTCTGAACAAAAACGGTCTCAGTCTACCGCAGTGACGTCACCAGCGCACTGGAGCGATCGGCGCGTGAGTGCGTCATAGATACGTAACGCATTTCCTTTTGGGCTTTCTCGCGCCATTTTTGGGATTCCTCAGTTTTGGCGGGATGTATCTGACGTGTTATGGATTGGTCGGAGTTTATTGAACTCTGCCGTCTGTGTGATGGTGATCTGTTGTTGCGACAGGCGCGGGATTAAATAAATGTTAAGTTTTCTGGGTCCGTTGCGTTAACGAATACCATTTCTTGAACATGAGTGGCAGTGTCTTGATATATGGTACGATTTAATAGGGGAAAAACTGTTCCAAATTTAAAGGTATTACAAATAAATAGTTATACATGCTGTAGTTGTATATATGCTGATAGGTAACTAATATCTGGTTGCTGTAGCGGGAATCAGGATATTTCAATAAATGATACCAATTATACGAAGTATTTCTTTACCTAGTAAATACTTACCAAGCAACATTAAACACAATTATTGCATTTCTTTTTACAAAACTTATAGAAAACGCATACTGTTAGTTTACATCAGATAAAATTTAGCTAAAAACTAAACAGGTTTTGTACAATTCCGAAAAAAGTGAAGGTACGGAACTCCATTAGAAACTGCATTGAGTGTGTTTGACATAAATTGAAATGTATGAAATTCAATGGTATGCCACTTTGCATAATTCATACATATCTGTTGCGTCTTAAATTTTCAATCTCAATGCTAACTTTTGTGCGAGGTGATGATGTAAGAACTTTAGAAGTTGTAGATGGTACCTATCTACATTATGTTTTTGCATTGAAAATGCAAGATACAAAATTACTTTAATTATTATTATAAACAAGAAAAAATTGTTATTTTGTAACCGATATGTCTGTCTGATGTAAGTTAAGTAGTCACCAGGCATGCACATCCTGATGCAGAGCCAAGAAATATTAATGGAGGTACAGAGTGTATAAATAAGTTCTGTAAAACGTTTTTACCTGATGTCATATTTTGTAAAACTTGTCAATATTTCCTCACATCAAGCATTTTTTTTACCTATGCTCAGATTGTTAATGATGTGCGTGCGTTGCGATTACGAATAATATAAAGTATAATTTGTAATTTATTGTTTATTTTGAAATATGAAACTGGATTTGGACGTAGCACTGACGCATTAAACGTAAATCATAAATGTTTTATGAATTATTTTTTCCTTTTCATCGTACCCATTAATAAGGATAATAAAACCTTTTAAAATAATATTGTGACACAAATTTGTTTTTTTCACAAATCGCTGCATACAAACAATTTAAATTTCAACAGATTCTCAATTAGGCAATCAATTCGTGAATTCGCATGTCCGGCGGGTCAACCTCGGTAATAAGTGAAAATTGGCGCCTGTCTTTAAGATCCGGTGATGAAATGCCAATAAAATTACAGCCCAAAAGAAGAACTGAAGTCTCAAATTACATTCTGCCGCTAAACACTCCCGTTGATGTCGACGTGTTAGACCCCGTTGACGATGATGAAAAAATTAAATATATTTTAAAAGAGCGATGCATTTGATCTTTGCACGAGAGTAATAACCTAAATATAAATTAAATCTGTGTTGGAGTTTACTGCAGACAGACAGACAGAAATACTTTTGAAACTGGATACGAGTTACGATTAATACTTACATAAGTTAGGAATTCTAATAAAAAAAATGTTCATACTAATTAGAAAGGTATAAATAAATACCTAATAGTATGCAATCTTTTTATAGAACGCTACCTATGGTAAAGACTGTTAGCAGAGAAAAATCAAGATACCCAGCAGCTGATGCATTAACTTCACAAAAAACATGATATTTTCATACAATGACGTAATGGTTTTTAAGTTTATCATATAGTCGTAGTAATTGTTTTTGTGGTCGTTTTATTCCATTGTATTAATACTTAAAATGATAATAATAATCCGCGTCGCTAATTACTTGGCACTAAAAAATTTACTTGACTTACCATCGACACGCTAAGAAGAAGAAAAATACTTAAAATAATTTTAAACGATGATATAAATGGGGATATGAAAGTAAATAGGCGCTAAGCCTATTTCGTTAATCCTTCGTAAAATTTACAAAACTAATAGAAAATGAAACTTTTCGGCAAGGTTGAGTGCGTAAGCTCTCTAAGGCTCTGATGCATCAAATAATTTTCTTAACATTACATAAAAGTAAAAGGTATTTTCTACAGACTTTGAAAAGGTAACTTGGTTTAACTCGTTAAGTATGTGTGAACGAGACACAATAGAAATTCCATTATTATGCGACTCCCGGCAGTCGTTTGATACCTGACTGATTAATGAATGTGAGTAACAATTTATCTAGGTGTTGAGCTTCAAACACGCTAACCTTACCGAGAGTTGACAAATCGCTGGCAAGTTCTCAGCGGCTTTCGTCCTTTAGGGGATAATAATTTAGCACGAATTAAGCCGAAGACGACTCATTATCAACCGATCTTAAGATAATTACACGTAATTACAGTGATACTACTCTGAAGGATTGCTGTGACATCGTTAAATCACGGATTTTGTATAAATAATCTCGATGTTCACCTAACTTTCAGAATTGATTAATTATAAATCAATCGGTTTCTCCTATCTTAATTAGATGAAATGATGTAAGCGAGCGTGAAACCCATGTTGTATAAGCAAACAGGTACTTAGCGAGTAAATTAAATTTTATTGATATTGCCACATTGATTAAGTTGCATGCAGCAATAATCTTCATGATTGATTGATTAGATTTTGTACTAATTGCTAGGTATCTCTCTCGACTGGTTTTCATAGTTTTAATAGGTGACCAAAATCACCCTATAATTTAATTTGATTTGTTAAGAATTTAAATAATAAAATATAGCAGGCACCTATACTGGGACATCTTTTATTCCTTGCTAGCTAATATCACAATGTGCACCACAATTTTTGTATCTTTTTATTCACATGTATATTCCTCTTATTTTGTGACGTTTGTTAATCCAAAAAACCTCATAAACAGGTAAATAAAACCTTGAAATGCTTTGGAATTTGTACCATTGATAAAAAAGTTCGCATTCTTACACGAGCCAAAACTATTAACTTGCCCTCTTATTACTTAACTTTCAGTAAAAAAAAAACATTTAGTAGCGACATATTTAGAAACAAACCGATGTATAAACCTACACCGGCCTTGGTAACTTTCAAATAATAAAAAAAAACCTTTCAATTTGTCAGACAAGTAAAAACAATAGTCTACACATTGGATATGCTTTGAAAACCACAAACTAGGAACGAATGATTTGTCTAAAGCAATTCTGTATCTATTGAGGATCAACTTGGATCGAATTGTCAAAATAAGTATTCGTCTGACCATACTAGAGACGTATAGTAGTTCATTGTGTTCTTATTTGGTTGCTTTTTAGCGTTTAGTTACTAATGTGCGTCCTTTTGATTTTTAAGTGTTTTCGAGCAGAACATAATATAACATAATGTAATAATTTCGTACTAAGTTAAATATCAACACGTTGATATTTTATTGGACTTTTTGCCAACTACAATGGTGCTTTTACCAAGCGCATGGTGACCGCTATTAGCATTTAGACGAAGCAAAGTTACCGTCGACGGTCATTGTTACAATCACGATTGCAGTATCTTAGTGCAACCCACTCAAAGGTATGATCTTGTTCAAACTAAATATATTTCGCGACTCAAGAATGTCTACGAAATGCAGCACTTAGTATTCTCGACATGAGCTGGCGTCCGCTGGTCTCAATCGGAATGGCACGAAAACAATGCCACCGGAATGCTCTGAATTAATGAGAAAGCTTACAATTTAATGAGAGCAATTCGGGCATTTTTATAGGCACAACTTTTTACGGAAAGGCTCAGAAAATACCAGGGAAAAGAAATTGGCACACTGAAAATTTACAATGATAAGCAAGGCCCTGCTAAAAAATTACGCTATCCGTCTCCTGATACTATCTCTAAAATTACAAAGTACGAAAAGAAAATGGCAGACTGAATATTTGCAGCGTAAAGGCCCTGAAAAAAAAAGCGGAATACTTTTCCTGGTACAATTCGAATTCCAAAGTACAAACAAACTTGTATTTTAAACTTTCAGACTTTTGCTAATAGGTCCAGTAAACCAATATGACGATGAGCTTGCGATGTATGGAATTAAATTTAAAGTAGGTAGTACTAATCATGAATTACTAATTAAAATTTCAGAGTCAGTCTCTTGTCAGTGAAGTTTTTTCCATAAAAACTCTAAATTACGGAAGATAATGTGGTGCTTTCCTCCTTGCCTTCCACACCGCAGTTTAAGAACCGGTGGTTTTTTACCCGTCAAAAGCCTTTTCTGATATTCTATATGTTGACAGCTGTGGCATCTACAAGTGAAGTTTGGACTAGACTAGTAGAAGAGACGTAGCGATCCAAAAAGAACAAGAAACTTAGAATCTTGATTATTTAAATGCAAGATGACGTTGAGAGTCAATTCTATCTGGTGGAATGCTGGCATTATCTGATAGTGAATCATAATCTCAACAAAAGTAGAATCAATTGTTTCTTTCAATAAAATAAATAATGACAATAGGCTAGAAAACAAAAGGAAAATGTAGTGATGGTTGATAAATTGACGTCATTTCTACATAGGTCAGTGCAACGGAGACGCAGCTTTTCAATGGAGGCACGGTAATTTGATTGCAAATTACTGAGTAGGTATTCATGGAGTTATTAAAATTAGTTTTCCTCTATTTTGAAACAACCGTGAGCGCATAGCATAGGTATCATAGGTCAAAGCATGTACTATGTACATACATTTATTTGAGTCTAGCGGTACTCCCCGGCTTTACTAAAGTTGGATCTCAAAAAAAAACACTATGAATTACACGTGCTAATCCGATAAGTTTTATTACCATAAGGCTTCATCAAAATCCATCCAGTAGTTTTCTTTTTAATTATATGGCCAGACATTTGGTCACGATTGCACCTGATGTTAGTGACAAGTAGCCTAAGATGGACGATTTCTGCCTAGTAACGGCCTATTCACTTTTTTGAAAATATCCAAATTGTAGTTGACCACTGAAACACTTCAGTATTTGCGTGAAAAAGTAAAAAACAAACAAACATCCTTCCTCTCACAAACTTTGGTATTTATTTATAATATTAGTAGGATTCAAAACTGTCATTCACAGATGTATAAGGTACCTATTGAAAATATTTTGGTTTATCACATTGACAAAAACTTGAAATAGAGAAAATAAATGTTAATGAACTTTCAAGGTACCTAGTATTCATGTCTAAAAAGGAAGTCACAGGTTTCAACTATTTTTTACATTCCTAAAAAAATAATTGCCCTATCGTTGGTCTATCATTTATCATCTTGTGTACTGTTTTTCCATGTGAATTGTGTAATTATTTTTATCAATTAATACCTCTTCCACTCGGTCGCATCTTTTAATCAAAAATATTATTCTTACAGCATTTTCAAGGATATAAACAATCCATAAATTACAATTAACAATTCCATTGTACCATTCCAATTGACCATGTGTCATGTTTAATTTGTAACTACTACATAGAGTCTACTCTGAGCACTGACATTTTAATATTGTTTACAAAAATAACAACATTGCAAATATTTTCACAAATGTATATTTTAGCGCTTAACAGATATGAGGACGTGGATGTTCTTATCGCTTTATGTATAAAGGTCAAAATGAATCGAGAAGGCGCCAAGCGGTGTACAAAGCACCCTTAATAGACAATTAATGGTCTCTATTACGATACGCGTAAGGCCCATTTAGCTAATGACGAT
Source organism: Pyrausta aurata (assembly GCA_963584085.1). Lineage (NCBI taxonomy): Eukaryota > Metazoa > Arthropoda > Insecta > Lepidoptera > Crambidae > Pyrausta > Pyrausta aurata. The sequence goes on from OY757266.1 coordinate 10,472,628, forward strand.
CGGTGTTGACTGTGCCACTCGTGCGCACAAGCTGTCATGCGCAGTCTTCTCTACGCTCGCTTACCCTGCGCCCGCGTCGGTAGTCCAAGTGCGTGTGTTGCGAAAACGAGTTAGCTCAATAAATACAATGGTGTTACATCTCCTGATAACAACCGGGAGACAGTTCCGTGTCAAGTGACAATCGCCCATAATGCCAGAGTGGACGGATCAGTTCACCTTCACGATACCGATCATCCGCTACACGATGGAGCCCGAGGACCGGACAGAGACGGAGAGACAGCAACCGCTGACGAAAAAGATGTCTCTTTTAACCCCCGTGAAGATAGAGACTCCTGACAGTGGTAGGAGGAATTCGGAACCCACGAGGTATTATATCCCTCCTCAGTGCAATAACAGACTGTCCCCTAGAAGTGCTAGGAAACGTGATAATAGGAGAAATTCGAAGACTGATTTAAAAGAGGACTCTCCGCCAAAAGACACTTTAGGACCTAAGCCATGTAATTGTGAAGACTGTAGGGCGTCGAGCCCGTTGCCTCCGGGGTATGGACCACAGACTCTGTCCCCTGGTTACGACCAGATGAAGAGTTCGTTGTTGGAAGTGGCGTGGTCGGAGGACTTTACTGAAGCATCTAGTGATGATCTCAGCTCCGAATGGGATTCAGATGTACCAGAACCACCACGTCCAGTACAAAAGGTAAGAATTTATCAGAGAATTCGCTACTACAATTTGTTGTTTCTTCACAATATCCTGCTCAAGACCTTCAGTTTTTAACGCTATTGCGTTATCCTTGTACATTATTAATAGATACGCAAATTAGATTTAGGTTAATGGAATTTTACTTTTTGCAGCAGCATATCTAGGCCAATGATCTTAAAACAATAATGATTCTTTAAACAGCTAAGAAAATAAGCAATTTTAGTAAAGAATCGTCTTTGAAGTTGTGAGGATCTAAAATAACATGAAAGTACAAAATGCCAACTAAATATTCGCTGCAATCTATCCAGATCAGTAAAAACATCACGTTTATTACAATACATTATATCACGATTGAATTGAAGATAAGAAACTACTAAAACTTACTAGAAATATTACTTCAAAATACTCGATTGACGTCACAATTTTGCAGTTCAATAAATTCACAGAACATTTACAAAAATAACTTAGCTACAAGTTACAAAGGTGTCATATTAAAATACTGCGTATATATGAATTCAAGAAGCCGTTACTATAGGTATATTATACCTAAAGTAACATTTTCCGAAAACAAGATATTGAATTTCATATTTGCCAACACACATATTATACAGCTGGGAATGTTTTGTTTATTTTAGACGAGTTTTGTAACACTACGATTGTTGTCTTCACGGTTCGGAATAAAAGCGATGTGTCTAAAATTAATCAAACTGGTTTTGTAGGTGACGCTATTAGATGTTTTAATTTGAATACGAAAATATATTTTAATAGTAGTCTAATAGCTATGACGTATTTTATGACATTAGATACAATAATGCCGATTAAATATCTGGAGTGACACTAATATTATTAATATTGTTTTATTAAGTATCGGCTTATCAGATTTCATGGTTCGTATTTCTATTCTAATTGTGATGCATCAGAAAATATTCACTCAAAATCTTTTAAACTAATCAGGATGTCGAAGGAAACCCAACCCAAGTTGTTAACTTAATTAAGTGAAGTTCATTTTATTAAATATTCTAACGCAATTTTAAATTGGCCATAATTTGGGTTCGCGACTAGTGGTTTGCGAAATCTTTTTTTGCGATATAATGTCCACTTCAAGAATTTTAATTATAACAAAGGTAATTGATCTACGAGTATTAATGAATCCATATAATCACATAGGATTATGAATGAATCAAAAAGGTTAAGTGATTCCCTTTCTTCTAATTGTGTGTTCGATAGGGAGATTCTTTTATTTGTATACATGTATTTTTTTCATCGTTAATTTTAGAAATATCACTTTAAATTCAATATTTATCTTTGTAGGTATAATCCAAAGTACATATTTAGTTTCTAGTGTGGCGGCTTACCAAAAATCTATTAGGATATACTGTGGCGTCTGAACAAAAACAATATATGATACAGATTCTGACGACTAATAACAGTGTGCAGGTATATCGTTAAATCGTTACTATCAACCGGTTATAACGTTATTACCTGCGGAGCTCAGACGAGTGGACGACATAATCTATCGATCATTTATAGCAGTGATAAGTACAGCTTTCACTACCACGGGTGGGTCAAAAATTGGGGGCGCTACTACAAGTAAGACAAGTTCAGTATCAACACGACACTTCACAATTCTCGATGTCTCAGAGGCAGAAGAACTGATGTGTGGTTAATGGCCAGAATTTCCAGGAAATGCAAAATACCACCCATTTTGGCACACAAGATGTTAAATGCCCTGTTTTACTCGGAACCCTATTCTTCTTTATCGATGTTAACGATAAGCTATATCTATGTTTATTTAATTTTAGTTTAGGCGTCAAATAAAAAGTTGTCAATTTTGAGAATTTATGATTTGACCCCATAAATCTGAGTTTTCTTCAATTAAACCACAGCTTGAGATAAATCTTCTTCATAATATAAATTGCACTTGTAAACACGGGGTTCAATTCTTCGACTGTCACAGGTTCACAGTTGTCTTTTTAAAAGTGCAATTTATATTATTAAGTTTGTATGGTGACAAAACACTATAAAAACAAAAATAAACTATAAATCTTCTTCTCCAACAGCTTCATTCAGCCAAATATAGTAAATATCTCAATGTTTCAAAATTATTTATTACGTGAAAATTCCGGACAATCTTTTCCAATCGTCCAATACATTCTGCCTTTGATATCAAGAACTTATCCGCTGCAGATTCCAAATCGTTTATCGTTACCCGGCTAAGTGTGCTACTAACCCTATTAAGGTCATGCATCTGGCGACCATTGTTTGGGCAGCTCAATGGGTGTATGGTATTCCATTCATATGACACTTAACTAGAAACGCTAAACAATCGCTTCTCTATTTGCCCTTATTTTGTCTTCGTCTATTCAAGTCACTGGTTCATTGAAATGGCATGATCAGGTTTTTGTTTGATGGTTTCCAAGTTTGAAATCATTAATATGAATCATTCTTAGGTAAAGTAACCGATTAAGAGTTTGTATCGACTTTTTTGTTTTATTTGACTTTAAGCGTCACGACGTCTTAACTTTTTGCTCGTTAACTAAAAGCAATCTTTAAGTGTGTACTTTCCAACGAATGTCTTAATATCGTCAATCTCTGCTTATTTACACTTGGCTGTAAATATCCACATCGTCGGATAACTGTCTAGTATCTGATCCGGTACCACTGTACTTGTCATATTAAGTTCTGTGTGACTCGCATTTAGAAACACTGATTTACTTTTTACATTGTTTTCTACTGCACAACTTTCTGCGTTTGCGCTACCTTATAGTTTAGGAGTTGCATAATCGGTTAGTAAAATATAATAAGAAGAAGTTAAAAAAATCGTGCAAAGAATGGAAGCTAAAATGTCCTGCGGGTATGATGAGGTTCCTATAACCATTGTCAAAGACAATATAGATATTCTTGCTGAACCACTTAGCTTCTTCTTTAACAGGTGTATAGAAGAATGTGTTTTTCCTGATCAGTTTAAAATTGCCAAGGTAGTACCAGTACATAAAAAAGGTTCCACGTTGGATCCTAAAATGTATAGGCCTATTTCTCTACTGCCAACTTTATCAAAGGTGCTCGAGAAAATTTTAAAATCGAGACTTGTCTCTCATCTTAGTATAAATAAGGTAATTGATAGAGGTCAATTTGGCTATCGGAACATGCTAGGAACCCAGGATGCAATAAGCACGCTAATCAATGATGTGGTTTCTAGGATTAACGATAAATTGAAGGTGGCGGCACTTTTTCTTGATTTGAGCTCTGCATTTGACACTATCAGCCATGGGCTGCTCTTGGAAAAATTGTATCATTATGGTATCCGGGGTAATGTTTTGAAACTATTCAAATCCTACTTGCAAAACCGGAAAATGTTTGTTGAAATCAATTCAGTTGATGACGACGGTATGTCCGAAGTCGCAACTAAATCGAAAATGGTAGACATTAAAGTAGGAGTTCCTCAAGGCTCTATTTTAGGTCCTATTCTGTTTATTATTTATATAAATGATTTTATTCATCATGTCACGAACGCCAATGACTCCATTAAGGTAATATTATTTGCTGACGACACAAACGCTGTAATTTCTGCCAATAATCTTGAAAATCTGGAATCAAGTGTAAATGAAGCGTTGGAAACTATGGAAAACTGGTTTACTGTAAATGGTCTTTTGGTTAATACCGGTAAAACTAACGCTATGTTGTTCCGAAATAACATAAGGAATAGGGATAACTTAGAGTGCAAGTTAAATGGTAAAAATGTGCAGTCAGTACAGGTGACTAGATTTTTAGGTGTAAATATTGACGATACTTTAAAGTGGAAACATGAATTAGATGACATTGAGAATAGAATAAGCTCTGCCTGCTACGTGTTGAGGAGCCTGCGCGATGAAGCAGATGAAAAACATCTAAAGCTGGTATACTACGCCTTGGTAGAATCAAGATTGCGCTATAGTATATTGTGCTGGGGAAGCAGTTATCAATATAATATACATAAGGCTTTTGTTCAGCAAAAACGAGCCATTAGAACCATTGTCCGTATTAAACAACAGGAGTCGTGTCGCGAGCACTTTAAAAGACTTGGCATTTTGACTGTTCCAAGTTTATACATTCTGGTTCTACTGACGAATTTTGCAAAGCATATCAGTGACTATGAGACCCCAGAAGAAAAAAATATTAGAGAGAGCACAAGGAGGAAAGATTTTAATTACAAATATGTACCCCATCTGAACATAGTCAAGCAGAGTTCGTACTATCAGTCAGTTGCAATATTTAATAAGCTGCCTGTCGAATTAAAAAACTTAGTTTACACAAGTAGCTTCAAATCAAAGTTGAAGAATATTTTGTTGGAAGGATGTTTTTATTCTGTAGAGGAATTTGTAAATCCCCAAAGAAAGTAGTATTAAATAATATAAATAGAGTATTAAATTTTATAATTTTTGACATCATTTTGTACAATTTTATAACACCATCCGGCAGTTGACATTATTTAATTAAGTGTTGGCTTGGGTAATGTATTTGAATTATGACATAATGTACTTTGCTAATATTATAAAATATGATTTGACATTTACTAAACCATAGACATTTTATTTTATAGTGGCTTTGACGTTTGTATTGTATTTTTTTTTTATTTTTTATTGTTATCTTAGTATTATTTATCCTATGAATTCAAACACAATGTAATATTGTTATATGAATAAATGAATTGAATTGAATTGAATTGAAAGAAACGTCATAAAAGTCAACAAATTCCTGTGGATTTGTTATGTATGTGTAGGTACATATCTTTTCCAAAAATCTTGATATTTGACGTCATGTAAATTACTTGGCAAATGATGATGGATGATTGGTCATATAAATGAGGTCAATTGAAATTTAAAAAAAAAAAATATTATTCAGGATATGTATTTATTGAACAAGTCACTAGGGTCACTATTCTGGAAAATTTTGAAGCATTGATATTATACATGTAGCTGTTTCAATCCACACAGTTACCTAATGGACTATAAAGAAAAGAAAACACGGCTGTCCCAATTTGCCTTTGAATGTTTATCTCTACATTTTGTCCTACTTTAACAGCTTTATCTTTAATCATTTCGTTTACTCTCCAATAATATTTGAAAGCTTATTTACTAGAAAAAATTAATTGTCATTTGTGTTAGTCTCGCTAAAACTCAAGAACGACTGAACTGATTTGGCTGATTATAGTCTTGAAATACTCGTAGAAATCCAGGGAAGGTTTAAACGGTTATGAAAAATAGGACAATAACTATGAAACGGGGACGGGGCCGCTGAGGGAAACGAAACGAATTTCGCCGGGATCGCTTGTTATAAATAAATGTAATTTTTAAGAATACTAACAAAATGGGCCTCAATTATCTTTTAAATTGAATAAATATTATTATTATTATTATGAAGCAGGATGACCTAACTGACGCTTGCGTGAACTATTAATTGCATCTCAACTTAAAATATTTTACTACAAGAAATATCTTAACATGATGTATTCTAGATCGGCTCATGCACACTGTTTGCTTCTCTGCGTTATATTTAGCGTAGTGCGAACAAACAGACTTACCGTATCGGATAGTGTGAATAAATAGCACCCGGCACATAACACTTTACTTGAAAATTTAACAAAACTCTTGATTCTGTTACATAGTATGATATTTGACTAATTCTTACATAATGTTAGGATTATAGATTGTTTTGATTTCATTATGGATAATTAATTCGACTCATCTTTACTATTTACGAACAACCTATAAACATAGATTAAAACTTTACAAGAAGTCCTCTTTTTGATCTTTCCACGACATGTCGAGGGAGATAAATCTAGTCTTCTTGTTGGAAGACTAGATTTATCTCCCTGTACTGGTATACTTATTAGAATAACATAAAAGATTGATAGTTTTTAGAACATGAAAAGCGAAAATAAAATGTATTTGGATTCCAGATGACTTATTTAAAAGATATAAACCAATGATAAAATTAAATGCGCATTAAGGAGCAGACGTCATATACTACTTTGTTACCGATATGCACATTATATTCGTATCAAAGCACACTTAAATTAATATTATATGGCAATTTAATTACATCATAAAGTTATTGAATTTGTCACGTCATCATAGCACGTGTTGTGCTAATTGAATTGTATTTAATGTAGTGGTTAAATGTGCCTTTATTTTGTTTGCGTCATTGACACCTTGGCTGCGTCAATGCATTCTCCTTTAGAAAGTAATTTGGGTTTTAATTATTTTTTGAATATATTTTTTACCGACTTAAATAATGAGGTTTTGAATTTGTTATTATCAAAACTAATGTATGTACTTTACAAACGGCTTTGTTTTATTTTATTTTATTTTATTGAAAAGGCACACCAACAGTTTACATATTGTACCCACTTAACTAAAGTAACGTTGACAATGTTTATTATATTATATGTAGACCTATTAAAGGTGTACACAGCATTGTAGTAACGAAACAACAGTAATTAAATCTACTAAACTTTGTGAGTGGATATGTTTATAAATGCGCGTGCGCATCTTTACGCTGACATCTTATGACTTATTTTTATACGTATATTGTTTTTTTTTGGATGATCAAACGAACTTACCTGTAAGTGAAGTTCGATCCAAATTGTCCTGACTTCGTCGAAGAGATTTATTGACCATGTAGTAGGCCCTGCTACGCGTCCATTCACTCGCACACAGGTTTAGCGCAAGAAAGAGAAGGTAAAAAACTAGTATCCCTCCCTCCTTCCTGCGCCTCACAGCACTGCCAGCCGCCTGTCGCTCATTCATTTCAGAGCAAGGAGACCGATGTTCCAGATGTACAACATTGATTTATGGTACGGGTGGCAACAATTTTTGCAGAAAATACACGTACCTATGGGAATTGGGAAGGGTGGGAACTTAAATCTCTTCGACGAAGTCAGGACAATTTGGATCGAACTTCACTTACAGGTAAGTTCGTTTGATCATCCAATTGTCCTGCCTTCGTCTCTGAGATTTATTGACCATGTAGATGTTCGGAGTAAATCAATGTTGTTACAAAAATAAGTTGACACCTCTATAGTTAGTAATCTTTGATTATTAAAATGATGATCATTTAAATAACAAAAATGTTTTATGTTACCATGTTAGGCATTATGCACTATTGTTATGGGTGCATGATAAGTAATTTCTTTAATGGGAAAGAAAGAATATATTTATTAGTTTTTATATTATATATATATATATATATATATTATTATTAATGTTAAACTCCAAGAATATGTAAATATAATAATAATTTTAGTAATCTTAACTGAAATAGGACGAAAATTTCTTAGTTCCTTTTTTTTTTTTTAGGTCTGTTATAAAAATTGCAAATAAATACGGAACACGTATTGTTGAGACAGATTGCGAAAACTACATACAGAAATACTTCTCATCCAGCGCCCTATCATTTTTAATGCACTTACCGGGCGTATTGGAGGGTCTCTTTGTCTTGCAGTTTTAACGTATTTTACAATCATAGATTTGTAAAAAATACACGCATGATATTCGATTACTTTTAAGTATTGGGTATTTATGTATTTATGCAGCTGTTTGAAATATATTCAGCCGTATACCGAAAACAAAATACTCATTATTCGAATTTTGAATTCTAAAGAAAATGTTTTGTTGTAATATGTGTAAGATGATTGGTAAAAAAAAATAGTTGGTTCATTTGTGGGTATATAAGATTTTAGATGTATTCATCGGTGTATATCAACGCTATTATTATTTTCTGGGTTACAATAAGAATACGATATTTCAATGAATTTGAAATATTATCGTTATCAAAACTTGAAAGCATTAAGGAGGTAGGTAATGATTGAGTGATTTAAATTTTTTCTAAAGAAGCTTGGAAACGACCTCTGGGGGCCTAATATTTACTTATCAACCAGGCGCGGAAGTCTCGACATAGTTCTTTGTAAAAAACACCAGTTGGCGCTCGAAAAAAGCTGAGACAAAATTGGTATTTTCGTGTATTTACTGATTGAGAATAATGTTTAAATCAAGCTTAAATTTTTTTATTTGTTTTTAGATTTACTAAAGATTTAGCTATGTAAGTTAGAAGGATATTAGATGGAGTAGAAAATCAAAATATTGAAATTATCTACGCGAAATATCAAACATGACGCTTCAGACTTCCAGCACAGGAATGTTCGACGAGTATTCGATAGTCGGCGCATAGTCGAGAAAAAAAAATACTCATAAATATTGACTGGATAAAATATGTCTGAATTACTGAGGGTTACATTTAAAAAAAAAAGTAAATGCGATCCTATCTTATCGATTTGGTTTTGATGAGATACTTTATTTTTATTTAAGTTTATATTTTCTATGAGTTTGACAAATATTTGTGACTTATTCTTCTTTTTTGGGGGTAATGGCAATGTGCATTTCCGCAATTATTGTGCCGCCAATGTATTTGTGTCTTATTTGGCTTCAGATGAGACTTGTTTCAATATTATGAGCAGTGTAAAATAAATCTTGATGATTCAAAATTAGGGTACCTATTGTGACAAGAAGTCCAAAAGTAAATGAATATGTCGTGTTACAACAAGTATGTCATAGATCGATGTCACCAGGGAACACTGGTTTCATACATATTAAAGCACCCTCAAATATAAATGATAAATAAAAAGATTCAAACATTATTCTTTGTAATAAATAAATTACTTTCAGGTTTTATAAATAAATCGTCGAACTACTCGACGTCTTACGGCGCAAGAGTATAAGAAGCGTAAAAAAAATAACATTTGCAAAAAATATGTTAAAACTTGGCAGACCATGATTGGTTATTATTTTGTGGTCGGCAATTGTTTCACCATACCTAAGTAATTGGTGAATATTAAGACAAGATTTCCTTTGAAAATTTATTTAACATAGTATATTCAATACTTTTAAACATCAATTAAACGATACAATTCATAAAATAAAATAATCTGTTTTATAGTTAATGCAGCAATGTTTCCATATGAATGGTTTCCTAATATCATAGTGGCTTTGCTGGGGAGATGGTTGTGGAGTGGGTGTATGTGATTAGTTGGAAAAAAAACTGATGATGAGAGAAGATATTTACTCGATAAAATTAATTCTTAAATCACAGAATATAGTGGGTAAAATATGCATAGTTTATATTCCCAATAACTCAAAGTAGATGCTTGTAGTGCAATTTAGGTTTGATGCTGCGTTGCTGCCTTTTGTTTTAAAAAGATCGATTTTTGTAATTTGTACAATAATGACCATGTCTTTTATTTATCCAACCTTTAACGTAGGTGTGTAAATAGTGGAATAAATATAGCCAAAAAATATAAAGAATAATAATAGTACTTCAAACAATAGGTCATTCTATGTTTGAATTATTCTTCGGTGGTGTTTGTGGTGGTAAATGGTGAGAAAAAAAACAAGCCCATAAAAAACTAAAGTCAATTCAAGTTGACCTATGGTTGTCACAATTTTTTGTTGGCGGTGGCTCAGGCATCGCCTTTTCTGAAGATAATGGACACAGATCTTTATTTAGTTTTTCAGACTCCACATTAAGTACCGAACTTTGCGACGATTTAATCTAAGAAGCATACATGAAAAGTTTAGTGCATATCACACCATATTTTTCGAAAAATAAAATAGCATCTAAAACAATTAATTACCGTCTACCTATTTAAATCGAATATGACGGTAGTGCTATATTGATTTCGCAAACTCATTGGTATAAACCAAAAACACATTACGCTTTCCAGCTGGTTGTTGTTACGTCGGTTAATAAAATCTAAGCTGTACCGAATTATTAACTGAGGAGTGAAACAAATCTTAATTGGATCTCAAGACTGAATAAGTACCTACTGTAAATATTCCACCATTCAGAATCATACAAATGCCAGTTAATGAGCAAAGCTCAATATTATTAGCATAGCTATTTAAATTGTGAGCTATAAATAAAATCAGTTTTACATAATTCTTATATGGACCCAACCATATGCATTGAGTAGAAATCAGAAATGTAAGTAAGAACTTGCTTACTTAAAAAATAATAATTGTCTTCTTTTTATACAATCCGTAAACTTCGATATTTAAGTAATGTTAAATATTTCATTTAATAAGCGATGTTATGTTTTCCATAGCATTGTCTAGCAAGACAAGTTTTATAGTGATTAGCCAGAAGTAAATAAAAAAAGAGTTGTAATCAGTTGCAGACATAGGACCATAATATTGTGAGCTATGTAGTATCGATGTGTATAGTTCCGTTTTTAGAGCTTTGGGGAAAAAAATAAGGAGCGTACACCGCATCGCAGGTGGCACTATACGTACTTATGTTTATCAGTCTAGGCAGTTATAGTGTTCTTAAGTCTTTCATTTTTACAATTTCAGGTAAAAATGTACAAAATAAATATAAATTTATTAGATTTGAAATAAATCTGCTGCCACTATTGTTTTTCGGTGCTTACAAAAAAGTACTTAGTAAAACATATATATTGCTCCTTTTGTTTGTAAGTGTAAAAGCTCACATTAAACTCAATTCCAATGTATGTCAAAAGATTGACTGAGTCAAGTGTTCGGTCGTGGTTTTACCGCGAATGGAATACGGTAGCCCGTAACACGTAGTACGGCTTCAAGCTTAGCTAGCTTTAATGAAAAAAGACCTTACCTTTATTTGGTCGGATTCTGATTTCGAGCGCGAGACGTTGAAGCGCTAGGATTGTTGGACGGTAGTTCACCGTAACAAACAAGCAATTCACGGCGCATGGCGTCGCGTTGGCACAGGCAGGACACACTATGATGCCTGTTGGGGCTTGATGAGTGTGGGCGAGGAACGCTTCACACTGAGAGGCCCTGATGGCGCGTCGTCAGCGCTGCTTAACATTTTTAATGAAATGCCTTTGTGGCCCCATTAGTTCACTTTTTTCATTTGTCGAAACGCAATGAAAATAAGGGTAGGCTTATTGAAAGCAACGCATACCATACGTCTCGATTCAAGATAATTAGGACTGGCTGGCATCACGTGCCAGCTCGGCCAAAAAATTGCTACAGATCAATATCGCGTATTGATTCGGAGCGTTAAAATGCGGACTGGCTAGTATCTCGTAAAAGCTCGGCCGCGAAGCGTAAAGCATGCATGTAGCAGCCACGCTGGGTTATGCGTTTAACTTCAGTTCACGTTCACAATAAGGTAACTTTCGTTTAGCACGAAATAAAAAACTTAACGGTTTTTTCTTTTTTGCTGTGGTTACTGCGTGCGTCGGAACGGCGCGCGCGCACGGACACGAATGAGCGACAGGCGGCTGGCAGTGCTGTGAGGCGCAGGAAGGAGGGAGGGATACTAGTTTTTTACCTTCTCTTTCTTGCGCTAAACCTGTGTGCGAGTGAATGGACGCGTAGCAGGGCCTACTACATGGTCAATAAATCTCAGAGACGAAGGCAGGACAATTCGTATTTTATATTAATTTTTCTGAATTATTTAATACATAACCTAAAGCAAAAAGAGCAAATACTAATAGTAAGTATAAGTAATAGTAAGTTGGTAATATTTGGTATTTTTAAGTTGAGGCTTATGATAATAACTTTGTTAGTTGGTGTAACAAATAAGTATATTCGCTGTTAAAAAAACAGGATTAAAAATGAATTATTTTTGGCAATTGCTTACACTGATTTTCTTAAGAGCGTGTGTTTTTTTATCATTACAATCATCTAAATATGTGTAAATTAGCTTTTTTACAAGTAAAACTTAAATAACTTGTTTCTATAATTGTGGTTATCAATTATTTGATTTTTAATTGAACAAGTAACCCAAAAACTAATCTTAGGTTTACATTTTTACAATATTTATCTACTGTTCATCCGAAATAAAACATAATTTTGCGTTGGTGGAGTAGTCGGCGTATAATCACCATTAGATTGATGTTGTGGTATATCTCGACAATCTTCATATTCACCCACTTCACGATACAAAGTTTATTTTAATGACTTCGTTGCTTACAGTGGGAGTGGATACAAAAGAGTTTTTGTCTCTTTTGTAATTAAATTCGCAACAGATAATTATTTGCCATTAAATTGCGCGTGGGTAAAACTTTTTGTGGCGTTTTGCGCTAGAAAATGGGCATGGGAAAATGTTTTTTAGACTTTATTTACCTGTTTCTGCTAGGCAGGAGTCTCATTAAAACTTCTCTTATCACTGCTTATCCCTATCACAGCAAAAGTGACCATAGACACAATGATATTAATATTATTTTTAGTCGAAAAATGTTTTATTTTCTTAGATACAATAAATAAGTCTTACTAAAACTTCTTGTATCTCTTCCAATCCATAATCACAGCAAAAGTGAATATAGTCACAATGATTTTAATATTTTTAATTTTATTCTTGGTAATTTTTTTGCCGGATATATTAATTAAAAAACAATTATTAGGTCCGTAACTATGATTATTTTATTGAGATGAAATCATCAGTACATGTCAGTCTATCTGTATGTAATTATTACTGATCATAAACATGCCCATGTTAAGTGTTGATTGTCTTCATCAGTTCAAGTCACTCTTAAGATATATTTAAGTTATTTATTTATAAACATTGTACTTTAAAACTAAGTACTATTGTCGCGGTGTAGCTACGTCTAGAATGCTGCGTCTAATGGCTTGACTGATTCTGATTGTTTTGCGTCAGCGTCATGTATAAGCTTACCAGTATTTTGCGTATGCTCTTTATAATTTTCTTACTTGACCTACTTATCGTATTTGTCAAAAATCTTTTCATCAGCCGCCCAGACGAGCCAATCTTTGACCCAATCAGGCGCATTATGATTTATTTCACTTTATATTACATTGACATTACTCTCAGACATGAATGAACAGGCAAAACTAGTTTGGTCGGCTTGAGCAATCGATTAATATCGAAATGAAATCGATACTCGAGTAATACACGTGAGTGGCAGGACGAAAAAACGTTTTAAACATATCAGTTTAAAATGTCAATACTGTAAATAACTTTAAATTATGTGATTATCTTTAATTAATTTAACCTATTTGTATGACAGCATAAATAGGTCATTATATTTATTCCATTTCTTCATTATGTTTTATTTTGAAAGGAAGTGAAAATTAAACTAGTGAAAAATACGCACAAAAGCAGTCAACGACTAAATACCCCATAGATCTTTCTTTAATGTACATTGATAAAACATTACAAAGCAACATCGTTAAAACAGTATACATACAGAAACAATTTATTTATTTATTTTACGATAAACAAATAAAGCGTTTAGAATGCGTACGTACTACTTTGATGCAGTTTTTTTGCTAAATGTAGCTGAAAATACACAATTCACAATTTAAAACGCCAAAGAAATATAGTATAGTTACGCTATTAATACAAAGATTGGTTATCCTCAGGCAAAATCACATCTCTCAGTCTACACTGGTTTTTTTTCGGGACCATGCAATCTCGACGACATACAGAATTTGATATTGCAAGGTCAATGAACTATTGCTCATAAAATCACTCTACCATATACGGTCGCAGAAGCGCGTCCATAAAATGGACATTAAACTCTAGAGTTAGTTTAAAACTGCTAAAACACCCCACATAACGGGTTTGAACGTAAGAACTGAATTTCAAAAAATTGGATTGAATTTATTTTTCTTGACTCTAGAATGAATGAATGAATGATTTATTTATTTGACACACAAAAAACAAAAAAAAGATTGATATCTTTTGTTTGAAATGAAATAAAAAAATAAATTAGACGGAACAAAAACATAAATCCTCAAGGTGTGCCAAAAAGGGGGGCTCAGTATAAGACGTGACAACAGATGGCAAGCATGCCACGACACAGATTTTCAGCGGGAACCTTGCTAGGTGCTGGGTGTAAACACACACTATACACTAATAATCATATAAGATGCGTTAAAACTAACATAACATTTCCTAGTATATTTGTTTTTTATTATATGAAATGGGTTCGCTATTGTCTCCAGACTAGACCAGACGTGGTATAGACAGAGGTCGTCTCTAATAAAGCGAGCTCACCCAGAAGAAGCCTGATCACTTTAACTTTGAAAATTGTAGCGTTGGAATAACCCTAAAGTTCCACACTGTTCTGTCCTATTCTGTACATCATTTAACGCACACGAAAGATGCTAGGTTTAAAAAAAATTGACATGCGATATGGGAACAACTTTAGCCACACACATTTCTGGAGTCTCCGTGAAAAGGGGTATAACTCAACTTATATCGTTTTTGATTTTACGGCAAATTACAAATGACAAAAAAATTACCGAATTTTCTGTCTTATCCGCGTGTTCTTACGGCTTAAAATGGCAAAGATAGTTTTCGTGCAAAGTGATGTAAGTAGACATTTTTTTGAGAATTCCACAAATAAATACGTGTATATAGATACATGTGCAGTTATAACATTTTGCACCGAGCGAAATTTTACTTTTGATAAATGTATAATAATACAACTTGAGTTACAACTTTATACACAATTACTAAATTCCATATAGAAGTTGTAGTCATTGATATAAATTAAGTTATATCACTTAGAACGAAATACAAGGAATAGTTATAACAAAAGTATAATGTTATTGTTAAAAGTATTATGAGGCTGCGTGTCTTATTTACCTTCACGCTTCTTACTGGGGAGAAAGACAAATACTACAGTAAAAAAAGAATGCGAATGTAGAAGAAAACAAAGGATTTTTTAAAAGCACGCATTACAGTACAACGTAGGTATGCATAGCAGACATAAAGTACTCAATTGTTAAGTACTATTTTAATTTAACCTTGGACTAATGAAATCGTTATGGTCATAGTGACTTATTGGTAAAATCACTGGGTTTGCGTGACGATATACTGAGAGGGAAATGACATTAACAAAATCTTTCAATGGCGGGAAAAACAGTTGGTACGCAAAGTAGTCTCCAGGTTCTAAAGTAGCTAAAAGATCGGTGTGTCATAATTATTTATTTCCCGCCCTAGTATTGCTCATTTACTTCGTATTGCTTATTATGTAATATCGTAAAACTCCTTTATGGTCCTCCGGTAATGTAGTGGGCTTGCCTCAGTAATAATAACCGATGAGTGATTGACAGAATAAGTGATGCTGTCTTGTGCTGTTTTCCTGCACTTTTTTGCTCGTATTATCAATGAATTTAATGCTCGTATTATCAACCAATCTACTTAGCCTTGTGATTCCAGGTGCTATCTGAGTATCTTCTTCACGGCAGCCTAATGAGTATTTTGTTTTGGTATCCGTATTATTGGACGTTTATTGCTCTACTTCAGTTTTAATAACAATAATGCACAGAGAGCAGAAAGAAAACATAATATCCTAATATTTTGATGTTAAATCTAGCTTTTCAGATAGGGATCTTCTATTAATAAGACCAGTTATGCTATTCAACGCCATAGCTTCCATGAAAGTTATGGATATTCACGTTTAAAATCGCTAACTTGATACCTATAATATTATGCTAAAGCAAATAAACTATCTAGGTTTTAATTAGACTCAAAGAGCACAAAAATCATTTTTTCTTGTCTTCGGTATTCAAAATGAAACGATACATAAACCATTATTTAATTTGGTTTCGTAATGTCATTAGATTAAATCTCGATTGTAATTTAATTGAACCAAGGCGAAAATTCATTTCAATAAACGTACTAATGAAATCCATGATCCATAAATAGTAACAAGGGAAAAAAACAAATGTACGTGACGTACGGTTATTAGAAGTACGGTATTTTTAAAGTGTATAAGGCGAGTTTTACCAACTTTCTTAAGTTTTAATTGTTTTCATTCTTAATGATTTATAAATATTAGCTTCCATCATTCATCATCATTATCAGCCAAAGGACGTCCACTGCTGAACATAGGCCTCCTCTCATTCATAGATTCATAGATAGATTACAAAATTATTATTAATTAAATTTTTAGAAATATGAATGAGAGTAGAACTTTTAATTTATTTGCTGCTATATTGCAGCTTATTTAATAACCGGAGATGACTCATCAATTGTATGAAAATACCCATATAATATACTTTTATCTCGCAACTGCAAGCTTAAAGTCAACAAAGTCATCATTAAAATCTTATTTACATAAAACAAAGCTGTATTTGACACACCACTTGTAACTCGAGAATGGGTGGACCGATTTTCATATTTTTTACATTGTTGGATTTTTCTTGGCCCTGAATAGGATATCAACCATAAAAGGGGGCCGGAGTGGGACGGGTACGGGGGTAAAATGGAAATTCGCTGGGTCCACTAGTGTAGCAATAAATGACATGATACTTATATCAGAATACACATAGCTTTTGGCTACTTAAATCACCAAACTGACTACTTATACCATTTTACACATTACGTGTGAGATCTAAATGATGTGTAAGCTGATTCAACTTTATGAAAACCGAGTAAATTTGAAAATACGTACAGCCCAAAATAATCTGCATTAAAAACTGCACTTTTACATTTTGTCGGTTCAGTGATATAAAGTACCAATGAAAAATTACGAGCATTTTTATGGAAGTTGTATCATTAGACACCAATACCAATTTCATAGTGTAAAATGTTTTAAGTCAAATTAAATCAATATACACCAAATGATAAATACTCATTCTACTGTGTAAAGTGATATAACTTAAGATTTTTTTAAATATTAAATATATTATTACATTAAAAAAATATAATTCACCGTTAAAATAAACATTGATTTTGTAGCTTTCACTTACAAAAACTTTTATTCAAAAATCTTCGCCAGAAACAAAATAGGAATTTTTTGAAACTTCAAACGATTTTCGAGTTATACCCCTTTTCACGGAGACTCCAGATTTAATTTTGATTAGCGATCTTAACAACTATATGTCTGTTTTCCTGCTATATATATTTATTTGTACTTTGACACTTACCAACTCGACGAGTCAGTTGCTGTGTATTTGAAAAATTACGATTGTGGTTGTAAAATATTTTTTTTGCTAGTTATTTTTCATATTGCCAGTGACGCAAACATAAAAACCCAATCTTGACTTAAGAGACTCTTGGCTTGAATTATCAAACATTGTTAACTAGAGAATCCTTTACTTAAATACTTGATTTATTATTGTGTACTTAGATCTTTTAATAACATGTGATATAGATGAAAAACAAATGGAGTATGTGCTTTGGTTTCACTGAATAATGATACTTTATTATTAATAAAGTACCTAAGTTAAAGGTGCAAAACAATATCGAAAACGTTACAAAATAAGTAGGAGGTACTTCAAAAAAAAGAGCAATTTTTTTAAAATTTTGCTCGAATAGTTGCGCATTCAAATACGAAGGCTTAAACTTATACTTTTACACATAAACTTTTTTGATACTACATCAAGTAAATACTAATTAATCACAAACAGATTTGGCCTTTAAAACGATTCTCTCTCAGTAAATATTTGCTTATCATAAAAGTTAAAAATATCCAAGTATCAAAGTGTCACTAGACTATCATTACGCAATGTCGTCTGCAACGAATCAGTGGTTTGATAACCCTTAACCTCGTCTGGTCTTTGCTACAACAGTCTATGGCAATATCGACCTTAATCCGTTAGTCTGTAGGTAGTTTTTTGAAATGAGATTTAGGGAATTTTCCCTTAAGATAAGAGGGTGCGAAAAATCTTGTTTCGATACAATTTGGATCATAAGTCAATTGTTGAAACAGGATTTTGAAGCACCGCTAAGAATCCATAACCAAGAAAAAAATAGTAGCAAATAAGACTCCGTTTTACGAAGTAGTTTATAGGTATACGTAGTTAAATTGAACGTTCAAAATATGTCACAAATTTTTTTATTTTATTTTATTTGATTACTGTCAAAGTAACTTAGTGGGGCGATACCTTAAAAGAGACATCTTGTTTTTTTTATTCCATAAAAGAATAGTATAAAAGTGACACGTTAATAACAGTCAATAACAGGGTCAACAATAAACCAATTTTATAAAGCACCTTAAAGTAGATACAACCTCGGTAAATATCGATAAGTTAAATATTTAACGATACCATTACACACTTAAAATGAGACAAACTCAAAAAATTGGTAGGTAAACATACAAAGCGTAAATGTCAAGTCGTAAAATTTTTAACTGATTGTTACAGCAGCTGATTATTATCTTTAATCTTTTAAAATTGCCCATTTTGTTATTAGGGTCAATCGCTACAAATTGCTGAAATAAACACTATGTATAAATACTCTACAATCATGTGAATGAGAGGGTAAAAAGGTTGGATTTGTTAAAATATTCGTTGAAATCGAATACGAAACGATCGCAATCGCGCAAAATATTTATTTATAAATCGAAAGTGGTGAAAGCGCATACCTAACTGAGGTTATTTGCGTCATGACCCCAACCGCAAGTTGGTAGATACGCGAGAAAACGCACGTTTGCAATTTGACACAATATGTCAAATAATTGCGATGATTGTGACAGTTGGTTCTAGTCATGGAATGACATGACGCATGAACGAACGCCATTGCTGACTTTGCAAAAATCAGTATTCAAATTCCGTGCAACTAGTCATATTTTACTTATTTTGTATTTAGTTACACTTCTTATAAGCCATTTTAACTTTGTATTAAAATGTCATCGGTAGGTTCGTGAATAAAGGAAAATGCTAACGGGTTATATTTATTCAACTACATAAAACTCATATCAGAGTTTTCTTTTCTTTTTCAAATCAGAAAGTATCTGTTTAATAAGTCTCTCGTTGTTTTTATGACAACCACGTCAGAGTAACATATATGGAGGTGTCAGTATTCTGACACGATCAAATTGAGATTGTGCTCCCAATTTGGTCATACCACTTTAGGAGCGTTTATGACGTACGTAGGTGTATGCTCCATTAAAATACAGCGCTCATTCAATATGTACACCTTTATTAATCATACTTTTTTTATTAGTAATTCCACTTATGGTAATGGTAATAAAATTCAAAATATGTCAATAACCGGCCTTTACTTCTGCTCTATCTCGAAATGCGTCTGGTTAACATAGGAATTATCTATGATAGTACTGTATTTGCATGCACTTAGGTTATGAGGACAAGATAAAAACGCGTATAAGATATTAGTTGTATTTAGACTGGAGATAATTTAGTAATGAGTTGGCTAATTTCAAGACATAACGAATGGTTTCAAGGAACAAAATTGATGTATTATCACAAACATATAACAATTTTAAATACGAAGCAATAGCAGAGATGATATGAAACTGGCAATAGATAGTATGATGTAAATGCGTCGTTTAATAGAACCAAGGTTTTAAAAAATACGCTGAAAATGTAATCTTTAAATATTTAGAAACAAGATAAAATGTTACAAACATCAAAATTTTACGTTTCGTACTTTTACTAATAACAATAAGAAGCGCTCGGTGAATGCTACTGTAACGTTTAAAATAATGACACAAAATGTACGGAAAGAATGTTAAACTTCCTGATTATGTAAATTTTCCTATATTTTTTATCAAAATTTAAAACGACAAATAGCATTCTCTGTGCGGCTAAATAATAAGACTTGTCTAATCAACTACTATCATATTTTTCAAAGGGGTATTACATGTTTTTGGGCATGGCTACTAAATGAGATGTCTAGTAATTTCACTAATTGATGAGCGTTTACAAGGCTCATTTACTTTAACTGAATAGTTATTATCGCAAGAATAATTAATGACTGTACATAGTTCAATGTTCCTGCAAGTAAACATGTTTTTGGAAGCTTCTGTTAACTGTTCGTTCGAGATACACAATGACTGGAGAATTCTTGTGTAATTAGCAAGCTTTAAATAGTGTAACACTGACTGGGAGTTTTTGGTAGAGTTTTTGTGGAGTAGAAACAGGTAACTTTTGTTTCAATTAATCTATGGCATCTATGTCGAAGAGGTGACAACAGATCGAGCAAATCAGTATTTGAGTGAAGATCCTGAATCGGGAAGAGGAGTGTTAGGAGTACTCCAGATGGTCTGACGACATAAAGAACGTAAAGAACCTGGTTTCGAAAAACACAAGACAAAACAGCGTGGAGGAAGTTTGGAGAGGCATATGCCCTGCAGTGGGCAAACACGTGCTGAAGAAGAAGAAGAAGAAGAAGTATATATGGCATATTAAACTTCAATGTATCACTTTCTTCAATAATCAACGGCCTGATTTTAATAATATCGTATTCGCAAGACACCTTACTGTAAGTTTTAGTATGAATGAAGACATTACTCGCCATGTATTTGTATGTAACATAATATACCTAGTCGTTAACTGTATTTGTTTATTTAGTTCCTTACATTACAGTAACATTGTATAGTTAAAAATATTCAGAACTCAAGTCCCGACTAGTTAGTTACTTCAACTCTACTATTTTTAGCGGAAAGTTTGGATGTTCCTACTACTATGTTTGCATCTAGTTTAAGATGTTTAACAACATGAATCAGAGTGAGCTAGTTAGCTCAGTGATAATTGTTTTAGTCAAATACTAGCCTAAGTTATTTTCGTCTAATGTTAGCAGAGCGTAACGGTTTTTGTGTATGATTTTTGAGCGTTAATGATTATTTTAATGATTCTCACAAATGGCGTTTATTCTTAGTAATAATGGTAATAGTCATAAGGTTACTAACCATTTTTCTGACTTCTATTTTACCTACTTGTCGGTAAAACTGTTTTTTTATGGCTCACATTTTTGCCATTTATACTCCAGCAAGACTATTGCATACTAATATACATACATATTTACTTTAAAATAAGATCACGATACATATTTTGCGAGTACAAAATCAATATATATTTTACTATGCTTCACAAATAATACGTTATTCATCTAAATTGTATGGAAAACTTAAACTAGTTCAATATTTATCTATGAAATACCATTTATTTCAATGAACAGGCTATTCTGAGTGCACGAGCCGCTATTATAAATTATCTATAATTACCCGGAATCACTGTCCTCGAGGGTAATTTGATAGCATTGGTTCAGTTTTCTAAATGTGTTTACAAGGTGTAAAAAATTAAGCAATAACATTAAAACGGGCTATACATCAGGTGATAACTGATCTTTTAAGCAGTATTAGGTATCTGAAAATCTTATAGTTTGAGAACAAAAAAAGGAACAGTTTTGTAAAAAAAAAGGTTACAGCCCTAAAATGAGTCGACACGTGTACCTATTCTAAAAGTGAATTCCATGAGATAATTCTGTGTGTTGGCGCTGCACACATTAAAAACATATTTAATGTAAATAAAAAAGTAACCAGGGTTGAACATAATATATATTGAAAAAAAAAAATGGTTTTTTTGTAAGATTTTGTCAGTGGAATCTTTACTTGAAATATAAAGACACCCTTAAATTTTACTGCTCTTTTTTACACCTTGTATATTTCAGTTTTCTAAAGGTTTAATTAAATGTTCTACAGCAATATTTTAAATTCCGCATATTGGTAGAGGCCCTCAGTTCACAGACAGACGGTAGCAGGGGCATAGTAGTTTGTATATTATTGTTAGATCCGTAAAGGTTATGTGTGATCATTTGACACCTGAATCACGTACAT
Organism: Pyrausta aurata; assembly: GCA_963584085.1. Taxonomy (NCBI): domain Eukaryota; kingdom Metazoa; phylum Arthropoda; class Insecta; order Lepidoptera; family Crambidae; genus Pyrausta; species Pyrausta aurata. Next base: position 10,494,896 of record OY757266.1, read on the forward strand.
AGTTCAACTACGGAGCTCATCGAGGTGGTCTTATTGTCACTTTGTATTGCTGTAGCATGTTAGAAACTTATCATGTGTACACCTTACAAAAGTACATATTAGACAAAGTGTTATAATCGGACACCATGAGTGTACCGATCCAGTAGCATTATCTAAATATCTACAAAGTTGAAAGATATTTATTAATACTACAGAGTCCTGAGGTGATGAACAAGATGACTAAATATAGAGTTTGAACAAGGTTCTTTGCGTGTAAGCACATACTACTTATAGATAGATAGATAGCAAACCATTTTAGAACTGCTTTAAATTATAACCTTTTACATTTATACATATATTTTACCACAATAGCTAAAGTTAGAATAGTTAGATACGGGATTGCTACCATGTACCTTATTATTTATGAGCTTCCGATATTTCGGCACTGTTGCAAGCGCCATGATCACGGAGTAACTGAAGAGAACTTGCGGGTGGGTTGTTATTGGCAGACATATCGGTCTACCCTCCTTCGAAGTCGTTTATTCCGCTCGCCGCCGGTACCATTGTCCACAAACTCACTATTTACTCGCGTCTGTTCTCGACACACAACACTGACAGTATCTGTTCGCGAAACGGCACTATTTAAAACAATATAATAGCTAAAGTTTCGTTATATTTTCATTTATTTTGTAAATGCATATTTTGCGTGTTTCTGTTCTTATCAAGTTGGCAGTCTCTGAAATGACTTCATCATCGCTCGTTACGACAAACCAAATAGGCAGGATAAATTATCAAGTTTTTCCATACATCTAATTAGGCTACAGTAATCAGTAGCCGACGGCACTGACCAAGTCCAACATTGATTACTTAATGATGTCTAACGAGTTAAGGCATTTGAATGATGGCAAAGGGACAATTTAAGTAAATTAAAGCCTTCGCAGGACCACCGGAAGTGTACTAGCGCCACATTAAAAGGTGATATGATATGGTAATAGGGTTTAATGGCATTTTTCTGGGTCATAGATAAAACCTTTTGCCTGATAGCGGCGTAACTAGAAAAGGGTTTATGTTTGTAATAAATTGCATACCTATTTATGCCAGCAGTTATCGAAGTCCCTACCTAAGCTTTTCTACAATTTTTCGACCGTTTTATCATTTTAAAATATGAAATCGGTTCGCTTTTGTCTCTAGTCTAGGCTATACCAGACGTAGCATAGTTATGGACGACGATGAAGCGAGCTCACCCAGAAGAAGCCTGTTCACTCGAACTTTGAAAATGAAAATAATAGGGTTGTAAACTGTTGAAAACAGATGCGGGTAAAGAGTTTTGCTTTCCAATCTTTTGCTGTGCACATTATAAAAGTTGATGAGAAGCGCTTTGTACGAGTGGAATATCAACGAGGTATGGGTAGTCCGCAGTGCGTCTTGTTGTGCGATAGTAGTTGTTCTAAAGGCAAATGATTCTTTACATAAACCATTTACTTACTGTCATTTTAATTAACTACGTAAAAGTAAAAAGTCGGAACATACAAGGGCTGAAGAAAGACCTGATAGCAACGCGAAACGTGATGCGAACTTTGAGTTGCCAAACCGCAAATCATGCAGTTGTATTTTAAAGTTGCGTGCAGGTAATGTTGTATTCTGAGAACTGTCAAACTACAGTTCTTGATAAATTTACACAAATCTCACGCATAAATCAATCCTTATCAGCGTACCATACTGTTTTCCTCATAATTGAAGTCCGAGATATTTCTAAAGTCAAACAAAGATTCTGTTAAACGAATACTACAATTTTTATAAATAATATATGTATATCTATCTGTGCTGTTTCCTTTTCTTTTTAAGAAGCTCGTTTTATCAAATGATTTCTTCGAGTGGAGTGTAAAGATCCACTATTGAATTATAAGTGCTATATTTTTTATGTTGTTCAAGTAGGATTATTTTCTTTTACATCTACAGTGCATTACTATTGCGTCAAGTGGTTATGTTATGACTATAACAATGATAATATGTTAGCCCGTCTGGCTCGCAAGGCAGGTGTCAAAGTATAAAATTGTGCGGCGTGCAATTAACCTAGAATATAAAGTGTCTCATGCCTACACACTTGTTTTATTAAACCTACCTATTTTACGAAATATGTACTATAAATAAATAAGCGCCAGACAACACACCAATTATCTTGGTTTCAAGCTAAGGAATTTTCTTCATTGTGCTACGAATACCAGACAACGATCGCGACGTCTATCAACTTAGATAAGTTGAAGCTTGCATTGGAGTTTGACTAAATAGGCAGCGTAGGACGTCCACGACAAGATGGACAGGCGACCTTGTAAACATAGCAGGATATCACTGGATGGCGACCGTTTGCAACCGGTCGCAGTGGAAAGCTGGGGAGGCCTATGTTCAGCAGTGGACGTCCTTAGGCTGATAATGATGATGATGATTGCAATATGAAAGAAAGCCTACTTATTAGTTAACTTTTCACGAGTCCATCAAACGCCTAAAGATCGCAGATTTCGATCGTAAATTTTTCTCCTTTTGATGTATATTGGTAAAACACTATTGGTGACAAAGGACATGCGTTGAGTAAGACTTCCGTTACCCATCTTAAGTAGTCTGGGTCGTTTACTATATAATGCGTTTTTTCTGCAAGTAGGTAGGTACGAGTACTATGCAAAAAACTATAAAACAACGTTTCTAAATTAGTTTCACCATGCCTCATATAAAAAAAAATATCTACAGTCGTATACTTACGTTCATTTCTTTACCTATAGTAATCAACTAATCTGCCAATTAGTATATACTACGGTACTTTAGATAAATCCGGTTGTCACACTTTGCTTGCCTTTTGACCTGTCGTATCATTTGCTTCCTTTTGCGGATGAATATACTTCAAGTGAGTATGTCGTAAAATAAAATAAAAATATGTAAAACATTAATATTTATTTCATTTACATTTAAAAGTGATTAAGTTATTTAGAAACACGGATTCACCCGCACGAAAGCCAAAACCCATTAATGAATGTTTTCACAAAAACGTTTCAGCCGTCTTCGTATAAAAACGGATCATGTAACATTTTTCAGATTTATTATATTATAATACTAGATCGGATTATTTTGAATAATAAATATAAATTATAACCCATATTTTTATCAATTAAGTCGGTTGAAAATGCATTAGTTTAGTGCATATGTTTGTCAACTCATAGCTCTTCTATAAACAAACTGTATGTTTTAATTAGGTGTTGTTTTAAAATGACGTCAATTGAAGTTTATTTATAAATATTGACAGTTATTTTTAAACACATTCACTGCTTGATAAATACTATTACCTACGCATTGTGCATACTTGTATGAACAATTAACTTATAGTTTTCAATGTTTCAAGTGTATTTCGTAAGTTAAGCGCCACCATTGGCGAAGCTCTTAACAAAATCGCGTGTTTGGGGTGCATAGATACCAATTAATTTGGTGGTTAGAGAAAATCCAGTAACATTTTTACGATAAAAATACGACCTCACCAAAGGTCATGATCGTATTCGCTTGTTTCTGCTAACAATGATCAGTTAACAGCTGACGATCACTTCGTTACGCCACGCTCAGTAACTTGTCATTGACGTCACGGATGACCTAGATGTCTTTTGTTGAACCAGTAATGTTATTTAGTTTTTAAACCGTGAAGGGCTTAGTTGCCAGTAGCATGAGTTTTAGAATTCAGATGCTTTTGTACTGCTTATAAAAAAAATATACTGGGTACCAACCAATACTTACCTGAGTGTAAGCTATCATTAAATAAGGTAACGATATTTTAAACTTAGAATTGAACATTTTATACAAATGACCAACATTTGCTTATGATTTCAATTAGAAGGAAAGAAAGAAAACACAATGACCATTAATTTAAATAAAATACAGTTTTTTACACATTTAAGTAATTCTTACCTTCTTAACTCACAAAACGATAACAGAATACTTTTTTTATGAACAACCTTTTATGTCACAACATCACTAATATAACATAATTTGAATAAAGATCCTTGAAAAAATGTTATTCAATAATGCGATTACAGCATCGAGATATCAATGTCACTGTTGCATAAAACCACAGTATAAATATGTACAGTATGCTTCGTAAAGCATCGTATTGAAATGATAGTCCACACGTCTGTGGTTGATTTAGCGATAACTTTTCGATCAATCATTGTAGTTTAAAGTAGATTAAGCATAATTCGTAAGTCATATCTTGGTTAATACCTATTTGAAAGAAATATATAGCATTTTTTGTTTAACCTGAATGGTACTGATTATACCTTTACTGTGTTATCCTACTACTATTATAAAGGCGAAAGTTTGTAAGTATGGATGTATGGATGTATGGATGTATGGATGTATGGATGTTTGTTACTCTTTCACGTAAAAACTACTGAATGGATTTGAATGAAACTTTACCACAATATAGCTTATAAATCAGAATAACATATAGGCTACAATTTTTGAGGTTTCTAATGTGAGGTCGTAAAAAAACACATTTTTTGCGCTACTAGACGGGACGAACCTGAAGTCCACGCGAACGAAGTCGCGGGCAAAAGCTAGTTACAACATAATAATACCGATGATAATATTTTAAGGTCTTTCGGAAAGGTCCTCTTATTTTATAAGATTCCATTTATTACACTACTATATTATTATGTGTTTGTGGTTTCTGAATTTGAAGGTCTCAAATTCAAAAGTCAAAGTCGAAAAATTTTCTCTTGTTTACGGCGTTAGTAATTCTATGAACGGTCAAAGACAACAATTTTTAAAGTGTATTTTTTTATTTTGTACCCTTATCACAAAGAACGATCGAAGCGTATCGAGAAATGTCAATTCGAGTGGAAATTGGACTAGCGCTCCTGGCGGTGCGTTAAGAAATCACTTTTTTAAATATTAATTTTGTTTGACATTTCTCGATACGTTTACGCATTGGATAGTTTTTCGTGCTAAGAGTACCTACTGATTCCCATAAGTAACGTTAGTAGAAGTATTTTGTTTTTTACTCAGCATCCAATTTCCTATAAAAATTCTTTTTTAGCGTCCATAGAATAAAAATATTATATATTATTTATTGCACTTATAAGATGTACAGAAATTACAAAAAGTCACAATGTGAACAAAGGTGAAATATTTAAAGTAAAATAGATAGAATACAAATTAATCAGGCATTTACGTACTCTTTAACATTTTGTTCTCTATAAGGGACATATATCGTCTGATTGTTACGTCTTTCATTATTTTATAAATAATTACGTTTTTCTTTAATTAATTAATTAATGTTTTATTGTGTCACATAGCAACTTGTTATGATACTGCTATGTAAACAGCTGTTCGTGCATTTGCGTCAAAAGACAATTTTCTCTGACACATCTGTTTTTTTTTGCATATTCAGAGTCTGATCGAAATCATTTTTGCATACTTAATATTTTTATTAGTTCTTTACTATCCTTTCTAATAATTATTTTATTTATTTGCAGGTAATAAACATAAATACTACGATGAAACTATTTCATAACAAGTATTTACATTGGTAAGCGATATTGCATTGTATTTACTGTATCTTAAGTTACGAATCTATATTACAATATTAAATCACATTATTAGTATTTTTAGTCATCGTCATTATCAGTCAAAGGACGTCCACAGCTGAACATAGGCCTCCCTCACGGTTTTCCACAGAGACCGTGTCGTGTCGAGTGGTGAGTCTGCATCCAGTGTGATCCTGTGATCTTTAAAGTTGTCTGTCCATCTTTTCGGTGGACGTCCTACACTGCCCCTAGTATTTAGTATTTACGTGTATAGATAACTAGCGGTCTCAGCAAACTTCGTATTCCCATCAATGTCCTATTCAGGGTTGAACTGCCTTGGTGGCGCAGCGATGAGAGGGTCGTCTTTTAAAGCGACGGCTGCACCAAAGGTCCCGGGTTCGTTTCCCGGGACGGGCCAAAAATATGTATCTGAGTTTTTCTGTTCAGAAATTCTCAGAGAAGCTAGGAGTGTGAAAGTTGGCGGTGTTACACCCCTGGGCCTCGAAAATCACGTAAAGCCGTTGGTCCTGCGCCTGATCTCTCTCCGGTCGTGTCAGATTGCTGTCCAATCGGACTATGAGAGTGAAAGGAATAGACAGTGCACCTGTGTTTGCGCACACACTTGTGCACTATAATATGTCCCGCGCAGTCGGTTTGTCGTTGTGACTAGCCACCGTAGTCGAAATCGGCTAGGGGAACTAATATTATTATTCATTCAGGGTGACGACGACGTATCCAATAAAAGTGATGAAAATTGGTCCACCCGTTCTCGAGTTATACGCAGTGTAACGTCATGAATTTAATATCTCGTTGATTTCAAGCCCAGAGGTACACAGTAAAATAGACTACTTCAGATGTACTATAGCTTCCACCTAATTCCGATCACATACAAACATTAATTTAGATTCAAATGTACGGCGGAGATCAGGTCGCATTTACATGGTCGGGAAAAAGTGGTGTTATCCATACACGGGCAATCAGTACGATGACCTAGCAGCTCTCCTGGTTCTAGTAGAGACTAGTAGAGCCCAAATATCGATAGTGAATTGATACATGAAGAATAGCAGATCATAGGGTTAGGTTATGCCATTAAAGGCAATCTAGAATGAAGGATCAGCATTATTGATATTTTTGACGGTTCAAAAAATGCTAGACAAGAAATTGCGTCTTTGATACTTATGGAAAATGTTTGGTCACTATTGAGCATTGTCATACGTATCTATTTAGTATTATTTATTTATAACTGCCTCGGTGGCGCAGCGGTTAGAGGGTCGCATTTTAAAGCGACGGCTGCGCCAGAGGTCCTGGATTCGATTCCCGGGTCGGGACAAAAATATGTACCTGGGTTTTTCTGTTCAGAAACTCTCAGGGAAGCCCGAAGTTTGGAAGTTGGCAGTTTTTCACCCCCGTGCCTCGGAAAGCACTGGAACCTATTTTCTAATAACATAGTATTAAGCTACTTATTCAAAGTCCGTCCATAGTTTTTATCGATAGTCAGACAACACTTACCTGCGTCTCGTGATTGGAAAATGTGTTTTCACCATATCCATCGAGTTATGCTGTCAACGTTGATTCAGAATTCCTAATCACAACATAAACAAGGTAACACTGACGATTGTAAAAAGTTTTATCAGCACTTAAAGACTGGACATACATAATACAGCATGTGACCTGTAATAGGAGAATTTATGAATATTTGACACCCATCGCATACATTACTCCGATCCCAAAGTAAGTAGCTAAAGTACACGTGTTATGTAAATCAGAAACAAAGACTGTATGAATCAATAGTTAAAGATTTCGACTTAATATTTTGAATATTTAATTTTACAATGTAACAAGTGCAGCTTCTTGTTATTACCTATTCATCGGCATTTATCATTCGTGTATTATATCAAAAATACGTACCCAGATGTGTCTGCGTCTAACTTTACAGAACTGCAATTTAGGAGTTATCTTGACAACTATCTATAGCTACAAACTGACTGTCTGTCGGTCCGTCTGCGTTCCTAAACCAGTGCTGACAAGGTACTGTAAGCTCAGATATCAATTTAGATAACTATGATGACTGATGCCAGCCTCCGATAGGCCTTAAAGCGATTGAATAGCCTTATAAATTAGTTAGCGGCACAAGAATTTGAGGTTAAAAGCAATGATACTCGTATATTTTTGTAGGAGTTGTATCATTCTGATGGCTGAAGATCTACTAGGAGCTCTATTTGTGAAACGAACGCGTCAACATAAAATCGTTCGATAAATCAATTAAAATGTCAACGTTATTTACGATTAATAAAGTCGCCAGTAAGTTACAAAATGCAGCTATCATTGGATAACAGTAACAATAAATTATATTTAGACGTTTTTTTACGTTATTTGCATTTCCTAGATAACCTTAAGTTAAGTAAAATCTCAATTAGGTAAAAAAACTAATTTTGGAGGTAGGTGCCGTAGGTGCCTAAGTAAAGAGTAGAAACTCTTATTGTTGGCCCATGAGACCTATCTCCATCGTATAGAATAACAAGAACGTTTACAGTTATTCTAAATGAAGAAAAAAAAAACATTTACCAACAAATTTTGTGTATTGATGCAATACATCCAGGCACGTACGTAAGCAAATCGTTTTCCTAGAAATATTTTCGACTACTTACGTGTTGTGGGGCGTCATTTTCATAAAAACCATTTGAATATTTATAACAGTTTGGTAACTTTTACAGTGTTGCCTATTTATCCGTTAGTAGGTAGTAAGTCATGCTTACCTCATAGTCGGATGAATTTTCATATTTTTTGACAAGAATCGACACTAAAATGCACCATGTTGCGTCAAACAGTATCTGAATAAATATAAATAACAACAATATATACCTACACAACAAATCGTATGATTTAATTCAGAAATTATCCATCTTTTTCATACGAGGTAACTACTTACTATGTAGGTAGATTTGAAGAAAGGAAATTAATTTTATTTTATTTAATAAAACTGCTTAAAAGTAATGGAAACTGATTATGTTCAATTAGTTTTGTGCTGTTCTGTTCATTTGATTTTAACAATCTATTATCTAAAGAGTTCGTTAATTTGTTTGAACGCTCTAATCTCAGAAACTACTAGACCTATTTAAAAAAAATATTTTATGGTGGATAGATAATTTATCGGGGAAGGTTTTAAGCTATGTAACATCACACTGTAACGAAATGAGAGTAAGCATACTCAAAACGCGCGGACACAGTCGCGGGAGACCACTAGTTACTTAACACGTTCCGGGACAGTAAACGCCTACAGGCGTAAAAACAATAAAACATCTATTGTGTCTGAAATAGTGTCCCGTAACGTGTTAAGATACGTGGTTAGTCAAAAAAAAATAGACAGCGAAAAAACTAGATACACACTTGCTTAGTCTAGTTCATAGTAGATCAATTAAGGAATATTTTAGCTAAGAATGACCGAATGACGCAAAAGCAACAAAAAATTGCAATACGATATTTAAAATGAACTGGTATCATAATTCATTTTGAAATATTTCTGTTGCTTTACGTGGGACTTGTATAAAACAGTGTTAGATTCTAGATGATAGATGTTGAGTATATTATATAAGAATTGAGAAAATTGTATGTTTTGGCATAAAACGAGATTATAGATGTTAAGTATATTATTTATTAGATTACAGTTATCAAATAATGATTCATTGCTTCAATACCTTACTTTAGAAAAAAGCCGGACCCGCGCATTGAGGGCTCCGTCCACCCTAAACTGGATTCGGGGTCCACTTACTTCCACCTTACGAAAATATCACAATATTTTTGACAGCAAAAATAACTTTGTTTTTCATAGTGTTTGTATGAAAGACAAAGTTATATTTGCGGTTGATTAAAATGTGCAATATCTCAAAAACTACTAGTTTGATCTCATTCAAACCAATTTATGTTGAAAGTTTTTGTTGAAACCTACAACACACATTTTTTTCAAAATTTTCGCTTTCTTAGTTCAAAAGTTAATATTAGCAAAACATGCTTTTGATGGCCAGGCTGCTAATAAATACATTTGAAAATTGATGATTGGATAAGTGGTACAAAAATAGCCAAGTTCACGCGCCGTCGACAGATTATTTTTCAATCACACTATTATAAATATAGGTGATCACTGATAAAAAATATGAATTTCCCCCGGCACGTTTCCGCATACTATTTAACTATTCAGTTGGCAAAATGTGATACATACGATGTCTTTACTCCTAACAAATAGTGATGTTTTCCATCTACGATTGTGTTATTGGCCTTGTGTTTTTTTACCGATTCGGGCTTGTATCGTCCTTTAGAAATGTGTCAAGTTTGCTTGTGACGCAAACGGGCTCGGTTTTTCGCACAACGCATAATTCGCATAAAGGTGCGCACACGCAGTGCGTACGATTTTTTGTTTGTAAACCGGTGAGGGTTATTAGACCTTAACAGAGTCTATAAAGGCCTATAAAGGCTTGCATACTTTATAAACCTGACGACGTGTCGTCTTATGCCATTAGTAAGGCAAGAAATATCGGTCTAAGCCTTATGCATGACCCCTCAGCATTCGGCCACAATATCAAGCATGCTTGCTCTAACCAATGCAGCAATGTTGTAGATAGGTATCTACAAACTACAAAAGTATACTACAAAAGCTCTTTTTGAATGATTCGCTTGGATATGACGTGTAATTATCGTTCGAAAACGAATAAAAAATCAACGAAAACCTCGTAAAATAGAGACTTGAGTACTCACAGAATTGAGAATTATTTTTCAAATCCCTGTGGATTACTAATTTTCATTCCAAAATTGGGCTTTAATCAATGAATACCACACGCCATCTTTACACAAGTGAATCAAAAAAAGAGGCCCAAGTTATCGATGAGGAAACCTAAATTCTATTTTTTTTTATAAATAGTTGCGAATTATCAGAATTCACATGTAGCAAATGTACGTTTACCTTTATAAGGTTGCCACTATGAATAACAAAAAATCTGATTCATTATAGCTTTAAGTCACGTCGTAAAGGTCACAGTGTTTTTCTATCAATAGAAATTAATTGACTATGCTTATAACGTATAAAATGATAATTTTTAGCAGCGTTTTGTGACTGTCAGGTCTGCCTGTGTGGTCGCTAGATTTAGATGAAATATATTGAGAAATTTAGTACCTAATTGGTACTATTTGGTACCTATCGATAAAAAAATAGTACCTCAGTCCTTGGAATATTATATCATAAGTCTTATACACAGGCCATCCTGACGTCAGGTTGGCCTGTATGAAATTATATTTGGGTTTCTGTTATAGGTATCATTCTGGAACCTATGCTAGCATTTAGTACCTAATTGGTACCTGAGAAAATATATATTACATTTTGAAATATCATGATATTTTTTTAGATTATGGATTTTTTAGATTTCCCATAATTCATATTTGATCCCTTTTACTACTCGTTTTTAATCATTTATATGTTACCGGCGTAATTTGTTTCCCCCCTACGTCCTATTTAGGGCATCTACGAATCCAACAAATTTAAAATCATGAAAATCGGTCCACCAGTCCTCGAGTTATAGTGGTATATATAAGTGGTGTAACTTACAAGGCTTTCTTTTATGTACATAAATAACTAGCAAATCCAGCGAACTTCGTTTCGTCCCGGTCCCGTTTTATGGTCATTATGCTATTCGAGGCCCAGACAAATCCAACAAAGTAAAAATCATGAAAATCGGTCCACCCGGTCTCGAGTTTTAAGTGGTTTAACTAACCTAACTGCCACGGGAACCAATGAACCCTGCGCGACCAACCAGTTTTTAGAGTTCCGTAGCCGAATGGCAAAAAACGGAACCCTTATAGTTTCGTCAAGTCTCTCTGTCTGTCTGTCTGTCTGTCCGTCCGTATGTCACAGCCACTTTATTCTGAAACTATAAGCATGACATAGCTGAAACTTGGAAGGTAGGTGTATCTTGTTCACCGCTTTCCGATTCAGATACTAAAAGTAAGAAAAATAATATTCAAGGAGGGGCATATACATGAAACTAAAACCAAACATTTTTTTTTATTCAATCCTATTCGTGTGGGGTGTCTATGGATAGGTCTTTGAAAATGATGTGGAGGTTTTTGAAACCATGGTTTAAGATATAGACGCTTCCAAAGTGGTAAAATGGGCGTCCCCCCCATCTAACTTTTGAACTAAGAAAGTGAAAATTTTGAAAAAAATATATGATGTAGATCTTAACAAAAACTTGCAACGAAAATTGATTTGAAGGAGATCGAACCAGTAGTTTTTGAGATATTGCATATTTTTATCAACCGCAAATATAACTTTGTCTTTCATACAAACACTATGAAACTCAAAGTTATTTTTGCTGTCACAATACATTGTGATGTTTTCGTTAAGTGAAAGTAAGTGGACCCTGAATTCAGTTAAGGGTGGCACGGAACCCTCAGTGCGCGGGTCCGACACGCACTTAACCGGTTCTTAAATATTGTTACCACTAGTAAATAATAACATTCGATCATCTGGTGAAATAACCGCGCAATTGCATATTTGCAAATTATACAGGAGAGCACTTTAAAGTTTATGAAAATGTTTTGCAATCAATAACTTTTGCATCTCTCCTGTTCGAAAAATACATATAACTTTCCTGTGTAGTAGATAGCCGGGTGGAAAATAGCTTATCCATCCCTAGGGTGGAAAGTAATTTAGTTTTAATTGACATGAGATAGAGTCAAGGCCTGCAGTCAAAGCTTGGACCAAAGATAATTGAGTCACATCATGTTATTAAAATAACAAACATTTTTGCTTAGCTATAAATTGAAAATCATATTGTGTAGGTATTATGTATAGTCGTTGATTAAAAAATATACAATTTCTAATTTTAATTCAAATAACAATTAAAATATTTGGCTGCCCGCCATAATGCCAAGATGTTTTTTTTAATTTTATATTGTCAGTGTCATTTCAGAAAGGATTCGTTCAAAGCCGTTAAAACTTTTATATAAAAACCGGCCAAGTGCGAGTCGGACTCGCGCACGGAGGGTTCCGTGCCAACTTTAACTGAATTAGGTATTCTTACTTCCACTTAGCCAAAATACAACAATATTTTGTTGACCGCAAATATAACTTTGTTTTTCATAGTGTTTATATGAAAGACAAAGTTATATTTGCGGTTGATAAAAATGTGCTATATCTCAAAAACTGCTGGTTCGATTTCGCTCAAACCAATTTTCGTTGAAAGTTTATGTTGAGATCTACTTTACATATTTTTTTCAAAATTTTCACTTCCTTTGTTCAAAAGTTAGATGGGGGGGACGCCCTTTTTACCACTTTGGAAGCGTCTATATCTCAAACGTTAGACTTTTAGAAAAAATGGTTCTAGAAACCTCAATGTCATTTTGAAAGACCTATCCATAGACACCCCACACGAATAGGATTGAATAAAAAAAAATGTTTGGTTTTAGTTTCATGTATGGGAGCCCCTCCTTGAATATTATTTTTTCTTACTTTTAGTATCTGAATCGGAAAGCGGTGAACAAGATACACCTACCTACCAAGTTTCAGCTATGTCATGCTTATAGTTTCAGAATAAAGTGGCTGTGACATACGGACGGACAGACAGACAGACAGACAGAGAGACTTGACGAAACTATAAGGGTTCCGTTTTTTGCCATTCGGCTACGGAACTCTAAAAACTGGTTGGTCGCGCAGGGTTCATTGGTTCCCGTGGCAGTTAGGTTAGTTAAACCACTTAAAACTCGAGACCGGGTGGACCGATTTTCATGATTTTTACTTTGTTGGATTTGTCTGGGCCCCGAATAGCATAATGACCATAAAACGGGACCGGGACGAAACGAAGTTCGCTGGATTTGCTAGTTATTTATGTACATAAAAGAAAGCCTTGTAAGTTACACCACTTATATATACCACTATAACTCGAGGACTGGTGGACCGATTTTCATGATTTTAAATTTGTTGGATTCGTAAATGCCCTAAATAGGACGTAGGGGGGAAACAAATTACGCCGGTAACATATAAATGATTAAAAACGAGTAGTAAAAGGGATCAAATATGAATTATGGGAAATCTAAAAAATCCAAAATCTAAAAAAATATCATGATATTTCAAAATGTAATATATATTTTCTCAGGTACCAATTAGGTACTAAATGCTAGCATAGGTTCCAGAATGATACCTATAACAGAAACCCAAATATAATTTCATACAGGCCAACCTGACGTCAGGATGGCCTGTGTATAAGACTTATGATATAATATTCCAAGGGCTGAGGTACTATTTTTTTTTCGATAGGTACCAAATAGTACCAATTAGGTACTAAATTTCTCAATATATTTCATCTAAATCTAGCGACCACACAGGCAGACCTGACAGTCACAGCGTTTTTGTTTAAAACTAATATAAATGCATCGCTATTATTTTTTACACGACTTACAAACGCGTTTTGTTAGTAGTCTACTTAATAAGTACCTACATAATTATATTTATTTCTTACATTCTCTATAGCTCATTTTTGAGGTAAGGCCTTTGCCCAGCAGTGGGATGCTTACAGGCTAACTTTACTTAACTTAACAAACTTTCTTTGTAACTTTATTTTTGAGTTGAAGATTGGAGTAAAATAAGGAAACACGTTTAGCGCGCCTTCACATTAGAGCAACAGCATCGCGGCAGCAGCGCATGCCTTCACATTAGCAGCGCGTCTGTCGCGCGACTGGGTCGTTCCCACTACACCCATTACCCATTTGCAGTGCTAATACGGGGATTGTATTACCACTGCAATGGGTAATGGGTTTAGTGAGAAGGACCCGCGCGACTTACGCGCCGCTGCGGCGCTGCTGCCGCGCTGCCGTGTATAGTATGAAATTAACGGCAGCGAGACTGTCGCGCTGCTAAAGTCGCCTAAATATGAAAGCGCTCTTATAGTTCACGAATTTCCCCACTGGCATTTACTGTTTAGCCGGGATATACCTACATACAGCGTGACTAATTAAAAAGCCAAGGTAAAGCAAGCTGTAAGGTACCAGAAAAAAGTTAAACTCCCTTTGGACCTGCTAGAATTTATTGAGCTTAACAAAGTAGGAGACAGTTGAAAAACTACAAACAAAACCATTTAAAAAACCGACTAAAAAGACTAAAATAACGCTAATAAGAGAAACAAATTCAGTTGGAATCGGTGCATGATGTCAACCTTATCGGACAGCAACTGTCTACACACACAGATCATGAACCGACTTCAAATAAGTTTTATTAAGGCGGTATTTTTTTAAAATATTTTTTCTTTGTCTTTACTCGTAGTTATTAACTGATTTATAATATACCTGGCTGAACTAAAAAGTTACTTATACCAGAAGGTTTAAGTAACTTTTTTTAGTTCAAACCTACCAACGGTACGTACGGTACCTACAGGTCAAACTGAAATCTATTTTTTTTCGTATTTTGAATTTTATAAGAGTTTAAGTAGGCCCAGCCCCCTTACTCTGGACACAAAAACCGATCCAATGAATATAGCCTCCCTGTCACACGCATACACGGCCTGGTATGAGTGACAGGGATGGCTACAACCATTGGATCGGGTTTTGTGTCCAGAGTAAGGCCTCAGGCTAGTTGTTCTTATTGATGAATATTTTTAAAGACATGTTTCAGTGAGGCTGTACAAAGATCATTAATTGTTTTCAGTTCCTCGACTGATAAAGAACATGATGTGAAAACACCGGAATTATTTAAAAATACACATTTTTACTTTCATCTTTGGTGATTCAACCTTAAGAAGCCTACCTACGTTGCCACGAACAGAGTCATATTTTGTTTTGTTACTAAATTAGATGAAAACCAGAGTTAGAAATATTAATCTATAGATATACCACTTATAACTCGAGTATGGGTAAACCAATTTTCATGATTTTGACTACGTAAAATTTTTCTTGGCCCCGAATAGGAACCTTTAAACGGGGTCGGGGCGGGACGGGCCCGGAGGCGAGACGAAAATTGCTAGGTCCGCTAATACGGAATAAATAAACCTTCATTTTACTAAACTGTAATCAATAGAATAGTAATATAATATTTTGTTACTTATTATGTTTTTTTTAGTTCATGTTATCAAGATTACATTAAGCTACTTATCTTAGGTACCATTAAGATTACGTTCTGATTGCTTGTTAAGATGTCGTTATTAAAACCACAAATAAATTAAAATAATAACCCTAAATATAGCCTGAAGGATGTCACGAACAGCCATTATAAACGCATAAATAAACGTCCTCCCTTCTCATCTCGTTATTTATGATATTCGAGAAACTATCAAGATGGCATATTTGTCAATTTGAACAGTAAATAATACGATACAGCTGAAAGGTTTCTCTTGTAGTACAAAGACACGTTCGTGCGTCATTCCCGTTCTTCAGACAGAAGGCATAGTACTTGCTCGCAGTTGTGAAATATTAGACCTTTCTTGTTCCCCGGTTCTTGAAAACTCGTGCTTAACATACAAAAAAATACTAAACATAGAAAATGCATACTTTAACCGATTTCGAAATAGGTAGTTAAAAAGTTAATAAACTACATATTTAGAAATATGAATTCACAGTTATTTATGGGACTGGAAGTATATTTATATTTGGGCACACAAAAGTTTCAAAGCCAATTTTTTCATGTTTTTGATACCGGACTAATCCGTTTGGAAAATATGGTCTTTCTAAAGGAAAGATTTGTAGCTGATTAAAGAACAGTTAAATAAAATATCGGACATAAAAAAAATTGATACGTAGTCATTGGTATTTTATGCATTGACTTGACAGAAACTCCGTGTGACCTATGAATGTAAAGATTTGTTTAATTATTGTACTTTGACATGGTAGTGTGTCATAAAACATTATACATGTAATAACATCAAAATAAACTTAACAAATTATTAGAATCTGTTGTATGACGAACAACATTCCAACGCAATAAATATTACTAACCATGGAATTCTACTATATTTAAAAGGAAGTTTGTAATAGGACAACCGTAGTAGTAATATTGATTCTGATAAATATTGCATGGAAGTAGGGTAATAACCGCTCAGATATTTTCCCCGTGATTAAAATTAATTGTATTAAAGCATGATAGAAATATCAAAGAGTTAATATTTAACATTGTAGAGACAGATGCTGATATCAGTAGGTACAATATTATTGTCAAAGAATTAGTGAAATTGCGATGTACAGCGGATTTATTGTGTCGAAAAACCTTGGACAGACATTACGAGAGGTAACAAATATTGCAGCATGAACAAAAAAATTACTGTGCTTCAAACAAAAAAATAATACTAACAAATACATCCCACTAAATCCAAAACTCTTCTTTGGCTGCTAAAAATAGATAGGTAATTACAGTTTGGCTGAACGCTAGTAGCAATTTAAAGATTAACATCTTATCAGACGGTCTCAATTGAGAGTATTAAAGAGTTTGGACTCACTCACGTGATTCAGCGATTACTTTGTACTACCCACAGCAAGTTACCTTAATACCATGAGGCTAAATGAGACCGACTTACAACGAGTGGAGAAGATTTCCGAATCTAAACTTTGGAAGTACTCGTACATCCATTTCAAAATTTAGGTTAGGTTTTTCTTCCTGACGCTATAACTCCAGAACGCACGAACCGATTTCCACGGTTTTGCTTTCGTTGGAAAGCTCTCGGGCTCCGTGAGGTTTTTAGCAAAGAAAATTCCCATAAAGCGGGGCCGGGGCGGGACGGGGCTGGGGGCGAAACGCAGTTCGCTGGGATCGCTAGTAAGCTATAAAAAGGTTTTTTAATTAAAAAAAATACTACATTTTTGCAAAGGTACATCATCAAAACTATTCAGAAGTACGGACAACAGCATGTCAAGGTAAACTCTGCGGTATCTTATGCTGTTTTAAATAAGTCGAGTTTGCTCTAAAAGTGGGTAGCATCGTGTGCTGGCGACTGTACATACCTTTAAGGTGTCTTTAAATCTGAATAAATGTGGCTATGTGCTTTAAAAAAATATTATTGAATTAACATTATCTTTCTTTTAAACTTCTATTTATATTGACGGGAATGGAATATGAAAGATTTTTATATTTATTATGTAAATTTTCCTGTTTAAATAACACTTTCCTTTATTGATGGTACCTATACTATATTTCCTCTAGTATTTCAGTACTTAGAACTATTGTTACAAAAGTTACAGTCAAATTAGCAATAATTTTACGCTGCACAGAGGAATGTGTTTAGTCATTAACAAACACATTGTATTAGTTATGACGTTGAAACAGTTAGTCTGTCATCAGCACTTTTATTTTACTTAACATTTGTATTTTATTCGTTTCTTAAACTGTTTTCTTCTCTTCTTTTCACTTCCTTAACGAGGGATAGCTTTTTCACTGCCATTTATTTTGTTTATTTACCGAAATTATTAATGTATGTATTTTTGCTAATAAACTATCTGATTTCTTATTATTTTTTTTGGCAAATGTTATTGAAGTTGATGTAGTTAAACCTTTAACACTAAGTAGTAAGTAACAAGATTCTTATTATTAAGTTACATGCAACAGTTCAACATACATTTATCACTCCTATAACACTATTGTCTAGAACAATCAAACTATATAAAATTCTTGGTATCTCTTCGGTCGCACCAATTCGCTATGCCCTTATAAAGGGATCACATACGTCACTGGCTCACAGATCCTTCATGAGTCAGGTTCTTTGGTGACACCACATAGCTTATACGTCAATTGTAATGGAAAGATCTTCGAGGATTCAGCATTCTTATTTTGAACTGTGACGGTTTTCCTGTTCTTTAATTACATAATTCTTCATTCTAACTGTATATTCTTTATATTTCGCATGAATCAGTTTTTCCACTCAAATTGGTTTTGATCTCAATGGTACAGATGTTTGTGTCATCTCCATTGTTTATATATCTAAATGAAAGAGTTACGTGTTCTGTTCACCTTAGTGTTTTTTTATTAATTACTATTTTTATACACCGAATTAGATGAGGTCACTCGCAAAGAAGACAATCTAACGTACTTTCATCTACGGCCAGTTAATGAAATATATTTTAAATACCTATAATAGGAATGATACGAATAAGAAAAATGCGAACTTGTAATTAACCTATTTGATGTGCAATAACATTATCTCTACGAATAGTATGTAATAACACCTACAGGAGGTAAGGCATTTTGAACTAAACCGGAGGTATTTTAGCCAAATGTAAAAATAGTAGATTGTTATACAAGGGGAGAAAGCGACCCATTTCACTCGAGATGTTTCTGGCGCTCGAACGAAGTGAGAGCGCCAATAATTCGAGAGTGAAATGGTGCTTTCACCCGAGTAAAACATACTATTTTTCATTTCGACTGTGAGGAAAAACATTAAATTTACAATAGTGGTTGTAGATGTCATGGTCAGGTATTATGTAGTACAGCGAGAAAGGAAAACTCAAGTTTTTGCACAAAAATACAGTTAATTTTCAGTTCTTCAAACATCTAACATGATTAGAAAGAATAACGACACGAATACATGAAAACAGTACGAGAAAGCAGACGATACGAAATAATTAAAATCCTTGTAAAAAATATCGATCGAATTTTTCCCACAGATAATAATTGTCAAAGTTTTAAAAAGTAGGCATAGAGTTCAAAAAGAAAAATGACACTGACAATGTAAAAAAAAAGTGTCATCTTGGTATTATGCCGGGAAGCCGAATATTTTAATCACAGATTAGTAAATGTATATTTTAATTATAGATTGAATCAATTGAATACTTTTTATATCAACGATCATAATAAACATGTTTTTCAATGTATAGCTAAGCAAAAATGTTTATTATTTTTTTATAATGATGTGACTCAATTATCTTTGATCCAAGCTTTGACTGCATGCCTTGACTCTATACCATGCCAATTAAAACTAAATTACTTTCCACCCTAGGGATGGATAAGCTATTTTCCACCCGGCTATCTACACAGGAAAGTGCTATTTTCCGAACAGGAGAGATGAAAAAAGTATTTTCTTGTCTAAGAAGACAAGATTCTCTTGTAAAGTCATCAGTGTTCATCACTGATGATTTTACGTAGGCAAGTATGACTAATATTTCTATAGGTATTTCATGTGCCCCTAATTAGTTTTTGTGTAGTGTTTTCTCCGAATTTCAACACTCAGTTCATTTCTAAAGACTGTAACAACTAGTGGGGTCATCGTTAGTTAGATGTTTGTGACGTCTTCGGTAATTGTCCTCTATTTTGCGGTCTGAGATGCCATTAGTATCTAATATTGCCGTTTCTAGGTATGACGGTGATCTATCATTAGCAACCGCTTATGCACTACGAGGAATGCGGTCTACCTCAATATTAGCTTTTTGTCCTTTTCTTTTTTAAATAGATTTGGTCTTGAATCTAGCTGGACACAAAAAAGCCACTTTGTCTTTGAAGATGTAGAAATTGTCATCTATTTTCTACTCGTGATGAATTTGAAAATTTCAAATACAATAAGACAAACCATTTTTATCGTGCAAATATTTTGTTACTATAATTTTACCTACAATAAGTGACTGCTGGCTAGATGTAGAGTCCAGAATCGTCGTAAAGATATTTAACTGAAATCCAAATATGACGAGCAAATAACATTTTTCGCGTTTCCTTATCAGAAGTCATAAATGCGAGTAGCATGATATGCCAAATTCAATTTTTTGTTTCAAAATAGGTTCATAAGTTTGACCACGCACGACTTTGGTTGTGCCTTAAATATTATCAGATATTGATCAAGCATAGATTACATTTTCTTACAATGACGCGGCACAAATTAATTAACACGTTTGACAATTTTGGAACAAAAACACCGCTGAAATTGGAATAAAAAAGCTGGAGATCAAAACATGCATCATGAATTATTGTGATGGACAGCATTAGTCAGTTGATGTATTTCTTATTGCAATCAATCAACCAGGAGCTTTATTTATTAAATTATCTGTTACAATGATGATACTAACCAATTAACTTGCCTGTCACAATTAGATATTTTAATTTATTAAGTGATTTCTTACTTCTTTTACTTAAATGATTTAGTTTTTTAGACTTTCGACCAGCACAAGTTCATGACGAATGCCTTGGTATTTGAACTTTTCAGAAGCAATTTGTGAGAACTTCATGTTTTGCGTGTGTTTGCAACGCAGAACGATTTTCTGTTGTTTTCTCATATATTTTTTTTTATTGACGCAGTGTATTGACTCTGAGCCATGTGACGTAACGATTACGCATTGTTCGACTTATGTGGAGGTGTGTGAGGTCTTATAAGGTAACTGTCAACTTATTAAGCTGAATAAAATATGGCGGGTCAATATTATGTAGGAAATTGCCTTGACTTCTTGTAAATGTTCGTTAAAAATTGCTAAATTATCAATTATAAACTTCATACACTTTGCTTCTCAATTTCGAAATTTTTATTTGACAATTAAAATGTACCTTGCTAGGATTACATTAATGAACGATTAACAATATATCAATTACGTCTGTCGTTTGTTGTTTCTTAGAACAACAATTTACGTTTGGTATCTCAAATATTTCCGTCGGGATTTCCTGTAACTGTGCCTCAAAGTTCATAAACCTGAGTAAACAAGATCAATGTAAACTGTTATAAATTATTAGGGACTAAGTTGTTCCCGTGACTTCGTCTGATCAAAAGTCTGATTTAGCTAGTTACACACATTGAACTACTATTACTAGCGAATGGAACTGAAAAATGGCACGTCGAACAAATCTCGTGCCACATGAATTTACGCAAGTAGCGTAAATTCATCATCGGTTTCATATTCGAAATTCAAATTCCACAGAATACGTCACAAATCTTGTCGTCGTATTTGTGACACATTTTTTACTTGGCATAGCTTCTCTATACGTAGTACTACAACTCACTGGTTAAACACAGCTACTGCTGCATTATACAGTACCTTGAGCCAGAAGTAAGGTGTTATTGTTACTTGAGATGCAAACGGTGGAGAGTATTAGGTATTTACTTACACATACATAAAGATTTAAACACAGCTTTTAGTACCTAAAAACTAGTCGTATATAACCATAGCAGGACAGATAAATGAAGTAGTAGGTTGTAGAGTGAATCACTATCAAATTTTCTGTACCATTCCGCGTAAAGATACTACGTTTTCGGCTAAAACCATATACGCCTGCAAAAACCGGATTCTACCAATAGGCTTGCATAAAATAAATGTAACGTATTTGATTTACGTCACAAAATGTTGTGGTTGGCCTGAGTCACCGATACTGTGCCTTATATTGGCGAATATTACGTGACTGTACGCAGTGTCAACCCGAACGCCATACGCGTCGAACCGTTGATTTTAAAACTTTCGAATTTGGAAACACGTGGATTGGTTTTTAATTTTTTTAGCCAGCGTACTACCACCGGCCAGTATTTTACCACGGAAGTGAACGTGTTAATAAGAGTGCGTGGAATTCAGTGTAATTATTAAAGTTTGGTGCATTGTGTTGAAAGTTCCAAAATGCACGCGAAACACTGTGATTTTACCATTGAAGACTTCATGGATGTAGTCTTCTGTGCTTATGTGTGTAACACTAAAAAGGTAATTCAATACTCTGAGAAAACTTTAGTGCAAATACTTAATAACAATGATTGTCATTTGTTCTTACATGTTGGAGAATCAAAGCGTTAATCTTGATTAAAACTGTGATTTTCTTTTGGTGGCTTTATCGAATTTTTTTTTTTTATATTTAACCGGTATCGCTAGATGCGAATTCTCATGACTTACGAGTATTTATTGAATATCATATCCGTCATATAATCGTCACTATGATAAATATTATTTATTCACAATAAGCAATTCTGACACGCGCACTCATATATTTAATTATGTTTTTATTATTTATGACGTTAGTATGTTATAAATAGGTATAAATACTAAAACATTATAAATTTCATAAATTAGTTTATTTAATTGCCTGTTTACTATATTGAAGGTTTCAATTATCAGTGTGCGTGCTCCCATATAGTATTGTTTATGATTTAGTTGCTATTTTTAGACTAAAGTCTTGATAAACCTTTTAAAAATATAATTTTATAGACAATGTCACTGTTTTAAGACAGATCGCAACCGCGTCGTCCATCAAGAAAATAGTTTAATTATTATTACACATTAAGACGCTTAATTCCTATATAATATTTAAATTATAAGCTCAATACCGCACAATGAGCGATGGAGATGGCATAAGCTCGACGAATCAGCTGAAAGTGGCAATGGCCAGGGCACATTGCGCGAAGAACCTTTCAACCTAAGGCGCAGCGTATGACGTCCACCTACAAGATCGGCAAAGAACCTTGTAAAGATCACGGGATCACACTGGATGCAGACCGTTTGCGATTGGTCGCTGTGGGAAACCGTGGGTGCCTATGTTCAGCAGCAGTACTTTGGCTGAAAATGATGATTTTAATTGTTATTACACGAAGAGTTTTATTCAACAGAAATAATTAAATACCTACTCATATTTACAAGTCTTAATTACATACTTGGGAATAAATAAAGTAACATTACTTACTATTTTTACGATCTGATCGTGATAGAGAATGAATCTAACTTGTTACTTCTTTTACTTACATCTTAAACAATATGATTTTCGGATAATTTATCGTAAATACTTGTGGTTTGTATCTGAATTGAAACTACCATTTTGTGTTTTCCACTTAGAGCACCTTTGTATCGGTAAATCCAACGCAATTTTTTTTTCATATGAGGATATCCTCATTTACAAACAAGAATAGAGTTAAATAGGTATAAAGAACCTACTATATTATTTTTACTGTACTGTAGAATTAGGAATATTTAGATGACATAAGTAAGTGAAATTGGTCGAATTTACATGAGTTACATTGGCTGTTCGCAGAAACTACAAAACCCTTTCTTGAGGCCAAAATAACTGAGTTTGTGCACTGTTTCTACTTATCTCTAATATTTGAAGCAGTTGCTAGTTTTATAATGAAAATTTTTTGAGAGCTAAGATTTACATTCGCCAGCACATCAGACTATACATTTTTATTAACCGCTCATTCCAACAGCATAAGAGTTTAGCTTGACGTGCTGTCGTCCATACAAAAAGAGAAAATGTTTTCCACCCCTTAAACGTTGTCTGATTTTGACAATTTTTTTACATGTTAGAGATATTTTGAAAAACTATGCTCGTACGTTTTATATTGTATGTTTCAGAAAATATAAGAACCTAAACTTTCTTGACTAAAAAATCTTTTCGGAATTTCGTCAATTTTTAACTAATCAAGCTTTTATACAAAAAATCGAAGAAGTACAAGCGTAGTTTAGGATGTATGAAAACGAACGAGACAATGTCTCTGAATTTTTCTGATTCCATAAAGGTTTACGGGTAGGAAAACGTTTTCACCCGCAAGCATATTTCGATCGTTGGCGTTCGAAATGTATGGAAAACTCGCGCTGCGCTACGCCTGCACACGATCCTCTTAAAATAAAACATACTAACATTACCTACTCTCTTTCCAGCAATCAGAGAGGTGGCGCAAACTCCGCAACATAGTGCAGTGGACGCCGTTCTTCCAAACCTACAAGAAGCAGAGATACCCGTGGATCCAGCTAGCAGGGCATCAGGGCAACTTCAAGGCCGGACCTGATCAGGGCACAATACTGAAGAAACTGTGTCCGCAGGAGGAGATGTGCTTTCAGGTGAGACGATGTTATTGGTTTTATTTGTGTTATTATTAGGCGGCCGATACAATGTTACGCATAATATGATGATGTAAGTATAGCGTGGTGGTAAGTGACATAATCTTTATACATCAATTAAAACCCTAGCTAGATCAATTTATTTAACACGTTCCGGGATACTATTCCAGACACATTGATGTTTTATTGGTTTCACGCCTGTTAGGCGTTCACTGTCCCGGAACGTGTTAATAGACATCCATTCGAACTGTTACATCGCTTACTCGCGCGATGATTGCTTAGTCACGTGTCGTGAAGACGTCTGCTAAATGTGATAAAAATGGTGTATATGGTTTCAAAAAAAGTATACCGACAGACGTTTTTGATGAATCAATGCAAAAATATAATTTATTTTATTTCATTTATTTATCATCTAGGAAATCCCAGCTGGGTATTTATCACAATTCGCAGTTCTGTTCTATCTCTCTGAGTTTCAATCGCATAGTATCTACGTGATCATTCGCTTGAAAGTCATCCAATATTACTCAAACTGCTCACATATTGACTGATTACATTAATTCAAATAACGTCATTACTTGCTTTGATATGATAATGTATGCGAAACAATTGGTTGTCAAAATTTAATTTATGTTATACCTATTACTTCAAAATAAATGCATATTTACAATCTGAAAGTTATAATGCCATTTCTAGGATTTAAAGGTTTTCTCACAAAAATGGTCCTACCGTTAATGATACTTGCGGTAGTCTCTAGGAAAATTGCTAGATCTAGAACGGGTCTTTTATCCTAGGCCAGAATTAAAAGATGCCAACATACTTCAGAAATAATTAGTTTGAACATTATTATTACCAATATACTAAGGAACTTATCATTCTTAAATTGAGCCGAGCAACAAAGCTGGCAAAAAAAACTATTCTATTTAGTAACATTTGAAAGTCCTTCGTAAAGAAGATTTATGAAATCACTAAACAGATAATAAAGTCATTCACCGGATAGTTATCGAAAGTCGAGTTGACAACAATAGTTAATTTTACAAAACAGATAACAGTTTGACGTCATAGTGACCGTTGACAATAAGTGACGTTGTGGATGGTCTTGAGATGGCTTGTTCGTTTAACAACATTGACAGTATAATATATTTTGCATGTAGATTTTGGAAACACGTGGCATGTCACGTTTCTAATAATAATACGTTCGGGTCTTGGAAATAGAGAAACAATAATAGTACTAAAATGTATTTCAGGATTTTTTTTCTCATTTGTCTTCTACTTACATGGTTTATTCCGAAAATAGGTATATAACGCTATATTGCAGGAGGTACTATCAATGTAGAGTTTGGTAAAACCATAATCAATGTAAAACCACTGTTAGCTTGAACATGAGTTACATTAAATAAAACAATAAACAAGGATAATACAATAAATAAAGAAGGGAACATAATTCACGAAGGACATTAAGAACAATAAGTGCAATGTGGGTCACATTTCTCTCCACACATAAAGGAAAGAAAAATATTCTAATTTTAATAATAAGCATGGACATAATAAACTTATTAAATTAACTTTTTGTTTTTTACAGTTACTAATGAAGGACATCTTGAGGCCATTCGTTCCAGAGTACAAAGGCCAAGTCACGTGTGAAGATGGAGAATGTATCCTTTTACAATAAAAACTTTTTTTATTTTTAAATACACCTAACAATATATCATGTACTTTGATGTTATGAATAATAAAAGTCGTGTATGTTCCTACATACCTTTTTTCTATCAATTTTTAATGCTGTCCTAAAATTTTCAAAAAAGATGCTTCATTTCTCGCAATTCTGATTATGAACCATAACTCACCAATATACAGTATACTTACAACTACAAGACTTGCTGAGCGACTTCGATTGTCCGTGTGTGATGGACTGCAAGATCGGAGTCCGGACCTATTTAGAAGAAGAACTAGCCAAGGCCAAGGAGAAAACTAAGTTAAGAAAAGTTAGTATCATTGCCAATCTATATACAATATATAAACTTAAAAGCCAGATAAACATTGCTCAAATAGCTAAATGTATTTTTTATGATGACGCAGCATCTAAACTGCTAAGACTTATTTTAATGTTTGTACTTTAGCTATCACCTAAATTTGATATGTAGGCGATAATTTAACATTTAACATTTCATCAGTAGATATAATTTCCAATGGGGCTTCCTTAATTAAGAGTTCCCAATCAATAGTAAATGGGATTAATGTACCTATACTCGTGCATATTATCTGGCGTTTACGACGCGAACGTTAGAATTTCGGAAACCGTACGTCAAGTTGATTCATTTCTTAACATTTTCTAACAAAAATATTTCTCAATTCCAGGACATGTACGAAAAGATGATCCAGATAGACCCGAAAGCGCCGTCGGAAGAGGAGCACAGGAGTAAAGGGGTAACGAAGCCCCGGTACATGATCTGGAGGGAGACCATCAGTTCCACATCTACCCTGGGCTTCAGGATTGACGGCGTCAAGAAGGCAGATGGCACCAGTTCAAAAGACTTCAAGACGACGAAAACTAGAGACCAGATTGTCGAAGCGTTTAAAGACTTTACCAGCAGCTTTCCTAATTCTGTGGTGAGTGGTGTTTTGCTGTTATATTTAAAGTCACGTAATTAAGATGCACAAACTTGTCTTCGTCGGTTAAAGGTAGAATTGATAATTGAGGATTAAAATGAGTACTTAACAGAAATTCATCCGATGTGTTTTCCGAATTACCAGACGATTGAAAATATCGTTGAAATGCATCTGAAGTAAATAATAGTCCAATTGAAATGAGCAAGGGAGTGAATAATAGATACTCTTTTATTTTTTTAAAGAGGTTGTTTCAAGTTTCAAGTTTATTTATTGCATAATTATTGATTGACTGCGTTATTGCAAAATGCAATTTTCGCAGCAATAAAATATGGTTTATTTCTTTCGTGCAAGTCTCGTGCGCAGTATTTCAGTTCGTAAACAAGTTTTTCTTATACATACAAGTAAGGATAATAAAACCGCGGGAATTTAAACTGGTACAAAAATAGAAGTACAATAAAATAGAAGCGGCACGAGATGTAATCAAGTGATGCATCCCACAACGTTGTCGTGATGACGTCACTCTTGCTATTGTCATTATTAATTTGCCGATTGTTTCCCAGTAATCTAAGACAATTATGTAGTTATATGGTAGCAGCAGGTACTAATTTAGATCAGAAAACACCGATAGATAGTCATGATACCTAATTATATGAGGCTGCTCATCTGAAAACAGAAGTAGACAAGTATTTTCAAGTCAAGTAATAACGGTTTCTGATGCTAAATCTAAGAAAGGTGACGAACGTGTTAGTTTAGCTATACCATTATGTAATTTTGATGTTCAAAATTTTTGCAGGAAATGTTCTTTTTAAGTAATAAAACAATGATATCTATTTACAGTCTTTGTAAGTTTTGTTGTAAAAGTTACATTAGATTATTTTAAAATTTTAGCCCTCTATAGTAACTTACGTTTTTAATTGTACATTTCTTGTAAACGCATTTGTAACTGAGCTATGTGATGTGAAATACGTCGAGATACTTTATCTTATTTTATCTCTGACCTATCACCTCATCATGACATATTTTAGTAAAGTAATCTTAGTAATTGTGGCAAAAAATCCATTTCTAACAGATGCTATTTCAATTTCCAGCCCCGCTACCTAGAACGCCTCAAAAGCATCCGGGCCACAGTCCAAGAGTCACACTTCTTCAGAACCCACGAGCTGATAGGCAGCTCTCTCCTCTTCGTCCACGACAAGCGACGGGCCTCCATCTGGATGATAGACTTCGCCAAGACCGTCCCTGTACCAGACTCAGTCAACATCGACCACAATTCAGCATGGAAAGTTGGCAACCACGAAGACGGCTACCTCATCGGCTTAGACAACCTCATCTCTATATTTGAAACCCTCGCCAAAGATGACACGCCAAGAGATAGTTACACTAATCTCGAACTTGACGTCAGACAAGACCGCTTAGCAACTTGATACTGTCTCCGAACCATAAGAGACTTGACATGAACTCCATACTCTAGTATGGACCGAGATGACATCTACGTTCCGATCACGAACGACGTATTGATTTGTAAATAGCGTTAGTATTATAAACCGTACTGTATTACTAAGTGTTGAAATACTCAAAATAGTTTGTACGTTATTACACCACCAATAGACTTTAGTTCTGTTTGGAATAAATATAGTGTATATTTTTGTATATAAGCTAGACACATGGACTGCCATAGAATTTTTTTTTTGTTTCTGTATCGATCAATTTGACTGTAACAAAAAGCTTCATTGTACGTATTTTTGAAATTCATTGTTATAAAATGTACGTACCTTATTGAAAATTTTCAAATGAATCTATTTATTTTGTTATAAGTACACTATATTAGTGTAAAGCCTAGATATAGATTGTATGGTGAGTTCGCATATTTAAGGCTAAACTAAACACATCTGGTGGTACTAATTAAATTATATCACATAATAAGTATGTTGTCTTTTACAATTTGTGAATCCATGACCCCTGTAAAATAGCTAAGCGTTATTTGTAGTTAAGTATTTGAACAAATTCTTCTAATCCTACGTATATAAGTAGTGCATTAAACAGGAGCGCGTATAGGAATTAAAACACATCGTATAATTGGACGGCTTATAATTCGATTAAGCTTACTAGGTTTTATTTTAATTATATTAACAATAATTTATTTTTAAATACCTACTTAAATTACAATTGAACTAGAAAGGCACTATGTTACGTGTTGTCTTTGTTGTTGTCTATCACAATGTCTGTCAGGCTGCCTCTTCTGGAGCTACTCTCTTCATTGTTTGCACTCTCCTTGCGCATGCGTGAGTAGAGCCTTGGCACAGGCCCAGTGCTAGGACGAGATGAATCATTGGGGGCTGGAGAATATCTCCTAGTTCTAGGCTTTTGAGCCTCATCACCACTATTTGTAGTATTAGTATCTGCCTCCGAATAAGGCGGAGGAGGAGCAATCATAGTCATCCGATTCTCTCGCGCCGCAGCTGCTGTTATCTGCAACTCAGCTCCTGCCACAACAGTCTCTAATGTCGGCGCAAAATGAGGTGCTGCAGCCCGGGCTGAAACCCTCCTTCGCCTCGGACCAACCACTTCTTCTGGCTCTTCTCTAGCAGGTATAGGCGGCAAGACAAAGTCCGCCGGCCGCAGCGAACCACGCCTTCTTGTCGTGGTAGGCATAGGCTCACCTATCAAATCCAACAGCCCGGGCGGCTCACTACCACCTGCTGCAGTTTCTAAAACAGTCAAAGCACGTATCAAGTCAGCAACACTAGTCTGTTCCAGAACTTTGACTTGCTCCGTTTCAGGGAGCTCCGCTATGTTGACGTCGGGATCGAATAAACTTCCGCGACCTTTTTTAGTCTTGTTTTTGTATCTTTCTAATTCATCATCAAACAAACTGCCTCGGCCACCAGCGGTAGAATTTCTGTAATTGTCGATATCTCCAGCAAACAAGCTATTGCGGCCACGCTTCGTCTGGTTTTGATATTGTCTGATGCTCGCTTCTAAATCACTAGGTCCATCTTCAGCTGCGCTGGATTTTCGATCTTTACCGAACGAAGGGAACAAACTCTTGCGTCCACGTTTTGTTTGCTCTTGATATTGTTTGATACTTGCTGCTAAGTCACTACTAGGGCCGTCTTCAGCTGCACTAGCTTTACGATCTTTGCCGAAGGTGGGGAATAGACTACCACGACCGCGACTTGTCTTGTTTTTGTATTCTACTAATTCATCAGAACTTTCCGGCATAGCCTCATCGTCACTCTTTTTAGCTCTTCCAAATGTAGGGAATAAGCTAAGTCTCCCTTTTTTAGTTCGGTTTTGATATTTTTGTACTTCATCTTCGTCGATTGTGTCATCATCTTCGTCATTACTTGTCATAGCGCTGAAGTCAAATGTAGGAAATATGCTATGTCTACCTCTTCTTGTCTTTTCTTTGTAGCGGTTCCCAGCTTCCTCTTCAGGATCACTGAAGTCAAATGTTGGAAATATACTATGACGGCCAGACCTAGTTTTTTCTTTATAAGCTTTAGCTGCATGATCATCCTCATCTTCGCTGAAATCAAAAGTAGGAAATATGCTATGCCTCTTTGTTTTCTGCTGATAGGTTTTTATTGCAGAAGCATCTTCGTCTTCAGAGAAATCAAATGATGGGAAAATACTATGTCGACCCCGTTTAGTCTTTTCAATATAGGCGTTTTCTTCTTTCTTTTCTGATCCACCCATATTAAAAGTAGGGAATATACTACCACGTCTCGGTTTAGGTTTAGGTTCCTCTTGAGCCCCACTTTCTCTACCCTTCATTGTATTATTTATATACTCTTCAGGACTTTCCGTTGAACTTGATTTCCTAAAGAGTCTTGAAAGTAGGTTTTTGGGCTGCTCCTCTGTTATGGGTGAAGCTATATGAGTTGGTAAGGATAATTTTCCACTTCTATAGTTTGCTTCTCTTCTAAACGTCTCTGCTGAATCTCCATTCGTCCAAGTAAAGTCGTGATCCATTTTTTCCATTCTTGCTACAGACTCTTTCCTATAATTGGGAACTGCAACACTCAAAGCGCGCGTTCTCTTCGGTGAATTTGTGATAATGTTCTGACCTATAGTAAACATGGGTTGTTGTTTTTCGCTTGCAAGTATGTGATCATCATCGAACATATGAACCCCTTTTTCTGGTTGTGGCTCTAGACCTCCAAGAACATTGACCACTCGAGCCAATAATTCCGCAGGTTTAACGATAGCTGATGCAGTAAATGTCTTTTCTTTATCGATGCCAAGTAAATCAGTATCGGATTGGATGCGAAGCATATCTTTGGCAGATAGCTGTATGTTTTCAGAGTTGGCTCGTTTTCTCTTCACTAATGGTCCACGTGGTTCAACATCGAATGTAAAGTTTGGACAACTTGCACTTCTGTAGAGGTATGGCGCTGTTTCCACGTAGACAGGCTGAAAAAAAAACATAACTTTATGACAAGCAAATGTGCAAATTAGTTTAAGATGCAAACTGGAGCAGACACTTTTAACTATAGGGGATAAAATAATATTTCCGTAACTCGCAATTTTATTTGAAAAGTTACTTTTACGGAAAGCAAGGTAAACTTAGCAGCTCATTAAAACTGACCTTCAATTTTATCAGATTGGCTTCGTTAATAATTTTTCTTATGACTGCCATGTCTCGGGAAAATCCTTGCAGTATCCTGTTTTGTGTAGATTTGAACTGGTTGGCTAGTTTCTGTTCGAGTCTGTGAACTCTTTCTGATCTCATGCCACTGGTGATGAAGCCGAGAAGCATTACGATGTAACCTAGACCGAAGGTGATCCAGACTATGAGGAACAACTGGTACGTGAAGAAATAGCCGTACTTGAACCCGTTGTTGACCGTACCTGAAAAAATAATAATTTGTATGTTATAAAATCTCCTTAATACATATACTCGTATCTACCCATGACTGTTTACGTAGTCGTCATTACTTTTCATTTGAACCGTTGAACGTACTTTTTATTTATTGTCAAAACATTATTTTTCCATACATTTACTCGGGAGATTTGAAACCATGACGTTATTATTAATTTAATTTTATAAATTAATGAAATGTATTAATGAAAAGTTGGCCGAAAATATTAAATTATCTGTTTTCGGTGTTGCAATAAATATATTATTAATGACCTGATACTGTAGAAATCTGTTAAACTTTAATTTTTTTTTTATAATGATGCTACGGTAAATTCGTTTATCAGACGTGCTTACCAGAATTTTTACATATCCAAAAAAAATATGAATGGTACAGACATTATCCGTCTTATCATTCGCAGGTGCTAATTAACAATTAGGTGTATACGCAATTAGTATAATTTAGTTGAATTACCTGCAACCAAGTCCCCAAATCCAATCGTAGTCAGAGTGACGAAGGCATAATAGATGGACGCAACGTAATCCCATCCCTCAAACACGACAAAGATGCAGGCGGGTAAGAAGATGAAGAACAAGAACCCTGGGACCAGGTAGAGGAAGATCTGGCCCAGCATGCCGAGGTTGTTGAAGAAGTAATCCAAATTGTCAGCGCGCTTTTCATTGCGTTTCTTGTACTTGCGGTATACTGAGATGAGCTAGAAGGTAAACAGATACTTATTATTTTTGTGTTTACGTCGAGTCAAGATTTTTCACACATCGATACGGAATCGTGTCATGTATCGTTTTTGATGAAGCCATTTTCATTTCATTGAGTCGAAGATAATTCAATCAATATTAGATTAGATTCAGTGCAAGATTTGATGTAACCACGTAAGTCAAACTTATGACTATACAAAAAAGGTTATAGCGAACAGCTGATTACGTTTAATTTTGAGTAATCAAGCATTACTACCACACACACAAAAAATGGATTTAAAACTATGTAAAATGTCGATAAGCTTTTTATATCCTCTTTATACTAGACAATGCACTAAATATTATGTACTCCACCTGTACTCCAAAGTATTCTCCCAGGTTTGCAAGCAGGATACCATTGATGGGGATCCCGAACAGGCCATAGAATATCATCAGGATCCTGGAGAGGTGAGTGGTCGGCGCCAGATTACCGTAACCTGGAAATTGGTCGCGATATTTCTTTCAATTTGATATGAAATGCAGATTTGGTGAGTCAGCGGTGAATCAATGACTTGTGGATCAAAATATATTATGGAATGTGGATCAAAGGAAGGGAAACTGTAGGCATCAGAAATGTGACTAATGATGTTTCAAATGATAAGGTATAAAATATCAACGCATCAATAAGAGTATGATTTTAGTAAATAAGGTAAACGAGATTTGAATTCGGAAAAGCTTTGGCAAAGCTCTGAGTTCTTCATCACAATTTACAAAAGAGCTAATAGGTATAAACGCCCAAGAGAGTTTGGAGTCAGTTTCATCATTCTGATCAGTAATAAAAACGTGGAGGCAAAATGATTTGAAATAGTTCTACCTTCAGTTTTTACTTCCATAACTGGTTATCTGATTTTTTTTCTGATGATCAATGAACTCTAAGCCTAACTGACCTATTCTACTATTTTGAATCGGCCCATAAGGTTGCGAGGTTTAAAAACCCTAGGTAGTTAAGTGGTTTTATGTGTTGATAGTCGGATACAGTTTAAGAAATATACTATCTGTTAAGTGTACTATAAGATACTTACCAATGGTACTGACGACTGTGTAAGAAAAGAAGAAGGAGTGGTAGAAGTCCCACTTGTAAGGAGGCTCTGCATCTTCAGTCGTGTAGTTGAACATCGACTTTCCGCAGTAGTCAGAAAGTTTGCGCAGGATGCTGTCCTGCTTTTCAGGATCATCGGGGATGTAGTTCTCATATAGGAGATCTGGAATACGAATATTAGAATATTTTTTTAAAAAAAGTACATAATAATACCAAAAAATAAGTATCCTAACTAATCAATAAGTCATTAACGCATTTTATAATATTTAATACGCTCTTTTTTTTTGTCTATGGTTTTCCATCAACGTGATAAAAAAAAGTTTTAAAGTAGCCTAATGCTATCTAGTAAGAGCTGTAAAAAGATGGGAGAAAACTGCTCATTGGCGGAACATTTGCAAAAACATCAAGGTTGAAATTTCAACATGTCTTTCCGTCTCTATGACCAGTGTTAACTTTCCTTAAATCAATCCCATGCTAAAACTATTTAAACCATGTTGCTATTCAATTATGGTTTTGTTAAAAATTTACTCTGTCTGTATGGGCGCCTATTATATTTAGGACAGCAAATATTTATGTCCTACATTATAATGTAGAGTCTATTTTATAGGGTAAAGAAGTTCTATTAAGTTCACTGAAGCAGCCGATTGCAAGAAACGGTGGATCTAACTCAACAAATTAGAGCATTCACTAAGTACCTACGTTCATCTGTTTTTGTAAGGGTCAATTTTACGGACGAATGATTGTAAATTGGTTAGTTTTGTCCGCTATTATGTCGCGTATAACTCGTAAATGAAAAGCGTTTAGCAAGAATTTCAACCCAAAATGGGAAGATTTTAATCATACATTTGGTGTATTTGTACATATTTTACTATTTTTTTCATTATAAACAGACCAAAATGGTCAAATATATTAAGGTTAGCTTAAATTACCGTTATCATTGAATAATGTTTGTACTAGGTGCTGTTTTGCATTATTGTGTAAGAAGTAATCGCACTTCATAAATTATGAACTCAAGTACTGATTCGTCAATATGTAATTTAACTATGTGACAACACGACGTTTAGCCATCTGGCTAAACGTTGCGTTTAATGACTTGGCTAGTTGACATTCAGCTATTTAATTGGTTGCCAGCGTTTAATGAACTGCCTAAGCATTAAATTAGCTGGCTGCTTAACACGATCCGGGACACTACTCCAGACTCAAAAGATGTTTTATTGTTTTCACGCCTGTAGGCGTTCACTGTCTCGAAACGTGTTAACCGATGGCTGTGACATATAAGAGGTCAACTAATTAGAAAACCATCAACTTTTTATATAATTATTGGCATTTTCTAGCTACATTCTAGATGGGAAAGCGTCATGCAACGATTCAGAACTCTCCGCAAATAAGAGTGTTATTATTTATTCGAAAATCCTATGTGTACTTTGATTATTATAAAATTTTTCATTTCTTATTAAAATACAACTATTTTCCACCTAGGTCTCTTCCTAAAGGACGTCCTGTATAATTTTACCCCAAAACAAGTAAATTGTATTGTCTTGCCGACTTTACTTACCTTAACACAAAAACTAGTAGCAAAAATTTCTTTGGTCATTTTTTGAGGTAATCGAGTAATTTACGCAAGAAGCGTAGAAAATACTACGCTTTGATTAAAAAGTGGTGCTATTGTCATCTTAGTTTTTGTTATTCTTTCATTATTTACATTTTTTATGCATACTGCAATACAAGTTGTTTCTGCCAATACATTCTTCGTCCTAATGTAAGTTGATAAGCTAACAGCGGACGGAGAAAATTTTCTATAAGGACTAATTTCAAGTACTTTTGGCGTGTAGATGCATAAGATAAACCCAAAGTAAAAATGTCTCTGGACTCCGCAATAACACCAGGATATCGGTTATTTTCCCAGCTTAACAATACAATGAAATTAATATCTTAGTAATATCATTCTATAATACAATTTTCATGCACAAAACCTCAACATCCAATAAAACGTCGTTTGCGGTTTGCGGAAGTCATTAGTGGTATTTAAATTCAAAACCATCTCATTGATTGATTTTATTTTGTCCTGAACTGAAGGAGCGGCCCATTGTGCGCCGATTGCCATCGGTTGGACATAAAAAGGCGCACAGTGCACCGTCAATTGACCACTGTGGTCCAAGGCCGATCATTGCCAAGATCACGGACTGACGAATTGATGGTTTGGTAATTGCGGTGTTTGGTAAACATAGACCTCTTTCCGGATAGGAGTGAAAATCAAAGTAGGCATAGGAAGAGCAAAATGTAAAAAATAGTAGGATGGCGAAATAACAATAATAAAAGAATGAATACTTAGGCATATGTACGAGTAGATATACCTATTACATTTACCTACAAGTTTTTTCAAGCCAGCGATAGTCTGGAAAGAACTGGGAAGTCGTTATTTTCAAAATTACCTTTATCCCATAAAGTCGTTTGAAATTTCAAATTGTTTCAAATTACTTATTTGAAAATTCCAAGTTACAAGTACTACAAGACTATAAAAACCTTTGCCTGTCATCACCTCATTGCCGCAAAATTTTACCTTTCATAATATTAGATTTTTAATTAAAAAACCCCGTCGCAAATAAAAAACGGCTGAACAGATTTTCATGAAACATGGCTATGAACACTTATGATAAAATTACCTATGACACAAACAATCTAAACGAAAATCGGTACATCCGCTTGAGAGCTACGATACTACAGAAAAATACGTTAAACTTATAAATTAAATTTGATTCTCCTTAAAAATGTAAAAGACTATTTTTGAATCACTTGCTTCGAGATCTTAATGGCGATTTATTTTCGTTCGAAGATGAATTAAAAGTCAACAAAAATAACTCGTTTTCGAACGAAAATCACTCGTAATATTGACGCGAGTAATTCAAAATCATGATCTGACAAGCAGTAACTGTCTAAAAGCACATACATCGATTCACTATAGCTAAACCGCCAATTAACAATGATTTAACAAGTCACAAAGTTGCATTTAACACGACAGGCTCCTTATTAGGCTGAGTGGGTAATCACGACGGAATGATCAAATATCGTCGATATATGGGCAAATAGGTTTAATTCATCTAATGATTAGCGGATTAGCACAAACCTATAGGTGAATTAGTTATAATGAAATGTTATTTATTGGCTTAGTGATTTTCAATTTGGCATTGATTAGGATGCAGTTGTTAATAGTTTATCAGCTGATATTGATCTCGAAGCTAATTTGTATCCTCCAGTTGCTTGATGAAATTAGATTTCTATCAGTGTGAACTCAGATTTATTTGACATACTCGAAATATTAAGTAAAATTAAAGGTTCTTATAGTTTGCGCAAATACTTGTGAAAAGAATTTAAATAATATTTAAAGTACTATTTTAAATGTTAAATCGGCTCATCATCTTATTTATGAACACAACAATGTTCAAGCATAAAGATTATGTGGATACTGATTTTAATGCCCCAATGTAATATTACATTAAATATTCCACGGGATGTGAAAAGGTCAAAGGACATTAAAGCTGGCAGCAAATAAGAATTAGGCTTAACAATCAATGGTTGGCGCACGAGAGAATAAGTGTCAAGTATCTCATACCTTGTAGCTTAGTATCAATATTTGTACCAAAAGGCAAGGAAGAATAAGCTACTGTCCTCCAAATTGAGGTTAGGAAGCAGCGAGCACTTATGTGACATGTGACAGCTCTAATTAAGCCTAATTTCTGGATCACGATGCGCCGGCGCATGTTTGCGCAGCCGTGATGTCCCCTGTCAATTTGTGGAGTCAACATCGGTGACGTTCTTAAATGTGATGTGAGACGAAAAAGGAAAATCACTTTGAAAAAATATTATATTTTTTGGCCTGTTGTGACAAAAAACAACATGGAAATAGATAATTGATTTTCTTGGAAATGTGTGGATATTCCAATAAAGTTATCTGGGATATAAGATCTTTATTATCTTAAAAAACTCAAGAAAAAGGAAGTATATTTTTTATAAGAGCGAAGATAGTAGGTCATTCGTTTCTTTTATAGTAAAGAGGTACCTATTTGGTTATTGTTAAGCAGCATTTGTACAAAAAATAGGCTAGGTATCTAGACTAGAACATAAATTATAAAGTTGATTTTGGGCAGACATTAAAAATATTTATATGGCACGCTACAGTTCCTATATATGGCTTTTTACCATGCATGCAATATGCAGTGCATGCAATGCAGTACCTACGCATACCTCCTGGTCATGTAGAGACCAGGGGCTACGTTGGACGCCAATAGCCAAGAACTCTTTTATACACTTTAGTGTATAAGCACACACTCAGACCTCAGTGCCATGAGAGGGGAGAAAGCTATGAGTTATCTTTCTAGGTAAAATAAAAAAATACCTACTAATACCCGAAATTCCCCGCAGAGGCATCGAGAATCTTTTTCAACATTCCCCTAGTCGTCCTATTTTTCTCATTATTAACTGTATCAATATCGGTGACAAAGACCTCCAGTCCTTAACTTGTTCAAACAAACAACTTATTTACGGTCTTTAGGTATTTGTGTCAGTTTGCTGGCTATTTTGACGTACTTATCATGGTAGTTACTAACTGACTTTGGAAGGCTGACTTGCATTCGTGTAGAATTAGACGTAGCGTTGTGTAGGTACCAACATTTATATTTTTAACTAAGTATTTAAATGCATCAGCTAACCTTCTAAAATACTCCTAACACAGTAACAAGTTTATGAAATACTCAATTATTTTTTTACGATTTAGTTCTTGACTCCCTAAAAAACTAAATCTGCTGCATTGTTCAACTTGCATATTTAAGTGTATTCTGGCAAATAAGTAATTGATAAGCCAATCGTGCCAGAGATCAAGTTTATAATGGAGCAGTTAATTGACAAATTGAGTATTATTTTATCAATGAATTTGTAAGTGGAAGTACTAAAAATATAAAAATACTATTGAAATTTGTCCATTTTTTCACACTAACTCCGTCAGTGTGGATAAATGGACAAAAAGTCAAATTTTCCACACTCGTGTGGATTTTTAGTGTGGAAAATAGGAAAAAAACATCATTGGTAACACAAACTGGTTGAAGACTTTTATCTAATTCATGAAGACACTCTTGCGCAAATATCCCGATCACTAGTCGAGTCTGGTTGGGCCTACTGTTCTACAAAAATACTAGAATCTTGTTAGTTGGTCATAGGACAAAATATGTATATTTTACGTAAACAACATAAAATCCCGGCGCCACCTCGCTAGGACGCCTCTAGAATACCAGTCATCTAAGGAAGCCATAAGGAAAAAACCCATCACGAGGATGGAACACTAATGTCCTTATCACCTGGGTTTGCTCTCTGAATCTGAATGATGGATCGCCGGAAAAATAAAGTTTTCCTCTTTTTAATACTGTACAATACATATTTAAAGTCAAATGTCAAAACTTCCATATGGTACTATACATTTGCTAGTTAGACGATGTTTTAAGTGAGAGGTTCAGGGGCCCTAGAAAAAGTAACAACTTCAATTTCAAAATGTAAGAATTGTTAAAATGTAACTAACTTTTTTTTTATGATATGGGTTTGCTCTTGTCTCTAGACTATAACAGACGAGGC
Source organism: Pyrausta aurata (assembly GCA_963584085.1). Lineage (NCBI taxonomy): Eukaryota > Metazoa > Arthropoda > Insecta > Lepidoptera > Crambidae > Pyrausta > Pyrausta aurata. Next base: position 10,534,059 of record OY757266.1, read on the forward strand.
ATAGACAGGGAAGACAAATCTTAGGAAAACTAAGGAACTTTTATAAGTAAGGAAATAAAAACTTAAAAAAAAATCATGTTGTACATTTATCTTAACAAATTCTTTCTCGAGATCGAACTGGTAGTTTTTGAGATCAACAACCGCAAACAAACACTATGAATAACAAAGTTATTTTTGCTGTCAACAAAATATTGTGGTATTTTGGCTCAAAGAAAGTGCGTTAGGGGTCCCTTTATTAAGAACGGAAGCACGGAACACTCAGTCCGACTTGCTTTTGGCTTGTTTTTGTATGAAAATTTTGACGAAGATGAACTTCGTAATTGTTTCTTAAAGAAGCGATATTACTTTGGTCTATAGGCCCGTTATTAAATGTATCACATGATAAAAGTCACAATACTGCTTTTCCGTTTGGTCACTTTAGAATTTTTATTGTGATTTGTGACCCATACATTTTATCTAAGCACTGAAAGGTACAAGTAGAGGTATAAGCAAGCATTCCAATATTTGAGAACATTGAAGTCCGTAGGTTTGAGCTTACTGAAACACTTTTAAAAGTAAGACAATCTTTTCAAACGACTACTCTGGAATACGTGTCACGTAACAGATGTAAGTGTAGGCCTAAAACTGTAATTAAATTAAATGTTAAACGTGTTTGAATATTTTAATCACGTTTAAAAAACAAGTTGCTCTTATCGTTAAATCGGTAAGGTTAAGTACGTTACATAATACAGTTTAAAGTTGCTGCTACAAAAGTGGAGAAAACCGTGAGCATAAAAGTAAACACCATGTACCATGAGCTAGGCTCTCGTCGGAGGAGGTTTTTTCCATAAAAACTTCAAATTAGGGGAGATAGTGTGGTGGTTTCCCTCGTATACGAAAAAACATCACCGATCGAATTTTCTTTTTCAAAGAAAATACAGTTATTGCTTTATTCAGATCACGATTTCTATGGATTTTGATTTCTTTCGTTTGTTAGTTTTTTTTTTGTTTTAAAGGTCCATTTTTTGGACTTTATTAATAACAAACAAGAAAAAATTAAAAATAAGACATGCAACATAGAAAAGGAAGACTACCTTATTCAAAAACGAAATGAAATGAAATGAAATGAAATGCATTTATTTGCTTATGAAAAAGGATACATATATGGTCTTAATTCTACAGTAAGCTCAACTTTTTCAGCTATGAACTAATAGCATGCAAATACGTGTACACATATTTTACAATTAAAATAATTACCCAAGTCATAATTATTGATATTAATACACATGTCATGGAGTTTTCAAAAAAAACGTCAAATATTAAATTAGAACACAATTAGAATTAAATAATTAAAACAGTAATGCAGGTCAAAAAATCATCACGACAAATTCAAAAACTCCTCCACTTTATAAAAACAATGATCAGTTAGCCATTTGTAAAGTGCACTTTTAAATCTTTTAAAGGGCAAGTCTTTTATATGTTGGGGTATTTTATTATAGATGAGCGTGCACATCCAGTAGCAATTTTTCCCGAATCTGGCGGTTTTTGGAGTAATATCTGCCACCAGTCTATTGCCATTTCTGGTGTTGCGCATATAAACTTCCTTTGCTTGCCTAAAAAAATACATGTTTAGTTAGTTTGTTTAGAAACCATTTCCTTGTGGCAAGGAGGCTGTAATACTGGCTGCGTTGCCGCGTTGGATAGCTTATCCTTTGAGCTAGAAACCAGCCAGCTTTATTATTGGCAACAGACAGAGGTAGGTTTAATCTGTGCCTTTGTATGCACTCGAATTAAGTAATACTGACTTATTATATGCATTTCAGTATGGTATATACTTACACTAGCGAGCCCCAGCGTCTGCGTCTGCAAATTTTGAGCTTGTTCCCTCCCCTCTAGTCGCAGTGTGATGTTTTATAGCCTAAAGCCTTTCCCGATAAATAAGTTATCCAAAGAAAGTTTTTTTTTAAATCGGTTCAGTAGTTCCTCAGATAAGCGCGCTCAAACAAACAAACAAACTCCTCAATATTTTGTATAGATTTGGCTCTAAGAAGGTGATCTAGGTAATTTCGAATTAATATAAAGCCTATACATGCCAATAAAGATAATCATAAATTACTTTATCATAGCCGTAATTAATTAAAACAATATTAAATGGCTGTAAAATCATCGTTAAAATTAAGTTAATTTCAATGTTCACGAAGTACGTGGAATTATGGAATTATTCCTATTTAAAACTACCATTTGCAATTTCATTTCCTTCCGTTTTCGTAAAGAAAAGATATAATTTAAACTCTAAGTATACCGTTTAATTAACAGCTGTTAAACCATGTTTAATTACCATAAATCTAAGTTTATTTTTCAGTAAATCTAACCATTTTTCGTTCGCGTTTAAGGAATCGCAAGTTTGTATATATAGCATTTTACAGAGGTAGTCAGTCAGACTTTGTAAAAAACCGGCCAAGTGCGAGTCGCATCCGCGCTGAGGGTTCCGTGCCATCCTTTTAACTGAATTCTGGGTTCACTTACTTCCACCTAGTGAAAATAACTTTCTTTTTCATGGTGTTTGTACTATTGCGGCTATATTGTATGGTTGTGTTATATTTGCGGTTTATGAAAATGTGCTAATATCTTAAAAACTACCACGTTGATCTTGTTAAAATTTTGATTTGAACGAGACCAAAGTGGTAGTTTAGTCCTTGGAATGAGTTGTTAAGATCAACATCGTGTATTTTTTCAAATTTCAACTTTCTTAGTTCAAATGTTAGAGGGGGGGGGGGGGTGACCAAGTTTCATAGGATAGCAGCACTAACTAATAAGAAACGAAAGCATTAAAGGTATTTCAAAATAAAACTTCAATGAACGACGTTGTATATCATGTAAATCTGATAATACTTTACATTCGGTTCCGCCCATAGAATTCGATATGTCTCTCGACTCCACCCATTCACACTTAGGTCGCTAAACTATTAAGAGTCTCTAGATTATGTAAAAAAATAGTTTATTATTCAGTGGTTGAAGAAGGGAATTGAAGTCGTAAAATATTACAATTCAGTTTTAGTAGACCAGGGGGCGTATTGCGATCCAACTTAATCCGTTCAATTCCGAGGCAGTTCAATTCCGACTCAGTGTAAACGAATATTATCAATATAATTATATTATAGTAATACTACAATGGTATGAATATTAATATTTATATTGTTTTATTATAGTAATATTATTAACATAATGCGAAATTACAATAAGAATTGCTAATTTGCAGTAAATCAGAGCGTTTTAACTGTCAAAACTGCATCGCAATACGCCCCCAGGATCTTCAGCTTAACTGAATGAAACATCTCACTCAATGCTGGCTACGGAGTCTTAGGACCCTAATTCTTAGCTCAATCTATCTTTTTCATAATATGTTTACCTTTCCATTCTTCTTCTTATCATGTCGATGGAGATCCATATGAAGGACTAAATAGACCCATGGACCCAATGGAGAAATTACATTAAAAATAACAAACTGTGATACATAAGGGAGGTCGATTTTACGACTATCGTTACTCTGAGAAAGCAAAAGAAAAAACAGTTAACACTTTCCAGGGCGGTATCCCAGACACAATAGAATTTGTATTGTTTTACGGCTATAGCCGTTCACTGTCACGGAAAGTGTTAAGGAGAATACGACGATAGCACGAATAGCACGAGATTAGGGTCCGAGGAGTCTACTTTGAGCATGCAATATCTTTTCTCCTGGGATTTAACTTAATCCAATACATTGTAGCAACAGCCTGAAACAGGCTTTAACTATGCATCTACCTTTAGTAGAAATCAAACAACAACAAATCTTCAATTTTTAATGGCAGTAAATGAAACACAATAGCAACAATAGGTAGTAGTAGTTTACTTTCTTAATTTATTCATACACTTTAAAGTTAGGCGTCACTTAGTTTTTTCGTGTGGATTAGTTTTTATTACCAAAATTACTTTTGTTAATCTTAATTCTTAATGAGGTACTACTAACGTGAAATACATACTTGCCGTATGGATTATATAAGACTTTTATTTAATTTTAATGTGTTGTAAAAACCATATTGTAAAGTATGCAACCATTACGTGCATACGCAAAAGGAATGTTTTGAAATTAAACAATGAAAGTAGCTATCTTCTTCAGAAAGTGTTAAAAATACTGAACAAAATTAATTTTAGATCGATAGTATGAAGACCATCGTTAACTGGTATCAATCATTTGACAAATTAATATTTGAAACTAGCGGTTCACCGCGGCTTCACTCGCGTAAATGTCGGAGTACAAAAATATCACTTTGAATTAAACCATATGTGTTATTCTAATGTGTAAGCCATATTATTGTTATCAATTGTTTCATCAAAATCCTCCCAGGAGTAATAACTCCTACTCCTACTCCAGGCGTATAAACGCGAAGGAGTAACAAATATACATCCCATCCATCCTCACAAACTTTCGCGTTTATAATATTAGTAGGTTCCCATTAAATCCATTTGATTGGTTTTGCCGTTAAATCCATTTGATTGGTTTTGCCGTTAAATCCATTTGATTGGTTTTGCCGTTAAATCCATTTGATATATTTTGCCGTTACATCCATTTGCTTGGTTTTGAAACTCATTTGATGTCAGAAGCAAGTCAGCTGATGATTGTGATGATGCGGTGCAGAAAATATTCACTGCAATTTCTATAACGATGTTACATTTGTGCAAATGACTTTTAACGATGATATTCAAACAAACTTCGTTTTAAATGATCAGTATATTACTTCTAATTGGCAATTCGACGTGTTTTGTGGTGGTCTATTTCTTCCTCTTTTACTGAAGAGTGTCATTAGAAATAATGATTGGTATTCCATTCCTATGTAAGGACTCTAAAGTATTTTGCGACATGATTCCATGATCACACGTGCATACGCGTTTTGTAGTATTATATTGTTTATTCTTTTTAATTTCATAGAAAACAATTGTATCGCTTTGGCTATACAATTCTTTTTTTTTCAGATGAATGCATCTGGGCACAGACTCCAAAAAGAAATGGTTCGCCTAAAATGGAGTCCTTAAAAAAGTGTTTTACTTTTCTTATTTATCCATAGTGTCAACTATTAACCTAATACTTGGGTATTCTTGGCTGTTTATACTTAAAATTAAATTAGTATCTCTGAAAATATGTAAAATGTTTCGTGTTTCCAACCTATCCATTACAATTTGTGACTGTCGGCAATTTTGTATTGCACCATAACTATCAGGAAATAGGGTCTGTTTCAGCAATTATAATTTATGCAAAACCGATATTCTATTGTTTCAAGAGAAAAAAAAAGAATTACGGTTTAAACGTCGATACGAAATTTTAAATTATGTGTAATTAGAAGAAGCCTTTACAGCGTAAATGCCCGATATCCAAGACGCCGTGGTAAAAGTAAAGTACGAGTAAAGTTAGCCTGTAAGCATCCCACAGCTGGGCAAAGGCCTAACCAGTCTCAAGTAGTAGTATGAGCCATACTCCACCATGCGGGCTCAGTGAGTTTTGACGGAGGGGTGTTTGCAAAGCAAGCGACCAACCTTGCTGTCAGATTTTTATCAAGCGCCCTTGGCTCCTGACTGGACTTTAATTTAACCTATTGGAAATTAAGAAATTCCCATGAACAAACTTGCATCTGATTCGCAAGAGAGTTGCCTATGCTCATATCAAAGTCTACTATGATTGGTGGATCAATTTAGTCGTGATAATCAATTCAGCTGTTAATGTGTCTGCAGCGTGGCCGTTTTTCATCTACATCCAGTCGGTTCAAAGTTTTGGTCCACGTTAACGTCGTTATACTTAAATATTTGTGGTACTTATTTGTATCCAGTTTTGTTTCTATTATTTTAACATGAAATCTGTATGGGTATAATCAATCCTTACAAGAATGTTTCAATGGCCATTTAGTTTTGACAGACACTAAATAATGATTTGATGACGTGATCCTGTGAATGGTTTGCCATAGCCGGATAAGGCGCTTATAATGTCCCACAATTATGTCTTTGTTAAAACCTATTGTCTCTTATTACTTGGGCTAAATAGTTTGAGTAGTCACTTCAAAAAATAATTTAAATCTGTTAGTTTTCGTAAGCATAATATTTTTTTGCAAATATTTGCATAGGCTTTCAGATAATTTAATGACTTTTTTCAAAATGGTTCTTAAACGATTTGCTACACTAACTTTATAGTAAACCTATTATAGTTAAGTATTCTACAACTAAATCTAGTTTACTATACTTATTGGTATTTCTGGAATTGAATCCCGTAAGATATATGGCTATTAGGGGGAAAAAATGTGTTAACGTGAAGGATTCTATCGTATGAATATAATTCATATTATGTTAATTATTGTATGACTATAAGTCAGAATCGAACTACCACACGAAAATGGTTCGATTGACGCGAGAACTGGGACCCTGGACATTAGCTTAATTAGTCAAAAGGTGATACGTAGATAAACTACCTGAAAAGACGTTCGTCATTTTTCTTAGGAGTCTGCACTCACCACTCAATTAACCAGTTTAAAACTTAACGATTCTTTAGTAGTTAAATCCCTAACTATTAATTCTATAAAGTTGCCTCATATTATATTCCGTTGTATATTTGAGGTTCTACTATAAACTAACTAGTCGTTTTTTATTTTGGTCTCGTTTGCACGTACTTTCATGCCAGCATGAACGACAAGGATGAATAGAATAGAAAATTATAGGCATTGTTATCAGAATACAGTAACAGCTGTGATAATTGTTTCGTAGAGTAACAAGTAGAGTCGTTATCTCCGATTGGCAATCGAAGCTACAAGTATGTAAGGAATGGCGTCTTGCCTCATTGAATTGTTGTAGAGGTCCTGTGGAAATAGCTGAATTGTTATCCGCGTTGCTTACCTGGTCGTTAGAATAAATAAGATCTATGTGGTAATGACTTGTTTAGAATATACTCATAATTTCTCTACTTCAAGCTACGGTCCGAAAGCTGTTATAGCTAGATGTAATAATGGGTTCGCATTGACGAATGATGATGAGAACCTAATCTGGCATTGTAAAGGTTTTGTAAAAGGTATCTTTTGTCAAAACAAGATTCAGAGTGCTACAGGCTTCTTCTGGGCAAACCCATTCTAAATTATTTAAAAAAGCAATTGTAATCCAATTCATACATACGGGTAAAGTAAATTGATACGAGTTACTCTATACTAAGGCCCAGTTGCGTCATCGGTAGTTAACAGAACTAGGTAATGGTTAAATGTCGTTACCATTGGTTGAATATTAATCGCGTGAATATTAAATGTGCATGTTTTAAAGAATAAATACCTTGGCCAATGATCATTAAAATAGCCTTTCTGACATACAATATCGATCACGTAACTGGGCCTTAATGAATCAAGAAATTTTTGATTATGTTAACCTCCAACTTATCACAAAGTTAACCGACTTCAATAGTACCTAAGGAAAAGTGGAAAACGGTGCGTGATACATAAAATGCAGACCGGCGCAGACGCGGCCTAACGATTGGCAGTCGATTGTGCCATTTTTTATCGATTCTCATGGAAAACAAACAATGGCATGACATACTAGGAGAGCAAGGTGAGCGAAGACTGTCGAGACTTGTGCATCCGTAAGAAAAACTGTTACAGTTTGTGTTTAAGAGAAATGTTCGTTAATTAAATACGTTGGAGCGTTGATTAATATTTGATTAATTAATATTGTGTTTACTGATTAGGTGATCTGCGGTAACAATAAAAACAAGAATATCATGAGCTTTATTTTTTTGTAACTTCTAATTTTTATTTTGCAGTCAATAAATGGGACGACGTAAAGTAAAAGTTAAAAAAAAAATTGAATCAATAATTTCTGTAGAAAACGAGATGAAAATACTGTAGTGTTTAAATTTCAGAAATTACACTCCTCATGTTTAGTTTGATCCCTGTTTCCTGAAATATTTTCAGTCTAAACTTTTTAGTTTGTTGAAATAGTAAGAAATAATGATTAATACTGAGAGTATACCTCGTATGTACAGTCACCAAAATATATGACTCTAAAGCTACATTTTGTTGAATAATAAGTAATAACCCATAAAACTACTGGATAAGCTTGACCGGCTGTTCTTTCGTGGAATAGTTTAGCGTTACTTTGCCTTCATAAGTACGAGGGACTTTCAGAGCAAAATTAACTAGCCTATACGATGATGAAGCAATTAATACACTTACGGGTTTTCATAGCATTAATCACAGAATTCCATAATTTGTGGTTATTGCTCCAATTTCCCGTCAATCTCTGACTAAAGTTTTACGTAAACCCCAACTATAGTTGTAATCGGTCTGGGTATAACTTCAGGGTGTCATTAATTGAATATTAATGAGGATTGTTTACGATTCATCATGTATCTGCCATAGTTTTCCTTTATCTTAGAATGCAATAATATCGCTGCAGAAAGGTTTATGGGAAATAGATTATTGTTTTTACTTTATTTAGAATTGATTTATGTGTAATTGTATCCGTTTTTATTATTGTCAAAAGGACTTTGCTCCTTGGAGTTCTTTTCTCAGTTTATATACATCTTATATTAGCTCATAAAATATACAGTAATTTCTAAAATCATAACTATGATTTAACTTGTAAATTGTGAAAGTAAGTTCATCTATGTATAATCTATATAAATAATAAAAGAAAGACGTGTTAGTTGCAATTCTATAACTCAAGAACATGATTTGACTTAAAATTTGTGGAGGTAGCTTAGAACCAGAAGACGGGTAAAGAATACTTTTTACCTATGAAAGGAGCCGAGGCGGGACGGGGCCGGGGCGAAACGAAGTTCGCTGGGACTGCTAGTTAAAATTAAAGTCAAAGAAATGTTCTTATCATCTTTATAACAATTGAAATTGACAAACTACCATGAGATTGATGATAGTGTGCGTATTGCGATGTTGCTTTGACAGACCAGCTCTGCTTTTGAACGGATTAGCAAATTCATATTACAATTTCGTGTCCACTCAGCAGCTTAGCGTGGGACAGCACTATACGAGTGAGTGAAATATAAAAACTTTAATTTTTTCTTAAGTTGCATAGCAATACCAATATGGCGACTCAACTAATGAGTGGGAATTGAACTGCAACGGATTAAAGAGAGATTGAAATTCGCCCTCAGTACATATTTAAAGTTATTACAGGATTTCAACCTACATTATACTGTAAGTGCGGCTATCTCAAGTGTTTCCAAGCGTTTGTTGCAAAATGCATTTTATCATAAAAAGGCCAGTAGCTACATGTCCTCTAGCTAATGCTATTGTTAAGTGAGTGTTTTCATTGACCAATGAAAGTTAGAGTGGTTTCATGTAGGACACAAACAATCGTGAAGATTTGAAGAGTGTGTTTCAGTAATATTTTGAAGTGTTTTGAAGTTACAACGAAGGTTTGGTGAAGATAGGTTGAAAGAGTTGAAACGACTTATATTTGAAAACTTAAAGCAAACGTCGATGCTGGTCGTCCTCCATCAAAAAAATTCATGTTTTTTTTTGTTTTAATGGAGGACAAGACATTTATTTCGATGACTTTCTAAGACTGCTTGTTCCAACTAGAACTATAACAATTATAAGTAAATAAATATATGTGTACGATCATAAGCAATTGATCAAAATTTACTTAACTCTTATTAATCTGTAAAAATGTAGAGTTCCTATATACTCTCTCCCTGAGTTCCCATAACCATTATTAGTTTTTATTAATAATATTCGAGACTTCGTTTATTACTTTACCTTATAAGAAAGTAAGAAGAAATTAAAACCTAATTTTTTTGTTTACTTCAGTTAAATATGACTTGACATGTATAACTGGATACCCGGTGAATGAAGTTAGCTATCACATATTGAAATCAATTCTCAATACATTGATATATCACTTTAAGTATCCGTTTGAGGTCGCATTGCGAATAGGAATACCTAGTCATGGTAATGACTTACTTTGGATTTCAAGTCTTTCCAGTTTTTCTTCGGCCCTCTGAGCTAACTCCACTGGACTCTCGATATGGTAGAAAATACTAGCTCCAACCAATAAATATACTATGTGGAGTGCAAGCATGCACGCCAGCTGCTTCTTGGACATCATCTTGACTAGTTATTGCAATCACTTATCACAGTTCAAAGTCAAAATCACTGTTAAAAATCACAGAATCCATATCGTCCAATTCGAAAAAAGAAATTGGAGGAATACCGTCCTCGGATCCGGCGTTCTACTTTTGAAACACATGACGGTGCATCGGTGATTTTTTAATTACGCGCACTGGCCGGTGAGAAAATTGCGAATAAAAAAACAAGGTTACATAGACACCATGATGACACTTCCCGATAATGGACGTTCGTCTTGAACGGTTGGTTCGATCGAATGATTTTCCTAGATGCGCGGGCGCGCGAATCGTACGCGACCGGCGGTGTCGTCCTTTTTTTATAGCAAGCTCTAAATATTTGAGTGACAACGAGACGCATTAAGTCGTCGTAAAGGATAATATGTAAGGTTATTGCCGACATAGTATATTCACTGAGCGTCTGACGTACTGTAATGCTAACACTGGGGAAAGATTCGTTTTACAACCTAGGGATTACCGTGGATTCACTTTTTGATAAAATCTTTGCGAGAGTTACATCACAAGCTGATAATTTTCAGCAACAATTGAATCTAATGTTGTGATGATTTTCGTCTTTAGATAATTGTTGCGTGCGTATTGTAATGTTTGTTTTTAGTCACTAATGATTTCGTTGTCTGCTAAAAATAGGAAAGCGATTGAGTATCTTTAAATAAAGATATCGCCAAATTATAGAGCACCGCAGATTTGACAATATTGCATAGCTATAGTCTTATTATAACTTCAAAATGCTTAAAAAAATGTCAAACACTGGTTATAGTTTCGGATAAATAAGTTATGGAGCGTATTTAAATACATCGTCAAGTTGGAACTCGTATTCCCCATCGTAGTAGTTCGACTTAATAATTGCAGCTAGGTATGTCTAGCTGCAATTATTAAGTTTGTGTAAAGTGTTATTATTTTTTCGGCAACAACGTTCATTTTATAATAAAACTATTTTTAGTCTTTTACGACACGGTAATCAGAATACACAATTTCACCTCGTATTAAAAGCCTCTATCTCTTGAATTACATAATTACCGCATTTTCTACTACCTAACTACATAAAACATCTGTTATGGTATTAAGATGTACATTTTATTTTTATCTTGTCACTACAAAATATTATTGGATCATAAAAAATCAATTAAATCGATTCTATTGTGCATTTTAATGACTATTGTTTTCAGTTGGCATCATTATAATCTTATTATAACGAATGCTGTCATTGTTTTTATTATTATTTTATTTATGTGTCGTTATGGATCTAAAAAGTTTTTTTAAAATAAATTTACTTAATGCTCTAGTTTTTCCAAAGAAGGTTCTATAAGAATAAAGTGAGTAAAGATTTACTTCGCTTTTTATAAGTTAGTTATAATTAAAGTGCGGTGGTAGTGGATGTTTTGTGAAGTCGAGGTCCAAAATGTAATTTTGAATTTGGGACCAAATAATACCAATGAACATGATATGTCGCAAAAGGGTTTGGTCATCATGACTCTATTTGCTGTCAGTGCAAAGGAAAGCCCCAGGCCTCCAGGCAGATTTATGTGGGACTCCCATCATCCTGAAAATAACTAAGGTTCACTCCATACCCCTTAAATACCTATTACAAAAACTTAGTACCAGACTAAGAAATATGCTGAAATATTAACTAACCATTTAAAAAAAATAGTACTTTTCTATTGGCGTAAGTAAATAAATAATTGAATATACTACCCATAATAACTGAACACTGAAATGATACTATATTTTGCTTTAGCATCTACTTACGATGTTTATGGAAATATAAGTAATTAACAAAATTAACATAACGTCAATATGGGCATACATTGTAACGCCCCCATCGATGTCAAATATGCGGCAAAAAAAGTAAAATACCTGGCTGTCTTCTTTTATTTATGTGTATGTCTTGTCACTTACAAATACAGTGCGATATAGCTCTTTTGGCTGACAGTGTAAAATCGAACTAACGTTGTCATCTTAAAAAAATCGGTTCTCAGATCTATAGGTAAACCGCTTCATTGCAACTTCACCTGCGCCTGAATAACAATAAATTGATCTGGAGCTCTATTTTTTAATCACTCGCGTCAATATTACCAGTGATTTTCATTCGAAAACGAGTTATTTTCCTTGACTTTTAATGCATAATCAAACGAAAATCACTCGCCATCTTGAAGCGAGTGATTAATGATAAAGCGAGTGAGCCCTATTTTTTTCGAGTGATACTCGTTTTCAAACGAAAATCACTCGTAATTTACTACTATACTCTTTGACTTTGCATGGTTGAGTAAAAACATATTAGTTGAACAGCTTTCTATTCCCTGAATCAAGAGAGATTTTTTGCATTGGCTACCCTGATTGAATGCTAGCGCCCTCCTGTCAATGTATGTATATCGGCAGAAGATCTTTGTCGCACTGTAAAATATACAGGGTGGCCATAGGGCCACACTGATAGCAGTAACGTATTTATTTGGGGACAAAAGGTTTAAATAAAACAAAGCTGTTATGGGCGAATAAATTTTAAGTTTGCATAACTACTACTTACCTACCTCCTTTATTTGATGGAGAATGAGGGTATCATCATTATCAGCCGAAGGACGTCCACTGCTGAACATAGGCCTCCCCCATGGCTTTCCACAACGACCGGTTGTGAGCGGTTCTTTACAAGGTCGTCTGTCCATCTTGTCGGTGGACGTCCTACGCTGCGCCTTTGGTCGAAGGGTCTCCAATCTAGGACTTTTCTGCCCCAACGGCCATCAGTTCTTCGCGCTTTGTGCCCTGCCCACTGCCACTTGAGCTTACTGATTCGCAGGGCTATGTCCGTTACCTTAGTTCTTCTACGTATCTAATTACGTATTAGAATGAGGGTATGTAACCTGGATAACAAAAAAAAAACATTTACTTTTCTGCCCTTGTGATGCCGTTCCCGGGAACTTTGCAAAGTTTTAAGTTCGAATTGATAACCTCTTTTTTTAACTCTGCAATAAACACTTAGCTGCATATGTTATATCTACTTGTGATGTATCATAGCTAGTTGATTGTATGTACCTACTTAGATCCAAACTAATTCAACCGCTTTCCACAGATTGGTTGTACATTTTATTTGAGTATGACCTTATTTTGTTGTTCTTTGTCCATTCCGCAGTGATGATACGAAATTGGAATAAAGAAAATTCATTTTCCGAAACCTTGAGATGCCTTTGAGTGACAGTGCCCGTCACTGGACGTCACGTGTCAAATATTTGCCGGCTAATAACGTTAATCCTCGGATAAGGCGGAGTTAACCTGGATTAGCGAGAAAGCCGCGGTTACAGCTCGAAGGCTATTGCCTGATCGAGGTTTAGCGTCTATTTGACGACTGTCGGACTTTTTGAAGTGAAGTTTATTTTCTTTCGTTATCGTTTAGGGTCAATTGTCCAGTACTAAAGCAGTATTTGCGTCTGAGAATACAAAGATGGAGAATAAAGATGAAAATTCTGATTAAAGTGATTATATTTTCTCCGATCAGATCTATGGTTGACTGGTAGAGAATGCTTTTGGCATTAAGTCCGCCATATGTACAATATTATGTTTGCATGAAGTTTGAAATAAATAAAGATCTTATTTGCTTTAAGACAAATTAAAGCAACTTAATTAAAGCCTTTAATTAAGCTTGGCTCTGAATTAAATCATCTGTTTCTATCAGTTTCTATATTGAGTCACAAATAAGCGTATTATGTTTTACTTAGATGTCTTCTAAATAGTTCAGACAATAAAATTGATCCTTCCCACAATGCCGTCATACTATCTTGAGTTTTGTACTCTGCTATTGTCCCTAAGAATTTGCCTCAAACTGACTCATTATGTGGGAAGTACCAAGTACCTGAAAGAACTTTTGTTTTTAAAGTTTACCGCCCTTTATACCTGTACCTAGACCTACTAATCTTTGAAAAGGTGAATAGCATTTTTTTTTAATATTAGTATATTAGTTTCTGAAGCAGGCCCTAAGTCTACCCTCATTTTCAAAGTCCACTTTGAATAGCAGAAACTTAGCCCTGGGTGCGTATTGCGATGCAGTTTTGTCAGTAAAACATTTCTGCTTTACTGTCGAATTAGCAATTCTTATTGCGATTTCGCACTATAATGATAATATAACCATATAAATATTAATATTCATACCATTGTAGTATTATTATAATTTATTATTATTGATAATATTCGTTTAGACTGAGTGGAAATTGAACTGCCTCGGAATTGAACGGATTAAGTTGGATCGCAATACGCCCCCTGTACTTGAAAGTGGACCAAAAAATAGAGATGGCTTCACTTACATTGGAATTAAATTGCAAAACGCTTAGTAGTCAGATCATTCAATACCTAGAACTAACATTGACATTAGTCCACAACAAGACTTCCGAAGTTAGTATTTAACATTCCGGCCGAGGCGCATCATACCTCTAGAAAGGACAAAATACTATTGGAAATGGACGAACAATGACAGGTAGATTTCAGACGTTCTGGGGGTTAAGGCTGAGTAATTTTTGAGACGTCGACGGCATCGTTGATAAATCCGTCTGCATCTGCAGGAAATTGCTGTAAAAAAAAGAACTAGGAACGAAATAACTTATTTAAAGCAACAACATTTTTCAATCGGAAAAGTACTAACACTGCACCGTTAGGGTAGGGCCCGAGTGCTAAAAGTGCTGGGAAGACCCAATTTCTAGTTCTGCATAATATTGATCGTTGTTATTCTCTAACTAAAGCAGATACTAAATGGCCTGTGACATAAGAGATTACTTACTACAGGAAATTCCATTTTGAAACCTACCTATACTGAATTGATGCTCAATAAACCCCTGATAAATTAGGTATTGTTTTGCTGAGGTACATTAATTGCTGTTTATCTACGAGTATTCAATAACCATATTAAATAAATGTTTAACCAGGTTTTACCAATTTAAGTCAGTTAATTTTGATAGAAAAAAGCTCTTAACAGGCTTGCCAATGGTATAGGCCGAGTGGTATAGGCATGCGCCCGGATAGCGTAAGACACCGGGTTCGACTCCCAGTCTGCTAACTAAAATTTGTTTTTCCATATAACTTTTGTCGTCTTGAACAAACTTTTCTAATATTTTCGAGACGTTTCTAGCACTTGGCAGTAAAGGCCCGCAAAATAATAAATTAACTAAAATTATAGCCTACTTCCGAATCCGTTTAGTATTCTATCCGAGTTCCTAATGAGCTCTTCAATGTGCAGTGTCGCTGTTTAACTGGAGATCAGGTGGTTAGAATACTAAATAATATTGTTATGCAGGGTCTTTTGAGGCCTAAATACAATGTAGTTTTAAGAATAACTCAAATTCGACAGTTTTCGTACTTTCTAACGTGTATTAGGCACGCAGTACAGGAGCCCTATTTTTGAATCACTCATTTCAAGATGGCGAGTGATTTTCGTTCGAAGATGAATTAAAAGTCATAGAAAAAAACTCGTTTTCGAACGAAAATCACTCGCCATATCCAAGCGAGTGATTAAAAAATGGGGCCCCTGATTGGCATAATATGTAACGCCCTAAAAAGGGTCCTTGACTTTAAGAATAGGCACTACTAAATCAATGTTCATTGATAAATAAGATAGAGGTTGATTTGATTCATTTAATTATCTAGACTAGCTTATGAAAACTAATTTAGAACTAGGTTTTCTTTGATAGATTATGTGGATCGCAAAAATAAATACTTTACTTAGTTTCATTCAAGAGAACGAAAAGTGATATTCCGATTTCTCTATATATTTTTTTGTATCTGTATCTTTGTCTATACAATAACTACCTATGTAGGTAACTTGTCGTATCTTTTGTTGTGAAATAAAACATAGCTAAAGCAAGTATTGAACTGCTTGGAACTGGTGTCATAATAATAATAGTCCCCCTAGCCGATTTCGACTACGGTGGCCAGTCAAAACGACTAACCGACTGCGCGGGACATATTATAGTGCACAAGTGTGTGCGCAAACACAGGTGCACTCTCTATTCCTTTCACTCTCATAGCCCGATGGGACAGCAATCTGATTTCTGTTCAGAAATTCTCAGGGTAGCCCGGAGTTTGAAAGTTGGCGGTGTTTCACCCCCGTGCCTCGGAAAGCACGTAAAGCCGTTGGTCCTGCGCCTGATCTCGCTCCGGTCGTGGTGTCATAACCATCTAACTAATGACGTACTAATTGGTTCATACCGATGCAGCTGCGAAACTAACTACTAAGTGAGCTTCTTCTCAAATTAGCACTTTGGTGACGCTTGTCGGAGGTAAATTAATTTGATGTTTCAATCTGAGGGATTGTGTGCTAACATACTTATTTATCTGGTTTTTCAATTTTTTTTTACCATTCACGATCGATTCATTGATTGATTAGAGAAGATTGTCTGCTAACTTAGGTTAAGTATCTAGCTATTATAGGCACAATTTGTACCATATTGCTATGTGAGAAACTATCACTTTAGGCCCCCAAATCTCATGCAGTTCGCATTCCAATAAAGTTCACCAATCAAATTTTCTTTTACGAAGAAAAAAAATGCTTTATAAGCGTCACGATTTCTACGCATCTAAAGATTTAGATTTCTTCCGTGTGGTAGTAGTTCTATATATTACAAGGTTTTTTTCGGTAAAATAGTGAAACTCAAAAGCGAATTTAGCACACGAAAAAAATCTATTGACGTGAGAAATTGGGGCCCAAGTTTTACGTATTATTCATGACTTAAGTAAGCTTATATTTTTGTTGTCGTGAACAATTTTATCTAGCTTCCATAAGTACATAAACATGAAACTTATGTTTAATTTAAGTAGGGTTTTGTTTGTCTACCTAGCTCAAACTAGATAACGATTGCACCGATTTTGATGAACTTTTCATGCATCGCTGCAACTTAATAAGACTACTGTCGCTTAACACAATATTAAATTGGTAAGTAATGTAAAAAAGTAAAGTAAGCCTGTAAGCATCCCACTGCTGGGCAAAGGCCTGCATTTTTAAATTGGTAAGTATTTAACTTTAATTCAATGGATATCTCAGATACCTAATGAAAGTCCCTTGGACTATACTGTGCGTGTTGATGACAAATTGACAACTCAAAATTGAATTTAGTAAAAACCTTGGCACGATCTAGCATGCATGGCATAGCCTACGAAAATTTAGGCAAAAAAAAATATTTAAATTCAAATTACTTATTTAATCGCATTACAAAGTGTTTTTAAGGTTTTAAGCACTACACATGCACCCTGCAAGGGTGTCGCAAAACATTCTTAAGAGTTAATTGAAAATGCGTAGGCCGGCCTCAAAGAAAGTTTAGGTACTTATTATGTACATAAACAATGGTTGATAATGATATCAGCCAACGACCTGAATTAATAAGTGATTTCGTAATTTTATAAAACCATTAACGTCTTTTACTTCAGTTAGTCATTATTATGATGAGATGCGCACTGTAGATATTATGTGACTGTAGTATGCGCACTATGAGTACTATGACGTGCTGCTTACCATACGGATTAATCATACACACATACTTTGGGATGATGGGTGATAATAATCATTAATCCTTACTCACGTAGCTGTAGGGTTTTTATGATGAACAAGTAATATGACGATACAATAATACTTAGTACTAAGCTAAAGCCCTTGTACTTTTCATTGCAGAAGTAAGGCCTATTTACCAAACGATAAAATCAGTCTGATGATGAGAATTTTAAAGCGTGGGAATGGATAATCATGGTTTTAGCATTTCGATGAACTGCCATCTATTATCATTTCCTGGAAGCTACACACATTTAAAAAAAATACAGCAAACGGTATATGCGCGAAACGTAACGTCTTGACATTGACTTTTAACGTTTGACGGCTGCGTTGATGAACTATCGATAGTTAAGCTCGATAATAATCTATAATATCGATAGGCTTATCGATTGCTACCACTATCGATTCGACAGTATCGATTTATCGATAGTTTTGCGCTTTAGGGGTCACTCACTCATCGAGAGATGGCGCTAGCGTCACTTTAGGAACTAACTTTTAAAGCTTTATTATGAATTATAGCATAGGGTAATTGCTTTACGCCAACGTTAATAATGAACAGTGCAACAATATTAATGTAAACCTTAAGTAAATAAAGTATTTAATAATGCCATAAAGTAAGTATCCTAATTAATCCATGTCATTAACGCATTTCACAATATTATTTACGTACGTACTTTTTTTTCCTTGTGAAAAAATGATAATTCAGTAAACCTAACGCCATGTAGTGAGAGCTGTAAACCGATGGGAGAAAACTGCTCATTGTTTGATAGGTAGAAAATTAGAAAATTTGGCAAGTCACTCAGTTAGTAGTGCCGATCCTTATTAAAGTTGTCGGTCGATAGTATTAAATGCACATGAGCTAATGATACAATCGATTGCCTTGATTGATACTATTGCTACACTATTTATGGCTTTTTCTCAGCTATCGACAGACTATCGATAGTGGACTATCGAGCGACAAGCAACGTACGTAACGGCAGCACGTCACTCTCACTCACTCACGTCAGTTCTTCTGTCAAGCACAAATTGCGTGCACACGTATTTTATAAATTTCTTTTAAATTTTCTTTATTTCTGTGCTAAGATCGAGTAAACAGGCACCATGGACTACCAAAGCCGTCAATTGGCTGAAGATTACTTCCTCAGAGAGCCGGCAGATGCTCGTATAAGGTTAGAATACACTTCCCATCTTGCACCATGATTTTCAACCAGGATATTGTTTAAAGGTGTTGTTTTTTCAGCCGAAGGCCTAAAGATGAGCCCAAGGAAGACCCCCATCCTCACCTTAAGGTGGAAATGCAAACCGTTCGCCTGAATTCTGATTCCCAAAAGTTGGTTTTGGATACTTTGAGGTTCATTCATGGTCCTGACTTCAAATTGGGCAGTGCAGGTCTTTATAAGGTAAGGCAAAGGAGAACACAGTATTAGGTAATCGTCAGCTAAATTTAAAGGGCTCGATTTTAAATGTTGTGCAATGTTATGTCACCTTTAATGCATGTGTGTATTTTGTGCTTTAATGTATGATGTGGAAGACATCCTTGCAAAATTTATCTTAAAATATATGTAATACTTATTCAGCTTTGACCAATTATACTTACCCTCTTTTTGTGCTACGTCTTATATGTTATATTATATACTTAAATATGTTTTAGCATAAATCTGCTTTTGGATTTTCAATCTTGTTATATTTTTTTATTCTGCTCCCTTGCAAAAGCTTCACACGTGATATTGGTGGAACAATAATTGCGGAAACGCACATCACCACTTCCACCAAAGAAGAACAAGAACTGTGTTATCGTATTCATTTCATCTTTAGCACTTATCATGGAATCAGTAATAGGTACATTTATAATTGTATAAAAAAACATACCAAGCATTAACCTTTTCTTTTACAGGATAAAGGCACAAACCTGAGCAATCGCTACTGGATGGAACGAGGCAACCTGGTAGTGCAAGGTGGCTGTGACTACTCACTGACTGTCAAACCTGACATGGAGTCTTCTGAAGCCAGGCTTAGAGCTTTTGCCCTAGCTAAATTAGAGAAGTAAGTAATTTAATACAAAATTTTGTTTTTTTATAGACAAAACAGCATGTCAAAGTTTACACTGTGGTATCTTATTCAGTTGTACGAAGGGTTAGTTTAAAAAAAGCATTTTAATTGAAGAATTAATAGTTAATACTGCATTTGTATGTGTCAACATAGGCAAAAAAAGGCTTTTTTAATAAAAAATATGATTTAGACTAATGAAAATAATGACATACTTACTATTTGAATTATGTTTCCAGGTACAATTTTCACAAAGCACATTGTGCTGAAGCTTTGGAAGTGGCAGGAGAAAATATGGAAAAATCTCTCGAAATATTATTTATGAAATACTTCAAAATTGAAGCCCAGGAAAAACCAGATAATATACCGTCCCAAGCAGAGTTATTAGAAATGAGAACTGATGAACAAGCGGTCTTAGAATCAATTTACGATGCAAGTTTCAAAGTAAAAGACAATAACGTGTGGACCGTAAAACTACACTTAGATTATTTAACTAAAATGTACAAAAACAAAGAGCTTGAATTGCCTAAAACAAAGAAAAATATTAATTACAATAATAACTTCAAAACGAAATCTAAAGAAGTGTGTAAACTGTATCTAAAGGGCCCATGCCGTTTCGGTGCTAAATGTAAGTTTTTACACGAAAGCAAAGAAGACACTGAAAAGAACAGTATTGAAGATGTCAAAGAGAATTTAAAAATAACTTACGAATTAGAAATAAGGTTTTCGGAGGACACATGGTATCCATATCAGCCACCGTTATTGTTTTTTAAAACTGAAAATAAAAACAATGTCATTCCTGAATTGACTTGTTTGAAGGTAACTGCTAGATTATTGGATGAAGCAAAAATGCTGGCACAAGATGGTATACCTAGTATATACTCATTAGTTGAATTGTTGAATAATGAAGAAGATATTTTAAATTTTATAAAGTTTGATACAAGAACTTTTCCTGAACCGTCAGACACATTATTTCCCCAGTTGATAGAAGATTCAAGCTTAGACAAAAAGAAGTTACCGTCACATTATAAGAAAAGCCAGAATAAAGATAATAGAAATAATGTTAACTTTGAAGAAGTGTTGAAAGAAAACAAGCATATAGCTAAGATGTGGTTGGAGAAAACAGATAACAATAGGTATCACAAAATGATGTCTGGCAGGAGAAAGTTGCCCGCATGGAAGAAAAGAGCTGAAATTTTAAATGCAATGAAAAAATCACAGGTATACGTTTTTTTAAACTAAATCTAAATCCTTGCATTTAATATGACGTTTCCCTTAGCATAAAATTAACCACAGTTTCTTTATAGATTCATCCATAAACTGATATGCTAGCTAAGAAAACATTTTTAACAAGGCTTCCTTAAATAATAATGTATTTTTTTACAAGCTTTATTATTTTAATCTATCAAATAAATATAATTACTAGCCGAAATATAGTAAGTAGGGTAGAAAACGTGATGTAAAAAATAAACGTAAACTTATAAACTAACATCATAACGCCCATAATCATTTCTGCATAGCCCAAAGGTATGACTTTTAGAGAATGCCATATGGCGTCAAGTCGACCTTTTGTACAAATTTTGGTTGAGCAATAAAGTATAAATAAATAAACATATTGCACACGCATCATACAAACGAACCGACAAATCTCTATCAACACCCCATTTTATATTAAATCCCTTCTCTCTCCAGGTGGTAGTAATAAGTGGCGAAACGGGCTGTGGTAAAAGTACCCAAGTACCCCAATATATATTAGATGACTGGCTCGACCGCTTCAACAAGGACGGACCACAGCATGTAGAGATTGTGTGTACTCAGCCCAGGAGGATATCAGCTATTGGAGTCGCTGAGAGAGTTGCTGATGAGAGGGTTGAGAAGACTGGACAGGTTGTCGGTTATCAGGTTAGGTTTTCCAGTTTATTCCGGTATTCTTCTATTTAAGTTAGCTGTAATTATTTCTTGAATTAAAAAAAAACTTTAACTGTGTAGTATATACAACCCATTTGCAACTAAAACCGAAAGCTTTTGCAAAATTCAACAGGCTTGCCGAGGTGTCGGTGACCGAGTGGTATAGGCATGCGTCCGAATAGCGTAACACCGGGTTCGATTCCTTGTCTGAAATAGTTGCTTTTTTCAAGTGCTATTTATGATATTAAGTTTGTATAGTGACAAAACACTAAAAACTGACAGTAAGACTAGAAAAATCATAATTTCCAAGGAAATAAAATAGGAATTGATTCGTTTTTGCATTCAAAACTAACATGATGTTTCAACACTTTCAACATAGCAATAATATCAGAAATCCTTACATTTTGGTTGCCTTAATAGTATCAAATCTTTTCATACCTACTAAAATGCCTCGCTCACTCTTTTCCTCTCTCCGTCTCTCTATAATCTGTTACATTTTTCTTCCAGATACGATTAGAAAGCAAAGTCTCATCAAAAACACGCTTAACCTTTTGCACTACCGGAATACTCCTACGAAGACTAGAGTACGATCCCCAACTGAAGTCAGTGACACACGTTCTTGTGGACGAAGTCCACGAGAGATCGGAGGAGAGTGACTTTCTGTTGCTCATCTTGAGGGACCTTGTCAAAGTGAGGAAGGACTTGACTGTGATATTAATGAGCGCTACGCTGAACGCCGATCTGTTCTCGCAGTACTTTGAAAAGGTGCCGGTGTTGGAGATACCAGGTTTGTGTAGAATTTTATTATCTTACTAGCGGTCTTAACGAACATTGTTGCGCTCCTGGTCCTGTTTTATGGTTATTATTCTATTGAAGGCCAAAACAAATCTAAGAAAGTAAAATTCACGAAAATCGGTCCACCAATTCTCAAGATATAAGTTGTGTAAGTAACTAACATGACTTTCTTTTATGTTCCTGTTGATGTCATTGTTTGTAATATGTTCTTGAAGCGTGTGTAATGTTTAATCGTGTTGTGTTTTCAGGTCGAACTTTCCCAGTAGAACAATTATTTTTAGAAGATATAATGGAATTAACGAATTATGTATTAGAAGAAAATGGCCCTTACGCCCGAAAGGTTAAGAAAGGTAAGTAAAATAGTGGTATATTATATTACAAATATTAAAGTTGCATCTTTAAAATAAATGTATCCATAGACAAATATGAAACCCGAAAAGCAGAAATGACGGGTTTATCGTTTGTATTTTGTTTTTTGCTGTGATCCTAAAATCAGGTTTAATAAATAACCACATATCGTTTACTATAATAGTATAAAGCTTTACGTGCTTTCCGTGCTTTCCGAGGCACGGGGTGAAACACCGCCAACTCCCAAACTCCGGGCTACCCTGTGAATTTCTTAACAGAAAAACCCAGGTGCATATTTTTGGCCCGTCCCGGGGATCGAACCCGGGGCCTCTGGCCGCCGCTCTTAAATGCGACCCTCTAACCGCTGCGCCACCGAGGCTAAATATTTCTTATATTTCCTCTTCAGGAGACAAAAAAGCAGACCTAGAAACTGAACTAGAAACAGCTGACGTAAGAGCGGAATCAAACGAACCGCCGAAACAGTCGATACGGGATGACAACCTCACAATATCGCAGATGCTAGCACGGTACCCCAAGTGTAGTAAGACGACGTGTAAGAATATGTACCTTATGGACAGTGAAAAGGTGAGATAAACATGAGTATTACGGCTAGTTTTAAGTTCATTGTAAAAAATCGCACTGCTGGGAAGTATGAGACATACTGGAGTGTGGCGCGGGCTCTGTACAGATTAACGGAGGAGTGTTTGCAAGACAAGCTAGGACCAGCTCCGTATTAAGCTGCCTGTCCACCGGAGCGGAGCGGGCCGCGGAAATGTTGACCAATAGGATTGCACAAAATCTCTGCGATCCACATCCTATTGGTTAATATTTCCGTTTCTCCGCTCCGTGGCTTCGCTCTGCTTCGGTGAACAGGCAGTCTTAGGATTGTAATCCTATTCGGGGCCAAGACAAATCCAACAACGTAAAAATCATAAAAATCGGTTCACTCGTTCTCGAGCAATAACTGATTTAACTAAGTCTTTCTTATATGTATAATAATAAGAACTAAGATTAAGCATTTATCTCTTTTTCTCTCCCTCTTAGCAGGCTGATGGCCTACTACGAAAAACGAAATCCTTCAATACGATAATCACTTCGTTGTTCAAGCATTTCGTAGTAAGGATTTCATACTAATAATGTTTCGGATCCGAAAAAAGATAATCGTATCGTCGGATTTCGATTTTCGTAGTAGACCTCCTGACATGAAAAGAATGAGATAGATATGTGATAAATATTTCTTTTTTCAGATAAACCTAGACCTCGTCGAACACGTGTTAACGTACATAGTGAATGGGAACCACAAGTGGCCGCAAGAGGGCGCCATATTGATATTCTTGCCGGGAATACAAGAAATTATGTCCTTACACGATCAACTTGCTGAAAGCCACACTTTCAGTCCAAAGTTAGTATTTTTAATTATCTGTGTGGGTTTATTATCTTCTCGTAAAGCTCAGTACCGTTACCATGAGTTTACGCCGGTTTTACTCGCTAGCGACGACGTAACTTTTTGTATGGAAAATTAGTTCTGCGAGTGACCGCTAGGGGCGCTGTGCAATTTTCCATATACTTTTTTTACGTAGTCGCTAGCGAGTAAAACCTTCGTAAACTCATGGTAACGGTACAGTGCTTCAATTGATTTTTCTATTACTGCAGCACTGAACTAGTTTCTAAACAGAAGCTTTATTGTTGTCTATGCACATCTACTTAGTCATAGACTAAAATGCGTTTGATATTATTTGTTTGCTGGATTCATATATTGAGTTCTGAAGCAACATACATACAATCGAATAGAAAACATCCTCCTCTTTTGAAGTTGGTTCCTAATAAAGAATTAATAATGACTATCGACACTGGCTCATAATTTTTCCTGAGAAAGTTGCATTTTATTTTTGTGACTTTGTTAACACTTTCCGGGACAGTAAACGCATACAGGCGTGAAAACAATAAAACATCTATTGTGTCTGGACACAACGTCCCGGAACGTGTTAAAGACTCTCGCACACTTTACCGCGGCCACAGATAGTTTGAATAACTGTTTTTCTTCTTTTTAATTTAAGAGCTATGCTCTTGTCGGTGGAGTTTTCTCCATTTATCTCTATTCAGAGCCATCTCCTTGACCTCTTGGTACGACTCGACGTCCAACTTTTCCTTTATTTGGGTCATATACGCTCTTCTAGGTCTTCCTCTTTTCCTTTTCCCTTCAATCTTTCCCTCCATGATAATCCTTATCAAGCTATCGTGCCGTACCAAGTGTCCAAACATCTTTCCTCTCCGGTTTTCTATTGTTTGGAGTATATTTCTCTCCTCGCCTACAATCCTCAGAACATCCTCGTTAGATTTCTTCTCCATCCAGCTAATCCTCTCCATCCTTCTCCAGCACCACATCTCGAACGCTTCCATTCTTTCTCTGTCACGTTGAGTCATCGTCCACGTCTCACTACCGTACAGAGCGATGCTCCAGATGTATATCTTTATTAGCTTTTTTCGTATTTCCCTCGATATTCTGGATTTAAACATAAATTTTTTGGCATTAAAAGTTTTCTTTGCCATGGCTAGTCTAGTTTTTATGTCTAATGTGCATCTGGAGTTGTCTGTTATTATGCTGCCGAGATATTTGAAACTTTTTACCTGCTCTATGATGATGTTATTTAGTTTGATGGGTTCATATTTGGGTATTGTTTTCGTTACGATCAAGGTCTTTGTCTTTGATTTATTGATCTTTAGTCCAAACTCGGTAAAAACATCGTCCATATCTCCTATCAAATGCTCCAGTTCCTTGGATGAATTGGCAACTGCAGCAATATCGTCCGCAAAACGAATAAATTGAATTTTTATCCCGTTAAATAGAACACCCCCTTTTCCTGAATCTACTAGTTTCCTAATGGCACATTCTATAAAAATATTAAATATAAGTGGCGAAAGTGGACATCCTTGTCTAACTCCTTGTCTTATTTTAGCGGTTTTTCTTTCGTCCATGACTTCAATTATAGTTTCTTGATTTCTATAAAGTTCAAAAATTATCTTTCTTTCCCTGAAGTTAAGCCCTGCATCTTTCAAAATTATTATCATTTTCTTCCAATCAACTTTATCAAAAGCTTTTTCCAAATCTATGAAAGCTATGTGCGTTTCGATGTCTAGATCTAATCTTCTATCTACCAATAGTCTAAGTGCGAATATTGCTTCCCTGGTTCCTCTATCCTGCCTAAATCCGTACTGTTTTTATTAATGTCAAAATCTGTGTATATTTTCAGGTCAGGCAAATACATCCTAGTACCGTTACACTCAACGTTATCAAGCGAAGAGCAAGCGCTAGTCTTCAAAAAGCCTAGACCGGGTGTTCGCAAGATAGTGCTCTCTACGAACATAGCCGAGACCTCTGTCACGATCGACGACTGTGTATTTGTTATTGATTGTGGGAGAATGAAGGAGAAGAGGTAAGCGAATAGTAGGATATCATAATTTTGCGCTTTCTATTGTGCGAGTCTTTTCTCGAGATACGAATCTATTCAAAGCTAGAGTAAACAGGCTTCTTCTAGGCGAGCTCGTTCCATCTTCGACTCCGTCTTAGTCGCACTTGGCTTGGTCTGGAGTCAAGAGCAAACCCATACTAAATAAAATACAGAATTGAGATTCAAGTTCAATTAATAGGTCTCTGTTTAGCAGTCCAATATCTCTGCGTAGCTTTTTAATTAAGTCCTCTAATAACTTGAGACTGTTAAATCTTGTCGCTCTATTGATTAAATCTTTTTTAATCTTTTAGGAAAAAAGACATATTTACTATTTATATTTAGTAAAAATGCTGTGACCTGTTGAAATACTATAAAATAACAAATTTAATTGATGTTTTTACTATTTCTTGTGACGCAATAACAAGGTTTGATGAATTACTTAAAGAAATAAAACAAAATTGTCAATCTGTTTTCTTAAAGTTGCAACAGGATTAGTCTACTCCATATTAAATTACCAATATTATCTTCTGACTTTACTTAGAGATACAAAAAATAATATTAAACTATTCCCAGATTCGATTCAAACCGCAACATGGAATCACTAGACCTGGTGTGGGTGTCGCGCGCCAACGCCAAGCAGCGCCGCGGCCGCGCGGGACGCGTCATGCCCGGCGTGTGCGTGCACCTTTACACCTCGCACAGATACAACCACCACATACTGGAGCAGCCTGTGCCTGAGATACATAGGATACCGCTGGAGCAGTTGGTGCTGAAGATAAAAATTCTGTCGCTGTTTCAAGATATGAGCGTGCATGAAGTACTAGGTAAGTTTGAAGGTCAATAGAGTCTTGTAGGTGGTGTGTGTGCACCTGTATACCTCACACAGATACAACCATCACATACTAGAACAACCTGTGCCTAAGATACATTACATAGAATACCGCTGGAGCTTAAGATAAAAATTCTGTCGCTGTTTCAAGATATGAGCGTGCATGAAGTCCTAGGTAAGTTTGAAGGTCAATAGAGTATTGTAGGTGGTGTGTGTGCACCTTTACACCTCGCACAGATACAACCACCACATACTAGAGCAGCCTGTGCCTGAGATACATAGGATACCGCTGGAGCAGTTGGTGCTAAAGATAAAAATTCCGTCGCTGTTTCAAGATATGAGCGTGCATGAGGTTTTAGGTAAGTTAAACAGTCACTTGAGTATTGCAGGTGGTGTGTGTGCACCTTTACACCTCGCACAGATACAACTACCACATACTAGTACAACCTGTGCCTAAGATACATTACATAGAATACCGCTGGAGCTAAAGATAAAAATTCTCTCGCTGTTTCAAGATATGAGCGTGCATGAAGTCCTAGGTAAGTTTGAAGGTCAATAAAGTCTTGTAGGTGTGCGTGCGCACCTTTATACCTCGCACAGATACAACCCATATACTAAAACAACCTGTGTCTGAGATACATAGAATGCCCCCTGAGGAAATATGATCTCGCTCTCGCTCCATATAACGGTGAGATAGAACGCTGTAGATCCGTTCAGTGGGAAAAGAAGAGCGTATCGTGTTTCTTTTCGTGTCTGATACGCTCCTGGTAAAGCCACGGTATGATATGGTGTAGTGGGCTCAGACCTTTAGCCAGATTGAAAACGGACTACGCTGAATCATTTTGAATTCACTGTAACAAACACCGCTTCATCTGTCCCCAGATTTAAATTTTGACATAATGATTCTGTAATCGATTTCGCAAATCTACAGCAGCCATACTGTTTTAACAACAACATTGTACCTATTGAGCATGAACATTTGTACCTAATTCATGGATGTTATACGTATTTAAGTATTTATGGGAGACGCCCCCGTCATAATCGTTGTCTGGTACTTCGTAACACAAGGAAAACAATTCCTTACCACGAAACCAGACAATTGGTGTGTTGTCTGGCGCATATTATATTATATTATATTATGTTGTTTCTTTCCAGGCAAAACCATAGAGCCGCCAACGAAACCGAACATAGATGGCGCTCTTGCCCGGCTTCAAGACGTCGGGGCATTAGATAAATCATTCTGCCTAACCGCTTTGGGAAAACACTTAGCCGCTTTGCCTGTT
The DNA here is from genome assembly GCA_963584085.1 of Pyrausta aurata. Taxonomy (NCBI): domain Eukaryota; kingdom Metazoa; phylum Arthropoda; class Insecta; order Lepidoptera; family Crambidae; genus Pyrausta; species Pyrausta aurata. The sequence goes on from OY757266.1 coordinate 10,562,371, forward strand.
GACGTCCGAATCGGGAAGCTATTGTTGTTTGGAGCGATATTTTGTTGCGTGGACTCGGCACTTACTGTCGCTGCGTGTCTCAGCCACAAGAGTCCGTTTCTATCGCCGTTTGGGAAAAAGGTACGTGTGTCTATAGCGTTAAGATCGAAATTAGTTAAAGCGCTACCAATAGGTGGACGTGCGAATGAGCAAGCATATGCTTTGAGTGATATTTTGTTGCGTGGACTCAGCGCTTACTGTCGCCGCGTGTTTGAGCCACAAGAGTCCCTTCTATCGCCGTTTGTGAAAAAGGTACGTGTGTCTATAGCGTTAAGATCGAAATTAGTTAAAGCGCTACCAATAAGTAGACTTGCGAATTGGCAAGCTATTGCTTTTTTGAGCGATATTTTGTTGCGTGGCCTCAGCGCTTACTGTCGCCGCATGTTTGAGCCACAAAGAGTCCCTTCTTAGCGCCGTTTAGTAAAAAGGTACGTGTGTCTATAGCTTGGAGATCGAAATTAATTAAAGCGCTATCAATAGGTGCGTGCAAATGAGCAAGCTTTTGCTTTCCGGACCGATATTTTGTTGCGTGGTCTCAGCATTAAATGTCGTTGCGTGTCTGAGTCGCAAAAGTCCGTTTCTAGCGCCGTTTGGTAAAAAGGTGCGTGTGTCTAAAGTATTCAGATCTTAATAACTAATACAAATTTAAGCGCTACTTCTTACACCACGAATTTGATTTCGCGGGCGCACGCGAACATTGTCAAAAGCTTAAACACTCACGGATATGTTGGACTCTTTCTCCTACTTACTTTGTCGATTTATCATGTGTTTTTATCCTTTACAGTCGGAAGCTGACGCAAAACGAAGAGAGTTTGCTTGCTTTAATAGCGATCAACTAACCACGCTGAGGGCATATAGGGTGAGTAAACCTGACAATTAAGGTGTTGTTCCCACCATGCATCGTACCATACCATGACCTTGCTAGGAATGTTTCCTATAGGTAAACTGCTTCATTGAGACTTCGCCTGCGGGGTACAGGGGAGCGGGCGGAAAGACGAGAGCGGGGAATGTAAGGGGTGCGGGCGGCGGTGATACACAAGAGACGAAATTTGCCGTGACAGTTCTTAAGATATGTGACGTCAGTGGTCACAATAGTGGTCGTCAGTGTCGACACTTTATAAACATCACATAATATATTGGAAAAAAATATTCGATTCAATACAATTACACCAATAAGAGTGAATTAATTCTAAATATTACTATCCAAAATCGTGGATTTTAATCAATAAATAAAATGGAATTTTAAAATAAGATAGATTTTTTGGCAAAATTACAAAACTTCAAATAACATTCCCTGGTAACTTTTGCGACTGTTTTGTTTGAGTGTATTATCGAGTTCATATTCATATCTAGTTCATATTCCACTGAGTTTAGATCTATATTTTATTATATAATATTCTTATATATTTAGAGCATTAATTTAAACACTGTTATTTAACAGTGTTTAAACGGTGGACTTAATGCTAGAATGATGTAAAATAGAATTTAAAAAAAACACGACAAAAATACAATAATTTAGATTTTGTGTCCGAATATACTGCGACTCATCTTCAGACTTCAGTCAGACAGTATTCTCTTGTGTACTTCTGTCAAAGCGTCCGCAACTGACAACAGATGCTATCGCTACCTGTGTAGCGAGCGTACTGAATTTTGAAAAAAATGTGCCTGCCGCCCGCACCTCTCACAAGCCCCGCTCTCGCCTCCCCCCGCGCCCCTGTACCCCGCAGGCGAGGTCTCAATTTCGCGGTTTACCTATAGAATATAAGACCAATTAATTAATTAATTACTATTTATTTGTTAATATTTGCACGTCTGCTTGCAGGCTGAATACATTTACTTTGTTTGCACTTAAAGATCCAATTTTATGTATGTATTCTCGCAAATAAATTTTCTGATTTCTGATTTCTGTTTTAAGTTCGAAAAGCAACACGCTTTACCTCAACTGAACGGATTGACAGCGTTCTATCTCACCGTTATATGCCGTTTATACGTTTGCCGCTGCTGACACGCTCCGTGCACGACACGCGACGTCGTTGGTCGGTGACGGAACGGTCTAGTGAACAAGGTGTCATAGTTTTCAATACAAAGAATATTTTTATACCTGACACGTTCCTAGCACTGTCATGATATGCTACGGTTTAGTGTGCAAAAACCTTTATGCTTACATATACTACATATAAACTGGTATCAGGGCAAGGAAGTGATGATACATATCATTAAAACATAGATATCACTATAAATAAATAATAAAAGTGCGCCACACAACACACCAATTGTCTGGTTTCGTAGTAAGGAATTTTCTTCCTTGTTTTACGAAGTACCAGACAACGATTGTGACGGGGGCATCTCACATAAATACTTGAATACATATAACATCCATGACAAAGGTCCAAATGTTCGTGCTCATCACACAAACATTTGCGCCCTTGCGGGTTTCGAACCCGCGACGGCCGGCGTAATAGTCAGGAGCGCTAACCAATACACCAAACGCGTCGTCAACTATATACTATCATTCAAACGCAGGCTAATTATAGTGAATTATTTGTTTATTGACTCAGTTTCTGAACTAATTCAATGGTGCGCAGCTAAGTCCGAAAGTAGTGATTCTGACTAATAATCATAATCATAATCATCATTATTTGCAAGAATACAGTTACATGTCAACCATTTCATTTTCAATAATTTCAAATCTTATTAGTATGCCTCTCCGAATTGATGTCATTCATATCAAGTAAGCAGAGCTATAGGTAAACCGCTTTATTGAGACATCGCCTGCGGGGCGGCGGGGCGTGGGGGGGGGGAGGCGATACCGGGTCGCGCGCGGGGTGCGGGCCGCTCACTAACCGCGCTCTCGTCTCCCCCCGCACCCCTTTGTACCGCAGGCGAGGTCTCAATAAAGCGGTCTACCTATAGATTATAGCTGTAAAAAAAATACATGATCGTATTTGAATTAGTCAACAACTTGAACCATTATTTTATTCAGAAATGGCAGCAAGCAATGAAACGCAGCACGCACGCCGCCCTGGTGTTCGCGAACGAAAACTTCCTCTCTCACAAGACGCTGCTAATGATGGCCGACATCAAACATCAGTTACTTGGTCTTCTTGCTTCGATCGGCTTTGTGCCCGATATGCCAGATCTGAGGAAGAAGATGAGAAAGGATTCCGTTGAGAGCCTTACTGGGGAAGTGGTGAGTGGTTTGGTCTTATGCGTTTCTTTGATCGAATCGAAAATGAGGAGATACGTAGAAGAACTAAGTTAACGGCCCTGAGAATCAGTAAGCTCAAGTGGCAATGGGCAGGGCACGTAGCGCGAAAAAGTGATGGCCGTTGGGGTTGAAAAGTTCTAGATTGGAGGCCTTTCGACCGAAGGCGCAGCGTAGGACGTCCACCGATAAGATGGATAGGCGACCTTGTAAAGATCGCAGGATCACACTGGATGGAGACGGCTTGTGATCGGTCAACGTGGAAAACCGTGGGGCAGGCCTATGTTCAGCAGTGGACGGTCCTGTGGCTGATAATGATGATGATGACGCGTTTCTGTATGTGTTTGTTCATACGAGATTCGAAGAGACCACCAGTAGCTGATACTGTCATATTGATGGCGGTGAATAGAAGTGTCGTCATCTTTTTAAGTAACCTGGGTGGACTAAAATTCTTTATCACATTAATAATTATTGAACGATTAATTAAGTAATATATTTTTGGTTTGTTCACAGCTGAATGAAAATGGAAATAACGACAAGTTACTGGCTGCGATACTTTGTGCCGCATTATATCCGAATGTAGTAAAGGTAACAATCAATAAATCATCTTATTTTTATTTTTGCAGAATAAGTGACTATAGTCGGCGCGTTAGCAATTGAGTCGTGAGGCTGTAATGTCAATAGAGATAGGAATACATAGTGCGCTGCTTTATCGGCAAGTGTAAGCGAGTTAAGCATGATACTGACCAGACTCAGTTGATAACACGCAGACTATAGTGTATGCTATGTAGACGCGTGGTTACATTTCGCTACCACCGTCTACCGAAATAAGAAGATTTTCTTAATGCTCAGAAGACTTTATTTCCAATTTGTGTACACTTTGAGTATGATTTTCTAATATATGAATATACTTAATGGGGCTGGACTGTTGATGAATATTAAGAGGTGGGTAACCCCCCAGTTCTTAAACTGCGGTGTGAAATGCAAGTGGGAAACCAACACACTATCTTCTCTAATTTGGAGTGTTTATGGGAAAAAACTCCACTGACAAGAGCCTAAGCTCTAAAATTCAATAATGGCGATGACTAATAATGGTAAAACTAATACACAACAATCATTCTAGGTGCTCACCCCCGAAAAATCGTTTCACATGCAAGCCGGCGGGGCCATACCTCGTCAGCCGACGCCGGACGAGTTAAAGTTCAAGACGAAATCCGACGGATACGTCGCTCTACACCCGTCGTCCGTCAACGCGACTGTGGGGTACTTTGGTAGCCCATACCTGGTGTACCAGGAGAAGGTAAATTGTCCTTTTAAATTTATATTTTTCTCTTTTTTCTCATTTATATTTTTTTTTCATGTATTACGAGTATTTGCTCCTACTAACTGTCACGAAAACTTCGTTCTGTCAGAAGTTATGGCATTTGTATAAAAAAGTGTTATTTTTTACCATTTTGCCACATTTTTAATTCCAAATTCAATTTTAATTCTTTTAAATCAATTTTAATTCTATATTTTTATGTAAACTTATTTTTATTTTGTGTAATTTGCATGCTATAAATAAAATAGCTAAATAGGCTTAAGGAACACAACTCTTAACATCTGCTTTTGTATATACCCTATTTAATGGCAAATAAAGAATTTTGATTTTGATTTTGATTTCCTCACCCTTTACTAGGCCTTCTTTAAATTTTGAAGATAAAACTGAGCCAAATCGAATCGGCCGTTTTCAAGTTTTACCGAGACTAACGAACAGAAATTCATTTTTGTTTGTTGATAATTTTAACTCTTAGTTTCTTTCTTTCTAAATCTAATATATGTATTAAATATGTTATTTATGTTTGTGTTTCATACAAATTTTAATGAATTCTATTATATTTTAAGGTGAAGACATCCCGAGTGTTTATTAGGGAGTGCTCTATGGTGCCGCAGCTGCCTTTGGTGCTATTTTCTGGTGAGAATGATTTGGTGTTGACTGTGTAAAGACTTATGTTCAACATGTTTGGTGCCAATTTCTTCAGACGATCGTACTAAGAGGCCACCCCCGCCTTACTACCATAAGACCAAATAAACCCCATTTTTAGCAAAGTGGATCCCAACTTGGAATGGAAGAAAATAATTTTAATTCAGCAGCAAAGGGACGCGCTTCCTGCCAACCGAGGTGTTATTGGTCGGGGACTATAGACCAATGGAGTACTATCTGGGTGTTCTATTTATATAGTTAGTCAGATAAAAAACTAATATATCGCGGTTCAGGATTGTATGAATGTAATATGTTCGAATGTTGTATAGAGTTAGGCTATCAGCGCAATCTAGCCGATGCAGAGTCGAGTTTAGTGGTCATGTTCGTCGCCACTGTATGATCGTAATTAGAGATGTACCGACTAGTCGCCGACTAGTCGGTAAAGCCGACTAGTCGGTCATTTTTGTAGTCGCTTCTGACTCATGTTAATATGCTTAAAAAATTGAGTGATTGAAATGAAATTGTATCTTTACTCTTGTTATTATAAGAATAACAGTTTCAGTTTACAATACAATTTAATAATTGGTAGAAAATTTAAATAGGAACTCTTCCTTAAGTCTTTTATAAAATAACACAATATAGGTTAAAGCAAAAAATCCTTGGTAATAAGTAGGTTCAATTATAACATAAAAAATAGGAACTCTTCCTTTGACATCCCAGAGTTATTCAATCTCGAAATTAATAAGGATTAATAAGAACCTAGTTGAAGCATCAGTTGTGAATGTTTGCTCGTAGTATTTGCCTTTTTCCCCTGACCACCACGAGAAATAACTGCTTGACACTGATTGCACTTCACTTTACTGCTACCTTCTCCCTCCAATTCGTCAAAAAAAAAAATCCAAATGCGTGATTTCTTTTTCGACATGACGCAAACAATCTTATTTAGTTAATTTCACTATTAATTCAATTATTTGCACTGTGTTATCTTAGTAATTGAACTTTATATATTCTTTATTTCATTAAACACCAATAAAACACACAGTGTGAGGAGAACCCACTTACTTATATGCATATGATTGTCGATGTATAAAATTTGAAAATTAAAATGTAGATTCGTTATTGGCTGTAAGTTTAGTTACACTGTAATATAATAACTAATAAATAACAAGAGTTGTGAATCTTGTAATATAAAAAAAAATATCGTCGTCACCCGGATTTTACCGAAAGTAATGATCGGCCTGGCCGACTAGTCGGCTAGTCGGCTAGTCGGCCAAAGTCATAGTCGGCACATCTCTAATCGTAATATTTATTCTTTACTTTTGCAGGTTGCAGTTTATCTGTAGAGCTGCACAATGGAACATTCATAGTATCTTTAGAAGATGGTTGGATCATGTTCCAAGTTGAAAAACACGAGGTTGCCGAAATGCTTAAAACTATTCGGATAGAACTGATCAATCTTCTAGAAGAGAAGATTAATGATCCCAGCTTAAATCTGCTACATTACGAAAAAGGAAATAGAATAATCAAAACAATAGTGCAAGTTATAAGTAAAGACTAAACAAATATTAGACAAAATAACATGTAAGCTTATGTTTCGGTCAAGTTTTAAAATCGGTCGTTTTTAAAGACCACTCTCAAGATTAAATCTTGACCCCCTTATCTATACTAATATTATAAAGCTGAAGAGTTTGTTTGTTTGTTTGTTTGAACGCGCTAATCTCCGAAACTACTGGTTCGAATTGAATAATTCTTTTTGTGTTGGATAGTCCAGTTATCGAGGAAGGCTATAGGCTATATAACATCACGCTACGACTAATAGGAGCAAAGATATAGTGGTAAATGTGTAAAAAACGGGAGAAAGAAGTCACTATTCCACGCGGACGAAGTCGCGGGCAAAAGCTAGTTCATAATAAATCAAACAACCTAATAAACCTATTTTAGCTATTACACAAAACAAGTTTTAACCATTAGGCTGCGTTTCCACCAGAGATGTGCGAGGATGCGTAGCGAGGAATGTGTTTGTAAAGAACCAATAGAATCGCTTCATTTACCTCGCCTCGATCAGCACAGCTCTGGTGGAAACGGCTCAGCGGAGCTAGGTTTTTGCGCATACAAAACAAGCGAAGAATGTGTGCGAGGGATGTGTACGAGGGATGTGTGCGAGGGATGTGTACGAGGGATGTGTGCGAGGAATGTGTGCGAGGAATGTGTGCGAGGAATGTGTGTTGAATAGGTTTGCGCATACACCGCACCCCTGTTGACACCTTTCACAGCTTCGCAACGCATCCTCGCACCACACATTAATGCGCATTTTCACAGCTCCGCTACACATCCTCGTAGACACATTTTCATCGCACAGCTTTGGTGGAAACACCCACACATTTTCACAGCACAGCTAGACATCCTCTTACGACACATTTCCATCGCACATCTCTGGTGGAAACGCAGCCTTACACTGTTTTGTCTCGTTTTTTTGGCGCTGTCATCATTCGACAGAAAGTTTCAAAACAGTGTAATAGCAAAAATAGGTTTATTAGGTTGTATGATAATAATACGAATAAGTGGGACTTGCGCAGAATGATTTAACCCAGGATTACGCTAACCCAGGATTAAATCATTATTTTGTCTCTGTCAACGTCATATAAACTGACAGAGACATAATGATGATTTAATCCTGGGTTAGTGTAATCCTGAGTTAAATCACCGTGCGCAAGTGGGTAAGTTTTTATCATGTCTATTTTATGCTTTAAGTGTTTTGCCTACTAAATACCATGACCGTGACTATAAAAGGTGTCAGACAAAACATATCCTTTGTATTGAAAATTATTACACCTTGCCCATTAGACCGTACCGTCACCGACCAACATACGTTTTCGCTTCGTTCTCCATAATGGTAAGACAGAACGCTGTCAATCCGTTCAGTGGGCAAGGTAGGGCGTATCGTGTTGCTTTTCGTGCATGTCACGTTCCTAGCCCGGTCATGGTATGGTACAGTGAAGTGGGAAAAACCTTTATTAATATGGCTGATGTAAAAAAAATTACATGCCACTGAATAACGATTCTTATGACTACCATATAATGGCTGAAAATTGAGCTTCTTTTACACGTTTTTGACATTAAAATTAGTGTAATAAAGAGGATCTATTCATGTTTTTTTACTCTCGATTACAAAAAGTCTAATAGTCCCCCTAGCCGATTTCGACTACGGTGGCCAGTCACAACGACTAACCGACTGCGCGGGACATATTATAGTGCACAAGTGTGTGCGCAAACACAGGTGCACTCTCTATTCCTTTCACTCTCATAGCCCGATGGGACAGCAATCTGACACGACCGGAGAGAGATCAGGCGCAGGACCAACGGCTTTACGTGCTTTCCGAGGCACGGGGGTGAAACACCGCCAATTTCCAAACTCCGGGCTACCCTGAGAAATTCTAAACAGAAAAACCCAGGTATACATTTTTTGGCCCGACCCGGGCATTGAACCCGGGACCTCTGGCGCAGCCGTCGCTTTAAAATGCGACCCTCTCACCGCTGCGCCACCGAGGCAGTTAACAAAAACAAAAAAACAAAAAGTCTATGAATTCTGTGTATCAATATCATCAATAGTAGTATTCATGAATTATTATTATAAATAAATTGTCATTTGGCAAGAGAATATGGGACTCAGATGACATCGTGTAGTATCCAAAACGAATATTATGAAAGTGGGTAGAATATATAATTAATGGAAACTCTCTCATAAATTGAATGTGCAATTGATAACTATAGAAACTTGTGAAAGTATTTATGTAATTTGTATGTATAGTATTTGTTATAATGATTGTCCTCTTGTGTGTTCTTAATGTTTAAGGTTCGATTAATAAAATAACGTTTTGTAACTGCTCTTAAACAATACATTAATTTATTACATATTTCATCCAAAAATGTTATGTGCTATCGAGGTCACTGTCGCCTTACCACCTCGAGTCTTTTGTTTGTAGTGATTCCCCCGTTTCTGTGTCGTGCAAGCGATTTTTTTTAAAGTGGTTAGGTGGCGGAGACCCTCGACCTACCGTGATAATATTGTTAGTCAAAAGAGCCCATGGCTTTTTTGACGTGACTTCCTTTGTTTCTCAATACTATCAAAAATCTAAACGTGATTGTATAACAGTATTATAATATGTGTAAGACGTGTTTTGTACTAGCTTTCTTAACATAATATTTTTTACAACATGGTTTATAAAATAGCACGGGAAGAAAAATACTGCAATAACTAAATACTAAGTGTAAATAAATACTATACAACTTTTATGAATTGGTTGCTTGCGTTCGTAACGAAATGTCGAGGATGTAAATAAAATATTTTTTTGTTAATTTGGTCTACTTTCTTTATTATTCCATTAATAATACAATTCTACCTACGATAAGAGCTTTTTCTACTATCGACAAATATAATAATTTGAATAAAGAACGTCATTTCGTATGAATTAGCTGGCATATACGCCAACCAGAACTTGTTTTAACACTGAAACAGGCCATAAAAATATAATATTTGCGCGGAAAATTTATAAAATTAATTAGAAAATCAATGTTACCCAACGCCATATATGACGGTCCAGATGAATCACATAACTAGCATGATTTAAAGTATTAAAAATAGCCAATAGATGGCAATGCTTACATCTAAAAGTAGCTAATCTATTATATAGATGGCGCTATTTGTCATAAATAAATTTGATTACAAAATTAACTGCCGGAAGGTATGAAAATAAACAGTAATAACTTTATTCAACATCATCAAGCCTTACCACAAAAATAATACATTGTAATGTTTTAAGTAATTTTAAATTTTGTCTTAGTGTTTTGTGGTATTTTCGCAAATTCAAAAACATTAGTTGCTATTAGAGATGCGCCGAGTAGCACTTTTGCCGAGTACCGAGTACCGTAAGTACAGTAAGTTTTACTCGGTTAATTTTTTTTTCAACCGAGTACTCGGCCGAGTAACTTGGTTCAACCAAATTCCTGTTTCAGTACAAACTAGGTTCGCGCAGAATGAGCTTCATCAAGTTCATCTTTTTTTTGTATTACAAAATCCACAGCATGATTATTGCTATATTTATGAGTTTGTTTAAGTAAGTATGTACATGTCATATTTAATTACAGCTATTGTAATTGTAAACGCGAAAGTTAATACTTACGTATTTAAAACTGCCGTAAATAAACTAAATATAATTTACCAAAATTATCTCTATCATGGTATATTTTGCTGGCATTCGCATGCCATAACGGCCTTACTAGGATCCCTAAATTGGAAAAAGGTCCCGATTCTCAGCGATCCTGGGCGGTGGTCGTAAAACGCACGTGTCCAGGCCACCGTTACATCGTACATGAGTACTTTAAACAGACAACTTTTGGGTTATGAAGGACCGGCCGAGATCGAAAGGAGAAGGAGGATAAGTCGGTTTATAATATGAAACTTTCAAAAATATTATACTTTCATAATGAAAGTATAATTTTTTTTTGGTAAGTAAACTTTCCACAGCATATTTTATTCATTAACACTATCGCCATCTGTTGTCAAGTAGCAAAACTAAATTCAAATAAGAATGTTAAATAAATCCATTAAAATCTTATTAGAATTTATTTTCTTACTCCTAAGTTTGACTGGAGAGTTTTCCGCCCTTAGCCGCACGATTGGGTCAGTGTGCATTCAACCTTCTTCTTCATTCTAACCACCCCAGGCTTTTCTTACTCATATTAAGATTGGTTTTCGGAAACAGTTTATTCTCATCCTCAAAATTTTTCCTCAAAATAAATATAAATAAATAAAATTGTTTGATTTCATTTGAAATCCATACGGCAGATTCCACTCAATTTGGAAGTACTATCATTAATATTTAGCGTCAATTATCTTTGATTTTTTATAGGTTTTCGCTTTTTTCGATTATTGACGCGAGTGATTCAAAAACAGAGTTACAGTTTTTCACAATCACTCGCCATATTTCCATCACGAAGCTGGGTTTGTTTTACCCCGTTACGGGCCTTACGACGGCCTTAAACGCCAGATTAAAAAACAACGGCGTATCCACAACAAACGCACTGAAACGGGCGGGCCATTTTGACCCGCGTCACGTCGGGCCGGCCCGTAATTGGCGCCGTTACGGCCGGGCCCAACGTGCGGCCCGCGGCCGGCCCGATATCAATAGGACGCCAGATGGCGGGGGTGTTAGATTATCTTAGGTTATAGGTAGGGTACGAAGGAAATCTGTAGAATCTGGGTATTAGCAAGGGTAGCTGACTAATATTCAGAATTGCGAAAGAGATCAAGAAAGTTTTAATTGGGTACAATATTATGTAACCGCTATCGAAGCGCGATTGCCTCACTAGTTTGTTACACGTTGATACATTGCCAGCTATTACTGTCATGCTTAGTCTAGCCAGCATTGTATAAAGAAAGTCAACTTGTATTTTTTAAGAATGCAAAATGTATTAAGTACTGTTGGTAATACCTCTTAAATAAATAAATAAAAAGAAAGATGCAAGTACATAAAGCGTAAGCGTATCGTTTCGCAGAACTTATTTAGAATTCTTAAAAGATGACAATAAGAAACCAAAAATTGCGCACGGGCGAGACTTATTAAGGTACATTTAATTTGCTTTGTGTAGTAATCTGTAAGATATTAGGTAGGTCGTGTAGTCATCTGTAAGGTATTTTCATTGATTTGTTATTGGTACATCTTGGTAATTATTATCTTATACAGAATCTAGATTGCATACGTGTTTTGTAACGATAACGTTGAAACGTTATCGATGTTATGAACTTATGAATATAAAGAGTATAAACGTCACTGTCAGTTTTGACAGATGACAAGATCGGAATGTCAATCATGGCGCGGCATAAAATGCATACAGAAGTAAATTAATTGTTTTGGAGGAAATAGTTGAAATTATGTAAAGAATATGTCTTGTTATACAATATAATGTTTAAATGAAGACTGGTGTTTAATTTGGAGACCACACTTCAGAAGAGGGATTTAAATTACGCCCGATTTGGTGAGTTATCGCAACTGCAGTTGTAATAGTTTCCTGACTTTCTATGGTGATCATCGTTGATCAAAGAATACTTAACTTTGTATTGCATCAAACATAGATTAATCGTAATATGAAATCAGATCGAACAGTTATATAAAATCTGTATCTGTTTTTTTTCTCATCAGTATCAAAAATTTGTTCTATAAAAGTTAAAGCAGAACTTTTATCTTGCGGTGACAAAACAAACACAAAATGTGTTAACCATGAATGGTTACTGTCCGAGTGTTTCTTTTCTTTGCAGAAATATGGTTGCTGCACTTGTGTGCACAGAGTCATGAGATGCACTGATGCCGCTGTGGAACCTATAGCAAGATACATTGTACAACACAACTGTCCATTGCGGAAGGTGACTGCGGGGCCGCAAATGAAGGGAATGCTTACAATGCTTACTGTGGAGGAAAGTGCTTGAAGTTACAACAAGACGCAGTAGAAGCAAAAGGAAATTTGAATTCAACCTCAGGTGGGACGGTGAGAACTAAGAAGTCCAGAGCTAGTATTGTGATTCTAGGACCAAAATTGAGACAACCAGTTTTTAAGCCATACCTATGTCATAGTTTTGATTATTTGTTGTGGCTACTCAGTTTTTCTTTTGTTGTAAGATGAAATACTTGACTAAATTAACATAAAGAAAAAGAATAAGTATATTCCGTACTGCCAAATCTAAGTACCTAAATATGATAAGTTACATTGTGAGATGAGATCATGGCATCACAACTAGGGTGTAATAAAAGTAAACTTATTACATTGAATGCATAAAATAATGTGGTCATAAGTTATACCATCCATGCACTATTCCATTGATAATGTGTATAGTACAACCTCAGAGCTGTTATGTCCATTCAAAGTCACTTATTATGTGTTATCACCGTTGTATAGTTGCAGCACAAATGTGAAATATTCTAGTTATGGATATGCCCAAGGCTAAGTTAAGGGAGCAATATAAGTAGAATACATACAGAATGCATTCAAAATCATAACTGTTTAAATTATTATTTGGATAAATAAACCTGGTGAGCACAAAAATTAAGCCTAGATCTGAATATGTAAGTTATTATTTTAATATTAACCTAAATGGCACCTAACAGTTAGTGTTTTGATTGTCTTAAGAAAGGTATTTTGAATGATAATAGAGATCAAAGAATTTGGTAATTTAGCTGCCTGATAGTTTAAATTTTCAAGCGTAACGCCAACATGACTTTCCCTAACACAGTTCATCATCACTCTGTGTGACCTAAAGGTCTGACTGGAATGCGTTTAGCATTGGGACCACATTTGTACACCATGATTTGTGCAATAATGTCTTAATAAATAAACAGTTAAGTCTGTCAATGGTAATATTATGTCAGTCAACATAATTCAGTCTGTCAGTAACACAGTACAAGCTTTAATAATGTGAGATAACTTACTCGTAGTTACATGGTATATATTAATTGGTCAGCTCTTAAGTATCTTGCTTGAAACTGAAAAGTAGTATACAAATGCTTTTAAAGTAAGAGAGGAAGTAAGTTGCCACGCTATATTTTAATGCTATTGGTTTGAATACTAGAGAATGGTCTTTATTTCACTCTAACTACATGGCCATTTGTGTTAGTAACTATGACTTAAATAAAACCCATACCTATTGTACTTGGCTTTTGAAGCAGTGATTAGCAAAGACCTAATAGTAATTTGTTAGTGACCAGAAAAGCAGGCTGTCTAGCCGGTAAGAATTATACAAATAAAAATGATACAAAGTATTTGTGACCTCTATAAATAGAAGTGTTTATTTTGGGTCCACACCCAAAAAAAAGTTATAGAATATAGGTTTATTACCTTTATATGAATATCATGGAAGGCTACATTCACTAAGCAGAAAAAGATACCTAATTAGTGTTGGAGATGACAACGGCAATGTTAATTTAAAGTTGTGTCTGGTGACATAGGGACAGGATTTGTTTGTTTACTTAACTAACACCAAAGGATATGTGTTAAAAGAGTACACTTAATGAATTAAAAGCAATACAGGCGAGTTTCAAATTTATTTGCAGAAAGTGTATATTTTAGGCGGTCTTAACACTGGAAGTGATTTATTCCAGGCAATTTCTTTTATAGACAGTAATAATTGTATGTTAAGAGGAAAATACTTCAATTTTAATTACAAGTTTCATAATTCAGTGGCTTTAATTGATAACTTGAAATCACAAATGTGATATAATTTTAGGGTTTATTAGTTTTATTCAGTTCATTTAATTCACATTGAAAGAGAGTTCAATCCATATTTTGTTGAGGGTGTTTTGACTAGTTTAGTGGTGCCTGTATTTTCGTTTTGTTGGTATTGTTGTTAAAATTTCTGCCATAATGAGTAGTATTGTTGTTGGCAATATTATGATGGTCTAATGACCAAAATGTGTATGTATGACACTGTTGTAGGCCAGAAGCCTACAGTAATTGGTGAAAATGAAACTGAAGTTTTGATCTGTTGATGTTTAGTTATTATTAGAATTATTGATGAGTATGTATCATAGGTACGCTAAGTTGATTTATTTATGCGATCAGTTGTTATGAGAAGGATTATATGCTAGATTAATTGTAATGATAACGGTAATGTTAGATATTAAAGTCGTCATAAGTACAATGTTAAAGTCGTCTATATTGTCGGTTATTATCAGTGAGTAGTTATGGCGAAGCCATGTAAAAAAAAAATGCTTTGCAAACACGACTACCTACAAGATTGTAACGTATTCCTTGGAATTTGAATTTCGAATATGAAAACGTTTGTATGAGTTGATGACAAGTGGCGTTAATTCATGGAGCATTATAGTTGCATGTGGTGTCAGTTCTATACGCTAGTAATGCTAGTTCAATTGTTTTATTATGAACCAATTATTTAGTGCTATTTAGTACAGTAGTACAGTATTTATTGTAATAGATTTTTGTGTGTTTTACCATCCATAAGAGACATGTAGTTGACTAGGTAACCGAGTTTGAGTCTCTAAGGAAATGTGTCGCAACAATACAATTGTTTATAGTGTCTATGTTGGTAAATCTAACCAGACAAGAAATTTTTACCGTACTCTTAAAATGTGTATGTGTATTAAAATGACGACCCTCCGTTGAGGGATAATTAGATACCTACTTATTGTGCTGATGACTATATGTTAACTCTGAACTTCATGGCTGATAATATCTTTGTCTAGAAAATAGATTTATAGATGAAAACACTTTATGGCAAATCAAGTATTTCTTCAATAATGGTTGTATAGGTACAACTAATACCTTTATGATATCAGGTATAAAGTTATAAAATTGTTCTAAATGTTTTGTTTTGTTGTTTCTTAATTGGATACCGATACCGACACTACCGACACAAAAGATAATTAGATTTTGATGAAGAGAAGCATTATCACTGAATACAACAGTTGTTGAACTAATGATTGTTATATGTAAAAGTTATGTTAATGTGGAAACGTTAGTTTGCAGTGTATAATTTGATCTGTTTTGGCTGTTGCTATACATGTGAGTTAAAGTTGATGATAGTATGCTATCTGTTATGTTAATGTGAGTTAGTGCACAGTGTTGGGCAAAATTTAGTTTGACAAATTATTGATGATGAAATGACCAATGATTGCATAAGTAAATCATGAGTGGTAACAATGATCGTTGGATCGTAAATTTGTAGATTTGCCCGGCACTGTGGGTGTACTATGGTTTCAAGGTAGATGCGACTTGAACTACATATTTAACTTGGTTTCAAGGTAGATGCGACTTGAACCACATATTAACTTGGTTTCAAGGTAGAGGTGACTTGAACCGCATAAATACAAACACAGGGTAGAAGCAACCTGTTGTATTTCTCTTGGTTTCAAGGTAGAGGCGACTTGAACCACATACTTACAAATCCAGGGTAGAGGCGACCTGGTATATTTCTCTTGGTTTCAAGGTAGAAGCGACTTGAACCGCAAAATTGAGTACTTGACACCAATCGCAGTTTAATCGTAAATTGATCTGCTACGATAAGCAGAACTGGAATGTTAACAGTTTGAGAATTATAAATTATTCAGTTGAACATATTGTGTTTATCCGTATTGAGACCATAGAAGATGAGTGTATTGACAGTAAATAAAAGTACCTCAACGATTGGTGGTGTCAAGTAGCCAGTTGCAGATTGCAAAAGTGCTCATGATAAGAGCAACCTGTACTGATATAATAGTGTTAAAAGCAAGCTTCCACATTAACGTAACTAAGGCTGAAGTTTTTGTAATTCAATTGTCTTCAAGGATAAGTGACTTGAATTATGATTTTACAATGTTATAGTTGCACAACTCCTTTGTAGAGAAAGTAAATTATCTATAATACATGGTCTGAAATAGTAAACATTAATGATGTTCACTGATGACTCAAGTAAAATTATCACTCAGATAGAATTGATGATAAGGTGTCCGATGGGTATAAACATATTCGAATGGGTTATTGCAGGTGCAATGAAATGTAATGTTTGTTAGTTACTTTTACGTTATGAATATATAGTTCAATTGATTCTCCAGTTCTGGTGATATAAGCGGTACGTGTTATAATAACTTAAGATGTTAGAAAAAATAGTTCTAGTTTAGATCACAGAGATTGAAAGACCCGTGAAAAATTAAATTGTTGATACAGTGGCCATTGTTTATTAGAACAGCTTTTACCGTAAATATGACTTTTGCTCAAGTAAAGAAGAGTAATGGAAAATATACACGATGATCTTTACGCAGTAACTATCATTTCACAAGAAGAAATAGAATTGTATTTATTGGAATAGATTTAGAAACAATTGGTAGCAACGATTTGTATTGCAATAACTATTAGACATCATGACGGGTCTAAACGCGAATAGAAACTTAAGAGTCACTATTACTCACTTTGTATTTGTATTGCACCCGTTAGATAAGCTCGATCACGGTCTATAGAGCGCTGCTGTGTGATTATTAGATCCCTGTAAAAAGTTTAATAAAACCAATCCTTGTAAAAGAGAAGGCACTTTTTAAGTACCTTAAGCTCTCTTAATATGTTTGTAGGTATCCTGCTCTGTGCTGTCTTAGAAGTCGAATTGTTGTCTGAATAATGTTAGATTGAAGTACTCTTAATGTCATTTCAAGATAGCGACACTCAGTATTAGGTATCAGAGTAGTCGAGACCCGATTCATAACATGAGTTAAGTAAAGCTTAAGTTTTAAGATCCAATAAAAGATCAATTTTATTGTTAGTTAATCGAATTGGAAATAATTTCTGTTGTTTAAATTACATTGTTCGCGGCTGACGATCCAATTCTGCTGGGCAAAGGCCTTACCTCAAATTTAAGGTAGTATCAATCCTATTTAGTAGAAGTTTATTTGGTAATGTTCCTCGGAATTACAACAAAATTCCGAAATCAATCAGAGACATGAATGACGTTAATATATTTAAATCTAAATTGCATTAATATTTAATTGAAAATGTTTCTATAGCATTAATGATATTTTGACGGAGAGAGTTTCTGACTGTATTAATTGAATTTAACTATGAAAAATGTTACGCAGTATATTAGTTGTGTAATACTGTTTGCAATACCTTAAAGGCTACTTAGTCGTAAGTACATGATTATTATTTAAAGAACTTTTATGTTACACTTAGTTTGAAAAATTAAGTATTATAGAAAATAGTCATAAAACTATCCGGAGTGTGTTAGAAGCTCTACGATTGAAATCAGTAGCTGTTATGTTAAAAGATGTTAATTTCATATAATTGTTGTACGCGTTGTGTATGCTATTGTTTTAAAATGTATTATTATGTAATTCCCGAATTGCATAGGTACCTACTGCCTTATTAAATAAGGACGATGTAACTAAAATTAAGATAATTAATGCAGAAACCAGGAAAAATCCAGCTAGTATGTACCCGAACCCCTTGAATAGATTATTATGATTTGTTGACCGAAGTCTAGTAAGTGTTATTCGGTGGAATGATATTGTACTGTAGGTGTTATTTTAGGTGTCAATGACGAATCGTTAATGGTTGATTCCATCATCAGTATCATCACTGTGTTTAAAATATGTGACATATAACGAACAATAACGAATGTTACTAGATGTCTTACATAGTTTCATCATAAATAAGAAAACTAATTTTGCCGATTGTAAAGTGAGTTAGCCGTAGAAACATAAGGTCTTATGTACAAAATAGAAGAAAAACTTGTTAAAATAAGTAACTGTTACTGTATCTAAATAATAGATTTTAAAAGTTGATTTTAATTTAAAATGGATTAATATTAATGGTACTTATGTTATGTTTGTTATTTAATTTGATAAGTTATATGCAAACTACATACACCCACTACTACACGGGGTCGTGTAATATTGCGGATGGCCGAATGTAGTAATCTGTAAGATATTAGGTAGGTCGTGTAGTCATCTGTAAGGTATTTTCATTGATTTGTTATTGGTACATCTTGGTAATTATTATCTTATACAGAATCTAGATTGCATACGTGTTTTGTAACGATAACGTTGAAACGTTATCGATGTTATGAACTTATGAATATAAAGAGTATAAACGTCACTGTCAGTTTTGACAGATGACAAGATCGGAATGTCAATCATGGCGCGGCATAAAATGCATACAGAAGTAAATTAATTGTTTTGGAGGAAATAGTTGAAATTATGTAAAGAATATGTCTTGTTATACAATATAATGTTTAAATGAAGACTGGTGTTTAATTTGGAGACCACATTTGTCTGTCTTTGATGGATTTGTATGTATTCTATGACAGTACATATGTCACAGCCACTTTATTCTAAAACTATTAGCATCACATAGCTGAAACTTGGTAAGTAGATGTATCTTTTGCACCGCTTTCCAATTCATGTACTTAAAATTTTAAAAAATGATATTTAAGGGGGGGCACCCATACATGAAACTAAAACCTAAAAATTTTTTTTTATCCAAACCTATACGTGTGGGGTGTCTATGGATAGGTCTTTCAAAATGACATTGAGGTTTCTAAAATATTTTTTTCTAAAAGTCTAACGTTTGAGATAAAGACGCTTCCAAAGTGGTAAAATGGGCGTCCCCCCACATCTAACTTTTGAACTAAAGTAGTGAAATTTTTGGAAAAAATATATGATGTAGATCTCAACAAAAACTTTCAACGAAAATTAGTTTGAGCGAAATCGAACTAGTAGTTTTTGAGATATATCACATTTTTACTAACCGCAAATATAACTTTGTCTTTCATACAAACACTATGAAAAACAAAGTTATGTTTGCGGTCAACAAAATATTGTGGTATTTTGGCTAAGTGGAAGTAAGAATCCCTAATTCAGTTAAAGTTGGCACGGAACCCTCAGTGCGCGAGTCCGACTCGCACTTGGCCGGTTTTTTATGTTCTGTGGACGACGAAGGTATAACAGATCATTAATTACCATATGTCACTTCTTTCCTTCATCATCGTCATTATCAGCCAAAGGACGACCAATGCTGAACATAGGCTTACTATACTTTCTATTATAATTACTTAGCTAAAACACGCATTTTGTAGGCACAGTTAATATCCATGCACATCTACCAACGACCTCGACCTCTCCTATAATTCTATACACAATATACATTACGAACCATACATACACATACTTATCTCCACATAACACATACTTATCTCCTCACAAAAACTTATCTATCTCCAACACCCAACCAAAATAACAACACGCAAGCACCCACATTATCACGGCTCCGATTCTACCCACGCAAGGCCGAATAAATCAGGCCGAAAGCCGAAAGCCGGCGATAAATTTCGGCCCAATCCTGGTCATCTCGGACCCGGCTTACGCCCGCCCTGGGACGGACCTTTCCGCTAAATAAATCCCTTATCTGCATACGGCGAACCTTTCTAGGGTCCGGCTTAATAAATTCAGGTTGGGTCTGGCAAACTTTCTTGGGGAGGTGTATGGAGATGATAATACCTATTGTTTGTTTTGCCAAGGCACACTGTGTTCTGTGAATAAAAGGCCACTTGTAAGAAGACAGTTTACATTTAACCCAACTTCCTCTCTCTCGACATCTAAAACGGATAGTAACTGAATAGTGATTTAATGCAGAATTTGATCGGGTGCTCTATAGATACATCTGGAGTATGTTGTTAGTACTAATCTTGGTTATTATTATCATCTTGTATTCTGTGTATTCTTTCAGGGACTGACGCTGGCGCTTTTCTAAAAAAATACTATTAATAAAAACTATTAATTTTCTGGTGGTCTGAATTTAATTGATTAACAGGATACCTGGGGACCGATTTCTGTGCAGTTCGTATACGAAAAAAAGTTCACCAATCGAATGTAAGTCCATTATCTTTTTTAAATGAGTAGTTAATTAAGTTTTGTAAAACTTGCTATGTAGAAAAAGTTACATACAAAATGTGCGCACGTATAGGTTTAAAATGACAGAGCAAAATTTAGCAATTTCACTCAAAATGTGTTCATTAATTTCTCTGGATGGTAGTATCATCTCTATGTAGTTCCAAAACGGCCTGCTCATTTGAAAGGCGGCCGAGCGGTCCGTGCCCAAATCAATAGTAATTCTGCGGGTAATCCGCCGCAAAAATACATTACTGCTACACGAGATTGTTTCATTAGTTTGCTTTGTTGATTTATTGTGCAGATGAGTAAAGTACAGATACTTTCAGAGGGTAGGTTGGGTTTTTGTGCTGCTCTCTGTGCTTTGAGACTGTTAGCCCGAGTGAGATATGAGAATTACTGGCAGAATTTATGATTGAACTGCCAAAGTTAAAAAAATACATAGAATGAGTATGCAATTCTACTTGTCTTCTATAAATCTGTGATTATTGATATCATCTATTAAGTGTGCATAGCTTCTTTAATAATAATGGGATGATGAAAATTATATTAAAAAAATATAGAGCTACGTTTCAGTAGGTAGTTTATTTATTTCGTACGATACGACGGGTACGATTTAATACATTAATACTTTGGTAAATGTGTATGGTAAATCTGTATGTTTGTAATGAAATGAAAATGTGTGTGATCCTTGATTAATAAATGTATTTTCTTTTGTCCTTTTCTTTTTTTCTAAATTATCTCATGGACGTCTAAATGAGTCGCCTGGATTTAAGAACTATGAGTGATTGTATTCCTTAATTGCCCTCATATTCCTAATTCAAAGATACGAAATTAAATAATTCAATATTCATTCTAAACTCACTATTACCGCGTGTGCAGTCTTTGAATTTAATCCTATCTCGCCCCAACTACAAACGCGTCCCAAAAACTAGCGTAATCCTCAGGGGTTGGCCACCCCTGCCAACTATCTCACTCCAATTATAATAGTTTGTATAAGTCCGTCTCTTTCTAAGCTGACCGCTTGACCATTGGTTAGCGAATCGCGGACACTCGCGCACGAAATGAAATATTTTAATATAGTTTTTGGAGGCGGAGTAAGGATTGCGCAATGGTTCGTGAAGTTAACCAAGTAAAATATTTTATGGTATTTATGCTTAGTTTGGTGGAAATGGTGATAACATTGTTTAACTATTAACATCTATGGCATAGCATTAACAAAGAAGCACATGCAATTTCTATTTTGATATCAAAATGCCAACCGTATCTGGAAGAGTTCATAATTTTGTATTTAAGTAAATTTGGAAATTGATTATTTACCTTATTTAGAAATAATTATTCATTATTATTAGGTAGGTATGATATGGGGGCATATTTGCGATCTTAAGTTAATCCTTTCAAGTTACAGGCAGTTCAATTCCCATTCAACTAATTGAGTCGTCAAGTTGGCATTGCGATGCAATTTAAGAAAAATTAAAAGTATTTCTGTTTCACTCACTTGTATAGTGCTGTCCCACGCTAATCTGCTGAGTGGTTTATACGAAATCGCGATATGAATTTACTAAACCGTTCAACAGCGTAAGAAGTTTGTATCTATTCGGAGAAGCTAAGTCCACTAAAGGTTATTATCTCTACCATGAATAAATAAAAGCCCATAAATACTTAGACACAAAGTTTTGGCGCTTATCTCTATATCCCAAGTAATTCGAGCATGAAATCGTACATTTTCCATTATCGAAGGGTATTCCATATTACCCAAGTATAGAGTTGCCGCTCGATAGTCCACTATCGATAGACCTACTTATCGATACAAAAACACATACCTATCAATACATCGATAACCCAGTACGCGACAGCACTAAGAGGCACACAGCATTGGACATTTTCAACAAGAGAGTGAATAGGCTGCTACTAAGCAGACATGGTCTATCTTTGGCTACTTGACACTTAACATCAGGTGCAATCGTAGCCAAATGTCTGCCTATCTAATTATATAAAAAACCAACAATACTATCTAGAATGGAAGCTCAATTCCAATGGACTATGGATACATACTTTGCTGCTGAATATTGTAATAATAATCGAATATCGATGGTATAGATACCGCCGATATAAACCGCTCAATAGTCCACTATCTATCTAATCTAGTTTATCAATAGTCCGATCAATAGTTAAGCAAAAGCAATAGTTTGTTAACAGTCTTTAAAGGCTCAGTAGTATGGGTAAGGCCTTTGCCCAACATTGGGACGTTATAGGCTAACTTTACTTAGTATTATTGATAGTTATATCGATAGTATTGATAGCCCGTAAGCAACAAGCTATTGATTGTATCGAAATTTAGTATTGAATGGACTTTCAATTGCTGCTAAATATTGTGATAACAAGCGATAGTATAGATACCTAGGTACTATTATCGATATAATAGATGATTTTCGAGGTCAATATCGATATCGATAGTACGGCAAGGCTGCCCAAGTACAGATATAGTATCTTTGGAGGTCGGCACAGGGATACGTTTTCGGGTCGGACCTAAAACTTTAGGGTGTAAAAGGGACGGTGTTTAAAGTGATATAACAGATTTCAGTGCGTATAAGTAGATGTAACTAGATAATTTATATTGTGTCGTTAGTTTTGGGAACGCTAAAAGTTTGGGATAGGTTCAAGTTTTTGTTTTTGAAGTATTAGAATTAGATTGGTGTTTTAGTTTTGACGAAACCTTTCATCATTTATTTGATTTTTGATGCCAGGCCTAGTAATATTGCCTGTGTTTTACGTTCGCTTACCCACAATGAAAATTTGTTCGATTACCAAAAGTTTGCAATGCATGCTCAAATTATTTATGTACCACTTTTTCCAGATAATGTGGGCTGCACAATATTTTTGTTTACTTAACAAGTTGGTGTCAACTCGCTACTGTAAGATTTTAAAGTCTTTCTAGTCAAAGTAGAGGTGCTCGTAGCGCACTGGTGGCAGCGCTTGGGTAGTAATCGTTGAAATTAATGAAATGAAATGAAATGAAATTTATTTGCTTAAAACACGGTACAGATTGATGAAAACAAATTAAAATGGGTTCAGCGTGTGTATATGTCAACAAAGTATTTATTACAATAATTAATAATATTAAGCAACCCACAGCGCGGTCGTGTTTGGATGGGTGACCATTCCGACCATATAAGTGACGTAAATCATGAGCATCTTGCTTCGGAAGGCATGTTAAGCCGTTGGTCCCGGCTAATATCGGTCGTTAAGTCTAGTCAGAGGCCTTTTGCGACAGCAAGGTTAGTCGCTTTCCCTGCAAACACCCCTGAGCCCGCGTGGTGGAGTGTGGCTCAAACTACCTCATACTTGGCGTAAGGCCTTTGCCCAGCAGTGGGACGTTACAGGCTGCTTAGTTACTTTACTTAGTCAAAGTAGATACCTAGTTCTCTGTTCGGCACTTAATAAAAATCATTGAACTTCTCTTACAGTCAGAAGTTTCAATTCTTAAACTGACCGGGCTATTCGTTAATTCTGCAGACAAGACTCTGGCAGTAATTTACGGGAGTGACTGCGACACGCTCGGGATCCTCTTGCTAAATGTGCGGACGACACTGTCTATTGGAACAGGGGTTCTGTGGAGTCGACAGTTGGATATAGCAATACATTTAGTTGTCAGTTGCATTGAAAAACAATCAATTGTGTGTTTCATTCGTGTTGTTGATTAAATTTAGCTTTTGCACATACAATATTTTGATTTCGATTTTAAATGCAAATTATAAACCGTCAATAAAATTGTTAATACGTACCGCCTCTACGTTCATTATGTAACCGATTAATGTTTTAGTACCAAGTAGAATACGCATAGTAAATACGTTTGTATGTTAAGCTAGTGCACAGCTCTTATCTTAACTCTACCAAAAGTAATGTAAGTAATCATTCGAACTCACGTATGTTTTATTACATTTATTATACGACGAATCAATAAGCGCAGCGCACAGTAAAACCGCAGTTGTTTTATGTTACTCGGTAAATAGAGTTAAGTGTTATTGTAATTTACTCATAAATAAATAAATAAACATTTCCAAAACTATTGTGTGCGACTCTCGTCACGTCTCTGCGCGTCCTATTTCCGTGGGCCCGGACGCGGTGTTTGGTCACTGCCTGAAACGTACATATGGCGCGTTTAACTGTGACACGTAGGGCTGCCAATGCAAGTAACACTTTAATTCCATTTTAATTATATAAATAAATTAATAAATTTTTATTTATTTTTTTCCTTCACAAAATTGAACTTAAAACTAGTCTACGGCTAAGTACCTTACGTATAGTTTTTGTTAATCTAGTGCTGGGAGAATTTAACTATCCAATCTTTTGAAAGACAAATCTTGAGAAAAAAAAAGAAATCTTGCGCCTTAAATAGGTTTTGTGAAAAACCTGTCCTACAGGTTACCAGGCCCACCCCAATGGGACTGTGTGTGGTCTAGATCCACTTTTAGGCCGAGAAAAGCATGTACGAGTACGAGTAATTAAACTAATTTATTTATTTATTTATTCTTAGGAAGATTTACAGTTTTAATAATCACTATATCCTAATAACTTTAAGCTTAACATCAATACTAATAATAAATCTCCACATATGAGTAGTCAGATATCAAGATACGGTCCGATTGGGGCAACTACAATCCGATGGAAAGAATAAAAATATCTCACAATACAAAAAAATACAAAATACAAAAGAATTATATCTTAGGAACAATGGTGTTAGTCCAATTTATCTAATTTATCACGAAGTTTGAGAATCTCAAAATATGATTTAGTCATGAATCGCTTAATAGAAGCAGTGCTTGTAAAGAACAGGTCAATGTCGATAGATAATTTGGAAAAACTTCTACAACTACGGATCAGAAATGCGTTCTGCCTGTAATTTGCATGGACTAAGGGTACATGTAGTATTGGGCGTGATCGGTACCTTAGCATATTGGTGTTTAGTGATATTTTCGATAGCAGTTCAGGGCTATCTATGACACCGGTGGCAATCTTTGCCAAGAAACAAATGTCACTTATGTTGCGTCTTGTCTCTAGGGGTAGGAAATGGTATCGCTCACACCTATGTTGGTAATCGGTACTATACACATGTGCTTTAAAATCTAAGAAACGAAGGAAGCGTTTCTGTATGCTTTCAATTCTATTGATGTAAATAGAATACTGGGGATTCCATACCTGCGATGCATATTCCAAATGGCTGCGGACGTAAGCACAATACAATATTTTTACCGTTTTTAGTGAACGAAAGTCGACCGAGATCCTCATAATGAAACCCAAGGCCTTTGATGCTTTTAGCACTATATTATCGATATGTTTGTCAAAGATAAGTTTAGAATCGTGAAACACTCCCAAATCCTTCACGTCGTCAACTTTTTTAAGTTGAGTATTAAATAAATAATAACCTATATCCACATTCACTAGTTTGCGAGAAAAAGTAATATAAAAACATTTATTAACATTCAGGTCCAACTTATTTAAAGAACAGTATGATTGAAACCTAAGTAAATCCTCCTGCAGGTTGTGGACGTCCGTTAATGTAGAAATAACTTTGAGGATCTTCATGTCGTCCGCAAACAATAATATCTTAGAATAGTGAAAGCAGTGAGTAATGTCCATAATAAAGATAGTGAATAGAAGCGGTCCCAAAATTGATCCCTGGGGAACACCAGAAGGTACAGTGAACCAATCAGATGAGAAACCCTGCACTACTACAGCCTGAGACCGTCGCTCGATGTATGATGCGAGCCAGCGAAGTAGATCACCATGGATTCCAGCTGCATACAGTTTAGATAGCAATACTTTGTGATCAATTCTATCGAAACATTTTCGATAGTCCGTATAGATAACATCTACCTGTGATCCATCATCCATACCTGCTGTGATAAAATCATTCGCAATAATGAGGTTAGAAGCTGTTGATTTATTTTTGAGGAAACCATGTTGTTCCTCGTTAAAACAACATTTTAAGGATGAATATATTTGTTCATGAACAATCTTTTCTAATACTTTCGCAAACAGACATAATTTAGATATAGGACGATAATTTTGAACATCTGATTTATTACCACCCTTATGGATCGGGGAAACAAAAGCAGACTTCCATTTGTCGGGGAAGACACCCTCAGACAGGGATCGTCTGAAAAGAATACTTAGGGGAATAACAAGACTATCAGCACACTGAACAATAAAATATGGTGGTATCGAATCTGGGCCAGCACCTTTAGCTAGATCTAAGTGGGACAACAATTTAAATAGTGCGCTTTCATTAATCACAACGGATCCGACAGTAGTACCAGGGATACAAGCAGGATTTACGCTTGGTTCACAGTGTGCCGTACTGGATTCCAGGTAAGTGGACCTGAAATAGCGAGCGAACAAATTACTAATATCAGTCCCATTGTTGGCAGAAACAGCATCAAATTTCATTATATTAGGCAAAGCGTTTGATTTTCTTTTAGTTTTCACGTATTTCCAGAAGTATTTAGGGTTCTCTGATATAGAGGATTCAACATTTTGGATATAAGTTTCATAGCACTTTTCCTCTAATTTAGCAGCCCTAATACGCAATACACAAAAAGACTGATAGTCCGTCAAGTTACCATATTTCTTGTACTTTTTATGGAATTTAAATTTTTCTTTTAATATTTTTATCAGAGCAGAGCTATACCATGGCGGATATTTATTGGACTTCGGAGCAGACAAAGGAACATGCTTCTTAATACAATCATTGAGTACAGTATAAAATGAATTAACTGCTTGGTTTAACGAACCAGTTGAAAGACACTTTCGCCAATCGACTTCATGTAATAAAGAATTTATTGCTGAGTAATCACCGCGCTTGAAGTTATAGCTAGCTTTAGGATTGTCCTGCAGCTTATTAGTCTCAAGGCAATGTGATGTAATGTGCAATGATTTATGATGCATATCTTCAGGCACTAGTGGGGCGTCAGAGGCCTGGACAACCAAGGGGTCATTCGAAAAAACTAAGTCAAGTATACGGTTATTGACGTTATATTCAGCATTATACTGAGTAAGATTGCATGTATTAATAATGTCAAAAAATTCTATCAAGTGCTCACCCGAATAAGATGCAGGAAACAAATCGCCAGTGTCTGCGGAACGTTCCCATAAGACTTCGTTACCAAAATTAAAGTCGCCCAATATAATGAATTTATCGGTAGGATGTGATGCGATAAGTTGGTTGAGTTTAATGGAAAATAATTTGAGTTGAGTCTTGTATGTGTTACCTCCCTTTTCGGAGCATAAATAAACTACACATATATGAATTTTGCAATTAGTGTTTGGCCGTTTCTTATTAAGAGTTAATGTGATCCAAATGTCCTCAGCAGCACTTGTCCAATCTGTTCTCTCAACTACTTGGAAATCACGCTTTACTGCTAATAATACTCCACCACCGTACATTTGGCCCGTTCGAGAGTAATCACGGTCTCGCCTCCATACCAAATACCTACTGCAAAACAACTCATCGTCAGATATACTATCTAAGAGCCAGCTTTCCGTAATACACACAACATCGTAATCGTTTAAACATACTGATCTATAGAATGTATTCACTTTAGTTCGCAAACCGCGAGTGTTTTGATAATACAAAGAAAGCTCACCCACCGAGACATATACCGACATCTAAGTAGAAAAACAACAGTATAAAAGTACAGCTAACCATTTGCCTATTAATTAAAGCTATTGTTAAATAGTAGTAAATCAAATCCGACAATAGCGGATAAATATAAAAATCTAAATCGCAGACGATATTAAATATTCGTTGAAGGGTAATTGAATAAAGACTCAGTGTAACACAAATCGTACTAAGACATTCGACACAGTGTCCCACAGTGTATTCGAACAAAAGCACCGTTTCAATAGCGATAACAGCGCACAATAGCCTGACGCAGTAGCAGTTCGTCACAAGCACTCGCCGCAACCATCGCAAATATGCACCCAGAGACTCACGCGTAAGACTCAAATCAGCACAACTAAATACAGCGTAAGCGATAAAATAAATTCTAACATTTTTACCTGTTTGTTTAAGTTGACACATTGGATATTGGAAAACCGAACGTTCACAAATGCAGCATAAGATTCTCAAACATCGCGACAAAAAGTTATTAATGAAGGTTTTAAAAAATATAAATATTAAATTATTTTCGTTAAGTCTTGTTCGGTTCTTATTAGGATGATAGGTGATCCATCTCCTCGTCTCGCGTGGATCTTGGCATGTTTCACCCAGATATACTGGAACCCCAACTCCTTGGCTTTCGATTTTGCTTTGCTGAGCAGGTTTTTGTTATCGGTAGTGAGATGATCGTTGATGTAGATTCTGGCAGCACCCTTCAATCCAATACTAGACGCAACAAGTGGAGCCTCCCTGTTCGCCATCCTAGCAGCAGCAATAAAATTCTCTTTTACGTATCTATTATTAAAGCATACAATAATAGGCTTCACGTGTCCAGCATCCCGAGTTTGCACACGAGTTATGAAGTTAATCTGACCTTTTTCAATAGCATAACTAATTTTGGTACCGATTTTAGTAACAACGTCGTATAAATTCTCGTTTTTGATCTCGGGAACACCTTTTAATTCGACATTGTTCATACGGGTCCATTGTTCCTTACTCTTGGCATCTTCTTCCAATTTGGAAAGTCTGGATTCGACCTCGACAACCCGGGATTGTATTTTTTCTACGTTTGAGAGCCTCTTGTCAAACTCCGTCACTTTTGCGTTAAACTTCTTAAATGACGAACGCATCTCCACAAATTCAGACCGCAGTGCTTTCAAATCTTCGGCCAGTGATTCCAAGGGAGCGAGTTTAGCAGAAAGAGCTCGTATCTCTTGCAGTATGCAGTCGGTTGACTGAGAGGAAGCAGCACCGGCAGCAGCCGACGAAGGGCTTGGAGCACCGCTTTGCTTGCATGGAACGCACCTCCATGTTGATTTCCTGTCACCCAGTTTTCTATACCCAGCTTCCGTTATCCCAGCACAGTGGAAGTGTAACCGACTGGTGCACGCTGAGCATTGCACACAATCGGTCATGTTATCACTACACTTAAAGCATTTTGATGCCGCTACCGTTGACATAGTGAGATTGGGAACCGGTGGATTTTTAAGATAAATGAAATAGGAATTAACCACAACAAGACCGTTTACTACCAAGGCAGCAAGCTGACTGATTTGAGTCACGTAATTTAATAATTTTGTATGTGCAATGTAAAGTGAAGTGTGCGCATGTTGTTTGAATTTATATTGTGTGCGTGTTGTTAAATACGAGATATTAAGATTAAGAACAAACCACAATTATATTTTTTGGAAAATGTGGCCAAGACGAAAGGTCTTGGACGAGGACGAGTAGTGTCTGTCTATGTACGGTTCATATGGTTTAGAACCATAATAAAACACACATGTCAAGAGCTAAACTCTTAACTCTACAAGCTCTTTTTTCACAAACTTTATACTTTATTCAAAATATGTTGTTTGGACGTGTCCTTGTGTGATCTTGCTTTTGCCGGAAAAATTAAAAAAAAGCGCAAGCAACAACAACATTAGTATTCTTACCATTATACGTTCCACATAAAGCCAAGATAATTAGGCACTTACCATCAAAAACAGGTTTCAACAATAGTACCTGTGATTCGGTATAATTGAATCATCAAGAACACCCTATTGAATTTATCTCCCCAATTTACATACACGAGGGCCAAAATATCAGTTCAAAAAGATCAATACAAACCGCGCCTTTCATAAGATCAAAAGTGTATCGCGTGGATGCTGCCCTATAACCTGTCCAAACTGGATTTGGCCAGTTCTATCTGCTCCGAACGAGATACCCTACTCTGGAAAACATTCCCTACTAATATTGGAAATGTGAAAGTATGTATTAATAAAAGTATTGCGAGTGGTATCTATATTTTCAGAGAAGAATGATTGACTAATTTGCATTCAATCTTTCTAGTCTGTAAATAATAAAAGTAACATTCTTATTCAATTCAATTCAATTCTTTATTTACATAGAAACACGGTACATTTGGGTGGACATTTACAATAAAGAGCTCGACATGTCTCGCCACAGTTATGGCATATTATAGAAATAATAAGAGATCTCGGAAATAATCCCCTAAACGGGTGAAAATGTTGATGAGTACGGAACATTTAATACTGAAGCCCACATTTTTGTCTCTAGCTGTCTCTTTTCTCACACAGCCTATACATAGATAGCCATACTTTATTGTAAAAATAGAAACACGACAAAACAAATAATTCAAACGGCAGTAAGTACAATTTCAGCTGTCATATCACCTGAAGCTATCGCTTCCAAACTTCTGTTGCTACCTAGGTACAGTGTGCTGGTGACATCAGGTTACCCACTTTTGTTGCAAACTAGCCCTTATTACAATTGCATAAGATACTGCAGTGTTTACCTTGACGTGCTGTTGTCCGTACCTTCATTGACAGAGACGGCAGATATGAAAAGACGGACAATATCTGACTTAGTAGGCCCCAAAATAATTCCCACGTGCCACAGACACGGCGATGCTGTGAATGGCCGGCTTTAAAAGATTTACACGTTTTGTCATTTGCATAATATGGACAAAATTGAAAGAGGGTGATTTTATTACTGATGCATTGTGGTCGGCGGATTGGGATATCAGCTGAGATTGTGTCATAGAAGTTTTGAATTTGCTGCAGTCAGATAGAAGAGTTTACAAAGATATATTATTATTTCTTTCTGGGATCAAGTTTTGAGGTTGCATAATACTTACCTAATATATAACTAGTGAATTTCGGAAATGAGACACCCTATAGAAGTGTTGAATGTCTTCTGTATAATGACTTTATAAGTATTTACATAAGTCGTAGTGTACCTACTAACATTTAATTTTAAGTATAATTAATTAGTGATTTATTTACTAGTAGTAATGGACCTTTTCATATACCTATGCCTTTATCCATAAAGATAACTTCATAGAAAGGTATGTATTTTTTATAGGTATTTCTCTTCACGCTTCTCCTAATAAGGACGTCGAATACATATTATTTAAAGTAAACAATGTCATTGTAAACAAGGTATGGTCAAAAACTCTAAACAAGTGCGTCTTTGTGAAGATCACCCCTCTGTTCACAAGATCAAAAGTGTATCACGCGGATGCTGACCCGTACCGGTTCAAACCAGATCAAACCGGTTCAAAGCAGATCAGAGCAGAATAGTCCGATTTCTTTTCAACACTGATTAGCTAATAATTGACCACGGAAGAGATGAATAGATGCTGTATGTAGAGCAAGGTTAAAGGTCAATAAGATTATAGAATGGGGTAAACTGCTATTTGATCCACTTAATATCGTCATCATAAAAAAATACCCTCTGGTATTGACTCGTGTTGTGTTATTTATGTTTCTTTTATGTTTTTAATACTTGATTGATTTATTCAAATAAAGTCTTTTGAAGTTATACTGCTACAAGACTACGACTAGCTACGATTTTACTACGAAGTCTACGAACTATTTACAGCAGTGCTACGAATCTTGATTTTCCTATTTCGTACATTCTCGGGCTAATTTCTTACTTTCGATATAATTCTTCGCTTTACCGCGACACTACGAATTGAATTCATTGATTCGTTTTTCAACGCATTTGGTTACAATTTTTCAACGATTCCTAACTAAAGTGTTGATACGGCACTTCTAAAGTGTTACAAAGCTTTTTTCGAATTTCAAATGGTTAGTATAGACGCTGGTTTATAGTCTTCTCTTCAAATTGTTTTTTTAATAAATAGCTTGTCTCCTATATTAATTTTATTAAATAACTAGAACAGCATCAGTGGCAGCCCTGAACCCTATCTCGTTGATAAGTAACGGGTAGCCACTGTCTTGATGTACACATTTGTAACGCGATGTAGCGATAGCGGCCGCTATTTCCTACGGATATTCGCAGCCTCCCACCTAATGCGTGCCTGTGCTGATGTTTGTGATGTGCTAGACAAATGTTG
Source organism: Pyrausta aurata (assembly GCA_963584085.1). NCBI lineage: Eukaryota > Metazoa > Arthropoda > Insecta > Lepidoptera > Crambidae > Pyrausta > Pyrausta aurata. Next base: position 10,595,017 of record OY757266.1, read on the forward strand.
TGTTTTAACTGAGGTAGTTTTGGTAGTAGATATATGTTAAGTAGTAGATTTGTTATACTATATACTAATCTAACTATCTGTTGATATTTAAAAAAAAACTACACATATCAACAACTTAGTAATTCATTAGTAATCTATGTTAATAGAACAAATTACTCCCTTGCCTTGTTAAATGCTTGAGAGTATGCCTTTAAATTAAGAAGTATTTATAGGCATTTGAATGAAACAAAATACTATACTATTTTCACTCTTTCAGGATTAAGTTCCTAGGTACACGATTTGATAACTCAGTATCAGCAGTTCTAAAATATTTTAGAAAATAAATAAATTAAATAATTATTTGTTATTCTTACCACGAGAAAGAATAACCACATGTACACAAATGTTAATTTAAATATTATTAAAAACAATAGTTTTATTAAACCACGTTAAATCCATTAAACATTGAAGTGAGGTACGTAACTGATCCGGGATTTGCGGAAATTAATGGACGAATCGCCTTCGACCCAAGCCCACCTCAGTTTTAGCTGATGTTAAACACAATTAAACAATATATTGAGTTACAGGCTTTTAATAGTGTAAGCTCAATTATTACAGGTTTTTGGGTTAGGTAGCTAATGTTACAATTAAATTATACCTTACATAAAATACAAGTTGCAGATTTTTATGGTACAACTTTTTGTCCTTAAAATAAATAAAGTTCTTCTTCTTTGTTTGCTCGAATTTCGAATTTACCATGCAATTCTCTTATATCTTACTATCTTCATCTTTATATCGTATCTATATATTTTCAAGTACTTAAAAACTAGCTACCACATACCGAGGCAAGCCCTAGACTGGAATCCCCAAGGAAAGCGTAAACGTGGCCGCCTAAAGCAGACCTGGCGGCGGATAATCACTGCAGAAGCGAAGAACACGAAGACTTGGAGTGAAATAAAGCTCCAAGTTCAATACCGACTGGGATGGCGGCGCACTGTGGACACCCTCTGTCCCATCTAGGAGTTACAGGACCTTAAGTCAAGTAGGTCAAATACTACAAAATGTTGACAGTCGCCAGCAAATCAGGTTACTCACCTTTGTTGCAAACTAGACTTTATTACAACTGTTTAAGATACTACAGTGTTTACCTTGACGTGCTGTTGTCGGTACATTCTTAAGTACTACACACAGCTATGTCTATTACTCATTTAAGGTAATCTGTAAAAGTAATGATGACAGACGGGTAGATGGTGCTAACGTCACGCAATGACGTATCCATGAGACCAAGAATTTCGCGCAGTCAGACCGACAGTACGGTAGCTCAATAGGAAGAACAGTTGGCCCGGTAAGACAGAAAGATACAGGTTCGAGTCCCGCTCGTGCGCAATTTTTGGTTTCTTATTTTATCTTTTAAGAAGTATTGAAGACTAATTCGCTTCCAGTAGCTGGCTATAAAAGCGCTAGCATAAACTTTTAGAGAGTCTGTTACTTAATAATCGAGTTGATGTTCTGTAAATCAATTACACGAACACATTTGTATTGTAAGTTCTTCGCTACTTACACAAATATGATATCGATTTGCTCATTTGAGTATACATAGGTATACTAGGCACTGTCAATCTACCACTCAATTCCCAAATCAAAATAAACTACAGTTATTCATCGGAGCGTGAAGAGCAATATATTCCAGACTCTTTGGATATTTATCGATGTTTTCATAATTCAGCAGGAGCAGACACTTTTTATTCCACCGCCTAGTTTAAGATTCATGATCTCATGAGCTATTGGTGTAGAGTTTTACATCTCTTAGACACGGCATTAAATATTCGGTAATTCACAATTTGAAAAGTTCAACAAAGTTTCGGCAACAATCATGGTATTGCATTACATTATCCAAGAGTAACGTATATTAGTTTTGTACAAACTATAGGTTTGGTTACTATTCTCAGATTTATTTTAACATTACCACATGTAATCCTAGGAAAAAAAAATATACTTAATATTTTGTTATGTAAAATGTTGGCTAAGCCATCATTGAACAACAGAGTAGCCCTGCCACGTCTACCTTATTCGAGGTCTATATTTTTTCACACCCTAAATATAAATACGTTTCCTTGGACTTGCCACATGAGCCGTGTTATAATGTCCATCCTGCAAGGCTTTTGTTTATTTTGGAAAACCTTCTTTTAGGCTAAACATTGTTTAAGCTAATAATGGTGCGAAAATAATCGTAGAAACATTTATAAAACCGAAAATCCTTCTTTCTAAAGAGCCTTTGTTTTAAAGTAACAATGGAATCATAACTGTCACAATCAAATTTGGATACTCAGAGGTACATTGACCAGTTAGAGTAACATGGTCTGAGGTTTTTTTTATTTATATGTTACGTATAACTGTCGTATATTTAATTTAATTGTTGATAAAATACGAGATTTACTCCAGCCAGGTACTTCTGTTTGTTATCTATAGTATTTTCCTTCTTAGCGTGCCGATGGAAACTCATTATGGAAGAATTACCTACAAATTATTATTAATTATTATTATTTATTTCCTATCTTTAGTATTAGGAACCTTAATTATTGTGTTTTGTGATTCATGTTTCATAAGTAATGTTGTAGACTAATACAGTACTATGACATAAATTAGATAAAAAAACATGGCTCCAAAGAGCCTAGCCTACACGTTAAAATATAAAAGCGTAATATGAGAAAATATCAGTGGGACGAACATATTATGTCCAAATCTCCTCGGCAGACTTAAAGGGGGCGCTGTTGGGTGGTATAAAGAACGTGAGGTTGGTGTACACTGGTGATTACTTGGATTTGTGGAATATTTTAACCATTTCATTCCTTTTCTTACAGAAAGTAATAAATTTTAATGTTTATTATACCTGGTAAAAAGAGTAAGCAAATAACGTCATTTGGTTATCCTTGCTGCGACGTCGTGTCTTTATTTCGACTATATGAATGAGTGTGAAAGAGTTACTTTTTATTTTTCTTAAATTAAACCGCTATCCCAATTTAGCGCTAGCTAACTGAGTGGGAATTGAACTGACTTGAACTTGAACGGACTTTTTTTTATAATTTATTTATTAATGGTACATTTTTGTAAACAAAGTCCTACAAAACTATTTACACAGTTTGTCTGTAGGATCTTGAGTCTCGCTGTTAAGTAATTTACAGGTAATATTTATGTATTCAGTATACTAAGGTAATATACTAATACTAGTATATACTATATATAATATACTACTCAGTATACTAAGTAATTTCGAAAGTTACTAAGCCCCCATTACTGATCTACTCGTTTACCACCTAGAGAGAAACGGGAGTGACTGAAAATCAGCGCTGGCTTGGCTGGTAGGGCCTACCCAGCATACGCTGAGTCATTTCCATTTGCCTTTTATTTGCTATGTTATGTGTATTATATTAAGTATGTATATGTATCTATTGTAAAGGCAATAAATTTCATTTTCATTTTCATTTTTTTTCATTTTCATTTTCAATATTTTTTTAAATTACGTTTAAATTTATTCTTATCTCTTTCTCAACGAATGTCTTCCGGCAAACTATTAAGAAGGTATGGTATTCGCTTCTTTAAGGACTATATGAATGAGTGTGAAAGAGTTTCTTTTTATTTTTCTTAAATTAGACCGCTATCCCAATTTAGCGCGAGTTAACTGAGTGGGAATTGAACTGACTTGAACTTGAACGGATTATAGCAAGATTGCAATACTAAATGGTCCTATCTGTGGGTCCTATGTTAGGGATCTCACATACACGACGGCAGTTGCTAACGAGATGAGGCGGCGTGTGCGTCGATATGTCGTCGACACAAAGTCGTGACGGCGTCGGTCTTACGTTGAAATTTGAAGGCTTGCCTTTCCGATGTCAATGACATGACAGCAGCTAACCATAAGAGCGCTAATTATCATTTTTTTTACCCGTGTTTCTAGCAGTGTAAGCCATCCTTTCTCTAGGTAAAGGGTGGTCGGAATCAAGAGATATCATAATAGGCGGCGCGCGGAGCCGCGGCCTCGTCTCTATTTTTATTTGTAAGGAGCCGCAAGGTGGACGGCCGTGGTGGAAAGCGCGTAAGGACGAAATATAAAGTTTTGAGTATCTTAAAGAAAGACGGTGAAAGGTTGATAAGAGCTTGGTGAAGAAATATAATATGTTCAGTGACTTGCTTCAAACATGTACCTACTCTTACGGTGATAACTACTTAGCTTTTGCTGTAAAGCTATGTAGGATATAGTTAAAATATCTAAGTAGTAGAGGGTTAAGGGTAGAGGTAGATTGGTGACTCCTGAAGTTTTATAATACTTGGTGTTCCCATGGCACACACTAATTTGACCTCATGAAAGTTACGAAGAATAATCTAAGTCGTGTAAATTATGTGATAGGCATTCAATAGTTTAGAATGTTTCTTAACACTTACAGTGTCATATTTTAATTCTTAAAGATGAAATAAGAAACCAAAAATTGCGCACGGGCGGTACTAGACCCAGCATCTTTCTGGCTTACCGGGCCAACTGCTCTTCCAATTCAGCTACCGTGCTGTTGGTCCCACCATTATGATGATTATGATGTTATTTCATCTTTATAGGCATTAAATTTTTACATTTTAAAGATTTTCATAAAATACTCTTAGGTAGTTTTTCCCCGCAGCCGCAACGCAACGGAGAGCGAGCATTATTGCCGATAAGTATATGGGGCGGTGAGACCGACTGTGGATTTTGAATAATATATTATTTTCTTATGTAAAATGCCCGATTACTGCCATCCCGAGATTTTTGTGCGCGTACAAAGAAGATCTCCTTTATGGCACTTTATGTTTTTGTTCTAAGATTTCTGCTATTTTATTCGCATATGCCGTTTTGGCGGCTCTTTTTGGAATGAAAAAACTTTTTTGCGGCACATATGGGAGGTAAACATGTTTTGTGTAACGTTCTCGTTGTTTATTTTGTATTATACTTTCTATAGGTTTTTTTTTTGTATTTAGTTATTCATCGATTTCTAGGCAACACGATTGATAATTCTATAATTTGTTTAATTTCTTCGAGTTAAAGGTAACGTTGGAACTAAGTAAGTTTCTTAAGGTTTCCAATTTGGTATTAGCACATTGGTAATTAATTGACCTAGCTTAGTTGCAACATTATGATGTCAGTTCGATCACAAAATAAGAATTATAATGACTACGTTTCACGCACTATACCTCCAATATGTTATTAAAAAATATACCTATGAATTTTGAATTCCTGAATCATTTTTAACACATACGAAATACGAACGGTTCTTATGTTTTTTCATGGTCTACGTCACTGAATACCTTTATTTATCAATTCAGTGGTCATTCACAATTTAAAGATGAACTATTAATATAGACGTACTGTTTGATAGAATATGTAGAGAGGTAGATCTGTCGGTAAAGAAACAGCTTATCCTGAACTTTCAGATCGACGGGCCATCCCCACCGCTCATAAAACAAAAGCGAACATGGCACAAAACCTTACGACGATAGCGTCTCGTAAACCACCTCCCAATAATCCACCGTCAGCGGAAAAATAGCCATAGTAAAAACTCCTATCCGAACCTAATAACCCAAGAATATTATCAGAGACTCGTCGGGTCATAACCCGAAATTGGTTTTGGGGTCCGTAAGTCCCCAGTTTTATATGTCGCATTATGAAGGCCGTCAAACGAATTCACGTAGAAAATCGAATCTATATACGGTATTGCCGTCTTCGGTCGTGGCTGGCTTGAGATAATAAAATAATATATCGGTTTTTATGCGAGGTGTGGCCGATGGTTGATTACGCACCGCGTCAACTGATGCGCGTTTGTTTTAGGGTTATTTTAAATAGCCTTTGCGTTTGGCTTCACGTTTATGTTAAACGTTGATAAGAATGTGATACGAAAACCAATGTACTCGTATTCTTTTACTATCATTAATTTATATTAATTCAAAATCAGCACAATCTTGGCCAAGCAATTTTCTGGCTTCTAGGTTGGCAATAGAAATAATGAAGTTACAAAAACATTTTACCTATATTTAGTAAGTTCTAACACATGCTGCAAAAAGTCTTCTGATTAGGCTGTATGCAATTGAAGATGTTGTTTCTGTTTCGTTTTTTTTTTCATATTATTTACTTCATCACCTAGCTAGATGTATGTACAACGGTTCGACACTTGTGCTTTACTTTACTAACAAAGCACCAAACAATAAACTCTTCCTCCCAACTCAACAGTAAAAACTACATCTCCGTCTAAGCCATACACCAGTCGTAATGTTTGTATAAATAGTCGCGGCATAAACGCAAACGGTTCGCAACAAAATCGCTACTTAGTCGTCAGATCACGTATGTCGTATCGGTAAAAGCGATATTCTTTATGACGCATCGGCGATCAGTGGTGTGTAAGTACGAATCGACTGGCACTTCAAATGATACGTGACCACGGAGTCAAGAAAGTACTCGAAAGTACTTACTTGTCGGAGATGTATGGCGGGGAATGTCTGCAGTTGATCCCCAACTTATTGCTTAGTTAGGTTACTTACGCTGTTTTGTTTCCATGCACGGCCGTTGGGGCAGGAAAGTTCTTGATTGGAGACCCTTTGGTCAAAGGCGCAGCGTAGAAGGTCTATCGGCAAGATGGATAAAGATAGCAGGATCACACTGGATGCAGTTGCTGGGAATAACTATGAAGGAGGCTTTTGGTCAGCAGTGGACATCCTGCGGCTGATAATGATGTAAGTATCTATTATGTTCATTGGTTAGTTCAGCTGCAAAGTCCAAGACTGTTGTGCTTTCTTCTCGGACCCCCTACTATTTACTTGTTTGGTTTGATTTGTACTAGGCCATGCCAGAAGTGACTAATTACATTTCAGAAGTAGGAACCCTACCTGGTCAGTACACTCGCCTTTATCTAAGATTCCGGATTCGTTTCAAGGGAAGAACCGAACTTTGTGTCTGGATCTAGTGATCTCTGCCTTAAAATTACTCGTGCACTAAGATAAATGTCCCTACGTAGATATTAAGCACTTATAGTAAGCATACTTACTTTAAAAAGACTTGTGTCAGCATTTATTTGTGTGGCTAACTGTACAATCTGGCTAGCGGGCTTTATGTCGCGCGTAACCAATATGTAGTAAAACCAGGTGAAATAGAAAAACCTGAATGTACATTATTATTTCTACAGAATAATACAGCTTGCCTGGACTTTATATGTACAGACAAAATGCTGTTTCTTTCACATTATACAATAACGAGTTTCTTATCAACAGTACTTATAATCATTCTGAGAGTAAATACATTTTTACAAATTAATAATTATGATATTCTCGACAAGCTTGCTTAGTACTGACTTTACATTTCTTAAGGAACCATTATGCAGTAACTTAGTCACAGTACCTATTTACCTACTTATTGCTATAAAACATCGCGGTGTCTCTCTCTCACTCAGCAAGGAATTACAAAGCGCATTTTAAATGAAAACAAAAAATAGAGATCCGTGGGCAGCCGGAGCGAGGTCGCTTGAATATCCCATATCATGTACAGGAGTCATACTGCTCCCACACTCGCCTACTTAGGAACGGAGATATTAAGCGCTGGAAGGGTCAGCAAAATCTTTTGATAAAAAAAAGCTATGGTATTATACGTTTTTTTTTAGATAGTTATTGTCGTTAACATTGCAAGCAAGTTTGTTGTCTTGTTTATTCATCTTGTTCCTAAATGTAACATGGTACTTTTCTCTAGACTCTAGAGAGTTTCTAAATGTTGAAAATAATTTAATGGTATGGTATGTATCCGAATACATTAAGAAGGAAACACTTTTAAATCTCATCGCAAGCTGAAATCTAGAGTAGTATAGATACATCATGTCTACAGTTGCATACTTAATCATTGCCCATTACAATAAATATACATTCCGCATCACCAAATCTTGGGTGCAAAGACATGTCGTTCTTTTTATTATTTTTCTTCTTAAGGTTTTCCTACTACACCGCAGCATACCTACCATAACCATGCTAGGAACGTGACAGGCAAAAAAAATATTTGTATTGAAAACAGTAACTCTGTTTCCACTAGACCGTTCCGTCACCGACCAACACCGTTGCGTGTCATGCAGGGTGCGTGTCAGCACCGGCAAAATACGCTCGCGCTCGCTCTGGCTGAGTAACGATGAGGCAGAATGCTGTAGATTCGTTTAGAGGGCAAAGTAGAGCGAATTGTATTGTTTTTCGTGTATGATACGCTCCTAGTATGGTACGATGCAGACATTTACTTATATAAATTGCACTTTTAAAAAGACAACTGTGAACCTGTGACAGACGAGGAATTGAACCCCGTGTCTTACGCAATCCGGGCGTATGCCTATACCACTCGGCCACTGTCACATTAACAGGCCTGTTGAATTTTGCAAGCGCTTCTTAACGCGTAGGCTGCGTGACATCATCAATGTTGTGAGATTGCTCTCACAATATCTGAAGGAAAATATTTTTACAAATATTTTAACAATCAGTTAAGATGATGAAAGCCAATTTATAGTATATTTTTGTTTTTATAGTGTTTTGTCACCATACAAACTTAATAATATAAATTGCACTTGTAAAAAGACAACTGTGAACCTGTGACAGACGAGGAATTGAACCCCGTGTCTTACGCAATCCGGGCGTATGCCTATACCACTCGGCCACCGTCACATTAACAGGCCTGTTGAATTTTGCAAGCGCTTCTTAACGCGTAGGCTGCGTGACATCATCAATGTTGTGAGATTGCTCTCACAATATCTGAAGGAAAATATTTTTACAAATATTTTAACAATCAGTTAAGATGATGAAAGCCAATTTATAGTTTATTTTTGTTTTTATAGTGTTTTGTCACCATACAAACTTAATAATATAAATTGCACTTGTAAAAAGACAACTGTGAACCTGTGACAGACGAGGAATTGAACCCCGTGTCTTACGCAATCCGGGCGTATGCCTATACCACTCGGCCACCGTCACATTAACAGGCCTGTTGAATTTTGCAAGCGCTTCTTAACGCGTAGGCTGCGTGACACGGGGTTCAATTCCTCGTCTGTCACAGGTTCACAGTTGTCTTTTTACAAGTGCAATTTATATTATTAAGTTTGTATGGTGACAAAACACTATAAAAACAAAAATAAACTAGACATTTACTTGTAAATAGTATCAAAACAAAAACACATCGATAGCAAAACATGTCACTTCTAGTTCACAACTTATACCTTTACATCTCCAATACGGATTTTTTATACATTTTCTGATACATTTCTTTCTCAATGCATCTTCGGGAGTGGTTATTATTTGTGTGATATTGTCGGTGAGGCGTTATGAATATAGAGTACGCTTTAATAAAGTAGTTTGTTCCGCACCTACGTAGGATCTCAGCTTTTTATGTATATCTGGCTGATATTGATCGGAGCATGAAATGTGACGAATGCCGATAAAATTTCGCGGTGCGAACGTATTTTTTGTGAGTGGCTATGATTTTGGGCATAGTAGAATATGTGAAAGAGTAGCGAGGTACCTAAGTTATAGGCAACAAGATAACAAGAAAAATATTTGAAGACTGGTGGTGTAACATTCCATAGATCTAGACTTAAAATTGTTTTTTTTTGTTGTAAATCTTACATAAAACTGTATTAATAAAATAAAGCGAAATATTTTGATTTTAAAGTTCCTATACCTTCGCATAATTTTTTTAGGTCACAAATTAGTTAGTAATTACTTAGTTACACAAATATTCAACGACAACCGAGACACTGAACAGTGGTCAAATATCAAAAATTTCGTGGCACAAAAATGCCGCATTTTTTTTTCTTCAAATTCGATCGATACCATCAATTCGAAAACTGTATCCAACTTCAAAAGGAATACCCGAACATCAAATTAAAGTACAGTATGCTCCCAATCTAATATTAAAATTATATGAGCGTGACTGCACCCCTGGTCTGGCGCCAAATGGCCGATTTTTTACATTCAATTACTGTCCCCACTTTCGTTATATATAAATTGGTCTGTCTGTATGAATGTGAGGGCATTGTGGGTGGGACGTGATGGATGATCGTGTATGGACCCGATTGGTGAAAAATGCGAACGGTTAGGTTTTTTGAGGTGGAAACTGAGCGAACAGATTAGATTTATTGACAAAACGGCTATGTTTGATCGTTTTATCTCAATATTTGATGGCGGTTCGAACAAAAGTAGGTGTGTTAAAATGTTTTTATCCGTATATTTAATTCGCATTAAAAATTAATTGTAAAAGTTACAATTTCGTGTTTAGTAACATTACTAAACTACTTGAATAAATTTTGGGCAAATATTCATGTCAAATTTAATTTATTTTTTATATTTTCACATTTGTACTTTATGAATCAAATATATGATCCTCAAAGAGCGCATTTAAGTAACATTAAATTAACTTAAAAAAAAAAGTGTCAGGCCAAAAAATCGAAAACCTATCCACATAACAAAGAACAGTCCCCCACGAATCCACTCAATACATAGTGAATATTTAATATTTCGCGCCATATGCGATACAATGGTCGCCTATCCTGAGTCTTTTCCCGGTAATCCCGGCTCTACAATAATCCCGCTCCCTGCAAGTCAAGTCCCGCGGTGAGGATTTCTGAAAATAATCATTCAGATGTTGGGGTGGGTATTTAGAAGTAGTAGGTAGCACATCTAGAAGGTAAGTTAGCTTAGCTTACTTAGGCCCGGTTACGTGATCGATATAAATGAACTTAGTTAAATGTCGTTTCCAGAAGTTGAATATTTACGATTGTGGGACATTAACATTAGAGAGAGATGAGGTCTAACTATCAATCACGCAACCCGGCCCTAGCCACGACAATTCTGGTGAACTGTTTACAGTTAGAAATATACTCGTATGAGTATGTTACTGTTATGTATGCTAATTATAGTATGTACGGCAAGAACTCTTTAATGCACATAATTAAGGTAAGTTACCTTACAAAGTTTACCCAAAATGTACAACTAAGGAGATCTTACTACTAGAAGCGATCTCTATCGGGGTAAAGCAATCAATTTTAGCAATACAATATTTCCAATAAATTACGTGACTAAACAAAAGATACGAATATTAACCCTTACAATGTCTGATGTCACAATATCACTTACTGTAACCTAAGAGTGATATTCAAAACACAGCTTCGGCCACACTAGTCCCGCATCCGGCGGTTGAGCTTAGTAGAATGCAGTTTTTTTTTAAATAAGTCCTAAAAAGCAGCCACCCCAGAAGCCAAATGGCCCAGAATTTGTTTAAATTGTCACGCACAGACACCGCGCGGTTACACAATCCAGGCCACTGGTGCTCAAAGTTCACTAATGGGCTTTGTGTCTGTGTGTATAGGCTTACAAAACAAATGAATTAAACGTTGAAATAAATCATTTAAGGTGGTTGATTCCTATACTTTGACCTAGTTTTAATACATGTTTTAATGTAACATGTGCGACACATGTTTTAATAAAAATTAAATTAAACTAAACTACGGCTTGGAAGGCAAGAAGAAAACCACTACACTATCTTTTCTAATTTAACGTGTTTATTTAGATGAAAGAAAAAATCCACCGACAAGAGCCTAGCTCTTAAATTTAATAATCTTTATTATAAACTTATATTCTAAGCCTTGTTATTTTATTGAAATAGATTAATTACATCAATTGTCGTTATACTAGCAAAGATAACGATGCGCATTATCTAATTGATAAATAACTTTTTTTTATTTAAAAAATGACACTTGTTAATCAGCTGTAATAAACATAATCAGATTTATTTAATCTAAAGATACTAATTTTGATACTTAGTTGCAAAAACAACTTCCAAACTTTGACAGCCACACACTCTGAGAGACATACGGTGAAGGGTTAAAAATGCATCGTGGCGCACAAAAAAACACCATACAGATATCGGATTTTAAATTTTAAAATGTGCATTGTATTGAGCGGGGTTCGGAAATCGATTGGATCCGTGGTAGGGTTAGCCATTAATAATAGAGGCCCATTGATTTTAGCGACAGCTTGCGAGTGAGCGTCGGTTAATTTTTAAGTATAGGATGCTTTGTCAATAGTTGATTAAGTTGCTAGTGGAAGTTGGTGAGCTAATTTTTTTTAATTATGCTCTCACGAATCGTCAGGCCTTGTTTATACCCATGCAAGGGAAAATAAATACACAGGAACGTTAACCAAGTTTTTTGGCGCAGAAACGTGACTAAAGCATAATACTGGAAAACTTAAAAATAAATAAATAACATCATATTTTCTACTATTGTCATCAGAACGACGCTAACAAATGAGAAAATTGTTTCTGTCTCGTCTGAGTTGTTTGGGAGAGAACTAATTTGATCTGAAATAAAAAATAAATACTTGTATTTATGTACTAAATTTTGGGTTAAAAAATTGTGCCGATAGTTTATTTCAAAATAATTTTGTTTGACAGGCCAACAAAAAGTTTCGAATTAGTGAAAAGTTTTGTGCGGCAGCGGTGTGCGCCTCCCACTGTGCAGTAATTTTGGTCTCTACGGGTCGGCGCGTCCTATAGTGCTGTAATGAGGCGGGGCTGTAATAGACAAATAATAAGGCTTTGTATGAGTTATTTTTTAAACGATTTCCATAGAATAACTTTTTTGGAAAAACCTAAGGCCCAATAGCGCAGACCAAAGTTAATCTAACCTGAAGTTAAAATGCCAACGCGTCTTTCTGTGTCTGTCAACATCATTGAACTATTATGGAACTGACACCACAAACAAATTTCTTGCGCTATGATTTGACGCCACTTGGCATCAACGCATATGGTTTCAAATTCGATATTCCAAGGGATACGTCAAATCTTATCACCGAGTTGTTGCCACATTTTTTTTACTTAGCATAGCTTCTCTATATCTAGAATAACAACTCACTGGTCAACATCAAAGAAAATGATGTAAGGCAATTTACAGATTATGATTGTGTCATATTTACCTTGATTCATCTGTAGGTGCCTATTCTAGTACCATCTAGAGGTACAATGTATTGTAACTTTCATTTTATTACAATGAAATCTAAGGTAGAGCAGGACGAGTTATTATCATGCAAATATAGCAGTTTCTGTAAATACCCATTTTTGTCAATAAAAGGATATTATTTGAACCGTGACCTTTATATTTTCTTTCTCAATAAACTAAATATATTTTCCTCGGACTTTGATATGGTAAATTGGCGTATCAACATTATTTACACAATCCAGTTTACTGAGCCTTCACAAATAAGTTATCATAACTTGTTATGTTATAACGTACGAAGAAAAAATATGCGAGTATTTGTTTGGCCCCGAATATACAAGCACAGAGTGAATAGCAACAGAGGCCTCAGTTTTTTTTGGGGAAAAGAAATAAAGAAGAAATATACTTTCCATCGTTCGCCGAGGGGTCAGAATCATTTTAACAGCATATATTTGATAAATGGCATATAATTTCAAATGATAGTATAGAATGAATTATTTTGATCGTAAAATAAGAATAAGGATTTTGCTAAGATCTTTCACTATTACTTAGTGCAAGAAATCGCCAAACTAACTAAGAATATTCTTTTGTTTAGCAGGACGAGTTTTTTAAAAAACATGCTTTGAAGAGCTCTTGAAGCAACAGTTTGTTTGAGATGACAACGATTTAACAGTATTTTAGCAATGCTTTAGAATGTTTTAATCACTCACAGTGTGTCATATTTGTATTCTTGAAAGATGAAATAAGAAACCAAAAAATCAATTAAAATATTCATCTTTTAAGAGTACTTTGGCAAATTCTTAAAGCATTATTGCTTTTAAAAGAGTGAACCTTCTATATACAACTTTGAAACAGACAGTCAATCCCGCTCGCTCCGAGAGCTCCGTTCGCTCCGCTCGCTTCGTCAACCGGAATAAAAGCCGCGCATGACCTGAACACCGACACTTTTATGGATGTCTCTTGGATTCCCATTCGATTTATGGCTTCTGTTATGTTGCTAGTCTTTGTGTTTTATTGCCTTTGTTTATTTGGTCATTTTTGGCGAGTAGGACGGATGTGTCGGAGTTGTTCAAGGTATGTTATTTAACATTGGAATCATTGATATTTAATAAGATTTTACTACGGAGTTTTTCAATAATGACTATTTTCTTGAGTTTCTAAGAATTTATTATAAAAAAAACTATTTTATTTGATGTTTAGAATATGTTTAACACTTACAGTGTCATATTTGTATTCTTAAAAGATGAAAAGAGAAACAAAAAATTGTGCACGGGCGGGACTCGAACCAGCATCTTTCTGGCTAATTAATTTGATGCTTTAAGAAATAACAGAAAGCTTTGTCTAGTTTTACAACAATACTGTTTTATTTTTTCTTTTATTCAATCTTGTAATATATGTATAAATAATATACCTGCGAGTATGTGTCACCATTGCTTTGTTTTCATTTCAGTCTTCTAAAATTTTATTCCACTTGCTTGAATTAGGAAATTCTACGTTCCGCATTGCGTGTCAGTCCTTATTTCATGTTACCTCAGAAGTCTAAAATATGACATAACTAGATCGTACTAGCAAGCAAAAATGCCGAATCACGAGCAATCTTGATATTATGATAGCGAACTTAAGCAGATTTTATTACAAGCTCCTGTTTTATACTGCCAAATGTAAAGGAGAGTAATCATTTTCATATTTAATGAAAATAAGTTTTTTAATAATATTATGTTTGGCCTTACCTGAATTTAGAAAGCACTCAAAAATCTTTGAAATCGATTTGAAAATAACGGGCCTTGAAAGTCTCTCAGCAAAAGGTGACAACTAAAGATAAAGTTACGCTTCTCAAGTCGTAATTACAAATACCGTTCCAAGTTCATGACCCTCTAATCTTAACCCTTCCCTGCAAACACAGTTGCGTCGCAAAAAATGGCCAAATCCTCCATCATCGTGGGAACTTAGAAGATGCAACCCTAACCTGCCAGCTGGTCTTACCGTAACATAACTGTTGGGGCAAACAAAAGAACCTTTTGGGTCTCTCCGACCCAGGAGTCATGCAATCAAGGGTTAAGCAGGTGGCGGCAGATGCTTCCTGATTCGCGTGAAATAATTTTTTTTTGGTGATACCATCACACGATCTTTGATGAAGTGTGGAAATTAATCTTCGGAAATTGGGAAGAATTTTTAAAATTATGATAAAAGGTAAGCTTGGCTAATTGATAAAGGAACGACTTATTTGATACAATCATTTTTATTTACTTTAATTTAATTTAATTACATGTAATTGTTAGTTAGGATGGTACATTAAACAGTAGGACTTATTAAGTAAATAAAAACATGCACCGTAACTTCGAAAGCTAGATGATTCGTTATATCTAATGTAGTTAAATTACGATGTTGAGACTAAGGTTAATTTACAATAAAATTGTAGCTACTTGATAGTTTCTTGTTTGGCTATCTTAATAAAATTCTCTTACACTTCCATTACACACTCGACCACCTCGTCGATTCAACGATTACTTGAAAAATAATGTCACACAAGCATGGCTAGTCCAAGATTTCTCAAAAAACTACAATAGCCATCACCGTCATCCACCCACAATGACGCAAATCCACTCACAAACCAAATCCCACTTCAAATAATTAATGCTCATTGAGAACACCGGTCAACCCTTCAAATGTCAAAAGAGGCCGGATATAAACTAACCGCCTTTTCTTTGCGCTTTCAAAAAAATAAAAAAGTTAACAAAGGCGGCGTCGAAAAGGGTTAGTGGCACAAAAAAGTAAAAAAAACTACCTTGGCAATGTTACGCCAATTTTGCTTTCGAGGAAATTAGATATCCTCTTACAGTGGAGACGGCCCTTTTAACCCTTTGTGCGTTGTGGGAAATTGACTGAGTATTCGGTGTCTTGTGTGTTAACGGTACTGTGTGCTGTTTCTTAAACAGATACATCTAGAGACATAAGGTAGAGGGAGAATAATGTTGAGGATAATTTTTAAACATTAAAATCTAGAGACATTTATAAAAATACTTTAAATGCGGTAGGCATTTAAACTACTACTACTACTACTACTACTACTATTTAAAAGTTTATGGCTTTATTAAAACTTCTACATAGTTGTGTAGGCACAGATTGATGCATGAGCGTTGAGAATAATATTTTTGGAAGGCCTGAGAATTAATAATTATGTCAGCCAGCATTTGAACCTAGTAATTACTTATAAAAGAGGTATAGAATAGCACATGACTTTAAGAACCTATATCAAAATATTAAGATAGGTTACAGTTACATATTTATCCATGCATAATACTTTAACTAAAATAAGCGGTCAAACCCTCAAACCAACTAGCAGACCGAACAAAATAAGAACGCGACCGCACAACACAACGGCACAGCGTCGTCACCGCCTTGCGGCGGCCGCACCGAGTAATTTCCCATAGGATGCCTCTCAGCGGATGACGAATGCTCGCCGCTCACGTGGTTAAATGAAATCCAAGAATAGCTGTAGCAGGAAGGCACGATAGTTTTACTTCAGGTCAGTATTATATTATAAAGGTAATAGTGGTTGAGTTCTGCTAAATAATTCGAAGCTTTTCCTGTATTTGATTCTGAAGTTTACGCGAACACTAGTTTAAAACACATTCAAATCGTCAGGCGTTTTAAATTAAAAATAAATGTTCGCGAAATCATTCCGTAAACTGTTTTAATCAATGAGGTATTCATGGTTAATAACAATTCGATAAATAAAGAAACGAAAAAAAGGATTGAATTAACAATACTTTTTAATACAGGCCTCTTCGTCGTAGCTTAACTACTGGTCTTCATGATGTCAAAGTCCTAATTCTGCAGTTTACCTGAAGTAGAGCTAAATCAATTAATTTAATAAGTGTATTTATCAAGTTTTATTTTTATTTTTAAACTTTTTTGTGTCAAAACATGTGTCTAATAATTGATTGAAAGTGATATTTGTTACAGAAATATACTAGAAGTACGTAGTCTTTGCTACATAAGCAATATGCTTCTCATCTTCAACATATTTTTTATTATTATTTTGTGTATCAATAACAGATTCTCTCATTCGAGTTTTTTATGTTACCGGGTTAAACGGGTATCGACAAAGCCTGAAATAGTGAAAACTTATTGGTTAGCAGCATCAGTGATGCGTGATGTAAAAAAATATTACGTACCAAATATCCTGCAAGTGATAAAGATGACTATAGGTAGACCGCAAAATTGAGACCTCGCCTGCGTAGCAAAGGGGTGCGGGGGGAGACGAGAGCGCGGTTAGTGAGCGGCGCGGGCGAGTGTATTCGCGCAGCCCGCACCCCTTGTGCGACCCGCTATCGTCTCCCCCCACGCCCCTGTACCCCGCAGGCGAAGTCTCAATGAAGCGACCTTCTGAATCAAGTTAAGTGTGCTGTGTGTGATGGTGATATTTCTAGCGTCTAGACTTTTTACTAACGATTTTAGTATTACTTACGCTTACAAAATGACTATTGGGACTTTAAAGAATTTCTCAAATATAAAAGATACCACATCACATACACACATTACATATTGCATACAACTAAAATAGCTAAGCCATAGCTTAATACCTGTAGTACAGCGACTTTGTAATATCATGAACAAAATGTGAAACCTAATATTTTATGGATGATCGCTCAAAGCTTAACCAGCGGGTCGTTATTGATATGGTATTAATCCTGTACTGAATATTGAAATATGCCTTAATATTAACTAGAGAAGATGCTCTACGTTGTCAATATCAAATATATTTTATTACATATTACATCAAGATTAAATCTTCAAAATTAAAGGTGTAATATTTTGTGTAACAAGATTTCATACAGTTGTAAATAGATATTATTAATGTTTTTGAGTTTTTTACTCGAGCAATACATTTATTGCATTTAAGTATACTTGCCTGATGTATTTAATTCACGGAACTACGTTTTATTAAATTTATAACTAGCGGTCGCGACTATGGCCGTGCATTTTGATTTTACTCCTTTACCGTCGTAGCGTGATGTTTATAGCCTTTCCTAAATTAATAAGCTTCCTAACACACAAAAAACAAATCGGTCCAGTAGTTCCTTAGATTAGCGCGTTCAAAGAAACAAACAATCTCTTCAGATATGTAATATTAGTAATATGACCAGCAAACATTTGTTACGTACGCAAGAGTGGTTTTCTTTACAAGCTTTTTAGGCTTCTTAGGAGATTTCCAACCCATTTTATCTACAAAAAATATAGCAGATCAGTACCTACACATATTGTTTTAATCTTTCATGGTCGCTACCATGAAATACCATACCATGTACCTTATTATATATGAGCTTCCGATATTTCGGCACGGAGTAACTGACTCCTTGATCATGGCGCTTGCAACAGTGCCGAAATATTATATATAATAAGGTACATGGTAGCAATCCCGTATCTAACTATTTTAGTACCTAAACATATTTCACTTTTCTCTGGATTTTTCACAAAATGCCTTATTTTGGCCTAGATTTTTTATATTCGAAGTTGTTGGACTCGCATCTTCCGAATAACACAATGACAAGCGTTTCTCGTCAGATGATGGACTGCCTCCGCACAATACGCCTAATCGAATCACGATACGTAATCGATACATCGCGTATTTGAATCGAATACTTGGACGTATCTTCTATAATGCTATATTGATGATTCTCGCCAGACTGATTAATGATTTTCCTTTGCTCGACACAATAAAAACGTTGGACTATGCGATTTTTAGGGCTACAACGCCAAAAAATATCGCATAGCTATTGATACATTGCTGCGTCTGACAAAGTTTATGCATGGTTCTAGCGTTAAAACCATCAATGTATACAGGATGTAACGAAAGTAACGATTTTGTAAGCAATGACAGTACAAGGTTAACATATAGGGTTGTCGCCACAATGCTGACTTGCAATTTTAGGTTTTGTATGTAGAAAAAATGTAGTGAAAATGGACCTAATGTTGTTTTTTTTTTATAGAGAAAGGTTTTGTGCTATTGTAATATACCTAAAAAGATGAAATAACTATACCTAGCTGATTTTATTTTCCAGTTCGGGTATTTTATCATCATCATATTTATCATCTTTAAACATAGTCATAATGCAGAGACAATTGTCACCTAGGAAGTAGAATAAATTAATGTTTAGCCTGTCACAATCATATGAACACCTATGGACACCATCACTAATAAAGTGTATACATATTATGTAATTTAATGTATACACAATGTATAACAATAAATTACACATTTAAGAAAATGTCATTTGATTTGAGCCTCATAAAAAAGCAGTTAGATATCCGCCATTAACAACGAGCTCTACCTATTTAAAAAGAAAACTCCCAAACTAGTATTTATTATCCATCCAAACAGACACGTCAAGTAACACGATAGCCGAAAACATGCACAAACATCGCCGTCGCCGAATCCATCGGGCATCGCCGCCGTCACGCGCTTAAGCCAAATACGCCTAAAATCTAAATGCTATTTGCGTATCTGCTGCTGACAGTGTAGGCATTTGTGACGCAAGGGAGGTTAACTGTCTGAAGAGCTAGTTTGTGACCCATTTTTGAAAAAAAGTCTGGTGCTGACCTATGTCAAATAGTGGATGGGCAAAACTAAATGTGTTAGAAAAAATAACTATATGCATTAATACATATAGTGCTACCATAATTTTTTTTGCTTGTTTATGTCTTTGTTAATGTAAGCTTTGTGAAAAGTACTTAGATTTGAAAGAAAACATGTTTTCTTGTTGATGTTGATGAAGAGCTTAAAACTAAGCTTTTCACATCCACTGACACTGTTAAATATACTTTATATACTTAAAGTAAACTTTTTGCCGAAAGCATCCGTTAACTTTTAGATCATGCAGAAAGAAAAACGGATAGAGATTGCAATTTGAGTCCAACGCATTTCAACATGATCTATGATTTATACCAAAAATAAATTGCCAATAGCCCAGCAAACATACCTCGGTATACCGCCCACAACAAATCGCAAAACTACCAAACCAAACCCCATAAGATAGGAAGCCATATTTCCTGACATCCACCCCGGTGGCGCGTCCGAAAAAATAGTAGATAATCTAACTTTTTCTCGTCGCCCTTTGCCCCTGAAACTACCAGTATTACCAGAACTATAGTTTGTTGCAGTACGTTACAAAAACTAGCCGATTCGGAGGTCGGGGTTATATGGATGGAAGACACGGGGGCGTTCGCGAGGGTGGAAGGTAGCAAATCATTACTGACAGTTGACCAGAAGGGGTGAGCCCCTAAAATATGTATGGCTCGTACTGTCCGAAGCCTGATAAGCCAGGGGCCAGGACTGGGGTCCCTAATTAGGATTTCTCGTAGACTTTTTGTCGCGATTGCATTTGTACGTGGAATTCTTAATGTATGATGGGGATTCTCTTTTTGATTGCTTATAAATATTGATTCGGTTTTATTCCTTTGTGTTCATACATGTGTGAGAAAGCAAAATTGTTCGTATAATTTATAGATAAAACTTTATTTGAACTTCAAGATTGGACTTATTTATATTGCTCCATCCATAGGTTAAAGATACACATACACATTTGTTTCTACAGCTCGGTCGACAAATGTGTTGAATATAGGCTTTAAAAAAATGCTTCTACAAAAAAATCTTCTTATTAGCTCATTAGACCATTACTTTAACGCAAAAAAATGCAGGAAGAAAAATAACACCCGAAACTATCTATTTGTCCAAAGTGTTATATCGTGGGAAATCTAAAAAAAACTGCACAACATTTTAAATCAAAACAAATATCGATCTCCATGAACGTCATTGTTGCCACAACAAAGTGTCTAAATCCCTTTAAATCCGAGAAATAGGATTCGGTAAAAAAGTATGAAAAAAATCCACTCGTTGACTTTTGCAAAAAGCTACAATAGATGGGCGTTAAAAAAAGTTTGAACAGTGTAAGCTACCGAAATACTAAATGGAGCCGATTGTACGTATTTTTTGCGATGTCAAATATTTTAGTGAAAGAGTTTTAGAGTTGTAGCTGCACTGGATTTGATATTGTTACTTTTGGAGAACATATTTTAAAGTTTTTATTGTGTTTGTAGATTTAACGAGAGTTTTGCGAACAGTGAAAGATTTTGTGTAGGTACTTTTATCCATCCTGTATTAAAATTTACTTTTAATGAAACAACTAGTTTGAGTAAATAAAATTTTGATTGACTCTTCTTTGATGGGCCACTGCTGTGGCCCCATCAAAAATATTATATTAAAACACGTATTAACCCTTTAATTATTATTGAATAGTGTTAAGTATGTATCAAAGAAAAACAATACCAATTTACAGATCAATACCAAACAGCAATGTAAACATCAAAAATTAGTTCTAACAATCCAACCGTTTAATTGACAGCCAATAAATTGCTGGCAATTAACGTCGCACAAAAACTGCCAAAATAATAAAAATACGAAACCCTATCACTTACTAAAATGCTCAAAAAACGGCAAATGACCCCACACCTCTAAAGAGCTATACGAACATAATTAGTTTTGTACCGAACAATAAATCGTGCAAACACTTTTACCCCAAAACACCGAGTTTTAACCCTATTTCCGCGACTGGGGTATTTTTTGCGCCATTTCGAGTGGAAGTTTGCGATTCGAACTTTTTTTTGTAGTGTCAAGAGGCAAACAGTGTGAAATTCCCGCAAATACTGTTGCAGGGTTCTCATGACCTTATCGACCTTTTATAATATAATTTATGGATGTCAGTTATTATTACCGTTATAGTTTTTTTGATACGTTTACGTTACTTTGAAAGAATAATGCTATTTATTTATATTTTTGTTATAATTTTTAATATAGATATATACTTTTTTATGTTTTCCTTAGGTGATTCATTTACATCTATACAACTTTTTGATCATATAAAACTGGTACTTATTTTTCATACGTCATTTAATCGGAATGTGTCTCAACGAAATTCTAATACAACGGCTCTACCACACGCAATGCCTATACTATACTTGAAACACAATCCGCATACAAAACCGTACTGAAGAATAGCCGCAGATAATTCCATCCGAACAATACCGACTTAACCCTTGCATAGATAAGCGACTAGTTTTATTATTTTATTAATTTGAATGTTTCGATTTCTCGTATACCTGATCTATGACAATGGGCCTAGAGCGCTCGCAAATCCGCCATAGAAATTTTGCATAGAGGGTCCTGTTCTAATGTTTTGTTAGAATATTCAAAAAGAGCACGTAGCTGAGGCAGATGTGTTATTAATAATAGCCCGTAAATATACCGCGGTCGATTTTTATTTGAGAGGTGAGTTTGCAATGAGTTTCTGTTAGAAACAACCAAAAATTAGAGCTATTAACAAAAAATTATAAGTTATAAACACATTTTTAAAAGCATGCCCTTCTATCTGTCTTAATTCTGTTTTTGAGCTTGCTGCAGCTTAAATATTTTAAAACAAACGCGAATGAATAAAAGCACGAAATATGCAAATAAGCCAAGTGCCATTTCACTTATCTACAAATCAACAATGCCCTTAAATTGGGCGAGTAATTTGGAGTGCACTATTTGTCGGCACACGTCAAGTACGAAATCATTATGTCTGAATCTTATCTGCTGATCTACACGAGTGTGAGAGCTCTTGACAATACGTTTTGTTGATTTTTCATTCCATTACCATTTTTATAATACAATGTGATAGTGACATTAAATAAATTCTATAAAATCGATGCTGTAGAACTATTCATTACTTAAGAATACATCTTGTGGTTAGAATTTAAAACGGGAATAAATAATTGGCCTAAAGTAAAGTTCGCATTTTTAGGCCTATTATGTTACTAAAAACTGCTAAATTATTATTTTTGAAATAAAAATAAAATGTTTTTTTTAACAGCCAATCGATTACGCTTCAATTCAAACACCGAATGCAACGGCTTGTTACATTCTAACTGATTTATGACCAAAGACAAAGTTTAAAAGCGGACGCGTTTTTTCTTAAATATTTGTGTTCCAACGGGTGTTTTATTTGTATCGAAAAATTCGCAAGGGTTGCAACGCGAAAGGGTTTTAGTTATTATTATTAGAAAAGTAAGTTAGTGTTGCCATTGTTCGATAATGAATTATTGGGTCGGGACGTTTCAGGTACATTAGTTGGCATGTGAAGGGTTAGATGACATTGTGCAAAATGACAGTACGGAATTTCACACGCGAAAGTGCAGTCAGGTAGAGAGCATTTTTTTGCGCATTTCGAACGTATTGAGATTAAGACTAGGTTTTAGTGCTGCTATTTTAAAATAGGTTCCAATCCATCTAAAAATAAGACGTCGCAATTGTATCATTCATTACTTAAACTCGTATATTTAAAAAAAAAACATTTTTTTTTCGGAAGGCAAAAAATTTAAAAAAAAATGAAAATAGCCGTTACCCAACTCGCCATCATTATCTTTGATGTCCGTTACGAATCACAAGACGCACTCACCCAAAAATGATTATTCAAACTTAACACACCACGCGTGCAACCTTAACCCCAACCTGGCGTCTTTGTGTGTCTTTTCACCGTCTAATAATACCTTTTTTATTAATAATACCACCTTTTTACTAAGGGTTAACCCCTTCTTGACGCGCTTAATTCTTGGTCTCTACCTGACCCGGTATCACTTCCTGATCCATTCCTTTCTTGATCGCGAAGGGAGTGCGTGTGCGCAGATTCGAAGTTCGATTTTTGAAATATTGGTGATTTGATTTTTTTTTATTTATAAATGTTGGTGGTTAATAAAGTGATCGTTTGGCTGTTTGAAAGTGTTGTGATTAAATGAGTGGAGGTAAGTGATTAAGAACACATTTATATTTATTATTACTTAGTTTTTAGCTTGAATAATTATGCTGTATTACATATTTATTTGCACGAGTGATGCTTTTATTTACTGAGTTATTCAGTTTGAATTCAACTACATTAACAGTAATTTGATTATTGATCGCCAGAAAATCTTCGTTTTTATTATATTTTAAATAAACATGCCCTAAAAAATCCAACATTTGGATATTTTTTTAAATAAATAATAAGCGCTTAAATTAAATAGACAGGTCGCGGCACGATCTTACTAATAAACAACTGAAAACAATTTTCCCTATCACTCCCAGTATTGTAATAAAACAGTCAGTAATTTTATTCATACAAACGGAATAACAAACGCGGCATAAACGTCAGCAGTTTCAGACAATAAAGCGCCGGACTCGTCACCAGTCGGATGTACGGGATCCTCGGATGATACGATGTTATTTCCAACATATTCCAATATATTATTTTTTATTGCCCCCTCGGTCCGCTAGGGTGGCTCGCGTCATGCGTGATATTTGATATAAAGTCGGAACTCTACTTCGTTATGTGACATACTTTTTTCAAAGGACAATGGCGGAGACGGAGCATATTTTTGAGGATAGTGGATATTTTTCTCGAGTTGCTCGGATGAGTCCAATTATGGCAGACATGTTTGTAATGCCAGTTTGTTAGCCGAGTTATTTGTGGCGTAAAGAGAGTCTCGTTTGTCGACGATGTTTGTGCTACGCTAATATGGTTACATTTTTATTCGCATAGCAAATAGTTTGTCGAGAATATTTTTAACTAGGCTTGTTTATTAATAACTATTGATATTAAAATTTGTATATTTGAAAAATCTTTTCGAAACATCAATATTTCATAATATTGACAATATTTCTTATTGAGTGTCGTAGTCATTAGGTATGGAAAAAAAACTGTAAATCTGTTTGATATTATTGCATTCATTTGTTGCGATATTAATTATTGTTTAAATATTATTCAAACTAAACACAATTTAATAACGTATTATTAATTGATTGCAATTTTGATTTGCAAAATACTTACCTATAACGCCATTTTACATCAGACTAACAAGACAAAACGGCGGCCATGTCATGTGCAAATAAAATCGCGACAACAAGCGGAGGGGGTGGGGTTGGTCAGTTGCCCCTCGGACCGCCCCCTAATAGGCCGCCCCTGCGAGGGGGATAGTGTTCAGATGAATAATAAAGGTAATGTGCAGGGAGATTAGTTTTGCTGATTAATTTGTAAATTGGAACTGATGATCTGAACTAGTTTGCTGTAAACTAATGTTAATCAATTTATTATACTTCACATACTAAATTGTACTATAGCATATAATATTATAATTTATAGCCAAAATTATTTTATATAAGCGATTGATTTGATTGATTACTCTATCTCATCTCACATTAATACTCATCCGGCGCTAATTTGACATTAGTGTAGAAAACTAGTTAAATGTTCACGAAATATTATGAAATTCATTAGTTTTTTTTTATTGTATTTGCTATGCACTTTTTAACTGCTAAATAATATTTAAGACATGATTTAATTACTATTTGAGTTCAAGTACATAACATTATCTCAAGGAAGTATCAGGTATGGTTGATTTGTTTATGTTTGCAAATTATTATTTTGTATTTTTGTGTTGTTAGATCGGCACAATTGTTTTCTATTTTGACGCACAGTTTGAGTTGCATCTGTTATCCTATACTTTAAACGAGCAATTTCAAATATTCTGAATCTCGGAAACGGCTCTAGAAAAAGATATTATCACTATCTTTTTAAGCAGTGAAAAACTAAATTTAGGAAAAAGCGTATTTTTTAATGATTACATTATTCGTTGGCGTATGTGTATCATTTCAGGGGCTCTATTTTTAAATTCGAGGATGAATTAAAAGTCGAAGGAAAGAACTCGTTTTCGAACGAAAATCACTCGTTTTATTGACGCGAGTGATTCAAAAATAGGGCACCTGAAGGAGCATAATTTGAAGGTGATAAAATCTAACATTTTGTGAATTATTAGTAAATTCCCTATACTTTTGTGACAGAGTAGTATTTCGCTATGGCTCAACTTATTCTCCGTATTTTAATGAAACTCTTAACTCGTAACAAAGCGGGGTACTCCTCTAGAGACCGAACGGGTGTAGTTAATCCTGGGTGCATTAAGTCGGTCGGCGAGGACAAATGGTGCGGTCAGCGAGACTTTAGGTTGGGGCGAATCACATCGGCGAGAAGCTAGTGTTTGCTTGTAAACGATTTGAAAGTCCAGTCTTTAGGTATAATAATATGTAACTAAGTGCACTTATGTATAATACGTACTACGTATATTTATATCTAATCAGTGCCCCAAAAAATGGACAAAGATACTCTACAAACATAACAAAGAGGCCCACTGGCTGCCTACCAATGGACGTCGTCCGAAAGGCAGACCCAGAAAACGATGGCGAGACGATCTAGAATTCTAGACTATAATTGGAACCTATTCGGACATTGTGGAATAGAGCTTAAATGTATTTAAATAGTATAGTTTATCAAGCGTAGGTTTAATGTTTAGCTTATAAAATGGCAACTAATCAAGTGAATTCATACGTACTTATTAATGAAGGAATATTGTCAAAAATACTCGTAAACGTAAGCTCATTTTGAACTACTTGCTATTATTTTTTAAGTATACTTATTTTTTTCAAAGCAGTCTCAACCAGGCTGGCATTAAAAAGTTTCTCCCAAAAATGTCCAATACATAATAAAACTAGCAGGAACAACCCTTCCTGATATAACCCAGTCAATAACAAGCTCTGCAAAAATGCTTGGCCATCGCAAACAAGCTAATAGCATCGTCAACTTGGAAACCAGTATAACTTGGCCCACCCCACCGCCCGGCCGTGTGTTTGGCTGATATTTCTGTCAAATGTTGTTAGATCATAGATGGATAGAGATAATAGTGTTTTAAAAATGAAGCAATAGTTTTATAGTTTTTGACTGAAAAGACCCAAGCAAGACCACTCACTGTAAGACACAGGTAGCTCTTTCTGCGTTTTTAGGAACGTTTTAATTGATATTTACAAGAGATGGTAGTACCTTTTTTTCAAATATATGTAAATAACATATAACATCTTATTATGCTCGTCACCACGAACAATGTCAAGTGTTCAAAACGTCGGGATTTACATTTAATAAATCTTTGTGAACAATATCTGTAAATTGTGTTTTAATCAAAGAGTAGTATTCGCGTAAACTTCACAAAGTGAAATAAAGTGTAATAAAGCTCTGTGTACGGCTTTTTTCACGCGTAATTTTCCAATACTAATTACGTAACAATACGTTATATTTTTTTATTTTTCATTGGGTTTTTGCTTATTTGTCGATTGTGAATAAATATTTAGTTTTCGTTTACGAAGGAATTACAGTCGCTATAGGTATGTAATAAAGTGACATAAAAAGGGAAAACCTTCATAATAAGCTATTTTAATCATTCATGTAATCTAAGTAAAAGTTTGAGGGACACGCAAGTTTGTTACAGTTTTTTTAAAACTTGTAATAAATAGTTTAGGTGATATTGATAATTATGTACATTTTGCATCATTTATCATTGAATATAAATCACATACAAGATTTTGAAAAGAAAAGAACAAATGATACTTAAAAATCATTACAAACAAAGTTAAAATAAAAAAAACCGTTGAAGATTAGGTTATCCACGGGTCAGCTATTACTGGTCATGCAGATGCAAACAAGGAACGCCATTTGCTTTATTACCCTTTCGGCTACTGCACCCGAATATTCGGCTAATTGATTCGGCCAAGCTTTTCGTCCGATTGGCCGAATTTATATTGAGTTTGCAAGATTCGTAGGGTCACCTTATTCATATTTATAGGAAAAGTTTAGATTCGAATGGAGGGGGACTGATGATGACACAGCTTCTGAATTGTTTTTAGGTTCTATTTTGTAATTTTTATGCAATTCTGTTGATAGATTTTTAAGCAAATGGGAGTACCTAAATATACCTTGTATTGGATGTGTTCAGTTTTTAAAAAGGTAAATACAATACCTATTACGCGCTTAATATACATAAAACATTTTATATGCTATCTGCCGAAAGTAAAAATATAAGGTTAAAAAATACATTGTCTTTCAGTTAATTCGCATTCGTAGTAAAACATTACATTGCTTGTAACAATCTCGTAGCAAAGTCATCGTCGTAGTGCTACGTGCCGTAGCACCGCGTAGTATCACTATACTACGCTTCTTGTCTTTACTTTTTGTCAAATAACATCTTAACGTAATAACATTAATGTCACATTGAGGTTGCTGCATGTCTCTCAGTACAGCTGTTACCTATAGTTTTTATAATTATGACTCGGAGTCAAAAAGTTGGTGGTGATAACACCCCCGTTACTCGTTCAGAAACCACGAAAAGCCACTGGTCCTACGCCTGATTTCTCATCAGTTATGTCAGAGCCATCAAGCCGAATTGATGAGAGTGAAGAAACAGAGAGTGCACTTGTGTATTGCACACACATCTGGACACTATAATATCACCTATTATCATCATCATTATCATTATCAGCCAAAGGACTTCCACTGCTGAACACAGGCCTCTCCCACGGCTTTCCACAACGACCGGTTGTGAGCGGTCTGCATCCAGTGCGATCCTACGATTTTTACAAGGTCGTCTGTCCATCTTGTCGGTGGACGTCCTACGCTGCTCTGGTTGAAGGGTCTCCAATCTAGAACTTCTCGGCCCCAACGGCCATCAGTTCTTCGCGCTATGTGCCCTGCCCACTGCCACTTGAGCTTACTGATTATTATTATAAAACATCAATAAACCGTACACTAGACTTATCTCAGTGGTATATTGTACTCAACTCGGCCTTGCAATAAAATACACCAGTATGTTGCAGATATTGCCTCATATTGCAACATACTCTTAGAAGTGGAGCAACCCAGCCATATCTCAGCGAGTTCGGATCAAATGGGGCATGCACGGGAACCGAATCTTGGCCCGCGCGTTCGATGGCCAGTCTCAATAACAACTTGTTTATTGAGGCAATAAACTGGAAACAGTTATGTTCCGAAAACTACAAAGACTAATCTTGTAAGGCTAGACAAGTAAAATGGTTTGACTCTTTTACTAAAGGCTTGCAAAATCTACTATTGATCGTCACTTATTTTATGTTTTTCGTTTAGAGTTGGGTAGCTATTTGTTACTGTTAAAGTAAGGTAGTGCATCCATTGTTCAATCTTATTTATTTCAATACTGCAATGGGCATAACATGGTCTGTTTCACAATCTCTAAGTAGGCACTATCCAACGAATAATTACGTACAGTCTTAAATAACATTCTAATACCCAACAATCTCTACTAATAAGAACATGGCGTCTCAAAAATATACAACATCATAAATGTACGCAAAGTCTAAACGAGTGGCGGTCACCATCGCAACCGATACTTGGCAACGCCACTTAGCTCGTAATGTTAAAGCAATAAGAACTGATTCTGCTTGGCAGTGTCTAGGGAGATACAAATAGCTGCCCCGTTAAAGATGTAGAGCGGTCTGGATGTGGCTTTTTAACTTTATGCCACTATATTATACTTTATTCCTTCCCACCTGCGCATATCAAAGTTCTGTTATTCAAATCTTTTTTATTATTTATCAAGCAAAATTAATATTATGTAATACTGAAGTCAACACCGCCTAACCACCTTAGGAGCCTAATGCGCTGGTTTTTGAGTAAGGGATTTCCGTTTAAAAGTCGTTAAGCGCCAAAGACCTCAAACGTAGATCTGACTTACTTTTTTTAGAATATTTTTTGTCGAATAATGACCCTCATAACGATTCGACTCTTGAAAATTGTCTGGCGTTGTCCGTAATACCTTGGACCGCATCTAAAATTGACATCTTGTGCAGTTGCGGTCAGACAACATGACATTTCTGAAATATAGTTTTATTAAAACATGTTTTGTAGTTTATGTAGAATTTTAATTGGTCAAATAACAAAGATATAGAAATTTACAGTACTTTTTTTGGACTTTAAACAAAATATTGTAATAAAATGTGTGTCGCTTCCGATAAATCTGTATCCCTGACACCAAAGGTAGTGGGACAGTTAATATATTTGAAGTAAGGTAGAAAAAGGGTTCCGTGTACTACCTTTGTGCGGGGATGCCCTTTAGTGGGATCTAATAAAACCTTGTTACGGCCAAAGGGATACCAATCCCAATATTGAAAGTGTTCTTAACATGATACGGAATTTAGGGACTTCTGTCTGATATTAAATCGGGGAAATCTCGTTATAGTAACGGTATGATGTATAAGGACCGTTTTTGATATGTTGTTTTCGTATTGTGTTTGGTACCGGGATATGGCTTCATTTAGGATGTAGGATGATTTTGTTGCACCGAGGAACAAAATAAACGAACGTCATTTGGTTGGTACACTGTATACAGATTGCTGTTGTAGGTATGTGAGGAGAAATGTATAGTGGAGATATTAGGAAATTGCGTCACATACATAAGTGCAATGTTGAAACCTCCTTTTAATCAAGGATTCAGTGTCAGTTAATTTATATCGAATTATTTGTACTTATGTATCGATATGATAGATAGTTCCACCATCGTATAAGTTCGTGATAGTTTTTAGTTGTTGTCATAAGTTACAGTAGACATCTAGGCTATGCTAATTAGAAATCATAACTCATTCCAGAGATCAAAGCACCAATGTAACAATATTAAATGTTTTGGGTGACAATATCAAAAACTCGATAGACTCTTAAACTAGCAATTCCATGAAGGACTAGCAGTCCCAGAGAAATTCTTTTCACCCCCAGCCCCGTCCCGCCCCGGCCCCGTTTATGGGAATTTTCTTTTCGTTCGTGTTCGTGCGTTCTGGAGTTATAGCATCAGGAAGGAAAACCCGACTTATTTTTATACAGGAGAAAGGACTGTAACTATGTCAGACTTTCTTGTCTATCAACTATTCACAATCCAAACAGGCTAATTCTGACCTGTAATTAAAAACCAACTCCACATCTATCCCCATTCATCTACATTGAAGAGGCAGACACCCCCCTCCCCCTCTTCCATAGTGTTGCAAGCCTGCAACAGCCTGTTACTACGCATGCGCGGACAGTGGCCGAGACTACCTGACCGCGACCGGACACTGATCAATATTAAAGTCCGAGGGTGGATGCTGTGGGGATGTCTGTTTGTCTGTAATATGTGTATGGAGTTGTTAAAACCGCCGAGTGAAAAATGTTTACCAAAAAGTTTTTGGGGGCATCATGATAGCATATGATCATGATGTTAGTAACTTAATTGCTACGGCTACTTATAAATTGATAATACGCTTAATACTCGTTTACAATTTTTACGAAACATCTATTTATTTTGTATTTTTCATGCGCAATACCTAATAATATCCAATATGCATGGCACGATGGCAATTAGTACCTAGGTGAAACAAAACAGATGCAATTATAAAACAATTCTGATTATAAAAACAGAGGACACAAGTCGTTTAAAGTAATGTATTTTTCACTGATATTGCTGATATTTTATTTTTATTTTTGCACAAAGCTTAGCAAAGTTTATATTTAAAGTCAAGTGATGTTTTTTTAAATACCCATAAACCATCCTTTGGTTACTAGTGACATTGTTTTAAATATTAGTATTCACAGTAACTTACACTTCAACATCGGTATTAACATCTCTATACATATCCCTCCTAACTCACCTTTCTGCGGACACTACGGGGGAGGGTCCAGGAGAAATGACGACCCTTAACTAAAACACACACCAACACGCACGGACACACACAAACGACCGCACACTAACACACGACGCACACATAGAAACGTAACGCGATGTCGTTACGCACACCTTTGCGTGTGTTACTTTGGATAATGGAACGAGTGCAATTCTTTTCAGTTGTACCTTTATTGTCATTTGATTATACTTATGTGAAAAGTTTTCGATGTAAGCAGTATTAAAAATACAACAGTTTTTTATGTGGAATCGTTAAGAGATAAACATAATTGGTAACGTTTATGTAATAAAAAATCAAATAAATAGTTGAAATTAATTTAATTTATTCAAACTACCTCATAGTTGAGGTAAGGCCCAGCAGTGGGACTTGAGGCAAAATTTATGTTTCTCTATTAATGAAACTTTCTGAAATACCAAGTCAATGATTGCAAGAGCATTTTCAAAGGCATTAAGTCCGCTATTTATGCAAAATCCTACTCCTACTACTATTATAAAGGCGAAAGTTTGTATGGATGTATGGATGTTTGTTACTCTTTCACGTAAAAACTACTGAATGGATTTGAATGAAACTTTACCACAATATAGCTTATACATCAGAATAACATATAGGCTACAATTTTTGAGGTTTCTAATGTGAGGTCGTAAAAAAACACATTTTTTGCGCTACTAGACGGGACGAACCTGAAGTCCACGCGAACGAAGTCGCGGGCAAAAGCTAGTAATTCATATTTTATCCGTAAAAATAAGTAAGTACTGCAAGAAATGGAATAGTTAAGACTCCAAAACTACACCCGAAAATCTATTCATCGTTACACTACAGCCGTCTGGCTAGACACCGTTTAGTGCAAATTAGATTTGCAGTTAACCCTAGAGAGGTAATGGTGGCAGTGGACAGACGTGCTGTAGCTAGCTTTATGAGTAGTCCGATAGGGTTAAGAAATATAAAGGTGGGTAACCGGTACCGACCTGCACCGATTAAATAGTGATGTGACGAGTTGGCTATATAATGGAATTTGAATATTATGGAATTCTTTATTATATAATTCAAACTTTATAAATTTTAAACATTTTTCATTTTTTTTGGGTATTTTTTCCGCCATTGATAGGATTCAGTCCAATTTCAGTAAACTTTATCTTTCGTCCGATGTTGATATGTCTTATTCGCTACGTAAATTTAAGTCCTCACTCATGGATTCATTTAAACTTGACAGGTGGTAAATTGTTTAAAAAATTTCAAGACATTTTGTTTACTGTCTATTCAAATAAACTTAAAAGCTATATTTCTGTTTTCAGCAGTATTGTTGTGAATGTCGTGGCAGCCTTTTAAGTAAGGCAACACTGGAAAATTGTGTTTTAATATTAAGTATGTCAATGTGTGGTGTATGCTTTGTTGGTTGTCCTTAACAAAAAAAAAAACTATATTCTAGTGTTTGTTAAAAAAAGTCTTTTGACTGCGGTTCTTGTTCCAAAATATAACAATATCTAAAGAAGACTTGGCAAATCACTAGTTAGTCGGTACAGATCGGTACCGGTTATCCGCTTACTTATTTATTTTTATTTAAGAATTTTATTGCACAAGTAACAGTGTACTTTACGTCTTTACCCTTACTCACACATGCATAGTAACTGGTAGTCAGGGCTGTCACGTACTTAGCTTACATTGTCGTCGATAGTTGCCGTGCAGTTATAAATTAATGGCCAGTAGTAAATTGAGATTTCAGTGTGTCTGAGATTTTGTAAGTGAATCGTGTAGTAGTAAGCTTTAGAATAAGTTGAGTTGCTTTAATGTGCTTTCCATAATTATAAATTTCCAATATTGCACGTAATTTACTATGAAGTAATGAAGGCTGGGGTTATTAGGTTAGTGGCTGACTTTTATTAAGTTTAAACCAACAAGATCAAAGTTGTTAAGAAATAGGCTTTATATTTCCAGTTTCATTGACTGATAATTTCAATGAAGGTTTTAAAATGTGTTGTCTTATAATATTTTTTTAATCACTTTCTCCATAACATTAAAACATAATTATGCTCAATACCTTTGACTCTACCTATTCTGAAATGGGGCTTCTATTTTCCCCTCTCTAATCTTTGACCCAAACCATAGTAGTGTGCGTGTATGTGTTCTCTACAACTGTGTGCGTGAGTGTCGGTCCAGTTTCCGCGCGGTTGGGTTTTGTTAATTTAATTAGAGACACAAAAAGATTAAGGAGAGGACGCGAGTATTACGGAGTGCTTTGTGAGGTACTCTTTATGTGCCTCTTTAAGGTTGAGCGCGTGTTTTCGGTTTTTAGGTTGGCAGTCCTGTTTTTTGGTAGCTGGCAGGTTGTGTACTTTCTTTCCTAATCAATAAAGAGTACCTATATGTATATCCATTCTATTTTGTGTTCCAGTGCACTTGATAGAAAGTTTATTCTTGCTTAATAATCGTTTATCAATTTTTGTACAAATTACAGTGCAATAATGTATGAATAAAATATATTTTTTATAGCTTACAAAATAAATGCACACATTTAGAATTCAAAGCATAACTGGGTATAATGACAAAAAACTTACTTTTAAAAGTAACTATTCATGTTTTTTATTATTATATTTCAGTATTTTAATCTGGTAGCACAAAAATAAGAAAACACAATAGGTATTTAGCGTAATATTAAGGCTACGGCAAATCTAGTGTGGAAAGGCATTATTGTTTTTACTCTGTGTTTTTAGGCAAACAGCCTTTATGTCGTCATAACATAAAACCATTCATGCGTAAACGCGTAGTTTCCATAAATAAAGGCTGAGGCCTGTATTACGAGCAAAAAAATAAAATATAGGCCCTTTAAGTAAACAGTAATCAATTCTATAAGGTTTTAATGTTTTATAATGAAAAATAAATTTATTGATATTTTCTAACAAAATAAATCGTACCAGCAATGTATTGCAAACAAGTGTGTCCAGTCATAGAACTTGACATTTGTCATTTACCACAACGACTTAGCGATTTTGATGTAAGTACATTACTTTACATTACTTTGGATTACTTTATCTCTGAGTTAAAGCATTATAGAGCACTATGACCAGGTCAGGATAACTACGAATACTCTGTGGAATCATTGATAAAAATTTTAGCTCCTATTACAGGCCAAAAGCTGTATTTGAGAAAAGGTTTGATTCCTATTAGGATTCCCTATTTGTTGAAATGAGGTGGTAGTATTTTCTTATTTTATATTATCTACTTACATCAATCATCAAATTATTTATCATGCCATTGCGATTGCATTGAACCAAAATTATAAAGATATCAAAGAAATGAAAGAATCACAACTCTTCCTAAATATTAAGTTTATTCTGACCTTAGTTAAAAGGTGAACTAGAGGAGGATAATCGATTTATCTACTAAAATATACAGATAATTTATCAATATTGTAACAGATTAATGTCTAGGGCCCAATTACAGTTTCCATCTTTGTTTATTTGAAGTTTCAGCACTTCAGTTTGAAGATGTTCTTTAATCACTTAATTACTATAGACCTATATTAGTAATTCGCTACAAGCGTATGCATAAATTTTCATAATTATAGTTGATATGATAAAAATAATTTAGTAAATGTGATGTAATTCACAAGGTAATATATGGATATTTTTTGGGCTCAAAACTTAGTATCAAAGTAGGGATAGCATTTTTTTTACAATACGAAATGTGTAGTAAGTACAGTGAGTTGTTACTACTACGTATAGAGAAGCTATGCCAAGCAAAACATGTGTCTCAATTACTACGACATGATTGTGACGTTTTCTTTGAAAATTTGAATTTGGGATTATGATTTGTAGGTACTACGAGTTGATGACCGTGTCATCAATTTATGGAGCACAAAATTTGTTCATGATTTCAGTTCCATACGCTAGTAATAGTATTTCAATGAGTAAATAAAGCACTGCGTTGTCCTAGGTATATCTTATGTGGTTACAAACCTTGCGCTATATAAAATTACGACGAAATTACCAAAACTTTCCATCTCCACCAAAAAAATACAGTCATATTATTGTACGCAGAAACTTACTTTCCCATTTACGGAGGCATTGATTTCTTAAAAACACACGCTTATAAGGCCGTGTTTGTCTTGAAAACAGTCGCCCATTCCGAAAGCTATACCTCTGAATATAAAAACTAAGTCGATAGCTTACGTTTGAATTTATACTTTTGGATAACCGAAATATGGTCTTTACACCAGCATAACTTGGTCTACCCACCCCTGTGCTGTTACAAATAGTAGGGAACTTTAAAAGGTATGTCGGAGCATTCAGAAGGGTCTTCTAAGTTTGGTTGGTGTATGGTGGAATATATCGTATGAATTCCGCCGGCGGGCCCACATAACGGCATATTCCTTGCGTTGTTTTCACATAATAGAGCTATTTTCTTTTGTTTTTACGTATCTCTTCTCGTTATAGGTAGGCGCAATGAAAACAAAAGGCGGTGTTTATTTTCAGGTTTTCTTGACTGGAATTTTCTTGAGAACGTGGGTCGTAAAGGATACGTAAGTCAAATGTTAGTTACGTAGGAAAATGGATGATGAATCATAACGATTTGTAAATGTGGGTGTTTTTGTAAATTAAAATTACATAACAGGTTAAATATAACAATAAAGTAAGTATTAAAAACCGGCGTATCTGATAATAATAATTAGTACTTAATTAATCAATCTTTTTTTTATACGCATGAAAGGTTCAATAAGTTGTCCATTTTCGAGCTACCGTAGATTAGATCTAAACGTTTGACGTCTCCTATTGAAACTTATACAGGGTGTCCGTCTTAAAATATCTAACTGAGGTTGATCAGCATCTTATAGCGACTCGAGTTTTTGACAGTTTTCAAGTTAGTTATAAAGATAATGTTACCAATTTGACGTTTTGAAAATACGAAATATCAAATGAACCACTGGTTCATGAACCAGTAGCAATACACACTAGATGTCTTCGGAGTTATTTAGTAAATCTAAAAATTTGAGACTCAACATAAGACACTATTAAAGTTTATATACACTAACTATTGACAGTAGCTAGAAAAGTTGAAAGTTTGAGACAGCCCGTTATACACTTACAGTCCACTATAGAAATATTCAAACACTAACCGTTAGAGGTCACATAGCGAATAGTATTAGAATCCGCGATTATAGTCTTCGTACTAAAATAGACACAACTTTATGAGACATACATACCTGTATACACAGTACAGTCTACTATAGAATTATCTATCGAACACTAACCATTTGACGTCATAGAGCGAATAGTAAATGAGTTCATCATAAGAGTCACCAACATTCCACTTTTCTAGATACTTCTATTCGGGACACCCTATATATACAGTACAGTTCACTATAGAAATATGGAGCTGACCATTTACCACCACATAGTGAATAACTAAAGTGCGCGATTAGAGTCTTTTAGACAAGACACAACTTTATGAGACAATCTGTATACACAGTACAGTCCACTATAGAAATATCTATCGAACACTAACCGTTTGACGTCACACAGCGAATAGTACTAGAGTCCGCGATTAGAGTCTCTAACAGCATTCCAAAGAGTCCGGCGCCGTTAGAACGGCTCGGAATTTAGTTCCATTCAGTTACCGTTTCCTCTCTGGCCTTTGGCAGCTGTGCTGGGTAGGGTGGCCATGGGTTTGGGTGGAGATGGGAAGAACAGGATTTTAAGTGCAAAAATTAATAACTATGAATTTTAGCCTAATTTTGGTAATAATTTTAGTCGTTAACTTTTCAAGGAAAAAAATTATAAAGGTGTTTCTTTTAAAATCAATGCGATTCTTAGCCTGGACGAATTTAAACACAGTGTTATTTTTGGTTTTCCATTTATTTCATTTAATAATAAAATTGATAAGTTAGGTATTTAAATGATGTGTTTAGATTTTGCTAAAAAATCTAAACATTAAGATCCAGCTTAAACCAAATGTAAATCTAATAAAAATATACTTTAATATGTTATCAAATCACGGTTAACTATCGTAGGTATAGAGCAGGTTCTTTGATTGTATAAGTTAATTCTTGATGATTTTTACCCCTAATAAACTTTATCCAATTAAGTGATCAATATCCATACCAAATGTTGGTCGCCCTAGTGATCAGGAACTTGCTGAAATACAGCGCAACTTGTTACCGGTCGGTTTCGGCGCAAATTCGCAATGCCTTTGTGCTTTTACACATTTTACTCAGCAGACTCCGATGCCGACTGTACTTAATGATTTAACTAGCTATGAGAACTTATATAAGTACATAGTTTTGATACAAATTATACTAGCCATAAACACTATTCGAAATACAATATAACGCAAGTTTTGTATGATTTGTAAGGAGAAAATACCTATTTAGTACCATGTTAAAAAGTAAAATATGGAGTCATAAAAGAGCTTCAAAACTGATCGAGAATTACAGAACTGCAGTCTTCGATGATACAAACCAAGCCATATTATAAACCAACCAAAAAGTATACACGGTTTAATAGAAATCATACACGCTTACAATAAAATTTACTTCAAAAGGAATAATACAATACTACTATTAAATGACGATGTTCATAATACCTGCAAAATTACTAAGTTATACTTAAGTAGTCTATCTCTTTTGTGATAGCGTCTTAAGTCTAGGAACTCCTAAAAGATCTTGTCCATCCCTTGTCAGAGTTTCCAGACGGGCTTGCCTTATGA
Source organism: Pyrausta aurata (assembly GCA_963584085.1). Taxonomy (NCBI): domain Eukaryota; kingdom Metazoa; phylum Arthropoda; class Insecta; order Lepidoptera; family Crambidae; genus Pyrausta; species Pyrausta aurata. Next base: position 10,633,348 of record OY757266.1, read on the forward strand.
AGACCTGGCTGGACCTATGTTTATGCTAAAATCATAATTACCAACTTGTGATAACGTTTGAGCGTTTTTATATTTTTCATAATAATAAACACAGCTGAGTCTATTTTTGAAATGAGAAGTTAAAACAACTCTCAATAGATATGCTTATTAAACAAAATGCAAAGCTATAAGTAATAGATAAAATAATACATAAATTTGCAGTCGTGTAGGTATACATGTAAGGCTATAACCACAGAAAATATTATAGTACTACGTTATATAACTAATGATGGAATAAACTTATATATTTAGTTTTAAAAAGTCTCGTTAATTTTGGTCGAAAAATATTTAACCCCTTGGCATCCAGATTTACAAATCCAGATAAAAACTAAACTTTTTTGAGCCAGTGGAGAATAATTAAGTTTTTTTTAATAATCAGTTTTTTGCTAGTACTACCTACCTACCTACTATAAAGTGAATTTAGTCGAGTTAATTTAATCTAATGTACTTATTGAGATTTAAATTATAAAAATAAAATTCGTTACTACGTTTAAAACCTTTTTACGTTCGAAAATTGAACCTGTGTTGTATCATTCCAAGTTTTTTTCCGTCTGCATGTAAACAGCCGGACCCTCTTCAGGGCTATCGCCGTGTGGCGTTGACGACGGTACGAGACATTTGTCGTAGCACAACCCTGATAACGCATTCACTTATTTATACAGATGTGGGACGCAGTAACAAAAAAGTTTGTAAATAAAATTTTAGTGGAGACGATACTGTTCGATTCTTAAAATGATATTTCATAACAATTTATTTTCATTTTAATATGTGGAAGAGACTATGAATCATGAGTGAGAAATAAATAAAAATATATATTAAGTTTTTTATTATTAAATTTTACTTAGAAATCGATATAAAGTATAGGTAATTCATAATTTACCCATTTCGTGAGATTTGAAATGTAAATAAAAAAATAAAATAATTTAGGTTAAAAATATGTTTTATGTTACGACTAATAATGAGTCTTACATTAATTTTAAATTATTATTTTGTAACTGCGTTACTAATGAATACAATAAATTTTAAATTACTATATCTTCATAGTTTATTATAAGTAACACATATTCTGCATGTAATAATAACCCCAAGAACAGTTTTCAAAAAGCATGATAATGCAAAACACGACAAAGCACTATTAACACGAAAACCAGCAGGTCCTATATCTCGGTTGAATTAACCTCACATTAGACCTTTTGCTTCTGTATTACCGAGTATAATTCAAAGCTACCTTTACCTCTGCATCTAACCGTGCACGCGCTCACGCAAAAAATGCAACAAAAAATAACAAAAAACGGGCTGGGTGGACCCCTTCCCACCCGCGGCCACCGTCCAACCCCCTCATATCTTTGCACTCGCCACTGCTAATCTCCTAATTTCCTTAACGCACTTTCTCCATTTCCATCACAACAAAATTTTGACTTTAATCAGTAAGAACAGAGAGTTCAAAATGGAGTTGTGTAGATTCCGGATTTGTTCCAAAAGTTCAGTCCAAAACAGTAGACGCGAGGGGAGTGAGCACCCACCTAAAAACGTGGAAACACTGATGAATGCCCCCCATTAGATGTTATTTATTTAGAATGCGGCTAAGAAAGGGACTGCGCCGTTTAAGTTGGCCTAAAGTTTACTTAGGACTGTATTGGGTTAAGTTGTAGACGTTTTCGGCGGCCGAGATAAATGGTAGACAGTTACACGGGTCCAGTTTTTCGTGTTTCGGCTTATGATGGCATTTTGTCATGGCTATGTGGGAATGAGTTTGCGAGGCTTGCAGATAATGGGCCGGGTCTGGTGGACCCTTTGTCGGCCTTGGAAAAATGGGTATAAATGTTTTTGCGGAGTGCTGGCAGGATTTGATATGCGGCTATGGGTACACATAAGATGTATAAATTTTACGTTGTCATTTGTTTTTCTTACCGTACTAACTAAATAAATTATACTGAATTCGTTTTAAAAGAGTTGTTTTGTTATTCATCATTCCGAAAGCTTGCATTTTATTTGTTTAAAGAAAATTTATGGGATAGCAGTGGTAAATAAAAAAGTGAGCAACTTTTGCTACTATCTCAGTCCAAGTTCCACTAAAACTTTAAACCACATTAATCTTTTGGCTTGTCTGTTAGGCCCCTACCAAGAGTTGTCGAAGTTAAAAAAGTGTCAACTTTTTATGAATTACTTGAAAAAAATACTATACGATAATTGTTTTACACTTATGTACTTATAAAGAACTAGGCGTGGAAGGCTATCGAACACCAAATAGCGCTTTGTAAACGCTAAGACAAAATTATTAGTTTTTGTCATTTGAACATTTTACAGTTAATTATAATGAATAGCCTTTGAAAAGATTTAAAAAATTTTTTTTGGATTTATTAAAGATATAGTCATAAAGTTAAACGGGTGTTCAATGATGCAGAAAATTTCACCGTAGAGTTGTCACCAACTTATCACGGCGAAATGTCTAAATTTACTGGATTAGACTGTGATCGCAGTAATTAAAAGTAGACACAGATATTTTTTTATTAATTTCTTACCTACTGTTCCATTTATTTAAGTTACGCTAGAACGGAGCGATTATTTATATTTAGCTTTAATACATCGATAAACAGTTATAGATCATATATAAAATAACTAATATAAAAATCCGCTTTTATTATACCTAATTATCATTTCAACCATGGTAGTGGTAGCAAACGACAAACGGCGCGGTCTGTCTGTCGCTGCGTCAATAGGTAACAAACGACCGGCCGGTGACTGATGGAGTCAGCTTTGGAAATTCACTACAAAAAGCCTGGAAAAATCCAAAGCGCACCGTTTGGGATGCGGTACGCAAGGGTTAAAATCTGCGACCGGCTGAATAATAATTTTATAAACAATATCATAAAATGTGCAAGTGTTCTTACAAAAGCCGAAAATCTTAGCCTGTCGTAATAACAATGCTCCAAAATTCCAAAAATAAGCTACCAAAGATGGCTAAACAAAATGATTACATATTTATTCTGAGTTATAATTTATAAATAGTAAAAGACAAATATTTTACGTAATAAAATTGATAGAATGAAATTTTTGTTAAGTTTGTCTTCTCAATCTTTAAATGTAAATTAGTAAACACGCATTAGCATTTGATTTTACTTACAACTAATTTAAAAAAAAGTACCTATGAAAGATACATGAAGGTAAGTAACAAAACGATATAAATATTACTTTTCGATTAAAAGATATTATCTAGTACAACAAAATCGAGCCCGTTTATTTTCTTTTCGGTGTAAGTAACTATTTTAGTCTTAGTTTTGAAGCTTTATCGAAAATTCAGTGTATTGATTACGCTTTTAGTGGAAAATCCTGCCTCAGACGATAATATCTACTATATTTGTCTGTGCTTGATATTATGTCGTATTCACGTCTAATGTATACTATTTTTTAATACATCTACCTATCAACTCGCATTATGGACGAGTGAACATGTATCGTTTGCAAAAAAAGTATCAAAATTATTTTTCCATTTTTATTGAAATAACAAGAGCAATAAATATATATCTAGGCATGAGGTATGCTGAGATTTAAAATAAATATAAACATTGACCACCGATTGGACACCGGCTAAGACATTGGCAACCGGTTACAAATCGTATAAAAAAGATTAACGGCTTGTGCCACAATTACTTTTAGTTCTGGTTAGAGACCTGTTCAATACTTTATACGATAAAATTTGACGTTTCAAATATGAATTATTATTTTGTTGGTTAGTGTTTATTTGACGATGATGAAACACGCCCTAAGTATTATAATGCTATACAATAAAATATTCCTTGTAAGTACCCTAATAACTAAAATGTTTCATGTTCTTTCATAATAAAGAATATTAAAAAAAAAAAAATCGAAGGCCTAACAAGATCATAAATACACATCACGCAAAGTGCAAACCATTGATTGAGCGGTAGGTATTAGAAAAATAAATACATGAATTTTAATTTACATAAAACTTTATCTGCTATCCGTACCCATCCTCCGGTCCCCAGCAAATGTTGTGGTGAATTTCATATTTTTGTAAGTATCTACTCCGTATGTTTATTCGCCATGTGTCTGGTTCACATGGAATTTTTCTTGATTTTTTACGCTTTTATAAGCTGTACGTGAGCGTTCGTTTGAGAGCTCTCGTACTTGGAATATCATATTAGTGTTTTTTGCCGAGTCATTATTTCATTTGCATTATTTTTTATGGTAGAAAATACTGGCTGGTAAAATAAAAATTACATTGCGTTGTAAGTATTTTTTTTAATAATTTTGGGATTACATGGGTTAATAATTAACAATTAATATGTCTTAGAATTCTTCAAATTCATTAAGTTTTTAGCTGTTTTTTTGTGAATACCGCGGTACTATAAGTAAGGCAACACTGTAAAAATGCGTTTTTATTTTATGTATGTAAGTAAGTGGTGTATGCTTTGTTGGTTGTCATAAATAAAATAAAAATAATTTGAAAAAGGAACAAAACCATACTTTCGAGTAATATAAGTACTGTACAAAATCTACACATGAATGACTTCTTATATAAATAAAAGAAATTTTATGTATTTTAGATATTCACATATACAAAAAAAAAACTTAAAAGATATAACGTACTACTATTATATCTTCTGTGGTGCTGCATTAGTTCGGTTTTATCAATCTTTTGGGACAATCAATAACAAAGAATTTTTTTCAAAACATTTAACTAAGCGATACCTTACAAGCTTCAAAATAAATGCATCGTCAGCTATTTTAAAGTCAGCAATTTAAAATCGGGATTCCTTTTGAAAAATGACCGTCAAACTCCAAGGGATTTGCTGTTATCCCAAATGTCATTTCACCCCTTCTTGAACAATCTGGCTTCGAATACCGAATGCCTCGTACATTGTCTAAACAATCCTTGAGTGACCAAATTTTGCAATAAAAGTGACCTATGACCTCAAAAAACTCATACTAAATTCGACCTTACGATGTAGAGATGAAGGTATAAATCTATATTTTAATTATTACATCATTCCTATCAAAATTCTATATTTTACTCGCCACGAAAGGTTTTATAAATGGAGTTAAAACTTTGGCAAAACGTGTTTTGTGTTTATTGCGGTAGAGTTCAAAATTGTGTACTTAAATGTATTTTAAAACGTCCGATGAAGCAGTTTTTTCCTGACTAAACTGAAAACATCTTAACAGGCAACTCTTTTCAAGCGTAGTTCAATTTTAGGCCCAGGATACAAGATTCAATTTTCAAATAAAAGTTTTGCAAATGTTGCGATTTGGAGTGAGGTGAGCGCACCAGTTGTCGGTCCATAACAAAACACATAAATTAAGTGCTCAATAATAAATGGAAATGTCCTTTGCAGGGGACAGGCGCCAGGGTGGGATTATGAGGAGTGTGGTCCTCAATCCCTCTCTGCGCTCGGCCGGGGTCCAGATATTGGCAGTGCTGTAATGGATGTGTGGATCAATTTAGACCATTAGTAAGAATACAATAAAATTAAGCGTAATATAGAAATGATTAAGCTTTAGTTTCAATGATTGATTTGTGATTAGAAAATATTCATTTTGTTGAATTTACTCGATCGGAATATATTATTTGTGTATTACTTCTTCCGTGTTTTTTTGAATGACGTAAAAATAATTGATAACTGTACTATTAACATTACGAAAAGAAAAATGTTAACAAATAAAATTGCATGGTACAATTATGATGCCACCAACATTGAGACGTAACTTTTATACGATAAATATATTGTGCTGTGCTAGGTCAGTGTAGGTCAAAATAGTCTTACGGCAGCTTATTCCACATGACAAATTCCAACAAAAAACTATTTCAAAATCGCCTTCAAATATCAAGTTCAAAATATCCGCTTCACCGAGCGCTGGAAATGTAATATGTCTCGGATGCACGGCGTGCACGCGCGCGATGCGTGGGAGAATGCGGGGTTAATAATATGACGATTTCACACCGCCGTGGACTTTATAATAAGACGACGGCATTTGAGTATAGCCTTTACGTAACGTCGATATTATTTTACTATCATTTTAGTGATATATCATATCAATATTATTTAGTGGAGGTGCTCGTAGCGCAGTGGTGGCAGCGCTTTGGTAGTGATACCGAAGTTAAGCAACTTACAGCGCGGTCAGTGTTTGGATGGGTGACCATTCCGACCATATAAGTGATGTATATCACGAGCATCTCCGTGCTTCGGAAGGCACGTTAAGCAGTTGGACCCGGCTAATATCGGTTGATATTAGTCGTTAAGCCTAGTCAGAGGCCCTATGGGCTTGATAAAATCTGACAGCGAGCCGAATCTGATAGGTTGGTCGCTTGCCTTGCAAACACCACTCCGCCAATCCGCACTGAGCCCGCGTGGTGGAGTATGGCTCATACTACCTCATAATTGAGGTAAGGCCTTTGCCCAGCAGTGGGATGCTTACAGGCTAACTTCTTCTTCATTTTAGTGATAGAAGTTGGTTGGGAGATAGTTGAACAAATAAACCTTCCTCCAAGATACGATTAACCGTGGTCGAGGTAAAATAGAACAAAGGTCATGTGTTGAAACAGAAGTAACTCAAGAACCTTAGGTAAATTGCTAATAAATATATTATGTAAATATGTTGTGCATTGTGCAAATTACTAATTATTAAGCAAGTTATTTATTGATACTACTCAACGTATAAAAATGATTGCTTTAAAAATTTTATAATATAAGAGCACTTACATTTCCTCATTATTCAATTTTTTTATAATATTCTCAATAAATACTTACAGACATTTAGTTGAATGCTCCAAAGCTGATCCTAACACTGAACTTACAATACAACTACAAAATAAAATTACATTGCTTCGCAGCCCAAACGGTGAATTATTTACACCTGGCGATTTTTCGCTGACCAATCGCGCTCCTCTGTCCGACCACCCCACACCAATCGCTGACCGGTTCCTATCGCGTGCCCAAAACTGGTGTGTTTACCCTTTGTCGCCACGCCACGCGTGAAACCCGTTTCACACCTTTTTGTACCGTATAAATATCCAATGGACCACGGATGTTGGTTTTTGGGATAAACACCTATAGAATCAGGTACTTGAGCCACAAAGGCCAACCGACACGCACCATCATTGGCCACTTAGTGGTCATGAATGATACGAGATGAATCTTCTAAACAAGTTTTTTGACTCGTGTAGACCTGTTCAATAAATCATGGGTAACGCGTGTAAATGATTAATTTATTATAGGTATAGGTATTTATAAAGATTTAAATACACAAAAGTTTTCGGGGAGCTTGCTGTTTTATGATGCGTTTTGAATTTTAGGTGTACGATAAGAAAAATACATCCTTGAGAGGGTCTTAACTCGTCAAGTATGTGTGAACGAGACACAATATAAATTCCATTATTATGCGATTCCCGGCAGTCGTTTGATACCTGACTGATTACATTGCGTTACCTGCAAAGTGTGTTCTTTCACAATTGGATACACACGCTTAATAGGTCGGACCATACATGATATTATTTACCTATTAATTGAATTTAAATTGAAATAAGAATTATTTTGGATCGAACTTGGTTAAATCATTGTAATATTTTTTTTCTTCTTCAAATAACGTTTTTATACTCATTTTTTTTTTTATGACAAGAACTTTTTTTTTATTATAAGAAGAACATACAACAGAACAGAACAACGAACAACCAACAAAAATATTGTAAAACAAGAAATAACAACAACAAGACCGACATCTCATCTGTTCGCGCCACTAAATTACAATCGGAAGGGTCGTATAGGGAAAACAAAAAACATTTATATCAATGGCGGGCCGGTTCTAAATTTACTAGTCATTGACAGGCCGTGAAGAGGCGGGAAACCCTCAAGAGACTCGTTCGGTATAGCGAAGTAGATAAGAAAACGAGGTACTGGTCTTGGAGCTTGTGTGATGGTGTTTATAGAGATGTTAGACACCCCGCTAACTCTACAGCTTTACCCTATAACCGCTTACTCTACTGTTTTACCCTATCAATAAGCAGAACTGTTACTGTGGCTACTGTATTGGCTAGTCTAGGAAATGTTTAGTAAAAACTAATATGTACATAAAAACCTGAATACGCAATTTTTTAAATAATGGAAGTAGTAATGACTTCCGGCTACATATCGATGGTAAATTTTAAGAGTGATTTGTTAATGTCAGCGAGTAACGGCAGCCGCTGTCAAAAGCTAATTGAAAGAGACATGCCGTCGACGCGCCGTTGAAGCCGCGCCGTTTGCCAACAGTCAAAAAATGCCATGAGTGAACAAACAGAAAGAAACCTCTATTGTTAACCAAATAAATTAACACCGTACTGATGTTCATTTACAATTAATGCAAAAATAAATTACAAGGAATTCCAATATGAAATACTTACTTATACAACTCTGTACAAATCCAGTAGGGTCAGGGTCCAAGACAAACTTTGTCCGCTGGCCGCCCGGGACGGGGGTCGAACCCGGATAAAAGTCCGGGTAATTCGCACGTATTCCCCCCACATTTGTCAGCCTAACGGCCACACCAATGTGTTGGCTTTAGGGAATATTACCTATTTAATTATGTACCTGCATGAAGGGGTGAAAGAAGGAAAATACATTTCATAAAATAATAGGTACCGACAATAGCTGAGCAGTACTAGTAAATCTCCTAGAAGAATACATATCAGCGTGTGGCCTATAGGAGTTTTTATTTTATTAAATGATTGTCGCTACTCGTAAGTGTAAGTATATTAATTCTCTTACCGATTTTCTGTATAATGGCGGCCCCTCTCAACAGAGATAGGCGCGGTACGTAGGAGATATTGTAATGCCAGCCAGATGAGTGCACAATACACATGTGCACTCTCTGTTCCTTCACTCTCATTGATTCGGTAAGACGGCAGCCCAACATGACCGATGAGAGATCTGACGCAGGACCAACGGCTTAATCATTCAGGTATCAAACGACTGCCGGGTGCCGCATAACAATGGAATTTTTATTGTGTCTCGTTTACACATACTTTACGAGTTAATGTGCTTTCCGAGGCACGGGGGTGTCATCACCACCAATTTCCTGACTCCGAGCTGTTTCCGAGTATTCGCAAGACAGCAACCATGAAACAAATTTTGGCCCGGGATTCAAAAAACAAATATACTCTCTTTGTATCATTACTCAATGGCTACAAATACTCGTACATCCTTAAGTGTCGTATTTATAAAGATAAGTTACATGTGTAATTCAAAATTCTTCATAGCTTGAAATAAAATATTACACCAGTTTTATTAAGTTTACATTATATAAGAAATAAATCAAGTAAGAGTACTTTTAAACCTTGCAGGTACACCATTCTATCAAACTCACCAAAACTCCTCACAAGTTAGAATGTACTTACTTACAACATGCACCGCTCGTCAAATATTTATATTGACTTAGGTTAACCCTTGCAGGCCAAGTCCGTCCATCAGGCCTTGAGGCCTCGCGGGACCGGCCAGGTAGTTCGGGGACTATGCTGTGGTAGAACTGGCAATAGTTTTTTGAGAATATGTGCTACTATATACTGCACTATACTCTTATGCTTGATTACGACACAAATGAGTTGCACAATGTATACTTCTTGAGATTCGTTTGAAACAGGATAAGTCCTGTATCATTAGACATCATTTAATAAGATAATAAAAATCATGATAGCAACCTTGAATCTATTTTAATCTAGATTGTTAATTGACCAAAAAACAACCTATTCACAGATAATAATTTATAGTCTACCATTTTTTTTATTTTGCTAACCATTGGTTATCTTCAACCTAATCACATATTTTATACGCTAGGTAGGTATAAATAGAGCAAGAGCTAAAAGTCTAAAACTTAGCAACAAAACGAATAACATAAAATTAAAACTAAATTGTTATTAACAATAAGATATCTTTGTTTCAGATATGCCTGCTGGAGAGCAAAATTTGAAAAACAATGATTGCCAATGGCAGCTAGAACCAGGAAAACTAGGAACGGAAACCAAATACCATAGCGAAGATCCTTGTGTACCTACCTCTAACAACGGTTAGAAGATTTCTTCTCCAAATCTATGTATTATTTCAGGTAAATATATTGCCAAGTCTACGACCCTTTGCCGACGACTCTACAGAGATCTCGACAAATCGAATCGATGCCAAATTAAATCTGTTCATTGCGTGTGTCGCGATGCTGTTGCTAAAAGTCGCAGTGTGTAAGGGATCTAAAAGTTTGAAAGGCTACATAGTCCGACACGGGGTCATCCCAGGGACCCGCAATAAAATATGCGCGACCGGCGGCCGGGATGTAAAAACGTTGTTTTTAGAGCTCACCTCAATAATGTATACTTTTAGGAAATGTTAAGTGCTTTCGGCCTTACCTGTGCGCGTACGGACGACTTTGTTCACGATATCTTAGAATCACTGATAAATTATTCCCTAGATTGAGACAGCGTAGTTTTTAGAAGACTTGAATTCGGATTTTCAAATATCTCCTACTTTTTTAGATTTTAGGGATCAATTTTAAATTCTTCTGAAATTTAACAGTGTAAGTTGTGATTTTTTTAAGGTTTAATAATCAATATTCCATAAAAAATGACTTAATTTCAATTAAGTTAATTACTAACAAATTGCTGAGACTTACCTATAATAGTCAAAAGACATTTGTGTTGGGAATGTCCCGATTATCCCTTAAAAATGGATACAGTGGATTTTGTAAACAATGATTTTGATTAATTAATTCATAAGGAAGTCTAGATTTTTATTTTATTTTATCTTATTTACTTTTTATTTGGAAAACAAACAGCTATTAATAACACATTTGGCTTAGCAGCAATGCATTGTTCTTAAGCAATAGAATTTAGAATTAGAATTTTGCTTGAATTGCGATAAGATACCTTTATCTTATCATGATAGGTTGTTTTGTCAAGTATAAGCGTCCCTCGGAGAATTCTTATTCGGGTGGATATCCCAATACCCAAACTAGTAACTAGGACAGAATGTTCATTATCGTCCCCGCTCGTATCTTCAAAGGACAGAAGGACAAAGTCCCTTCTCGTCAATGAACATCTATTATAGTGTTCGCTAATTACCGATTAACATCTTAGGACCCAAAAATACTTGGGCGGCACTCACTGAACTGTTTCCGAACATCTATCGATAAAGTACGAACGGCTGGGCAAAGGGCGGTTGATCGATGGTACTTTAACACCAAAACCCTGAGGCCGTATCGATTACCAACTTTGGGCCTGAGGTACCGCTCGCGGTGCTTTTTGCGTACCACGTCCCTAAGGGGTTAACTAAAAAATTGCTTTTCGGTATAGCGTGGGAGTTTTATTTTTGGTGTCATTATCAACATTGTAATGTTGTTAATAAGTCAATGTGTTTTGGTAGGGTTAATTTGGTAATTGTTTATGTCTTGTTGGTTTAATTAATTAGCTCACTTAAGTCAGAACCTTAGTTGGTATCACTCGGTTTTTTTGAGGGCACTTATCATAATTTAATGTAACTAATATTTCAAATTTGTAGGAATAAAGTTGCTAGTGTTGCAACTCAAGTTTTAGTCGATTACAAAACTTTGACGGTAGGTCAAAATTAAGTATAAAAATCTGAATCCCCCCACAACAACTTTTGAATAATTTATACCCGGTTAATTGAATGTCGAAATAATCCATTAAATAGTTAGTAAGAGCTTCGAGAAGTATAACCACAATCGAAATTCATTCGGTAGGCACGTAAGCTCAAAAACAAGTTGGGTGCTTTTTTCTAAAATAATTTAATAGCCATGATTTTGTTTAGTACTTTTGTTCTTTAAAGGGCAAAGCAAAACAATAAAATATGTATACTAAATAGAGCATAAACTGTTGAATCAAATAAATTTATGTGGAGAAGTGAGTAAGAAACTTCTGACAAACAATTGAGTTCAGTACAATTTTTATTTTACCCATGCTTTGGTAGTTAAATTTTTCTCCGCCTTTTGTTATTTTTATTTTATTCTATTATTTAATGTTTTTTTTTTTTGTGTCTAGGCAGACATTTAGCCACAATCTAAGTGATGACATGGCCTAGGATGGATCATATAGCCTATTCACTCTTTTCGTGAATTTACCCAAATTATAATGGCTAGGAAACATTTTAGCCGGCAGCGAATTCCGCTCCCTAGCCGCACGCATGAGAAATGTAGATCGTCACCTACTCGTATTAGTGCGCAGCGCAGTTTACGACGTAAAGGTGGGAACTGCAACCGCATCTAGTGAATATGCTTGCATTCGTTTGGATTAAAAAGGTATCCTGACAATCTCATAATATAGACTTTCGATTGATCTCGACGTTTAATTAATTTATTTATTCAAAGACTTTATTGCACAAATCATGGTGTACAAAGGTGGATTTAATGATAAAATCATTCTCTGCCAGTCAAACCTGTTCCCAACAAACCGTGCCTACTGCACCTATTTCACTTACAGCAAGGGTTTCGGGAAGTATTATATATCACAGTTCGTTAGGCGGGGTCATCCCCGGGGTCAGGGACTCGATTACCTGCCTAAGTAATAATTGCTTACAGCATTATATTATGTGGACGGTAAACCGAGATAAATGTTACATACAATCAGATTATTGAGGTCGAGGACTCTGGCGCCTAACCACTTTTCAACGAAAATAGCTTGCACACACAACACATAATGGCGTCACTTCAAACAAAAACAAAGCGAGGTGACGCTATTTTGACTTTGATAGTTTATGTATAATAATTTACATGTATAAGATCTGATTTTCATACTTTACATCATCCAATACATGTACCAATAACCGTTTCGACTCATGTAGTATACCCAGTTCTGCATGTTTTTAAATGTTTTTTTTTTCTCGGTCGAATAACTGTATTTTCTTTCTTTCAATACGTTCTTGATGGGATTCGTGAACTTTATCGTTGAGTAATTCCCAATCTCTATATTCACATTAAAATAGTGTGGCTAACAATATTCTTTGCGGGTTCAGTTATCCAGCAGTACTAGACTGCTGAGGGAAATAGCCCTAACTCGTATTAGTTACTTTCATGCGTAACCCAAACTTTTTCGAAGACATTATAAAGAGCTTAGGTTTTGATTCCTTTGTTGCCACGGACTCAAGCAAATCAAAAGGACGTGGGTTACAGATTAAAAAGGTAGATAGCATTTTCATTCAAGATTCCTAGACCTCTGTTCCTAACGCGGTTATTGGAAAGTACGAGTATAAATAAGGTGTATTCCATCAATCGTAGGCCTCTGAGGTAAACACCGGTAGGCCCGGGAGGCGCTCGCTCAATCATAATGATAGGTGATTCACTTACCGACCGCCGGACGAGTATTGGCGCACTAGGACACGAGCTAACAAAAGTGTTAACTGCTATAAACTAAATAAATTCTGATTTAGTAATAACAAAAGTATCTAGCTCATAAAGAAGCTCAAAATTGCATTACGAACGATGGAGAGGGCAATGTTCAGTGCTTCTCTACGAGATCGAATCAGAAAGAGGAGAGACATAGAAGAACTAAGGTAACGGACATAGCCCTGAGAATCTGTATGCTCAAGTTGCAATGGGCGTGTACTATAGCTCGAAGAACTGATTTCCGTTGGGGCAGAAGAATTCTAGATTGGAGACCCTAGTTCGACCAAAGGACGTAGGACATTCACCGACAAGATGGGCGCACGATCTTTTGAAGATCGCAAGATCACACTGGATGCAGATCGCTCACAACTGGTCTATGTAGAAAACCATGGGGGAGGCCTTTGTTCAGTAGTGGATGTCCTTTGTCGGATAATGATGATCAATTATGAATAATTAAAGCATGCGGAAATTGCTTGAGTACAGACAACTGTACAATGCTGACCACCTGTACAATGTCATGGTTCGTAACGCATGCATGATGGGCTGTCAAATGCTCAACGCCGTAAGAAGTAAAGAAATATGTAAGACTAAAGTGGTCTCCAAAACCATAATGGTTTGTTTCAGTCATACATCTACCACCCTCGGCAGTATCATCACTTAACCATTGGGTAAGATCGTGGTCAAATGTCTGGCTATTTTGTTGTTAAATTGTATGGAGCTAAGCAAGTGGGCCGTGTACAACCGAGTGAGCATGAGATTTTAAACTTTCGCGTTGCATTACAATGAGAATTAGACATGACGGGTCTAAACACGAAATATTTAAATTCTATATTACGGCCGGAATTGATACGGATTTATTATATTTATATATTGATATGATACGGGCCGGAATTTGTATTGAAAATAAAACATCTAGAATCCCTACGAAAGAAACGAGCGCGTTTAGAATCATCATTAACGTTTTTAACGAAGTGTCGTGACAGTGCCGTTTTACCTACGTGTGTTCGTATAAAACCGCGTAGTGATATTCTACATTCGCAGGGAATTCTAAAAAACGCGAGTATTCGTCTGTTGAGACAACTAATTCGGAACAGTCACATTGAACTCAATATTTCGTGTTTAGACCCGTCATGTCTAATTCCAACCAAGTGAGCACTTTGAAAGTCAATGAGAGATAACAAATAGGCTAGGCTGACTAGGATTATGATTGAGATGCCTTAACTTTTGAAAAATACTTAGTTTTATGGTATTCGTCAAAATTTTTTTGAATAACACTCCTGTCACTGACTGTCCTATCCCCAGCCGACCAGCTCGTATCCCCTATTCCCTAATTAATCCTGTATCGGAGTAGACTCCTCCAGGATGACCCTAACGTGATTCAGTTACGGAACTATGTTTGTTTAGCTGTAGTTAACTGTAGCGTTTGACGGTGGAGCCTTTTCGTGTGTCTGGTAGTTTAAACGTGATTAAGGTGCGTTTGAAATTGAATTAGCGACTTCGATTGGGAGTCGATCAAAGATTAGATGTGATTGAAATTGAATGCATACACATACATTACAAGAAATAAGCTTGTATTTTTCCGAACTCATAAACGCTGTCTGTGGATTGTAAGATACATTTTCTGAAGGGACATTTGGGATTTGAAATTGCTTAAATGTGTGTGTAAAAAGGCTTTATTTCAAATGTTAAACTTAACACGCTCCCGGACAGTGAACGCCTACAGGCGTGAATACAATAAAACATCTATTGTGTCTGGAATAGTGTCCCGGAACGTGTTAAGCTAAGTTAACCTGTAGGTAAGCATCCCACTGCAAGGAGGCGTTAACTCAAGTATGAGGTAGCACGAGCCGTACTCCACCACCATTTATTTCAAATGATTTCGACAAAATTAATTTTATTTAACGCAAGCATGTCACACTGATTCCACAAAAAATATACCTATCTCCATTTCTCCCACACAACTAGAGCAAGGGTAAACAGATACACGCTTACAAAGTCAGGTAGTCGCAAATGTATAGTAAAATAAGGGTTTAGGGCACAATACACGTCTTAAACAAATATAAGAAAAGCCGCCGGAGTGACCTTTGTCCCTTTGCGCTAGTGTGCGTAAGGGTCGCTGGTGCGGACACGCTAACACTAAGAAACGGTTGTATTTGCAAATGTGACCCTGTAGACTTAGAGAACTACTAGAGCGGACATGTTTTTTCCCCATAATAACCATTTATCGGTTACTATTTCTTAAGAGGTTCTACCGAGGACAAGCACATGTACTTAAGTAGAGACCAATGTAATTATATTGCTATGTGGACATTAATCGTCTGTCAGACACTCCTGTCAGTCTGTACTCATTAAAGGCAAGGTCTATGAAACCACCATAATGACCAGCTCTTACGGCGCAAAGTGCTGCTGGCCCCTCAAAAAACAGCAAGAGATAGACTGAATACCGCTGAATTGAAGAGAGCCGACCCCAAATAATGAGATAATGCTAAGAATAGATCTAATATCGGTTGATATTAGTCGTCAAGCCTTGTCAGAGGCCCTATGTCCGGCTTGATAAAATCTAACAAGGCAAGGTTGGTCGCTTGCCTTGCAAACAACCTTCCACCAATCCGCACTGAGCCCACGTTGCTGAGTATGGCTCATACTACCTGAGGTAAGGCCTTTGCCCAGCACTGCCAGGACTGTAAGATGCTTACAGGCTAACATTACTTTTTTTTTAAATCACTGATTACTTTACTGTGCCCTGTCTATTCATTCCCAGCTCTGCCCTGTGTAAGCCGTTAGGCCGGCACCTTCCGATACAATAACAGCAGTACTGTGACCCTTTCTTCGTCCTCCTTATAAATTGCGGTGTCCATTGGGCCCCGTCTCGGAATTGCCTGTTTGTTTAATATTCTGCAGAGCTAGTTTGTACTGCGGACCTACGGGTAGTTAGATAATTCAACTGTTTAAATGGGTCTTTTGTTGTGGGTAGTCTAGTTTGAGTGGAATAATGTTTGAGATGGTTAACTTTTTACTCATGTGACTATGAAATTTTTGTTCTAACTTGTATTAAAAAAAAAACGCGCTCTCTACATTTTATTGGACACGATTCAAATAAGTATACAATCACACAAAAACTTTGTTTTCAAAAGTTACCTAAGCATCGTTGTCGAACAAAGAAGAACCTAGTCTCTGAAAATAAAATTACAATACGTTTTGATATTTGAGCAATATTAAAATACTAATATCGCGGGTAGCTACAAATATTGCTACATCAGTCGCGTGCAAGTCAAATTGTAATAAAAACTCACGACGACCGCTTCGGCCACCTTTCCCGTGTTATTTATCAGGCGACCGCTTGAAATAGTGATGTGCACACTGGAAACTAAATATAGATTTTAAAAAAAAACAAGTAAGCACATCTAGATAATCTAGGTAAACACGTTAATTTGTTGACACATCATGCTTATTCATAATCGTTTTATTAATCTGGTTTGCCTCCTTTTACTGAAAATTAAGATTATACTTATCAGGTAGTTAAAAGAAAAAGGAGGAGATATTTATTTAATGTGTTTAAAAGGTCATAGAAAAATACATGCAGAAACTAAATAACTACACTAAGTCCAAACCTACTCTAAAATAAAACCGTTCTGAGGAAAAGAGGAGAGGATGCTGTCGTAATGTTATTATTACATAATTCAGCAAGTTAACAAAAAATATAACAAGTACTACCTAAACCAAGCACCACAGACAGCAATCCACAGGGCATTTGATTTAAGTTCACTTTTTTAAGTAGCTTTTAGTTTGAAGCGTAGAGTTCTGCAGAAAGATTTTTGACGCCATAGCAATCTTTTGAAAAAAAAAACACTTTCTTCACCTATTAAAAATTATAATTTTCTTACTCATTTCTCAATTTTAAAATAAAAGACAAATTGTCCATAGACATTTAAATTCATAGAGCACTATAAAGCTCTACTTACTTACCACAGAGTAAAAACCGATCATTACCATAGACACAATAAGGGCAGCTGTACAACATCTGAATGAAGACAAGATCTTTACTTTATTTCAGATCATGGATCCATAGTATATTAGTAGGTTTACACTTATTCTACTGTTAGTAAATTTATAAACAGGCACAAACACACAGGGCAATCATATGACTATGCCGTCATTATGCGATTGCAGTGCCTGAAGAAAGGACTGTCTTCAGGATGGTGTTGTCACTTGCTCGCAGTCTGCGCTGTAGTGACGCAGTTTTTTTGCGTAGGCAGGTTTGAAAACTGTCCGTTCGAGCTTCAACGAACTTTTTAGTTACCTACTAACTTTAGTTTTAGTTTATTCGCTCATAGTAACATCACTATTTGGAACCAGACGCGCCGGTGAGCCCCGCGGCGGAGGGCCTTTTTCATTTCCTCGCAAAATATGTTGTTTTTATTAAAACATACGGACGGACGGTCACTCCCTCTGTTATATAAAATAAAGGGTCTATTTTGTTTTATGTTACGATTGTTTTTATGACGAGTACAAGAACATTACTGCTTTTTACTAGCTTACTTAGAATCTAAACGAAACAAGTGCTAACCTATTTCATAAAAATCAAATAACGACTAATCTCTTATCCTATGTGTAAGTTTTAATTATTTTACTGTTGCATTTAATAAACAGCTGTATTTTGCTAAAAGTAATTTCATAAAAGCCCTGATTTAAAGATAGTTTGAAGCTGATATACTAACACACTTAATAATGAAACCTAATTGCAAGAAATAAAAATAGTAATCACAAAATTTTTAGTTTTGACAATTTGCTAAGTAATAATAACTGACCTACATATTAAATATGTACGAAATAACTCCTAAATAAAATTAACATAAAGCAAAACTATAATAAAATATTACTTTAAAAATAAAGTACACCGTCAAAATCCATACTTTTAAGCCTGTGTAGCTATCACAAACAAAATCCGAATATGAAATAACAAAATGAAAATCAAAAC
Organism: Pyrausta aurata; assembly: GCA_963584085.1. NCBI lineage: Eukaryota > Metazoa > Arthropoda > Insecta > Lepidoptera > Crambidae > Pyrausta > Pyrausta aurata. The sequence continues at coordinate 10,651,739 of OY757266.1, forward strand.
TACAAAATCGCACACGGGTCGATTCGTCCGTCCCCCGTCCGACTGCCCACAATAGCTATTAAGTTTGATAATGAGCCGTAAAGTTTAGCGATAGGGTTGAGTTTAGTTCGGGGGTTTGGTGGGGAGTTGTAATGTTTTTTGTGCCCCAACGCTGGGGGGAACTGCCCATGGTTAGGGTGGACTGCCCGCAAAGGGTCGGCCGGTTTGTGCCTCGTTTAGACTGGGGTATGTGGGCAAGTACCCCAGTGCGAAAGGCATGCGAATTTTTGAATAATACTTGGCGTAACATTGAAAATAGCTATAAAACAAAGGAATAGAAATATGATGCGTGTTTTTATTGCTTTTTATTTGACACAGACAAGACAGTTTATATTGTGAAAAACTACATTATTTTTAAGTAATTTAAGTAGGACGCAAAAATTGCATTCGATGAGACGATTTTCTGTTTACGTAGCTCTGATTTCCTATATCTATTCTTTTTCCAATCCTCATTTAGAGCACACTTTTAAGACTTTTTTCATATATATATTTTGTTTTTGATTAAGTGTGTTGTTTTTTTTTACCACAAACATATACACATAGGATTTGCCTAAACATAGTATTTTAAAGCCTTATAGGTTTGTCTAGGTAATAAATTATTTTCTAGATTCGTTAGTTGATGTAACATTGTATATTTTAAAGTTTCAGTATACCTGTATCATTTTAATTTATTTCTAAAATACTGTGTTATTTATTAGATAGGGACGATAAATAATAAAACGATAAATACTCATCCTCAGAAATTTACAGTGTTTTAATCAAAGGCAATATCCGTACCTATTACTTCTAAGATGGCAGAGCTTATTAAACCCTAGCATTATTTTCTTGTAATGTGCTGGCATACGGATTTTTGAACTAGGTTTTTGCCTGCATAACTAGAGGACGTTGTGTCGTCAATTAACATAAATTTCCACTGTCATTTCCACAATTTTCCACGCAAGTATACTGGACAGTTCAAACGCACGCGCTCGGGTGTATCCGGCTTGCATACATTACACCCAGGTATCACAAAGCTTTTTCAGGGATCAAATTAGTTAACTTATTTGCCTAGTTGTTTCTACTCCAAAACTTTTGAGGACATCTGATGCAAATGAAACGGCTGCACTAAATTGTTTTAGGTTAATAATTCGATTTGGTCAAGGGGCGTTCAAACTAGAACTTGTCTTTCCTTAGTACTTCTACATATCTCCTCATTTCTGTTTCGATCTCGCAGAGAAACATCGAGCATAGCCCTCTCCATTGCTTGTAATTTAACTTGTAATTTATAAAGTAATATTTATTAATATTATAATATTAACATCATGTACGAGTAGCACCATGTTTAATTGCAAATAAATTTTTTTGATTTGATTTGATTTGATTCCTAAGTGACAACTGTCCTTAATTGGAATCGACTTATTTCATATGAAATAGAATCAACAAGCCTAGTCATGACTTTGAATTTCATATTTATTTTACAAAGACAGTTATCATTATAGCCTATTCGTGAGTCTGAATTTCATATTTATATTACAAATACTGTACCTAGAATAAGTAAATCTCAACTTAGTATCGGTTAGTTACAATATCTAATTGTTCTCTAGTTCAGCTGACTCGAGATTCTAGTTTTAATGCAAATCACTTGGATTGATATTCCAGACTTGACCCGCGTAAGTAAATATTTTGCGAACGATCTCTTTGGAAAATTACCCCAGACGAGGTAACGCTTGGACGAGCAGAAATGTCTTAGTATGGTAATTGGAGACCTAGTCAATGACCTATAATCTAGTCCTAGTCACTTGAAGAGTTAAAAATAAATGTAAGTACATATCCAACAGTTAAAAACACATTATAACGTCCTCCTGGGGGCGTATTGCGATGCGGTTTTGACAGTTAAAACGATCTGATTTACTGTCAAATTAGCAATTCTTATTGCAATTTCGCATTATGTCGATAATATTACTATAATAAAACAATATAAATATTACATACCATTGCAGTATTACTATAATATTATTATATTGATAATATTCGTTTACACTGAGTCGGAATTGTACTGCCTCGGAATTGAATGGATTAAGTTGGATCGCAATACGCGCGGTCGTATCCAAACACGGCGGTCAATCACAATTGAGATTGGCCATCGGCGCGGGACATTGCCTACACTTAGGCACTATAAACAAAAAAATAAAATGGCAATCAACTTCACAACTAACATAAAAACACTGTCAAAGATAACGAAAAAGAAAATACAAGAGACCAAACAGCTACACTACATAATAACATTATATTAAATCATTTTCATTCCCTTTTTAATCTTGATATTTTAAAAATAGTATGTAGAGTATGATAACTACCCAAGTTGTAAATATTCTTTTTTCGTTTTATCTAATAATAAGATTTAACAAACTTTGTACAAAAATGCATAAACGTCACCTACCTTTCTTCAAAACACTAATACATTCAAAACACAAAAGAAAGAACAGTGACAGTGACTTCGCGACAATATTTACACTACCCGCCCTTTCAAATTACATGAGAGCCGGAATGCTGGCCGACATGACAGCTACACTGTGCACACGTGCTAGCCAAGGAACAACCGGAGCCGTTAACTTTGCTACACACTGTGCAGGATTAAGTCATTGGAGCTAGCGGTGTAGATAAGAAACAAAAAGCTCCAATATGTCGGCAATAGGGCACAAAAAGCTTGATTAACGTGTAAAAAATAGCGTTGACAAAGTGCATTGCAACATATCATTAAGATTCATTTATTTTCTACGTAATTTAGTCATACCTTCATACACTTGGATTACAAATTTATGAATTACTCATCTAAGGACATTCGATTGCATATTTTTTTGTTAAATTCAACGACAAAAATCGATGTGAATGTGTATTAGCGTTTGGAACGTAGAAAATTATTCCAATAAGATAATAATTCAGCACTATTATCCTGTTACTAAAAAATACTTACTTATCAGATTTGTTTATAAGTAATTACAAATGGTCCATAATAGAAAAAAATATTAAAAAAGCATCTCATTTTCCTCGGATTTGATGCTAAACGATCAAGTTTCTTTCTTCCTAAACGACAGACTCACGGGCCTAGGCAAAGTAAACTGACTCTGCAGAATTGGATTTGGTAGAGTCATGTCGTCATTATTATTATTAAAGCAATTTAATAGATGTTATGAGACATTATTATTTTAAATACTTCTCATAAAAAATATTTTTAAATCGCTCTCACTCATGCCCTAGACCCGTGTCCCGTCCCCGGGCGAGTGTCAGTGTGATGCGGGTCCGGTCGTGGTCCGAAATAGATATTTTCGCCGGCTGTCACCTTATTTGTGGCGGCAAACGAGCACACGCGGGACGCGCAGATATTTCACTTTTTGACTTGTACTCTTTTTGTCGGAGGCGGCGAAATGCGGCTCTTGTTTTTTGCTAAAGAAATTGTAGTTGAGTCGAAATAAATGGTAATGATTCTGATGATACGGTTACACTATATGTCGCATTGTGTGTGCAAAAAGGCATTTAAGTAGCGTAATACCTAATTACGCTACTTAAATGCCTTTGGAATAGGAATTATTGTTTAAAAATATGGATCGTCATTGGAAACGATGTTTTACCAACCTTTTAATATTTGAGCAAACGATCATGGTACTTAAATTGGTCAATAATTTTGAGCCTGCTTGAAATTCGTACAAGACAACGTTCAAGTCTTATTAGAAATGTGCGCTACGAAAGTGTTACGAGACTACGTAAAACTACGCCGACGCTAGCGCCATCTATCGGTGAGTAGCGCGTCGTAGCAGCGTTTGTGCTGTCATCAGTAGCCGCTAGGGGCGCTAGGTGCTTATAAAGCTCTTGTTGAACGTGATACAAGCGATAAACGAGTGATGTTGGCTAAAATTTTCATTACAACTGAGTAAGGTGTTATTAAATATCAAAATCGTTCAGTGAATGTAAATCTATTACTTGCTTTTTCTTCTTGAGGAAACATGTTTACTACTTAAAGTTAAAAATTAAACATTAAAAAAGATATCACAGATCAATGGCGTCCACTTGTTAGTAACAATGTAATTAAAAAAAATATGTTAGTAATGTAGTACTCAACTCTCCTTCTCTTTGCTGCAAACTACATTTTCTGGCAAAAAATAAATAAATAATAATGTACTATTATTATTTTCGAATTTTCATAAAGGTCAAACGGTAGCGTAAAGCTTTGCCTTGCCACAAGTAAACTTTCACATTCAAGAAAATCGATAAACAACAATAAATTGTGTTTTTCTTGCCCACAGGTCATTGACCCTTCGAACATTCAATCTCCATCGCGGTCAGCTTCATAAAAACATTACGAGAGCTTTTAAAAGCTCGAACTTGAGGGAAAGTTCGCTCGAAGTGAAAAATGCAACGAACTTGGAAAACGAGAGTGAAACAGACTTCAGACTTGAGTGATGGGATAATAGATGTCGATGTTTTTGTGACCTTGAAACTTGTTAGCATTGATAGTCAAGTGGTACATAAACGATACAAAAACTTATCAGAAGAAAGGGCAGAAAAACAAAAAAAAAATTAAAAGACAAATGTCTTTTGTTATTGAAAACTATCATAATTATTGTTATGTTGATGGCACAATAATAGTCCAAAAAACATAATCATATCGATTGAAAGAGCAAGCAAAACTTATAAGGCTACTAATGTACTGAAACGTAAAACATAAAAAAATATCAATTATTTTGTTAGATGATTCATTTACTTTAAAAATATTCACTTTTATTGATTGTGCATTAAATAACTTATTTAAATCCATGCTGTTCTCATTAAGACACAATAATTCAAGTGTTCTTTTATCAAATAACTTTGATCAAAAGTCATTCTTTTGTTTTTACTGACTCAGAAAATAATACTGAGGCTACAATGTAAAGATCATTGCCAATCATAGGTATTTTCAATTTATATGAAACTTCCTACATCTATATCGATAAAACAGATCGAAGATATTCGCACCACTGTCTTCAACCTTCTTCCGTAAGTATTTTAAAAGTCTTAGGGCTCAACTTTTTTGCTTAACGGATTACGAACTTTCAAAAGTAAGTTTATAGTATAAACTGAGCAATCTTTTCAAGCGTCAGATATCTTTTTATGAATCTTTGTTAAGAGCTAAGATTATTAACGTAGCGGGTAGCGGATGGCGTTTAGTGAGAGAAAGAGTAACCTTATCTGCTCACAAAAATGCTTAATAATACAGGACAAGAATAGTAAAATTTTGTTGACTCTAATTGTTACACCTTAAATCTCAGTCTTATTGGAAATATTTTTATATATTTTAATATTATGTGGGAAACATACAGTTATTTTTGAATAAACGTAAATAACACTGAATAATAACACAACATTTTGCTTCAAACTACGCTGGCTGGAATTGTGACTGCGGCAAATACGCGGCAGGAAAGTGTTGCAAACATATTTAGTCTATGTGGGCACATAAAAATACTTTTGTGACGTGCACAAAATAGAAACGATACTAATGATTGAAACCTACATCTATATGTACCTAATATAGAGTTTAACCACACGACCAGAAATATTTCTATACACAAAACTAAAAACAACTTGTCAATACAGTAGGCTAAAAACTCAACAATTTTTTGTGTGCATGTTTGTATTATAAGGGGCCTGTTACTCAGTCGCGTAGTCAGTCTATTTACTTGACACAAAATGTGTTCTATATTTTTTTATATTCCATGAGTATTGCTTACTTTTGGATTGTAAAACTTGTCCTTTTTCATAAAAAATGTTCTTTGTAATGTTTTTTAACACTCACAGTGCCATATTTTGTATTATTAAAAGATGAAATCAGTAACCATAAATTGCGCACGGGCGGGACTCGAACCAGCATCTTTCTGGCTAACCGGGCCAACTGCTCTTCCAATTGAGCTAACATCACGCAATGACGTATTCATAAGAGACCCAAGAATTTCGTGAGGTCAGACCGACAGCACGGTAGTTCAATCGGAAGAGTAGTTGGCCCGGTTGGCCAGAAAGATGCTGGTTTGAGTTCCGCCCGTGCGCAATTTTTGGTTTCTTATTTCATCTTTAATATATTTCGCGAAATTGTGTTCTATATTTTAGTTAATCCATGAGTAGAGTGCTTACTTTTGGATTGTGAAACAGCTATCATTCATAAAAAGTTGCTCTATATAAATATACGAGTATTCTACAATTGTTTCAGCTTTATCCAACACTTATATACGACCACAATGGATCTTTATATGTACGAACAACCCCATACAGAGGAACAGACCTCACACTTTTAACCGTCGAGATGTGACGCCATTCTAATGTCCGTTCATTAAGATCCCCCCTCTCTCTCCCACTTGCAAGAATTAGTCTCTCCGTCCCCCTCACACCACCCACATCCACCCCAGTTAGAAGGGTCTACGGTGTAGGATAATTGCGCTGTCCAGAGCTGAAAGTTTTGTTATATTGATGACATTATTATGAGAGCGTTAAGGTCGAATTTCATGTAAATAACATCTGTGAGGGGCAGAGTTCGTGTTACAAAAGATTGGTGAGTACTTTTAATTGTCAGCAAGTGTAGATAGGTCCGAGGTATATTACATTACACACTTGGTTTGGAGGAGAGTATTATAGTAATTAAATAAGCATGGTAGGCTCCAAAGTTTTAATTATCCTTGATTAAATTAATGATAAGCTATCCCTAACAGATGAAAATAAATGAGTAGACATCTTTTAAATCTTTAAACATTAGAAACAACGATAAAAATAAATAATGCCTCAAAATAAGTTGTAAAATAAATAATATTTACCTACCGATTTTCGGTAATGGCGGCCCCTCTTAAGATAAAAAGGCCAGGTACGCAGAAGATACTGTAGTAGTAGATGTATGCGCAATACACAAGTGCATTCTCTGTTCCTTCATTCTCATCAATTCAGTAAGATAGCAGTCCAACATGACCGATGAGAGATCAGGCGCAGGACCAATGGCTTAACGTACTTTTGAGACACGGGGGTGTCAGCACCACCAACTTTTGACTCCGAGCAGTTTCCGAGTATTTTCAAGACAGAAAAAAGTCAAAAACAAATTTTGGCCAGACCCGGGATTCGACTCCTGACCCTCGTGGGTAGTGAAAAATATTCCGAAGCACTTAGGTATCTTAAAAGACAGTGTATTATATACCAACAAATACTGTTAACTTGTCAATAATTCTTATAATATTGTCAGTAAATAAAATATGTTCAAATCTAATAAGATTCCAATCAGTGTGAAAATATTCGAATGACCCAACCCCTCCACCGATTCTTGTTATTCCGCATAAAATGGGCGTTTACTGTACAAATAGTTTCCTATAAGATTATAACTTTGATTTAGGGGATTGACTCAGTTATTAATCACACCGTAATATAGTAAAGTTAGCCTAGAAGCATCCCACTGCTGGGCAAAGGCCTTACCTCAATGTAAAGTAGTATGAGACATACGTGGTGGATACGTGGGCTCAGTGCGGATTGGCGGAGGGGTGATTGCAAGGTAAGCGACCAACCATGCTGTCAGATTTTATCCTCTGACTAGGCTTAAAGACTAATATCAACCGATATTAGAAGAGACCAACTGCTTAACGTGCCTTCCGAAGCACGGAGATGCTCGTGATATACATCACTCATATATGGTCGAAATGGTCACCCATCCAAACCACAACCGCGCCGTAAGTTGTTTAACTTCGGTATTACTACCAAAACGCTGCCACCACTGCGCTACGAGCACAATGAAGTCTTTTTAAGGCATCTTTATTTTGAGTTATAACTGCTTGACTGACTTGAAAGGATTAAAACTAAATAAATGATTTCTCACATTTAATTGTTATAACAAACCGCGATCATGTTTTTACATTTACAACACCCTAATTGATTACCTACCTAAAGAACTGAATACTGTACTTATCTAAAATACATGGTAGAAGCCCTGAATTTGGAAAATAAGTAAAAATGCTAGTCGTTCGTTAAAAAAAAACAATAAAAAAGGAAAAATATTTTTCATCTGTATTTTCCCTCTTCCCTCAAACCCCCAGTAGCCATTCACACAGGTAATAACTCCTTAACCCCTGCTAGCCTAACTCGAGTTAGTCTGCGGGCAGACGCGTCTATTTCCGCGCAAATCCGTTTAGCCGCGAGTTAAAATGGGCAGACCCGCGCGGCGCGCCTATATCCGCTTCCATCGGTTGCCAGGATCTCTGATTTAGGTGGACTGGATTGAGTCGAGGGACGGTTGTTGATTGGAATGTGTCTTTGGCGATTGGATAATCTAAAATTGTTCTACTATTGATCATTTTATGACGAACTGTTTTTAAGGATTAAAGAGTATTTAAGTCAGGATTGAACCATTATGTTCATGTTCCTTTGAAAATAGTTTTAAAAATAATGTCGCTTAAAAACCAGATTACTTAAAGAATCTGGTAAGCGAAAGCTAAACCCAGCAAATGAGGCATATTAAATTACACACACACATAGTGAGAGATATAAATACACGTCATATCTGATGACCGTTACTTAAATATGGTACATAAAATGTAAATCCGTCATTGGCTGTAAGTCCGACATGTCTGTATATTATGTTATCATCTTTAAGAGCTGTGGATTTTGTAATACAAATAAAAAAAAATAAAAAAAATAAAAAAAACGGCAAAGCAATCTAAATTTGGAATAAACAATTTTGATAGTTTTTCTGCTTTCAATAATTTGAACAATATTTACCTCATAAATATAAATAACACTTAAATCTTTTAAGCTATTAAATCCAACTTAGATATTAAATTTTAAATTATTATTATATACCAAAAGGAGTCCTCAATGTAAATATTTCAAATTGTTCGAAAAACAATAATCGGACCCTCAAACAAAACTCACATCACCTAAGATCTGTAATAACCTCGTTACTTCGAACTTTTAGCCGATACAAAGGACTTGGAAGTATCTCCAGCACACGCGAGAGGACAGAAATAATGAGACTACTCGCTACAAAGAAAATTTATTGGACCCAGATAGAGGACATGCCTCATTTCATGCTTCGCGGCTTCGAGCCGGTATTTGTTTAGCATTATAGTTGTTTTGGTCGAAAATGTATTTACATAAATTATTATGTGTATTTATGAAATTATGTAAACCTAGTAGTAAACGCGTTTATTTCTGTACAACGACATTCCAATAACCCATCAACACGTAAAAAGTTATGTATTTATTAGGACTACACAAAAAAGTGTTTTTAATTGAGACTAAGTAACTTTTGTTTTCTCCGGTAAATCCAGTAAGTTTTATATATAATATTGATGATGATGATGTTTTTTTCACCCACAAAAACATAATCTGCTATTAAGTTGCCTTTGCTTTATAGTGTAGGTGAAAAAATAAAAGCTAGAAACAAAACATTTACCGTCTATCTGCATTTTTTTATAAGTCTCCCAAAAATTTCTTCTTAAGCAGTTTTTAGTAATAATTCATTGTATTTGCTACTGAAAACTGGATTTCATAATGGTCGTCTACAAAAACACAATATTCCTTTCCTCCCATTAAAACGCTTACATAACCCGTCAATACATAAGTGTGGATTAATTATCAACCGGGCTCTGATTGCGGCCGCGTGATTAACGACTTCTGCCCATATCGCATGGATTAATACGCATTGTGGGGTTAGCGCGTCAAATAAGGCCCGATGTATTATGCGGATGGAAAACTTGAGAGTTGGAAGGAAATTGCAACGTTTAAGGTTTAAATAAAGATTTTGAACTTCATTTGTTTACGTTTATAACTTAATTTGGAAGGATTATGTAATTAAGGTTTTAAAGTTGTTTATGACACTTTTTTAAAAGATGCATTTTAATTTTAGCGCGTCAATTATCTCCCAACTCTAAGTTAAACTCTCTCTATTAATTGCAACATTATTATTTTTTTAAATAATGGTGACGCATTTTGAGTGCTTTTAATATTTGGTAAAGCCGATTTAAAGTACTGGTAAGCTGGTAACTACCAACCACAAATAACCAGCAGGTCTACAACGAAATGCAAGCCAAGATTGCAGCATTAATTTGTACATACCATAGGTAGGGGACTCCCCCAATCTTCTTGGAAAAACCCCGTGGTCGGAATTTGGATTGACATTTCGCTTGGTCATTCCAGAATCATAATCCTGCCCCTGGCTGACATAGACTTGGTATATTTAAATGGCGTGACAAGTTCAAATGTAATTATTTCGCTCTTTTTGTTGGAAAATACATTTTGATGGCTTACCGCCAAGAAAATTTTCAATGATCACAAAATGTATATGATTGTGACCCAATATTTTGCAAACGTACCTACCCCAATAATGCAGTACCTAATTGGTAACAGATTTTTTTTGTCAATAAAAGTTGCTTCGTATAGAGGTGCATCACTTTATTATTCTACTGCTTATACAAAAAATAGTCATTGGGCTTTAATAAGGTTATACGTTTTTATTCTTAAAGCATAAGAGTAAAAATACTATGAACTCATAACATCTGTCATCGGAAAAGATTGAATAAGCTTCAAGCTATAGAACAAAAATACACACTGCAAATAATCAGGCGCACTTCATTATAAAATTCTTGATATTTAAAACACAAGAATGGTGTCAACTATCCTATTCAAATCCTCCTGCAAGACAATCGCCCGAGTGACTAATAACGCCCACTGCGACAACGGGTCGGCTATAGCGAAAAACATTAGGAACATCCCCCTCCCCCCACTCCCCCTCCCGGTCTATGCTAATAGTGTTCCGCTCATGGAATTTTGATGCTTACTATTCCGCATGGTCATTGCCATTTTCACAATTTCAGCGGAACCCTAAGCTACATTGGTGTGGAGGCGGCTTATGTGTAGAAAAAATAAGTAATATTTATAAAATATTATAAAATGTATACATAGACAAAGGAAAATACATTTTCTTACCGTTATGTACTTAATTGGATGCCGACATGAAAATAAATACTGTATTACTTGTCTTACTATGCAAGTCCATAAATGATTTCAAATATCCAGGTTTGCATCAAAGTATGATTTCAAGTTTTCATGATTGTTATTCATGAGTGTTATATGTATAGAATCACAGAAACAACAAAAATTTAAATTATTGTATGAAATAGCCAGATAATTTAAATAAAGCAATGAATTTCTACTACCGTAATTGACAGAAATGCCTCACATTTTTTAAGTAGTGATGATTAAGCTTGGTGTCCAAAGGTAACCAGTATTTTTGCAATGGGAGTTTATTTCTTCCAATTTTTCTCAAGTCTCTCTCCACACCTTCATCAGAAGATATGCACAGAATGTGGGTCTACACTTGATATTTTACGCGACTCGTTTTAAGCGGCAGTAACACATTAAACGAATAATTATTTCTAGTAATTATGTAAGTTTGTACGAGTACGCACGACGTTGGTGTTTATTGTGCTCTGGATTTGGATAATGTCTTATACTGTGTTTCTTAGCTGTAAAATAATTCAAGTAGTTCTTACTGCTTCAGCGATTGTTTTATTGTGGCTAGATTTATTTTCAAATGATAATGTAACATGGGCAATATCAGAGTTTGCGCAATGCATTTTTAAGTCCAGACATGCAAAATTAAAACTCTTTAGCAGTGACGTTTTGATAAAATGTAATAATGATGACAAAATAAATCATTTGATAAAAAAACTTTCGCATTATGTACCCTGTGTTAATTTGATTTATGTTACACTTTTGTTTTCAGATAACGTGTATTCAAAAAGGATACCGCTGTTTTAAGAAGACTGCACCGAAGAACTTCCTCAGAAAACTAATAATTTTAATAACCGATTACCTACCAGTTAATTGTACGTAAAACAAACAGAACACCCAAACAAACAGCCCCCGCAAATAGACAATCTCCACTTTTGACAAACGACCGCACAAACAAAATGGCGGACCAGACTAATTTCGCCGAAATCTCCGCACCGTACTAAATCATTGTACCTATCGTGTACTTACTGCTTCATCCGCATCGGTCTTCTCCAAAGCTACTACGGACAAATGTATAAATATTCTAAATATACGGAAATTCCGTACCCCTATCTTTCATTTGGCGTCCAACGCAAGTATCAAGACTGCGCCAGCCGACTTTACTCTTTAAAGCGCTTGGGAACAAGATCGATTATAACAGAGCGCCAGTGCAGTCTTGATCCTTTACGGGGTAGAAGTGGCAGTCCTTACAATCCTTTCTGTTAAACTATTCTCTTTGAATAATTGCCGTGTGGACCTGAAGGGTTAGAGCGCATATTCATGCTCTGTCCTACCCATTGTGGTTTGGGTCTAGTATACGTGTGTATGGTCAACCCCATCGCAGATTTTACTAGTTGATTCTAAACTTTATTTCAATGGGTTAAAGCTATAGAAACGGAGATTTAGGTCCGTGATTGATCGTCTGGTGCAGGGGAAACCCAGATTAATGCATTTTAAAGTATTCTGCATGTAGGTTTGTTATGATCACACTTATGTATTTTTATTGCTTACTAATTCAAACAGAAATTATGTCAGCAACATTAACATAAAATAGTAGACTTTTTAATGAATAATTGTGTGCTATACATTAACTTCTGTAAAAAATATTTACAAAGTTAAGAGTTATTTTCAAAGAATTCAATTTTGTTGATTTAATTCGGCATTAAATGGCATTTAAAACTTTTTTTTAAATTTCAAATACACTGACTCTTCACATACTACAGAAGGTTGTGGCAGAGACAGATTCGAAGATAGAGAGTATTCATCCAAAATATTTTGTAATATTAAAGAAAACTGGCGTGGTTTGCATTGAGTGGCCTTATTATTTCAAGGCCTAAATCATGAGACAGGAATTTCAGATTCACCATATTTAATGTCCAGGCCATTACCAATTCCAAACAAGCAATCCAAGTAATAAATGTAACGAATATACGCAAGTTTGTTTAGCCACCGCCATGTTGCCAGCGGCAACTTAGTTCCGATGTTCCGAACTGTCTGAGAGATATGGCAGATTAATTTATTGGGGCCTCGTGGTGATTGCGGATAAGAAAACTATATAAAGGTCATAGTAAAATATAGAGTACTAGATAAATAGCTAAACAGCACTTACTTATGTACTTACCTTTTTTCTGACATCAAAAAAGAGGAAATCAATTCGAACTGTATGTATGTGATATCGTTGGAATGGGATACAATTTGAGTACGTATGTTGATCTATTTAGGCTTCCTGTATGTACGTGATATCGTTAGAATTAGATAAAATTTGAGTATTTTGACCTATTGAGGCTTCCAAACACGTGTGCGTAATTTCTAAGACAACTCGGAGTTCGATTCCCAATGATACTAGTTGATGAACTAATATTTATCTACTTCTAGTAAATATTGCGATACCACAGTTTCTTATGTTTTTAATAACTTTATGTTGACTGTTTTTATTTATTTGAATCCATCCATCCATAGCAGCCTTTATTTTACTCCTCTTAGGATATAGGCCTCCTCCATATTTATCCATGTTTGTCTCTCCCGTGCCACTTTCATCCAGTTCCGTCCTGCGTGGCGCTGGATATCGTCCACCCAACGAAGTGGTGGGCGGCCTCTACCGCGCTCTCTCTTATTTGAATAGAAGATAAAAAAAAGTTATTTCAGTTATATTTATTTTAAATCAAATATTGATAAAAAATACTTTGTTTTCAATTTAAAAATATTTTAGAATCCCCTCTCCCCTTTATTCGAACAGGTATATCATTCTATTCTTAAACGAGATGAGATGACCAAAACCGGTCACAGAATCCGAACCCTAATTGGTCAGGTCAGGTCAGTCAAAGGTCACTCCAATAAGTTGACCTAAGTGATGCTGCTTGTGTCAATATTATAATAGAGATGCGACAACAAAGGTCATGATCTCCAATGATACCCTTACAGATGCTGTATGGTAGAAGAATAGAGGTGAGATAAAAGTCAAAGAGTTGGTTAAATATGGGTTAACTGGTTTGGTTTGATTCGGTCAAAGAAGGGATGCTGTATTTACTCGTACTCGAATGGGGTTAAAATAAAATGGAATATCTGCATAAGATATGAGCATTAAAAAATATCTACATAGGATATGAGTATAGTGAGCGATTTTTTGTACACATTTATAAAAACAAATAAAAGTAATGAAACAAAAATGTAGTTTAATTAATTCATAGTAAGTTACTAACAAATAACATATTATTTATTTATTTATACTTAAATGCACAACCAAAATTTGTACAAAAGGTGGACTTAACGCCATATGGCATTATCTACCAGTCATACCTTTGGACTAAGCAGAAATTTTTGTATCATGGTTTTTTGTTTAAAATATGAATAATTTTACTTTTCATTCATTCTAGAGTGTTTTGTTTAGAGAGAAATTTCGTAACATTGAATAAGTGACGCAGCCTACGCGTTGAAGAAAGCAGTTACATACTTAACAGGTTTGTCTACTGACGGTGGCCGAGTGTTATAGGCACGCGTCCGGACAGCATAAGACACTGGGTTCAATTCATTTCTGCCACAGTTGTATTTTGAGTGATTTTTTTATAGCTACACGTCATATTCATTACCACCATAGTTTGTTTCCTAACAAATTTTGACTGCACTAAAAAATCAATAGGAGTCGAGAAGTACCAATAGACCCTCAAAGTTATTTACTTTCAGCCAGACATGAAAGGCAATTAGCATGATGTTATTCGTATAGGATGCTATCACATGGCGTCCGTCTAAACACGATCCTGCTCGGCGGACTTGCCAGAAGTTGAGGCGACCATGGGTAAGAGATGAAGATGTAGAAGGTCCGACTCTCCGTGTATGTCAAACACATTTATGAAATTTTGATCTTGGTAACATATTCTTGTTATAAAAAATACTAGATATAAGTGTGGATGCCACAATTTTTATTTATCTACGGTGAACGGTGCCAGTAGTATTAGTTCTGGTCTCTTAATTAACTTCTAATATATTTTTTTTTTTTTTTTTTAAAACTTGCCTACTTGTATAAATCGTATTAATTAGAAAAGTTGCTATATCTATTAAAATAATTCTCATCTTTGAACAGAATAGCGAATTCCAAATAATCAAACCCAAGGTGTTTCCTAAATTAAAAGGGTTAGATTAACTAAAGAAAATTTTATGTGTAATGTAGTACTAAGTGATTAAACAGTAAAACAAGCCCAATACCAATGGTACTTACTTATACCAAGCTTTGGTAAGCTGACGCTTTTTGCAGAAAACCTGCAAGTTAAAAAAAAGTGGTGTAGATTTTTTTTTCATTTAACCCCTTAAATGTATGTTGAAAATGGGCCTACCGCCCAAATCCACTTGTAGGCTAGCCTAGTGCAATTAGCAACTTCTAGACGCACCGCATATTGGCGCGCAGGCTCAGTCCGGCGCCCGAGTTATTAATTTGTGCTATTGAAACTCTGTAATGATGTAAGTTGTATTTTATTTTTATCCAAAACGAGTTTCATAAAAGTTTCTTGTTAAAAACGTGGCTGACGGTAAGGTAAGTTAGATGGTGAAACTGGCTATAAGGGTTTACTCAAATGTTGCTGAATTTAGCGGGTGGTTTAAATTTGGAATTTGGAAAATAATTATTTTAACATTTTTGTTTTTATAGTGTTTTGTCACCATAAAAACTTAATAATATAAATTGCACTTGTTTAACTCGTCAAGTATGTGTGAACGAGACACAATAGAAATTCCATTATTATGCGACTCCCAGCAGTCGTTTGATACCTGACTGATTACAGCAACTGATAATAATTATGATAAAGAGGGCGCTTAGTGCAAACGGTTATTTTTTAGTTTGCTGTTTAATGATATAGGTACGTATATATTATTTTGAAGTACGTATAATTATTTCTTTGAATGTTACACGCGTAATGCTTTGTAGCATAGAACATTAGTAATATTTTGATTTTCAAGATGTTAACTTACGTCAAACTAATTAATAATTTAAGTTACAAAAACTGAAACAGTTGCAATTTCTGTTTGTAAAGCAAGTCCAACAAAAAACCCATCAGTACAAGTCCGAGTTCAAGTCTATGGACTAGCACATCTTTTAATCAAACATTCCTTTGTGCTGCCAAACGTAAATAGAGACTGGAGTAAAGTAAGCCACTAATTGTCGGAGCAAACAGTTCCAACAGGTCATGAGAGAAAGATAAAAACGTCTGGTGTTTTCCACGAGCGCGGAGAGCGTTTGACGTGCAGGGGCGGATTGGAATGTTATACGTTAAAGGTAAACCGCTTCATTCAAGCTGACACATTATCAGACGCGGCTGACGGACACGACTGTAAGCCGCGACTGATAGGTTTGCACAGTCTTTCAATATGCGGGAAAAATATATCTTATTTCCACATCTATCGCTTTGGATATTAGTCTGTAAGGGTAGATATATGAAGAAAAACAAAACGTTTGGTTCCATTTTGACAGTAGCATTTCCCTCCAGGAAAGCATCAGAAGCAGTCACCAAAATTGCACTCTCACTTCACAACCGCACGGTCACAGTAGACCCGCACTGGCACGGAGCCCTAGCTGCCTTGCTGGAGATCAGGCAGGCCCTGCAACCGCCGGTCACGAAATTCCAGCGCGCCAGATTTCTGTTGGACGTCCAGCAGTTCAGCTGCGTCCGTCAGCCGCGTCCGATGATGTGTCTCCAGTTTTCGTCGCGATTGTCAGCTGCGTCCGATAATGTGTCACCAGCTTCAGACTTCGCCTGCGGGGCACAGGGGCGCGGGGAGGCGAGAGCGGGCTCCGTAAACAGCGCGTGCTGGTGTATCCGTGCCGCCCGCACCCTTCACGCAGCCCGCTCTCACCTCCCCCCACGCCCCTGTGTCCCGCAGGTGAGGTCTCAAAAGGTCTACCTTTAGTAATGCCTGTTAGTACACCAACGAACCAACCAGCGAAATTCGCATATGCTATGTTTCGCTGTAACTAGCTAGATTGTGATAGTTGCATCCACGGCGTAAACGTTCTAAAAGCCCATTAAATCATCTATAGTATATTGTTTGATAAAATATTTCAAAACCAAACTAAACTTTCTTACCATTCGAAGACCGAAAAAGTTAATAAAAGTAAGCGGAGAAAAGAAAAGTATCACCAGCCACCATTGACATGAAAACTAGTTTTTATACCAATAATCATATCTTGAAGTGCAGAAAAGAGAGATGAAAGTTTGATAGGAATATGGTAAGTTGAACTATTTAAAACTAGCTTTTGCCCGCGACTTCGTCCGCGTGGAATAGTGACTTCTTTCGCCCGTTTTTTACACATTTACCACTATATCTTTGCTCCTATTGGTCGTAGCGTGATGTTATATAGCCTATAGCCTTCCTCGATAACTGGACTATCCAACACAAAAATAATTATTCAATTCGAACCAGTAGTTTTGGAGATTAGCGCGTTCAAACAAACAAACAAACAAACAAACAAACAAACAAACAAACTCTTCAGCTTTATAATATTAGTATAGATAAAGTTATTATGTAGTATTTGTGATTTAATATCGAAATAAGACATAAAATACAGACACTTAGCTAAAAGTTTGTTAGGAATTATCATTGCAATATTGAAGTTTACAAAGCAAGTCTGTCACAAAATCGATTGAATGAATCAATCAACACAAAACCATAACTCCACACACCTTTACATAGTACCTCCCACACAGCCCGTAACAACACAAATGGAACTGTTTTTCAAGTCCAAAACTACTAAAACAATGGCGAACTCCGAACTAAGCTTCCAAGTACGGCCCTGTGCGGGCTGGACCAACCCTTTCCCCCACCACCGCCCCCCACCCCAGTTTCCGAATTAATTGCAATCAAAAGGAAGGACACGAGTGTAGTCCACCCCTAACTTCGTGTGCCATGTTGAAAATTTGCTCCGACTGCGTTCGTGTGTGTGCGAGAGATTTAAATGTGGAATCATTTTATTGTGTGTAAATGGGGAGATGCTGGCTGGTTTTTGGTTTTTCTTTTGTTTTTTAAAATAAAAACTCTTTTTTATTGCGTTTTCAGTGCATTCAATTTTAGATTTTTTGACGTTTGGCTGGTATTCTAGTTGAGCTGCATATTTATTTTGGTCTCTACGAGTACCTCCGGTATGACCATGAGTTTTCATGAAATCATTAAAAAAAACATTATTTTTTTATGCAGAGTTATTCTTAGTTTACCTTGAATTTATAAGAATCTGAACTTATGTGCAAGTACCTACTTTTATGGATACGGCTATAGGCGACTATTTTCCTTACTTCAAATGGAGCTAAAATACTAGGATACAGATGAATATTGGAATGTTAGACCCTCTTTTTTTACTGTGAATGATTTTACGGTGAAATGAAAAAAAGGCCCACACTAACTTTTTTCATTTCACCGTAAAATCAAGAGTTCCAAAAGACACTAACGTATGCCCACACGAACAAATAAAGCATGTTCGCTCATATACGATTCTGTTGAACTACATTAATATTTTAGGGCCGGCCTAAGTTGGTCCTTTCCAAACAGCCCTTGGTCTTCCAAAGTTATTCCAACTTCAAGTTGGAAACTTCGGGGCCCTGTAAAGATTACTTTGTGTGGGGTTACCTTATCTTTGTATTCGGTTTGTCTTAGTTTGTGCTTTTTGATATAAAGCGCGTTGTTTTGTGAGGTTTGTATGGTTGGGACGTGATGTTGTCGTACCTAAGATAAGTTTTTAGGTTATGATTTAAAGTTTTTTTTGTTTCTTTGTGACACACATGTATGCATTTTAATTTAGACTACGAGGAAAGAAATACATTGTAGGGAGTGAAAAAGAAACAGTTTCACTGCCTACCCTTACGAAATCTCATTTCTAACTAAACTAATACTTACCTAGTACACCTGCCTACTAAAAATTACATGAAGAACATTGTCATTTTTTTACACAGTAAATAATAAACTTATATAATAATTCCAAACTCAATAGCGTTTTTTTATACGTGTTATTTAAGTGAATATCTCTCAAGAACGGCTATAACTATGTGTCGCTTGGACTTTTACGATGTCAATAAAAATCCCTTGTGTGGAAAACTTGGTGAACTAACTAATTTAAAGGTGACTCCACGACATTCAGCAATGGCGTCCAACCAATTGCAAAACTAAACTCAATAAACATATTCACATTACAATGCCCATTATCGTCCCTTACATCTCTAGTATACTTGACGTCAGAAGTAATAAATCTACATACTATTGTAAATAAGCAGGATTCATCACGTTCAGCTATTATCGCCGTAAGTGTTAGAGTTTAAGGTTCAAATTGAAGTGAATAGTGACAAGAACTAGAGCCAATAACAGAACATATTGTTGCCCTGATAATATCTTTCGACTCGTTGAGCAGAGGCCGGTGATGCCGCTGTAGAGTCACTTGTGAGTAGGGCGACCATGAATTCAGCCTGAAAATATTTTTTCAGGACAAGTCTACGGGTAAATACATTGAAATGTCTGTACGTTCTATTTTTTGATGCAGCTAAGGTACGCGTTTATAAAAGCACTTGCAAAATATCAATAGGCTTATTTATTTATGAGTATTTTTTATTGCACAAACAAAATAAAAAACAAATGGCGGACTTAATGCTTTAAAGCATCAGGCTTGCCAATGTGTTGGTGGCTAAGTAGTTAAGGCATGAGCCCGGGTAGTCTGTACGATTGCGCTTGGTTAGAGAATGTTTGAGCCAAATCAGTTATGATTTGCTCGTTTGAATCAGAACAATGTTCGGTTAAATAATTGAGAGAACAAAGTACTGCACACTGTAGTTAAAAATTCTATTATCATTTTTCTGCGTGACCAAAGGGTATGAATAGGAGAATTTGTACGTTCACGCTTTGTACGCTATAAATTGTGTAATAAAGTTTCTGAATAAATAATATCTATGTGCAATCCAATCATATTCATTGTTTTCTGCAACTTCGTCGTAGTATATATTATGTCTAAACATTAGCCAGTTGTTCGAGAAATCCTACTAATTCCACAACACCTGGTCACCTTACCCTAACACGTACGTGCCAAAGTCGAGGAGCCAACGAGATTTTGACCAATTTACGGCGTGCCAGGCGGAAAGATAAGCTAATACCGAGGGGAGGTGTATTGGAAAACTAATTCTGCATAAACACACCCTTGTTATTGCACTTAGCATTGCTTAATCTCTTTGATGATCTTCTGGAGGACTTTGTTTGATGAGTTATTGCAAAAGATTTATACATTAAATCGTGGTTACTACGTCGAACAAAAAGTTTATGACCTAGCTTTGAAGCTCGATAGTTTTATTTGTCGAACACCAGGTGGCGCATGAAAACGCTAAGACAAAATTCGTGTTTTCATGTACCCATTTATTGTTTGAGACGATTTTTTTATAATAATTTTTTTGTTAAAAATATAGCATCAAAGTAACAAACATGTTTGATGCAGTACAAAATCAGACAATTGAACATAACAGGGCGAAATGTTAAAAAGTTAACGTGTCGATTGCTTCAGAAAGTGGCTGCAGGTATTTAGTAAGATTCTGCTTTGATGATTAATAGAATATTGTTTACTTATGAACCTGCAAATATAGCTGACATATTACAGACTATGATTGTTGTTCCGTCGTGATTCAAAAGCTCAAAAACATGACCATATATGGTAATGATGCACCCAACGCAGGCGACGATGACGTAGGCGTCCTGGATTGGTTGGCGCTGCTTCCTTCGGTGGGGCTCGGCGGCAACGACTACGCACTTTTTGAAAATCTACGCTTGCTCACTTACGTGTCTATCACCATCAAATATTGTATTTTAATTTCTAATAAACCAAATTTTTAAAGTTTAAATCGTCGCAGTCATTTATACGCCAGCTCATCAACATAAATGGACCTTCAAAGCCACATCAATTTGGGACCAGCTAATTATCGGAGATAAGAAACCCTGTCAAGGAGCCGCTGAAATTGCCACTGAAGTTGAGGTAGCAGCTGATGCAGTTTGAAGTCAATAGAGCAGTTGGAGAAAATCACAAAATCCGCAAACTTGTGAGGAGAAACGCCGGTTCAGTACCTGAAAACGCGCATATAGGTACGGCCAGCCATCCCGTCTATTCCCAATTCATCATCAATTCTACTGTGTAATATTGTGTTATCTGCTAATTTCAGTGTCAGCTAATAGTGCAAAAATCGCATATCGTGCCCTACTCCGTGATTTCGCGACTGCTGTTATTCACCGTTCAACTGTAAGTACTTTACTCCAATTTTGCTTATTCTACCGAAATGAGTTTAGATACTGCTACACAACAAACGCAAACCCGCGATAAATCTCCTTATAGATCTAGTGATGATAACCTGTTCAAAGAATTAGTGAAAAAGCGCGGTATAGTTAAGGGTAGGTTAACAAGATTTGCAAATCATTTAGTATCGCTTAAAAACGAACCTATTTCTAGTAAAAACTGTATCGATCTTAAATTACGTATTCAAGGTGCTAATAACCTATTTTGTGAGTTTAATGAAGTACAAACTAAGCTAGAAGAAATTGCTATCGATACCGAAGAACAGCTATCACAAAGGGATATTTTCGAAGACCATTTCTATAGCACAATATCGCAAGCCGAATATATCCTGAATTTAAACCAGGCCACTGATAGTTCGGAAGGTAATCGCAGTCACAAACATAAATCTATAAAATTACCAACTATTTCTATGCCTACTTTCAACGGGTCATGTGAACAGTGGCTCGAATTTAGAGACACCTTTTTATCCTTAGTGCACAATTCAAGTGAACTCAGCAATATAGAAAAATTTCATTACCTTAAATCATCACTGAGGGAAAGCGCGGAATTAGTCATAAACTCAGTTGAATTTTCTAGCAATAACTATAATGTAGCTTGGGAATTGCTTCTCAATCGCTTCAATAACAGCAGGTTGTTAATACACAATCACGTGAAATCTTTATTCACTATGCAATGTGTGAATAAAGAATCGCCAGTTCTAATTAGAAAGTTGATAGACACTGTACTTAAGAATTTACGATCCCTAAAAATCTTGGGCGAGCCTACCGAGTCATGGGACACATTAATTATCTATTTAGTAGTCTCAAAGTTGGACCCTACTACAGAACGCGAATGGGAACAATGTAAAGGGACGTTACTTTCAAACGCTAACGATTCTAAGAGGCGACTAAAGATTGATGATTTGATTGCGTTTCTAAAAGACCGCGCTGATATGTTGGAGACATTACAAGTATCTCATAGCAAATCTAATAATGAATCGAAAAGAAATTATTCACAAAATCAATCACAAAATAAAGTCCACTGCAATGTCTCCACCAACAAGCCGGCCGAACGTCAATCGCGCGATGTCACTAAACGCCTATGTTCACTGTGCGACGCAAATCACCCACTTTATTCTTGTCAGAAATTCATTGATACTAATTTGGAATCTAAACTAAAGTTAATTCACGATAAAAAACTATGTATCAATTGCCTACGTTCGGGACATAGCGTGGAGAGTTGTAGATTTGGGCCGTGTCGAATGTGTAACAAAAAACACAATTCGTTAGTGCATCCGGGTAGTCCTATCTCAAGTAATGTACTAAGTGTTGCATCCGAGCTTTCGCCGTACGCGCACACGACTACTGACGAACTGCAGCCACGAGCGGTGCCGACTGCGCCCGAGTCGCAGCCTGCCCCCGCTCCCCGTCCACAGTGCTTGTCCTTAGTCACGCAAATCCCTAGCAAAATACAAGTGAACAATGCACACATCAATTTACAATGTACGCAAACAACTGTTTTATTATCGACGGCCGTAGTCATGATAGCTGATCACAGTAGTAATTATCACCCGGCTCGCGCGCTTCTTGACAGCGGTAGCCAGCGATGTTTTATCACCAAATCATTATGTAATTTGCTTCAAACGCCAGTAATACAGTCCACTCAAGAGATACGCGGTGTAGGTAACTCAGTAACGAATACGACGCAAACTTGTAACATCGAGATTCAATCGCGCACAGAATCCTTTGTTACACACATTCAATGTTTTGTTTTACCTACAATAACTTCATCATTGCCCGCTATGACAATAAATAAAGCGCAACTAAATATTCCGCAAAATATACAGTTAGCTGATCCGCAATTTTATCAAACTAAAAATATTGATATTTTGATTGGCGCAGATATATTTTGGGATTTGATTAAAACTGATAAAATGAAGTTGGCCAGTGGGCCATTTTTATTAGACACAAAGTTAGGATGGATTATTTCCGGACCCATTAATTCATTTTCGCGCAAGGATGAACATATTTTGTGCAACTTTTCGCAGTCAATCGAGTCTCAACTTCGACAGTTTTGGGAACTAGAGGAGGTTTCTCGCGAATGTAGGGATACACGGACCGAGGAAGAACTTGCATGCGAGGAACACTTTATAAAAAATACTACGCGTAATATTGATGGTAGGTTTTGTGTTCGAATACCATTCAAGAAAGATCCTGCTTTATTAGGAGAAAGCTATCCGCAGGCAGAACGTAGGTTTCTAGCCCTCGAAAAACGATTACACCGTAATAGTAGCTATAAACAGCTGTATAGTGACTTTATTCACGAGTATTTACGTTTAGGTCATATGAGTCGCGTGGAACGTTACGGGTCATCTCATTTCTTTTTACCGCATCACGGTGTTTTTCGCGAACAAAGTATCACAACTAAATTACGTGTTGTTTTTGATGCCAGTGCTGCCTCAAGTAATAACGTCTCGCTAAATGAATTGCAGATGGTAGGCCCGGCTATACAGGGTGATCTTTTAGCTATATTATTGCGATTCAGAATTCACAAATATACAGCTTGTGCAGACGTGGAGAAAATGTATAGGCAGTGTCTAATTCATGAGGATCAACGAGATTATCAATTAATCTTATGGCGCGATGATCCATCTGAACCTATTGGCATTTATCGCCTTAACACGGTTACCTACGGGACTGCTTCAGCACCATTTCTCAGTTGCAGGTGCCTTAAGCAACTCGCTATTGAGTGCAACGATCCTGACGTCACACGAGTAATTAATCAAGACATGTATGTAGATGACATGATTACAAGTTGCGAAAACAAAGAAGAGCTATTGACTATTTGCTATAAAATAGAAAAGGTATTAAGCGCTGGGTGCTTCCCGCTTCGCAAATGGAAGTTTAATTTTAATTATGACGACCCAGCACTTAAACAGTCTGACTCATTCAAGTCGTTATCATTGATAGATAACACAAGTTCGAAAACTTTAGGCTTGGGTTGGTGTAATGCCAATGACGAATTTCATTTTAGCACGCAATTAACTAACGACAATAAAATAATTACAAAACGTTACATGATGTCTCATATTTCACAGATCTTTGATCCTTTAGGATTATTGAGTCCGTTTATAATTACAGCAAAAATTTTACTACAAAAACTATGGTTGTTAAAAATAGGTTGGGACGATCAGGTGCCTACAGCGATTGAAAGGGAATGGAATCGGTTCGCATCATCTGTACCTTATCTAAATAATATACGCACACCACGTCATGCAGTAGGTAGTAACCCGGCGCGTCGTGAATTGCATGTTTTTTGTGATGCATCGGAATGCGCGTATGGCGCTTGCGTGTACATACGTACAATCAACAACGATTCATCGGTTACTGTCAGGTTATACTATTCAAAAGGAAAAGTAGCACCGTTAAAGCCTGTCAGCATTCCGCGATTAGAGTTGTGTGGGGCCTTATTAGGTGCCAGACTTTACCGTCAAATAAATGAATCGCTTAATTTTCAATTTGATAATATCATGTTCTGGTCTGACTCGACTATCGTATTAGGTTGGTTAAAAATGGCGCCTAATTTGTTAAAAACTTTCGTGCAAAATCGAGTAGCAGAAATTCACGAAATAACAAAGGACTTACCTTGGTGTCATGTTAGCGGAAAAAATAATCCTGCCGACTTAGTTTCGCGTGGTCATAAGCTAGAAGACCTAGCATCCTCTTCATTATGGTGGGAAGGACCGGAATTCCTTCATGATCGTGATTTTAATTGCAACAATGTCACTTCGCACCAGAATTCCGTATCACAGTATACAGAGTTACCGGAAGTAAAACCAGTTAGGTCTGTTAACATGTTGATCGCGTCTACAGATACGTCAGTATTCTCTTTTGAAAGATTTTCAAATTATAATCGCTTAAAGCGCACTTGTGCGTATGTATTACGCTTCATCAAAAACATCCGTAACAAAAACAATAAAATAAACGGAGTCCTAACTGTCGATGAACTAAAAGCGGCTGACACGACTTTAATGAGATTGTCTCAAAAAGAATCTTTCCCGGAAGAATACAAAATATTACAGAATAAAGGCCAGCTAAAAAATAAACATGATTTAATAAAACTAAACATATTTTTAGATAGTGACAATGTCTTACGAGTAGGTGGGAGAATAAAACATTCCCCAAGCTTTTCTTTTGACAAGAAACATCCTATTGTGCTATCCTCGAAACACTGGCTATCAATGTTGCTTTTTCGGCATGAGCACAGGCGCCTGCAGCATGCGGGGCCACAAGCTCTATTGTACAACACACGCGAAGCATACTGGGTAATAGGGGGTAGGAATCTCGCAAAACTTACGGTACATAAGTGCATTATTTGTAAGCGATTGAGAGGTAAAACTTTATCTCCTATCATGGGAGATTTACCCGAACATAGAATCACTCCAACATTTCCCTTTTTACATTGCGGTGTAGATTATGCTGGCCCTGTGATGGTTTTAAACCGTAAAGGGAGAGGTTCAAAACTAATAAAATCGTACATTTGTTTATTTGTTTGTTTTGTGACTCGAGCGATACATCTGGAGCTAGTCAGTGACCTGTCTGCTGATGCTTATCTTTTAGCATTAAAACGATTTATAGCACGGCGCGGTAAACCTGCTGAAATTGTCTCTGATAATGGTAGAAATTTTGTGGGACTTGCAAACGAATTTTCAAAGTTCATAACTAGTTGTTCTAAAGATATTATTGAATACGCTACAAACGAAAATATCAAATTTAGATTTGTCCCACCGTATGCACCTCATTTCGCTGGATTGAGCGAGGCTGGAGTGAAGTCTTGCAAGCATCACATGTTAAGAGTAATTGGCAATGCGCACTTAACATTTGAAGAGTTTAACACGATATTAACTCAGATCGAATCCATCTTAAACTCCCGTCCTCTTAATCCCATGTCCACTGATCCAAATGATTTGCTTCCTTTGAGTCCGGCTCACTTTTTGGTTGGTCGTCTCCTAACAGCGCCTGCAACCGAACCGCTGACTGCTGTCCCAGTTCACCGGCTCACCCGTTACCAGAGGCTAGAACAGATCCGACAAAATTTCTGGACTAGATGGAGTAAAGAATATGTCTCAGAACTGCAAACCAGAACAAAATGGAGAGAACAGAAAACTGATCTTCAAACAGGCACTATGGTTGTAATTAAAGAAGACAACACACCGCCTTTAAGATGGAAATTAGGGCGTATCATCTCTACTCGACCAGGCAAAGATGGAGTGTCCAGAGTAGCTGATATAAGAACCACTTCTGGAGTGATACGACGCGCTTTTCCTCGAATCTGTCCTTTGTTTGATGACCATGAATAATAGACATTGGACGCTGGTGCTTCCAAGGCCGGGGGCATGTTCCGTCGTGATTCAAAAGCTCAAAAACATGACCATATATGGTAATGATGCACCCAACGCAGGCGACGATGACGTAGGCGTCCTGGATTGGTTGGCGCTGCTTCCTTCGGTGGGGCTCGGCGGCAACGACTACGCACTTTTTGAAAATCTACGCTTGCTCACTTACGTGTCTATCACCATCAAATATTGTATTTTAATTTCTAATAAACCAAATTTTTAAAGTTTAAATCGTCGCAGTCATTTATACGCCAGCTCATCAACAATTGTGGTGCCTATACCTAATATGGTTAGTTATGTTCTTTGCATTTTATTATTGTCCGTACAACTATTTTATTTACTACCTAAATCCCTTTATTACTTTCCCAGAAAGGCTTAAATCCAAACAGCAAACATAATTCAAAACAAAATCTCCCGAGTCCCAACTTTCCATATTAATTAGAAGTACGGAACCCACACACCGAATATTTCGGGCATTTCTTATCCCGGTTTAACGGAAGGGCAATGGGCCCTCTGAGTGTCATTCATCAACAACTCTGCCCTAAGTTTCTAACAGAACCTTATTTGCTATACTATAAAATTGGACCGAATGTATTTTACGCTTCTACTGAAAACCAGCTCTTAACGTCTTGATTTTTAAGTCTTTTTTAGGTTGGGGTAAGTGTAATTATCGGATTCTCGAGTTAGGGTTACCCCTTTCGAAATTTTCGGCAATGGTCACCCCTCGTCGGAGTCCGACTAGTCATTAGGCACAACGAAGGTATGTGAGAAGGGTCCACTTAATGTCGATGGTGTGATTATGTATTTCGAAGAAGAAGTGCGTGAAGCTTTAAAGTGAAATTCGTAAAATAAGCTGGAGATAAGAATCTATTTATATATTTCTCTAAAGTATGTGTATTCAAGATGGATAAACAATCTCGATAGACCAGACTGAATGTTTTGTCACTTGCTGGTCTGCACTTGCCGGTCTCACGACCGGTTGCTGCTGTGATAAGCCGTGGTGGAGGTTATGTTCAGCAGAAGTGGACGTCTTTTGGCTGATATTGATGATGATGATGTGTATTCAGTGTATTTAGTTGTAGTCACTAATTCGACAAGACATTGGCCACTAAGAAAATTATCCAAAGAAAACTCTAGAAAAGACCACAGCCATTATATGACAAGGTTTTATCTGTCAAACACCAGTTGGCACAAAAAACGCTGAGACATAATTCGTGTTTTCGAGTACACATTTATTGATTTAAAAAAATATTGAAATAAAACTCATAAAAACAAATATTTTTTTGATATATGAAAGATGTAGAGCAACTTATGTTAAAAAGTTGTTTAATGCAGCAGAAAATCAGACGATTGAACTTATCGAGGTGAAATGTGAAAATTTTCAGCTTAAGATTGTGGGTGCAGCTTCTTATTTCAGACGCATCCATCTTCAATTGGTACAATCCGCATGACATAATCTTTTAATGTTAGCCGCAAAGGCACTGCAAAAAAGGGGCCACTGATAGAGCCGCCACTACTCGTATGGAGGCTAATCTACACAAAGAGAAAGCGCTAATTAAAAACCGACTCGTCACAAAGTGAAGCGCTACAGTGTGTGTCGGCGACGCTTTTGTGTCGAATGCACGCTACTTTCTTGTTTTCTACTGGCTGGAGTTTGTCAATCGAGTGCCCACAAGTTTTGTGGGTGCAGCAGCTATGTCAAATAAAACAATATGAAAAAAAAATAAACTTAATATGGCTTTTGTCAATAAGCAAGTTTGAATTATGCGCAATAATTGATGATTTATTTGTTAGGTTGAGCTTGGAATAAAATACATGGCGCTCAAAATGTGCCTACTTAGATATAGGTTGTATTGAAAACAACTTGGTACACAAACTTTTATTTTGATAAAGCTATAGAACGTCATAAGTAATGGACTGGTGAAAGGATCATTACGAAACATTGGGAATAATATCTACGAAGCCTTGAGCAAAGAAAAATACTTGAAACATTATTTTAAAAAAAATGGGGCACTGATAGAGCCTCTACTCGCATGGAGGCCAATCTACAGAAAGAGAGAGCGCAAAAACCGACTCGTCACACTTTGTGAGCGCTACAGTGTGTGTCGGCGACGCTTTTGTGACGAATGTACGGTACTTTCTTCTGCTCTTGGTATGTAAATCGAGGAACCAGTGACAGCATTTTATCCGAATACGGTAAGGCTCAATAAGGTTTCATATTCGTATAACGTTGAATGAGTTCAAATGCCAACAGTATCTTAATGTAGAAATTAAAGGTCCTAGGCATCTTAAGTTTGAGGTGAGGCCTTTGCCCAGCTGTGGGATGTTACATAGTAACTTTACTTTTTAAGGTCCTTAGGAAGATTAAACAGTGCCTTTATAATGATATTATTAATTGAAAGGTATTAGTTCCTATGTAATGAGAGCAAGTGTTATTTCGACATTTGGTAATGCACGAAGCTGAGATTAACCACACATACCAATTTTTATATTATTTGACCTGTGCTGGAAGTCTGAAGCAACATGATTGACATTTCGCGTAGACAATTTTAATATTCTGATTTTCTGCTTCATCAGAAGAAGAAAGAGAATAATATATCCTTCTAGCCTACGTCTGTAGTAAATCTTTAAAAAAAATTGAATTTTTTTAAGATTAATTCAAACATTCTTCTCAATCAATAAATACACGAAAATACCAATT
Organism: Pyrausta aurata; assembly: GCA_963584085.1. NCBI lineage: Eukaryota > Metazoa > Arthropoda > Insecta > Lepidoptera > Crambidae > Pyrausta > Pyrausta aurata. The sequence continues at coordinate 10,681,172 of OY757266.1, forward strand.
TTGTCTCAGCATTTTTTGAGCGCCACCTGGTGGCATTACAGGGAACAATATCGAGACTTCCGCGCCTGAATCAGCAATCAAATTGCAAACTTATTTTCAATGAGATCTAATGACATTTTCGATTTTAGGATAAAATCTTTTTCTCCATTTTTTTTACAACTGCAGCATACTAAATCAGCTAATTAACAAATCCAGTCCCACTTCACTTGATGCGTGTTCAAAGCAAAAGAGACATCAGCTTTGTGCGAGCAACTCACATCAGAGGCTAATCTGAGCCGCGATGAGACCGCTAATTAAAAAGCAACTAGTCACAAAGTGTTGCTGGTAGAAGAAACTACAGGGTGTATGTCAAAAGAAACTACACGCTGTATGTCACGTCGCGATGTCGGTTCTTTTGTGGAAATACGCGGTTTGTAGCGTACGCGAAGTGACGCGGGGTAGGCGATTGCGAACGTAACTCAGGGTAATTTGAAGAGGCAAGTGCATTGAACTAATACTGGCGCATAGAACTGACACAACGAAAACATTTTTTGTGTTATAACTTGACGCCACCTGGCATCAACGTATACAAACGGTTTCAAATTCGACATTCAAACAAAGAATACGTCACAATCATGTCATAGTGTTGCGGCACATTTTTTGCTCTCTCTCAAAATAACATTTCTGCCGTATTTCATTTTTTATATGAAATCATCGGCAATTAGTTTTTGAACTCTAGGCATTGTGATCTATCTATTCAGTTGCTTTCTGATTCACATCCTAGCAAGTTTTTTTTTATAAGTATAAATCCATACTCATTAAAGCATGACTACCATACTCAGAGACACCCATTAACCTTTATAGTTACTTGATAAAAAATATATTGAAAATAATGTAAAAAGACCTTTTTTAAGCTTGTTAATGGTCATTACCGAGTACTGATAGAAAAATCAGCAAATAATTATATTGTGTTTAGAAATGAAACGAGACGTTAGAAATAACCCATTCTGATTAAATTGTACCTACGAAGCCTCAATTTAGTTTTTATAAAAGCATACTATACATGCTTAAAGCCAGTATCGGTATCACAGATGCTAAGATATACTGATAATGGGGGTCCTTTGACAGTGATACGCTTGTGCACATCATGTGTTAGGTACTGAGTGTGATAATCAACTATTATTATCACAGCTTTAGCATAGTGACTTGATTTGGGTTTTCCAACTAAATCAAACAATAAAAACAAAACAGATTATAACATTAAAAGCTTTGATATGATACTACACCCATCTATAAATATGTACAGTAATTTTGCATGCAAGGAATGAATATTATTGCAAATTTTCAATTCATGTTTCATCTTTCTCTGTTTTAATTCGTTTGTATCTTTTTATATATAAAAAATGCTATATTATAATAAATTATTATCAAGTTTTAAGTCTGTGTCAAGCAGGATCATAATTAAAAGAAGAGAGGATGATTTAGTGACGAGTGAAAATAATGTACCCACTGAAAAGTATAACATGCGATACCTTTTGGACAAATAATGATGGTGATGTTAGTAAACATTTTTATCTCAAATATCCGTTTAGTTAGAAGATAGTGAATTATATCCACCCCTTTCTAATATTATTAGCGTATCTAATCGCCATCTTTAACACATGTTGGGCGCTCATGGAAATTGCACGTCATCATGAGGGTATATTCTAACTTTTAATAAGTTTTGCTATTTTTATAAATTTTATAACCAAACGCGATACTTATAATGAAAAGTAAAGTAAAGATAAAGATAATATTTACATGTACCGATAAAATAATAAATTTTGAACTTAATAAGCTAATGCCAAAGAATATATATACTCTAATGCTATGAGTAAGCTTGTCTATCTGATGGCTAACAGTGGTTATTCATTCATTAGTGCTAACGAATACATTAAACCATCGTAAAAAATTACGAAACTCGATATTTTAGAGATACTAGAAGTGAAACAATAAGATAAGTGCGCAAATGTTTTGAGTCACGCTCTATAATTTGAATTTGAAAACAAATAATGAATTACTTTAGTAATGCAATAAACACAAATTACGAAAGTCAGAATTATCTATTCCCAAAACCCCAGAAAACTAATATGAGAACTTTCCACGCAAATCCTAATGAAACAAACGCGGCCCAGCGGCGCTGTTTCACATTAGAATTTTAACTTCCATAGTTTGTGCGAAGATTAGCAAATCCCAATCGCGGGCCAGATTCGCACTCCTAGAGTTCGCCACCCCTGAAACCAAAAGAGATGGGATGCTAATTTGTATTAGTAAAAGCGAGATGGTGATATACAGGGCTGGCGATACATGGATGTGACATAATGATATATTAATTTCTGTCGCAAACTCCTATTGTTTCGTTAGGTATTTTACAGCATGACGTATGGTCATTAGGTTTTCATAGTTTGGTAAAGGCTTCAGCCTGGTTTTGATGGCGTCTTTGTGTGCTTAATGATGGAGTAGGGCGTGATAAATTATACTTGGAGACGGCGAATAGTGATGTTCTCGCGAGATGTGCGTTTTATTGTTTGCGTTAATGCGATTTTCAAGAAACGGCGAAATGTATTTGGGACGCTGGTTTATGTATTGTAAGACGTGGCGAATAGATTTTTTAAGTTGGAGAGTAGGGCGACACAGATTGAGTATTTTAATAAGGGCCTGGTTCACCATCGACAAATAAGCACAAACTAACGAATATTTCAGATATGGCGCGTCATTATGAATAAAGTATTCGTAAGATAAAGCTAACTAAGACGTAAGAAAATCAAAACTGTATGTTATTTTTTTAAATAAAATAAAATGTATGTTATTTTCAAAAGTAAATAAAAGGCATAACAAAACAAAGCTAACAAGAACCAACTGTATATCTATAAAATCCTTTCAAAATATTTCTTCAGTTTTGTGCAAGAAAACTGCATTATCTTTCTTAAAAGACCCCACAATCATCATTATGCTCATGTGCAGAGCCTTATTATTATCTAATTAGCTCATAGTGAACTATAGCAAACGGCAGCATTGTCAACAAGAAGGAAATGAAGCGACGAGATATTGTGACTGATCCGTGAAAGATGAAAGACTGTGTGGATACTTAGCCGCGAAAAAAAGTAGTTGAGCTTATAGTGTAAAATTATTAGAGATATGCTTAAAATGTATACATTTTTAAAATGTACGATTGTGGACTAAAGAAAGAATGATAGTCATAATAAATGAGAGGATACCTTATAAAAGTTAAGAGAGAAAGACTAGAGCTATTTAATTTTTTAGGGCAAAAGAGATGGTTCACATTAGTTACCGACACATTTCATCTATTCAAAAGATATGTACTTAAAGATATATTTTTAGTGTAAAGAAGTTTGTTACTACATGTTAATGTTTTGGAAGAGCGGTGTTTCCTAACACAAGCAAACTATCGGCTTAAAAGGATGTGCCTACCACAAATTTGTAAACTTACTAAGTAACCTAATTAAGATTTGGATTTATTTGATGTAAAAGAGATAAAATTTGTTTAAATTGTAAGACAAACTTTGTTGTGCAAAATTCACCTACCTATTTTCTATTTGATCTGCTAGCTAGATGTTATGATAATTATTCTAATTATTAACACAAGTTGGTTCCTCTACCCATTCTCCAAGTTTTTTAGCAATTGACTGTACATAGTAGATTTGACAAAAGATCTTTTGTCTGGAATGTGGTGGAAATTTCAAAGGATTATGCAAGTGTCAGCGACATATGCAAGTTGCAGATAAACAGTGCAATAAGGTTTTATTGCATTGTGTGAACTTTAATTTTTTGTTTCTCATGCTCATTAATTAACAAACGCAAAATTTTGTATCGCGAATAAATTATTTTTCTCAAAATATGATCGTTATCTTAACAAAATTTTGCCTATAAAGTTAATAGAAAACCGCATTACACATTACACACATTCATCTGAAAACAAAACTCGTTAAAATTTATGTTACTTAATAGTTTTCATAAGTCCTATCCAATAAATAGGTACAGCCTTCGCTAACGATTGAATAACTGTTCAAAAAACTACCATACATACTAACACTGTACGTGCGTGTATACGTATACACCCATTCTACGTGTGTACGCGCGTATAGACCAAACAATTTTATATTTTGTTTCAGAGCGCGTATCGGCCATGTGAATAGAGAAAGCATCAAGAATTAAAAGCCTTTTAATGACGGCCCCTGCTGCCTTCAGCTGTGGACGGCTTTATGCAACGAAGAGCTAAGGACCATAAAATTGTTATTTGTAACTTAGCATACTAGTATTTGTGTTAGTCTGTAAGTAATGTGATTTAAAACCTGAGTAATAAATAACACAGAACTCTTTTCATGAGATTTGGAATTATTTATTTTTTAACTTTATTGCACAAATAAAAATGTACAAAAGGTTGACTTAATACTAAAAGCATTCTCTCGCAGTCTTACTTTTAGGTCATGCAGAGATTTTGTGTTATGGGTGCAGGATAATGTTGTAAATATACATAAAATTCAAATTTATCGTTTTAAAAATAACGTGTATGAACACCAATGAAAGAAAATTTAAGAGTTACCTAAAAGATTTTCACTCAGTGAATTGATCAAGACTTTAATCAATGTAAAGCAATGTGATACCAAACATTAATATTTAGAAACGTACAATATTTTGTTTCATTTAAGCAATTTAGTAAGGGAATTATTGTACTTTAATTTGTATGAAGTATTTAATTACAGTGAAAACTACAAACCATAATTTAATCTGGCTAGTCAAGTATTTTTAGCGATAAAATATATAAATAATTGATTTGAAGCTAAACAATAAATGTAGAGTTCTTGAAAGACTCAATCATATAACATTAAATTATGTTAATTTTTCATATCGACCACTACAATTTTCAAAGAAAAAAAATATTAATCTGTTACCAATACTGCCACCTTCTTGCATAGACCCATCCACCTTAAGTGCTGTTCGCTTCTTAAAGCCATAGGTGGTTTTATCGAAGAGCGCCGTTCAGAGAACGTTCATCTTTGCCGATTTTTTATTTGTTTCGCTCTTGCATTTACGTTTCCATATTTCGTGTTATGACATGTCGTTAGGGCTTTAAAAGAGCTTTGACATATTTTGGAGAAGAAATCGAAGTAGATAAAATAATAAATAATAAATATGCGCCAGACAACACACCAATTTTCTGGATTCGTGGTAAGGAAATTCTTCCTTGTGTTACGAAGTACCAGACAACGATTATGACGGGGGCGTCTCCCATAAATACTTAAATACATATAACATCCATGACTTAGGTACAAATGTTCATGCTCATCACACAAACATTTGCCCCTTGCGGGAGTCGAACCCGCGACGGCCGGCGTAATAGTCAGGAGCGCTAACCAATACACCAAACGCGTCGTCAAAGTAGAAATTTTGTAATAACATTTTGTTTTTATAGTATTTTGGCACTATACAAACTGAATAAAAAATATATATTGCACTTGTAAAAAGCAATTGTGTCAGACGAGGAATCGAACCCTGTGTCTTACGCAATAGGCTTGCCAATACGTCTGTGGCCGAGTGGTATAGGCATGCGCCCGGATAGCGTAAGACACGAGATTCGTTTCCTCGTCTGACACAGTTGCTTTTTACAACTGCAATTTATGTAGAACTTGAGTGTTATTTTTTGTAATATAATTTTAAAACTTAATATTTAGGTAAAACTTAGGTAGGAACTTTAGCAAAATTCTCACGCGTCACAAATGAAACAAATATATTTATGAATACATATGGGCCACCTTTGAAGAGTTGTAATTAGAGATGTAACATGAACATTGGAAACTGCAGTTTAAGTCTCCTCGCACACACCAGAAGGATCTCCCCAGATCAAGGGAATAATATCCTCAATGGGAACATAGAAATAAAGAATAGGCCACGTGAAACCATTAAAAAAAAAGAACCATTTCTACGTCAGTTAATCCATTAAGCTATCTGAAACGTAATTTTACGTTTATGTTACGTTAAATTTTTAATTTGAAAATTAATAAAAATATGCCGTCTGAGGCACCTTGAAATATAATTTATGTGAAAGCTTCAAAGTATCTATATGTGATTCAAGTACCTAATGTTAGACATTTCTGAACGCATCCTTTATTTGTAATGCGCGCGCATTGGCGCGCTAACTTGTTGTCAGATATATCTCTCTCGCTCGCACATTGTTTGTACGCTTTAAGTTTTGCTCGTGTTGAAATAAACTGATTAAAAGTTAAAAAGGGCGTTTCAATGGTTATTTACAGCTTCAGAAGTTGGATGAACATTACCAGAGCCCACATAAATGTAATTTTCGTAAAATAACTCGCATAATAGTGTTTTTTCAACTCTCGTCCAGCGACGCCATTGACCGCGCGCGGGGCGCGCTGCCTAAAATCGGGTTTTTCAACTGTGAAGTAGGTACCTGGACATCTATTAAACACCAGTGATTCCATTTCGGTAAAGATTTACATAAAACTGTTCGGTAAGATGCTGTGGGTGTGATAAAAACAACAGATTTGTGACTAGTAAACCAATATGAAACGGATTTTGAGTGATCGTGATGACGAAAATGGTGACTGTGATTCGTTACGCCGTGAAATTTTAGAAGACATCTCCAGGCGACGATCTATTTTACGCCGAGCCCCAAAACGTACGCGGTCCCGCGTTACATGCGTCGGTGGCAGCAGAAAAGGTAGCGGTGTTATGGCGGGAGGCGCCGGTGGCGTTGAGGCGGACGGCGGCGGCATAGCGGCGGCCGGCGCCGGCGGCGTTATTGATGCTGGCGACGCCGTGTCTGTTCCGAGTGGAGTCCGCTGGCACACCGGCCAGTATACAGGTGCATCGATTCCGAATGGTGGTTACAACAGACCGAGGTATGTAAGTGAACATTATAATGCATGTTACGATGTCGCACCTGGAGAAGAAATGTGCTACGATTACGGTGAAGGCGACGGTCGACCATGTATTGACGATACCGCTTATGACGTGCCTACATATAATGAATATGCTCACAGTTATGTCGCCGGTCCTGTTAACAACACTGCGAATAATAGTCGTGTTCAGTGTTTACCTACATCGAGCCGTCATTCGGTCCCCGTGGCGGGTTCATCCTACCCATCCGACAACACAAATCCAACCACCGTAGAAAGTGCATACGTTGCTGCGCCGGGTAGTTGTAACGATACATTTGTACCACAAAACATTCCTGTAATTACACCCTTTGTTAATAGCACTAAACAACAGTCCCAATCTAATTGTATTAGATATGTAGGTGGTAACGACCCACTACCCGATTTTGACCCTCAGTCTAATGTTACTATTGAGCAGTGGATAAGTAAGATTGAAGGTATCGCCTTTATGTACGGCTGGGACGAAAAAACGATTATATTTAATAGTACATCAAAGCTAAAAGGATATGCTAAGCGTTGGTATGATCATTTAAGTGAATTAAACCTTAGTTGGAATGATTGGAAAACACGACTCTTGAAAGCATTTCCATCTAATCGTAGTAAATTACGATTATTACGTGATTTGGTTAATATAGTCCGACGCCCAGATGAGCCTTACTTACAATTTTATTACGACAAACTTGCATTAGTAATGCTTGCGGTCTACCCGACACACTCATAACAGAAGCTATAATAGGGACTATAGGTGATAATTTGATAGAAGTCGGCGCAATTTCTGCCGGTTGTCGAGACTCGTCAAGTCTGATTAGGTATTTGTCTTCATTTGCGCAAGCAGATTTCGGTGAAAGAAACAGATTAAAATACAGCCAAGCGAGATGTCATTTGTGTAAACGATACGGCCATGTCGCAATTAAATGCCCTACGAACAAGCATACGGCGAGTGATAACGATAACACTTGTTCTTTTTGTAAAAAACGTGGTCACGATGAAATGAACTGTTATACGAAAAACAAAAAATGTTCGTATTGCAATCGGACAGGCCACGTTAAGGACGATTGTTTAAAGCTACAAAATAGAAATTCACAGTCTGTTTAAATAATTAATGACGCTTCAGGTAGCAGTAAATATTACATGAATGTTAAAATTAACGATGTAACACGTATGCATTTGTTGATTTCGGAAGTACGTGTATAATAATAACAAAATCTGTTGCTAGGGAGTTACAATCGATTACGATCCATGTGAATCTGATTGCATTATCAAAGGATTTGGCGAATCAAAAATAATACCTGCAGGTACAACTTGGATTTATATAAATGCAGAAGACGAGGCGACTTGTGAGGCCTCAGCTTATGTGGTACCGGATTGCGCTCAAGACATAGGTGTTATTATTGGTCAACCTTTCACAGAATATGCGGACGTATATGTTATAAAGACTCCAACATCGCTACGCATGTATAATGCAAATACGTTATCCGAACTACCTAAAATTCACGAAGACAACGAACGTTTTCAGCTGGTACCTACTGATGACGTTTGTATATTACAACCTGGCGTAAACAAGATCATAGTCACGTGTGAAGATCCCGTTATTGGGTCTGTTTTGGTTTCCCCACTAAACGTAATAAAAAGTACCCAGGGTCGTTCTCGGGCATGTGAAAATGTAATGGCTCGCGCTAAGTTGAAGCCCATTAACAATCCTATTTCTGATCATTCGATTCAGATGACTGATGGTAGTGCAATATATAATCTCACTGGTATGTCTTTCGAAATGAATATCAATGTTTAATTCAAATTAAATTCCATTAATAAAGTCTGTATAGTTAAACTTCAATCCCACAACTTACATTTTGTTTAAGGTTGCTTAACTTCTGTTAAATAAAAATTAAATACGAGTATACTACACACTCAATTGTATCCCTGTGTTAATATTGATTTGACATCTATTATTGTGATATATTTATTAATATAATTCTTGTATTTACATTACTTTATGCCCTGTTTATGTTATATTGTTTAATATTGGGAGGTTTAACTAAGTAATTACATCTGTATAAATAGTATTTTAATGTATTCAAATAATTTTGCCAGAGTGCCATTAAAGGGTTGGACACTTCTTTACTACACTCATGTTTTAATAACGGCCATAAATAAAGCTGTTAATTGTAAGTGTAATTTAATGTTTTACTTTGTTTGAACTTTTAAAGTGTAATTGTATATTTTACCTTGTGTCAATGTTGATTTGATTGCCCTTAAGATACACTAATATCTTGTACTTTATTTACTTTACATCTTGTACCTTATTTGTATTTCTCTGAAATTAATATTTTCACTAGTCAAAGTGAACTACCGGCTCTTGTTGTATAATATCGGCATTAAGAAGTCGATAGCCTTAAGAGGCACATGTTGTAGAATATCGGCATTAAGAAGTCGATAGCCTTAAGAGGCACTTGTTGTAGAATATCGGCATTAAGAAGTCGATAGCCTTAAGAGGCACATGTTGTAGAATATCGGCATTAAGAAGTTGATAGCCTTAAGAGGCACATGTTGTAGAATATCGGCATTAAGAAGTCGATAGCCTTAAGAGGCACTTGTTGTAGAATATCGGCATTAAGAAGCCGATAGCCTTAAGAGGCACTTGTTGTTAAATATCGGCATTAAGAAGTCGATAGCTTTAAGAGGCACTTGTTATAAAAATCGGCATTAAGACGTCGATAGCCTTAAGAGGCACTTGTTGTTAAATATCGGCATTAAGAAGTCGATAGTCTTAAGAGGCACTTGTAGTTAAATATCGGCATTAAGAAGTCGATAGCCTTAAGAGGCACTTGTTGTTAAATATCGGCATTAAGAAGTCAATAGCCTTAAGAGGCACTTGTTGTAGAATATCGGCATTAAGAAGTCGATAGCCTTAAGAGGCACATGTTGTAGAATATCGGCATTAAGAAGTCGATAGCCTTAAGAGGCACTTGTTGTAGAATATCGGCATTAAGAAGTCGATAGCCTTAAGAGGCACATATTGTAGAATATCGGCATTAAGAAGTCGATAGCCTTAAGAGGCACTTGTTGTAGAATATCGGCATTAAGAAGCCGATAGCCTTAAGAGGCACTTGTTGTTAAATATCGGCATTAATAAGTCGATAGCCTTAAGAGGCACTTGTTATAAATATCGTCATTAAGACGTCGATAGCCTTAAGAGGCACTTGTTGTTAAATATCGGCATTACGAAGTCGATAGCCTTAAGAGGCACTTGTTGTTAAATATCGGCATTAAGAAGTCGATAGCCTTAAGAGGCACTTGTAGTTAAATATCGGCATTAAGAAGTCGATAGCCTTAAGAGGCACTTGTTGTTAAATATCGGCATTAAGAAGTCGATAGCCTTAAGAGGCACTTGTTGTAGAATATCGGCATTAAGAAGTCGATAGCCTTAAGAGGCACATGTTGTAGAATATCGGCATTAAGAAGTCGATAGCCTTAAGAGGCACTTGTTGTAGAATATCGGCATTAAGAAGTCGATAGCCTTAAGAGGCACATATTGTAGAATATCGGCATTAAGAAGTCGATAGCCTTAACAGGCACTTGTTGTTCAATATCGGCATTAAGAAGTCGATAGCCTTAAGAGGAACTTGTTGTAGAATATCGGCATTAAGAAGTCGATAGCCTGAAGAGGCACTTGTTGTCAAAAGTCGACATTAAGAAGTCGAGTAGCCTTGAGAGGCACTTTTTGTAACATCGTTATTAGGAAGACAGTAGTCTAAGAGGCGTGTATTTTGTAATATTTTTAAATTGTCTGCTCGAGACGAGCAGCTGTTCAGTATGGCCGACTGTTAGACATTTCTGAACGCATCCTTTATTTGTAATGCGCGCGCATTGGCGCGCTAACTTGTTGTCAGATATATCTCTCTCGCTCGCACATTGTTTGTACGCTTTAAGTTTTGCTCGTGTTGAAATAAACTGATTAAAAGTTAAAAAGGGCGTTTCACTGGTTATTTACACTAACTATTAATCAAAACACACACAGCCTACCGTGTTAGAGCAACACTAATTGGCATCGACGCATCAACTGATCGTCGCTTCGTAAGTGGCAAACGTTGCCAGTGAAAAAAAAACACAATCGCGAAAACGTGGCAATCCCGACAATCGGGTAAGAGTGGCAATTCGCGCCCACTCCACGGGGCAATGCTAATTAACGTGTACAATACCGACACTGCGATAGTTTTAGGGTTCTGTAAATTCTTATTTAGCACAAAATACTTGTTTCTAAAGGTTACGCGAATACTACCTACAATTCCAATACAATCCTATTGACTAAAACACAATTTACAGATATTTTTCGCGAAGATTTATGACATTATACATCCTGACGTATCGAATACGTTACAGCGTTAGTGGTCACGGATAGACGGATAGATGTGTATAAAAAAGTGTATGAAAAAAAAAAAACATCACTCGTTAATATTAATTAATTGACGTATCATATCCACACGTATAAAAAACTGTGTCTTGAGAACCCACTGATAAAGTTTCTGCTTTTTTGAATCGTCTTAATCTAAGTACTATCTCTATTCATCTAAAACTACAATTTACCATGGAAATATTAGCAAACAATAAACTAGCTTTCTTAAACGTTTAACTTACTTCGAGTTAGTTGAATTCTGATCATGCTCTGAGCCACACAGTTTTTAGATACCTAGTGAGACCATACTGTTATTTGAAGTCCAAAGCTGATTCAGTACTAACTTGTCTTACTATTACCTCATTTGTACACGCTGATTTCATAGATGTGCCAAATCGCTATTTAATTGGACGGAACCCAGCACTGCGAAGTTTCATAACTTTTTTTTATTTTTCTCTCCAAGCCCTAATTGGTAATTTACACTGTTGCAGTGCTTCCTTGTTATTGGACGCTTTTTGAGTCTCAATAACTATGCTAGCTTTTGCCAGGGCTTTTTCTAGAATTTGCTTAGAATTCTGTTTTATGGAGGCTGAAAGAGTGCACGTTTACCCTTTGAAATGGTTTGATGAAGTCAATAAAAAATATATGAACACGAGATAGTGGACAGAGAAAAATAAAATAGTTGATTTTTGAGGCATACTTTTTAAGTAGTTAGTCCTAAACTTTTGTTGCATTCTATTCTATGTACGTCTATGTTTCTGTTGTGGAACTTAAACATAGAAAATGTAACCATTTTTCGTCGAAAATAACCGCTGCAAAATAAATAAGTTCTGTTTTGAATCCATTGTTGGTCCTTATACTTTATTTTTATTTTACTTACATTCTATTTGTAGCCACCTTAACAATAAATGATCATACTTTAATGACTACAATATTACTCTAAAGAAATGATTTGTTTTCCACCATCGGAAATACTCAGATATTTTTAAATCAAAAATTCGAATGTGAATGTTCTTTCCGTAAGACTTCTATTCCATGTCATCACTTAAGCCACTAAGCTTCTCGGAAATTTCTCTCTAATGCTTTATCTCATGTGGCTCATAGTAAATCCAATGTAGTGGTGTCTGTTATCCGAGATAACGGATCTAAGTATCGATAGATTTTAAGCTTTTGACATACAATTTCATGACGCTCTACGATTTTTTTTTATAATGCAGATTATACATTTTACGGTGTAAAGAAGTGAAATGAACGTAAGAAAATCAACGTTCTGAAGTTTTGCACGGTTTTGTCTATACTATTTAAATCGTTAGCTTTGATTATTATGATATACATGAAGATTTGTACCAATGGATTTGAACAATCAGTAGAATTATTTTTACAATCATAGAGAGCCGTTTTCATTTATCAAAAACATAGACATAATTTTTGACTTTTGATGACAATTTATGATTAATTTTAAAAAGGAATTGCTTCTTTTAAAAACATCAATGTTCTAACTGATATTTCACATCACTATTTCAGTGTTCCGTCGGCCAATAGTGTAGGGTCGTTTATATGCTAATGCTAATTCCGACAAATAGACACACACGTACTTAGTGATGTATCTAAGAGCCTACTTGCCATTATCAGGATGTATTCTAAGTTGTTGTATGATATTAGATTCTACTAAAATAAAAGTTCTAGTATAGTTTTGATTATATATAATAGTTTTAGTAGATCTCTTATTTAATTGTATCTTTACATGATCACTAAACTAATAATTTAATGACTGCCTTTTTAGTATAGTGTTTAAAGCGCTGGTTGCTGCCGAAGAGGCTCTGGGTTCTGAAAATTAGTTACTGGGTTTTTCGTTTATATAATAAAAAAATGCATGCACTTTCAACTCTTGCGTATATCCCGGTTGCTACAAGTACTCGTAAGTAAGTACATCAAATGGGATTAGAACTGGGGTTCGTTAGACTCTATTTAGCCCTTTGTGTCTTGGACGTCTCGATTGTTCACCTGTGTCCCCCAATAGTGAGAGGAAAACCAGATGAGTTTTCTCTTTCTGATTGATTGGCTACATACCTATTGAATCGATTAAATTAATTTGGTGTGGTCACAATATTCACAGGATAAAAAATAGGAAGTTTTGATGTAAAGTGAATTTCACATTATACAAGAATTATTATCTATAATTTAACTGGTATCAGGTAACTTGACACAATAAATTTAAGATTTACTAAATCTGTTTCTATGATTTATCAAATGAAAAGGCAAATGATAGTCCTTGTTTTGACGTAAAGCATGTCAGTTTAATTAAAAACTCTTGGTAAGCACAATTTCAAATAACTTTGACAGTTAAGTCATTTAAAACCACACTATCGAACGTTTTATCACCATTCCTTCGCACACATAACACCAAAATCATCGATCATGCAGCAAACATCAACAGATCCATTATTTTGGCTAGTAATAATTTGTCAACCCTTTGTAGTCCGGTAGGGCAAACGCGCCTTCTGTTGACAAAACTGTTTACCGAAAATTAGACAATATTACCTCAAATCGGGCAATATTTTTTTGTAAGCCCACCGCTGGCAACGCTGTACAAAGGAATGATCTAGTTTGAATGACCCCAGTACGCTGTTTTCAAAGGCGACAATGAGAACTTGAAATACAGGTTTACGTTTAATTCATGTTTAAAAGCGGAATCGGCGAGGGAGAATTTAAGCTGGACTTAACTTGAGTAAATAAGTTTTTAGAGTCGGTAAACATACGATACTGGTATCAAATGAAACGCTCAACACACTTTACACATAATAATATTAAGTCACAATTAAACCAACACGGCTAGATTCTTAGGTCAACAAAATTATATATAATTATCTAATTTGCCTCCTCTTCACCATCGATTCTGTGTTATCGGTCTGATATGTCCGTAATTAATTCCAAAACTTAATGATTCATTCGATCTATCCAAACATTATTCAGAAGCTAGAAGTATAATAAAAGCAAAATCACTATTTTCTATCCTAGATCCCGATCAGATATTCCTATCTAGTTATCCAGACAACAAGACTACAGCTGCCGTCCACAGCATAAAAAATTCAAATTTAGAAAACGGTAAAACAATGGAGTATTCGTTCAGTCACTGCACTGCGGAGTCGGTCGGTCGGGCGTGCTTCGGTAACAATAGTGACCATTGTTACAGCGTCCATTTTAAATGAACAAAATGGCGGCGTTCTAAATTCGAGCGTTAAAGCGAAACTGGGAGATTTGAAACAATGCTCTCTAATCCTTAAAGGGTTAAATGCATGCTATTGGTCAACGTGCCCCCGGGCAACTTTTGTTGGTGTGCGTCGGCAAAGTTTGTACCCCCGGCGTGTGGGGGTTAAACTCCCGACTTAATTTCGGCAAGTACTATCTACGTGACAATAACGAGTGGTGATATTAAAATCCTCATGTGGGTTAGGAATTTCGCGTTTTAATTTTTATGAGATGGCTGTTGAGAGATAGTTTGAAATGAAATGTTACACCGTTATTATAATGATTAGGTAAGTGTGATCAAATGTAGAGATTTTGCCTAATTACTAGTATTGCCTAGTATTTACTTTAATGATGGTACTTCAATAACTTACCAAATAATTGTAAAAAATCCTTTCCGAAACTCAATAGGTGATAAATTGAATAAATCGATCGATCGTCATTTTAACCACATATCGACCAACATAAATGTATCTAAATATCCCTATTGAACTATACACTTCAACGAGTGCAAGTTTTCTCTCCCTATGATTTGTAGTTGGAGTCAACATTGATTTACTTGTTGGTCCTAGAAGACTATTTCAACTCTGGTCTCTGTGTTTCTCTGTCCTGCATTTTGGGTCGAGCTGAAATTGAATGACAAAAATACAGTTTATAAAAATCATTACGAATATATTACGCTGGGTCAGGTTGAACTACACTTCATAGTACATTAGGAAACTTCCAAAGAAGCAAGACATCTCGACAAACCATCGAACCCTTCAACCGCGACAGGCGGATCGCAATCAAAACTTGCGGGGCCCATTGTACCCGCGCCCCACTTTTCTGGGGGCCATTATTTGAATGTCTTCCGTGAGGAGGGTCTAACACGCGTGTGTCGGCCTGATAATGTAATTAAAACAACACCTTTATTCAGGAGACGCGTTTTGTAACGAGTTCTAGTTTGATGGTGGGCTGAAAACTTGGGGGGAATTTTAAATGCTTTTTATAATATCTAAAACTAATTTACGATAGAGAAAACATTAAAATTATAACATAATGTAAATTAGTAGTATTTAAAAAATATATTCAGAGTGCTATCTGTAGTTTTGTTTTGCAGCGAGTTATTCCAAGTTACTTTAACCGCGTGGTTGAAGTTGCAAAAACTATTACAACTTAAGGGTAACTAAGTTACTAACTAACTTCCAACTATGGTTTGTTGTTAAGTATATTTTATACAGTTTTCTACTATACTAAGTGAAATTAATTCTTTTTCATTCCAAATCACTTGTAAATGGCAAAAAATTTTTGGACTAATCCACCATTTCTTTTATTCCTTAAACATATTTAAGAGACTCAAAAACTACGTTTAACGCGATGAAATTCTTTCTCAAACGATTGAAACGAATGACCAAAACATAGCAGGTGAAATTACTTCCACCTCAATGGTCCATTTTCTCGCAAAAACATTCTAATCTCCAAAACAAAGGTCCGCATTAAAGTCTCCGAATTTGAAAATGTAGCCGAAATTTGGGGGTAACATTATACCCCTACATTAGGGCTAAGTGATAGCGTCACATTTGTTGGATTAATTCATCATCTGAATTGCCATGGCCAGACTGATGGGCCGGAACGCCCCCTCACCCAAAGGGGGGTTAAGGGGAGGGCGCCCCTGCCTACGTGTGCTGTAATTACTGGGGGTTTTTGTTTTTAGGTGTTAGATGTGTGGATTGCTTTTTGGTTACGTTTTATTTACTCGAAGTCAGTAAAAATAGGTATGAGTCTTATTTTTTTAAAGACTAAAATAATAGAAAAAATCTAATATTAATCGTCTTGTCCAAAGAATATAAAATAATATTTTACTTATTTATTGACTACATTTAAATATGCCAATCATTATTAACCTTATCACATCGATAAAAATTACTACTCGTATTCATACACGTTAATTAATTGTTGGAAAAGTATTATTGTTTCTTGCACGGTAGTTTAAATATTAAAATCCTGCCAAATAATTGAATCCGTATTTAAATTCTTACTTAATTCAATGAAAGGCTAAAATACAAACTAGGATGTTCCTACACACAGCCTCATTTTTGAAATAAAAAACATTAGTCGCTAATCGCGTCGCCCGTCGCAGCTAACCCCCACCCCCTCCCTACCCTCCCACAGGACAGTGTAAGGATAAATGGGAGGGCTGGCTCTCTGGTTAAGTGTAGATTTTCCGAATGCGGTGTTGATGACGCGGCGACACCGCTGGGTTATCGATAGTTTGAAATAAAGCGATTGTGTTTTTTCTAAGCTTGGATTTTAAAAAGGGTTAAGTTGGAGATTGTTAATATTTTTGTTAGAGTATGTTGGAACAGCTGAGTTTAGTTTCTCTGTGTCGATTCAAAATCATAAACACTCCTATGATCAGGGTTGTAGCTTAGGGAAAATCATAAGTAAAACACAACACTCTAAATGTAACAACTAGCCTTTATATTTAGGACTAGCGGCCCGCTAGCGACTTCGTACGCGCGCAATAGTTTTACTCCGTTCCCATAGATCGTAGCAAAAATATTTATAAGCCAATGCGCATTAAACTATTTATATAGCCTTCCCCGATAAATTAGCTATCTAACAATGTATGTAACATATTTTATAACCGGACCAATAGTTCCTGTGATTAACGCGTTCAAACAAACAAACAAAAAGATCCAGTTTTTAAATATATACGTAGAAATGCGTATAGATAAATGTTATATTTTATAAACACATAACACGTAGCCCGGTCTTTAATCTGGTCAAACTTACACGGGGATAATATCGTTTTATTTTACAACGAAATGGAAATTATTACTACGCCTATCGTCAATTTCTTTCGGGTGCTAATAAAAGACCAGGCTATACTGTATTCTGTGCGCTGACATAGCATCATGCCACATACAGACTGTGGGAGAAGCAAATTCCCTCAAGCCTCAAGCGGGAAAACCGCTACCTTAAAAGTTTGAACTTGAGCTTTGTTTATGGCCATAGCGAATACTCTACTTTCTTCAATTCAAATCGTGAATTCAATGGGACAACGCATTAAACGCAACAATAGGGATCTACGCCATATCATCATCATCATCAACACCCAAAAGCCGTCCACTGCTAAACATAGGCCTCCACGAAAAGTTTGCAGAAAAGTTCCAGATTGGACACCCTTTGACCACAGAACCAGCGTAGAATGTCCACCGACAATATGAACAAACGATTTGCAATCTACACTGGACACAGACCGTTTGATACCTACCCTGTTTATACACAAAAAAATATTATTTAATGTTCTAAGGAATAAAATCTCTTCTCAAGCATTTTCTCGAGAGCAACATCAATAACAAACATGTGTCAAATATTCTGTCTCAGATTATGTCAAATGACTGTCAAAAATGAAATAAAAAATATTTTAATCGTAAGCACTAAAGAGTATTGACATCAAATTCGAAGCAAATCACCCCCAGAATAACTTTGCACCCCTTTTTAACCCCCTTAGGATATGAGTTTCAATAAAATACAAAACAAGTCTTCCGTCAATTTTGTAAAAGAATGTGTATGCAAAATTTGAAGTAGATTGGACCAAGGGATCTGGTTGTCCCATACAAACTTTGCACTCCTTTTTGACCCCCTTAGGGGTGGAATTTCTGAAAATCCTTTCTTATCGGATCCCTTCGTCACACAAAGAACAAACCCTCCCAGTTTCAGGTCTCTACAATCAGCGGTTAAGGCTGTGCGTTGATCCATCAGTCAGTCAGTCAGTCAGTCATTCAGGACAAAGCATTTTATTGGTATAGATGACGAATAAATAATCATTTCATTTCATAAAGACTCTACCACGCTGATCACATGAAATAAATGCAATTATTTTGATAACACGTTTGGCGCAGTAGTTAGCGCTCCTAATTACTGTATTATCTCGCAAGGGGCAAATGTTTATGTAATCAGCACGAACATTTGTACCTTATTCATGGATGTTTTGTATTAAGTATTCATGGGAGACGCCACCTTCATAATCTTTGTCTGACATTGGTACCACAAGAAATAAAATAGCTTACTTCGAAACCAAGACTTTTGGTGATATTGATATTTATAATAAGAATTTGTTAAAAAAAACCCCAAACGATTGTTAAAATAATTATATTTCATCTGTTTCTAAACCTGAAATCAGTACATGCGAAAAATGCGATGCTTTAATTCAAAAACAAAAAATGTATCGACGCTACATGCTCTGCTTATGTCCCACCACTAGTGTCGACAATTCCCGAGACCGTTGGACATCGGGTTGTAAATAGTCGTGTAAAATTGTCCACATTCCCTCCCTGGAAGCCTTTTGTTATAAATTCTTTGTTATTTACCTTGCGTTGGTACAAATGACTCATGTTAAGGTTGTACGGGATTTGAATTGTATGGCGCGAAGATTTCTGGGTTAGGTAAAATTATTTGTTTTTGCTAACATTACAGTGTTTTCATTAATATTCCATACTTTTTAATTGGTAAATAAAAATGATAAAAAAGGTAAATGTTGCTAGTGTTTAGAAGGTACTAAAATAACTAGTTAAAATGTATAGTTTAAACCCAATCACCAAACATTAAAAAAAATATTTCTACCAATAAAAAAATCTTTCTATGGAAAACTTGAAAAATGGTAGGAAATCGATAAATTGGTTTATGAAAACTTTAAGTTTGTTTTCTAGCACGTAAACTTTCTGATTCTGAATTGATAACACAATTTTTGACAGATGCATTTTCCTAATGACTTACTCATCAATCTGTGCTTAAGTTGGGTAATTAATTAGTAAATCTAAAAAACGACTACAAAGAAAATCTAAATAAGTTTATTTTACCATTTGCAAGAGCCAGGAAGATCCAAGCTAAACATCACGCAAATCAGAATAGTATGCAATAGCTGCACAAGGATTGTGGTAGTATTCGTTTCCTTACGTGTTCCGCTCACGGAGCTGCGGGTTAATTGCTAAGCACAAACGGCTCAGCCGCCACCTGAGGGTAAGGTCAGCGTATACTGAGCTCCTGTTTGTGTACCTATTATTTAAAAAAATATGAAGAAAAAAAAATTTAGAAAATCCAGTAAGTTTATTTAAACGTCAGGCATAAAAATAAATAAACGTTCGCGAAATCAATCCGTAAAAGTGTGTTTTATTAGTATTTAGAAAATATAAAAATATTCAAAAAGTTGCAACCATTCGCCGCAAAAGGACTGCGGAAATAGTTCCACTGCGGTAATCGTTTCCACAATTTATTGCGTGATCCGCTTCACGGTTAAGTTGCGAGTTAATTCTATGCACCTGAAGATAATGCCAGCGTAGGTATATTGAGCAATGCAATTTATTAAAAAAAATGAAAGTAAGTGAAAATATTTTAACAGTGTATCTTATCTATTATCCTATCATTGTTATTAAAAAATCTGATAATTTTTATTTGAATTTTTCCTACTTCTTGAAAAAACACTGTCAGCTTTCAAGATACCTTCGTTCACCGTCTCTGTCTCCCCAACTTTAATCCCATTGTTATTTTTTCTAATCTTAATGTTAAATAACAAAAAATCTAAATATAACTTGACCTCTTATTTTCTCTACAACTAGCGTATAGCCTAAAAATATTAATATAATTTGATATAGTAAAAATACAAAGAGAACTTCGTAATTATGACGGCTCACTGTGCGCCGCGTCTAATAACAAAATGTCTCCCTTTCACCTTCTACTTTCGCTTGGGTAATCTTATTTTGGGCTTCCCAACTCTCTACAATCCCATCCTCCATCGCAATACGGTTTAAATTCGTACATCCCGCCGCAGGAGTTAAAATGTATTACCTTTTATTGTGATCCTCAACACGGATTAAGAGAGAGCGCGGTTTTGAATTTTGATTCGGATTGTAGCTGCTACTCCGACCAGGTAATCTTGAGCTGCCTCTGATTAGGCATCATCCTTACTCTTTGTACTCATTCCAAAGACGAAGAAGGGCAGGGGAGTTCAATTTATACTGGTTGGTCTGTAACTATGCACACCTATTTCGTCTATTGCTTTGATTACATTCTACAGAATGATCTTTAATGAAGATTTTGAATGTTGGAGGCGTGGCTTCGGCTGTTTGGTGACTTAAGTAGTTGCACTGTTATTGTCTAGTTGTTTGAAGAGTTTAAGTCCTAATGAACTTGTTGTTTTGTTTATTCAAACTTTTGAGATTTGCGAAATGTCGCCACTTGTTTGTTAAACAATTTGGCTACTATGTCATGAATATACAAGATTATATCCTATTAATAGCTATAACCAGTATTTTTCCAGTAAAAAAATGTATTACCTTTTTGTAATAAAAAGAAGTTGAATCTTCAAAGCTCTAAAGGGCATTTAATTTCACATTTAAACAGCTTTCCAGTTTCACTCAACAAACCGGGCGACGCGTGTTTCTAAAAGTAACATGCATCTATTCATTTGCCAGCCACCCTGTATGTAAACGACATTTTCACCCCTCGCCGGTCCGTCTGACCATTATTAGGGCGTTTTAACCCTTCAGCCCCCACGGGCCGAAGTGACCTCACCGACCCGTTTTCCTATTTTATCTCAAAATTACAACCCTACGCGTGCAGCACAAAACTGTTATTTTCACATAATAAAGTTTTATTATTTATTGTGGGACACATGTCGACAGTCGTTATTATTTTTATTGATTGTGTTGATGGGCCGATAAGTTATTAGTTTTGATATGATTTTGTTGTATTTTTTACTTTTTGGAGTGACCTTTGTAATTTATTTAGGTACCTCCCAAGTAACACATGACAGCAGTATATCGACCAACTAACAGCATTAATGTATCGTTAAAGCATTTTGAGTTAGCATTATAGTAGCATTGTAAACGTATATAGGGCTAATATCGTGCTAATTTGGGCACAAATTATACGGCTTTAGATCGTAAATAAGCATTATTAAAGCCAAAAAAAATGTCGATTGCATTAAAAATATATTATTATGGTCAACGAAAATGCCAATAGCATTATAGAAGCATTATTACGATCAATGAAGATGTAAATCGCATTATATTAGCATTTTTTTAATAAGAAAAATGTTTATTGCATTACAAAAGCATTACAGTAGCATGAAAACATGCTTAAAGCATTATACGAGCTTTTTAAGTGTTCACAGTTGGTATATGAATAAACCTTTCATCATTGCAAAAACAACTCTAATGCCATGACACTATGATAGAAATATAAAAATAAAATATTTTTTTATGAAGTTCGCCATTTTACTATTATAGCTTTGACATATGAACGAAGGAACGGAGAAGCAACAACAAAATTATTTTAAATACCGTAAAGTTTTTGGTTCTTATTTTATTCATACCTTCAAATATTACTACGCAATGAAGTTTACTGTGAATGTCTATACAGTATTCATTGATATTTTTCACGCGCTTACGATATATTGTGTTTTTGTTATAAAATAAAAGAAAATGATATGTGTGCAGTTATCAAAACACTAGTGTATAACTAGAACAGTGTGTATTTTGTTTAATGAACACAATAGTATTAGATGGGCATTGTTAAATTGTGTTAACCAATAATATTTAAGACACTTGCTGTAATTAATAGGCCAGAATCATTATAATTTTTAGGTTATAAAATGAAAACAAAATGGTGTCTTTCTATAGCAGCACGGTGAGCCCTATTAATGCCACTGGGAAAATAAATACTCACATCTGAACAGTTATCATGCCAGAGGCCAGTTAGAAGACTTTGTGTGAACTATTAAAGTGTCATTGGCAATAAAGAAGCCCTATATAGATTCACTAATACACCAGTAGCCTCGATGTAGACTGATATAGTGCCATTACTTTACAAGTTTAGGGATCCTTTAGCATACCAATAAAACCCATTTTGGACTGCAGTCTTCTTTGGTTCAGGGCAATTTATTTTTTCACTAGATGGCGTCAATCGTTCAAAACGCGCCATTAATTATATTCGTATGTATAAAAAAGACATTATTTTAAGTCATTTTAAAAAAGTATTATTCGTTTCGTTCGAATACTTAAAAAATCACAGAGTACAAAGTACAAAGCCATACTGCGGTTATTTATTTTAAAGTAATTTCGCAGCACTGCAAATAATACACACATGATTAGGCAATATACCTTCATCATTCACCAGAAAAAATGTGTTATTAAATTAATTTTGACATTTCACCAAAATGGCTGACACTACTAACGTAATATACTGCTAAATGCATTGGTATGACTCACTTGTATTTGAATAAAGGGCTGTTAGCTGTAAAACAGCACTGAGGTGACCTTTAAAAATGCAACCATTTCATTTGTTCACGTCCATGCTGTTCAACGGCATTAGGCATTATTATGGTTCACGTTGATGCTATTTAACACGTTCCGGGACAGTGCCCGCCTACAGGCGTGAAAACAATAAAACATCTATTGTGTCTGGAGTAGTGTCCCGGAACGTGTTAAGTGCATTAAGCATTTTTCCTCGTCTTAAAGTGCTGTTATAGGTTTAAATGCACTGAAAATTGCTGATAGTTGTACAACGACATTGTAGCTGGCTGTATAAAAGCTAAAAGCTTTATTATAGCACTTTTAAATGCTATTATATAATCGTTATACAGCGTAAAGCATCGTTTTGGTTTTGAAATGCCAATATCGTGCGTCAAGTTGCACGGTGAACATATATACGAGTTTATACGGATCATGAGTTGTAAATGAAGTCAACATTTGTCTCTTATAATGCTACCTGTGTTACTTGGGCTAGGTACTTGTGGTTTTTTTTATTTAATTTTTGTGAAAGTATGTGTTGCTTGTTTTTATGTGTTTCAATTTCAATATACCTTACTCGGTAAGTATAATAGGTAGGCTTGTTAATATGACGGTGGCCGAGTGGTATAGGCATACGCCCGGATAGCGTAAGACACGGGGTTCGATTCCTCGTCTGTCACAAAGTTACAGTTGCTTTTTACAAGTGCAATTTGTATTATTAAGTTTGTATACTGACAAAACACTATAAAAAACAAAAATCTACTATAAATCTACGTTATAATAATATGAGTATGTGTAGACCTAAATCTTTTGTTCCTTGAGATCACAATCATACACCTTGAAGACAAAGAGCTTAATGTCCCATTTAAAAAAAAATCGTACAGTACTTTTTAATAAATCTTTAAATAATAGCTATAAAAGCCTATTGCTTTATAATTTTTGCGTTATCTGTAGTGTTCATGTAATGTAAATTTTGATATTTAAAAAATGCGAGTGTGTTCAGAACTGGTTAGTTTGATTCGGTGAAAAATATTTTATCACATTGATCGTATTCGTATCTCCCTTCTAATGCTTTAAACGACTTTGCGAAATTTATGAATGCAAACTAAAACCAGTTATTCTAGAAAGTTACCCCTTTGTTTGCGAAATGCAGTTTGCAAAAAGTGCATTGTCAAACCTAGCAGATGGTCAAATTATAATGGCGGACTTTATAATATTAAAATATAATAAAACATCTAACGGTCATCGCTCATTTAAAGAACGTCGTTTTTAAGTGTTATCTTTGGAAACATATGCGCGTAATCGCTAGTGTAATATTATTTTTTGTTAAAAAATAACAAAAATGAAAAGAAACGTTTGGTAAAAGCCATTTGGTTTTTTTTTGTTTCGAAAATAAACTCATGACGATTTAGGAAAAATCTTAATGATTGAGATAGCTATATGATAGATATTTAAAGTGCAATAAATTTAACATCCTTCAACAACATCAAACAAAAGTCAATGAAACTACTATTATATGCTTTTTTAAGGTATATTCTATTGTCATATACTTAATAAACTATACTTTTGTGAATTAGAAATATAGAGCTATGATTGATTTACTAAAACAGTTAATTTCAAAGTCACTACTACTTTTAAACTTCTATTGTTATTCAAATTCTTTTTCTTTATACCCTATCCTGTAATTAAATAAGCACAAACAGTACAATTAAGCGCTTGATTGAACTCACCCGATATTGATAAAAATCTTTTAATAACAAAGTCCGAAGTTATCGGCCTAAAAGACCCCTATGTCCGTCACATGGGCGGAGTTTGCCCACTGCCCATTGTCCATTGGTCAGAAGTGGACGGTCAACTAAGCGCGCGTGGAATTAAAGGGTTGGTGGTTCGGACTTCTTATTGGATTTTTTTTTGGGTAGAGCAGTGGGTTGCCCTTTTATCTTGTTTGAAAAAATATGATGCTAGTATTTTTACAATGTACGTGGAGATTGTTTATTTTTTAAATAAATAACTTTTTGACATTAAATATATATTTTAAAGGTTTAGCAAATAATAAAGCTAGTTTATTCAAATACGAACGTTATCGCCTCCTTCAAGGAAACGGTTTATGTTATTATAATTTCATGCATCTTAGTTTTGATTTATTTGTCTTATAAATAAATTATTTACATTGCCAATATTATCTATACAAGTTTGGAAAGTAGGAAATTGACGTGACAATAACATGTGACGCTTCTAAAATCATAATACTTACTCATATCCTATTTTATTGCGAAACGTGAAGACTTTACCTATTCTAAACTACAACAACCTATTACAACAGTGGCGCAGTGTTATTTTGCAAGTAGTTTCAAAACCCGATCTGTTTACGAGTCGCCCAGTCCGAGCATCCTAAAACATTCATAAGGCGGGCCCGCACTGCGCAATAACTAATAATAATAAAGACTAAACTTTGTCCAGAATTATAATATCTCGGTGCACTGTCCAGCGGGAGACAACTTTGAAGTTTGGACATTACTTTGCAATTTAATACCACCACCGCTGTTTACTATGGAAGTATTTTGTGGACAGAAATGTTTAACTATTTGTGTGTTTTAATTTTGCGACAAAACGATTGTTATATTTTTAAAATCCTGTGATATTATGTAATAATTACCGATGTGATAATCAATACTGAGCCTGTAAGGTCAAGTGCATAACTTGCTACGGACATGGATCATGCATGTTTTAACACTAAACTTGAGCTGTGGTGTCGCGATGGCTAATTAGATAATCTAGCTTTTCCTATAAGATTAAATAAGGAACCAAAAAAATATTTTCTTTCTTTGATTTTCTTATTGGAGATTCAAATTGGAATAAGTATCACAACTAAATGATGAAAATAATTAAAATCTTATAATCTGGGACTCATGATTGAGTTACCTTGAATTGTTGATTGAATCTTAGGATCCATCAATAACCAATATGATTGTCTTTAAGAATATACCTGTATGACTGTCTTTGATTAAAGTGTAGCACGCTACTGTATGAAAATAAACTTAAAGCTGTAGGGAGTTTTTTTTATTATACATGACACATCATGCTTTACATCAGACCTTTATTAAGTTTTTTTGGCGAAAATTATTATAATTTTAAGTGCGCACTTAAAACATACCGTAATTAATCATATCACCAAAATAAGTAGTTTGGCAAATATGAGAAAAAGAACTAGATTAGTTGCACAAAACTCCTCTCTAAAATAATATCGTAGATTCAAAGCGTAAGGACGTAGAATTATCGAATAATAAGGGGACGAAACTCAACTAGCGACATCTATAAATTACACCTATAAGTATTTAGTATTGTGACCATAGCGCCATCTAGTGAAAAACCATTGAATTCCAATCTGAAATCGATGCCGCAAGAAAGGTATATTGGAAACTTTCCCAATAAGACATTTTCTATTTCATTTTTGAAGACCCAAAAGATACATTTTTAAAAAGTATTTGAATAAAGTTTACTGCATTTAATTAAGTTGTGGTGACGAGATATAAATTATTAAAAACCTTGTACTACATGCATTACATATCTTTTCATATAGGTAACTAGCTTGTTTTAAAAAATCATTAACCTACATAAATTAACTGCAAACAAGGACTCCAAATTCGCTAACTGTTTAAAACAATACGCCATCTTAAAAGGTATATAGTGAATCAAAATCGAAACTACTACTTTGAAAATGATGAGAAAAGAAAATACATGTTTATTAAAAGCCTTTAAATCTAGTGCATGTTCCATCTATAATGTCACAAATATTATTCATTTTTTTGTAGGCTGATCAAAAAAAATTAACCTTCTTTTGAATCCAAAAAAAATATTTATTTTCAGTCTTTAAATTTACTCTGTGTTCTGTCTATAATTTCTTAATACTATTTAAAGCAAACTTCTAATATGTTTACATAAAAAACCCTTTACTTTTCAATACGCCAAAAGCTTTATTTACTTGGACCACACTCAACGCGTCGAGCTTTCAGTTTAGTTCCACTACCCGACAATAGATGGCGCTGGCTGTCAGCGGTCGTAGCGCTGCAAGTTGGCGGGAATTTGTGTGAAAGAGTCTACGCGTAAAGTAGGAGAGGTTTTGACTGTTTGTAGCTTTACAGCAAAAGTATTTATTCAAAGTACAATTACATTAATTTTATAAATAAAAGAGACATTTTGAATTTTATTTATATTTCCACTGCACTGATTATTATTATTATAAAAAAATAAATATTTTTGGTTTGGATATGGTTTTATTTGTAGGGTTTTGAACTTACAATAAATTTTAATTGGGCATAGGAACATTGATTAGTATGTTTTTATCATCAAATCGGTCGGTCATATTTGTAACTCCATTTAATTTCAGGCACGCAATACTACTAGCGCCATCTAGTTACCCCTATCGCATTGAATAGTTTTAAAACATAAATAGGTGTGTCAAGTTTTCAGGCAAATGTAGATAATCAAATATCTTACTTCAAAGATTTTATTGTTTCTTCTTGATCCTGCCCACTCAAATAGTAAATACCCGATACCAAAATATTATATCGATTACGTACGTCTTTTACATTAACTGTTACGTGCGTTTACCCAAGTAACAGTCAGTAACAGTCGCAAAAATATGTCAATGTTATTTACAAAAGTATTTTTCATCAGCTTTTTTTTTCTTAAGCTTCATGATGCAGTAGGTAAAGTAATATTTTTTCCGTAAATGCTAAGAAAAAATTTGTCCATAATAAAAGTGGAGAACTGTTATATGTTTTTATTTAACTGCCTCGGTGGCGCAGCGGTTAGAGGGTCGCATTTTAAAGCGACGGCTGCGCCAGAGGTCCCGGGTTCGATTCCCGGGTCGGGACAAAAATATGTACCTGGGTTTTTCGGTTCAGAAATTCTCAGGGAAGCCCGGAGTTTGGAAGTTGGCGGTGTTTCACCCCCGTGCCTCGGAAAGCACGTAAAGCCGTTGGTCCTGCGCCTGATCTCTCTACGGTCGTGTCAGATTGCTGTCCCATCGGGCTATGAGAGTGAAAGGAATAGAGAGTGCACCTGTGTTTGCGCACACACTTGTGCACTATAATATGTCCCGCGCAGTCGGTTAGTCGTTGTGACTGGCCACCGTAGTCGAAATCGGCTAGGGGGACTATTATTTATTATGTTTTTATTTTGTCTTGTAGTTTTTTGTTAAGGGATTGGGAATTGAAACAAAAAGCAGAGTAAATTAGTTCTTTTAAGACTTAAAGTAGGAAAATTCAAACTTGCTATGTTAAAAAAAGAGTTCATATTATAAATGATTCGCTTGAAAAATGTAAGGCCTCCCTTACCCTAATAGTTCAAATATGTTCGTCATTTCGAATGAAGATTATTAGCATTCCTCTATAGTATGAAGTAATCGGCACTATCTGCCTATTACTTACTGTTAGAACAACCTGTCTATTCCTTGACCTTCCCTCCTATTCAAATTTCCCGCCTATAAACAAGAAGTTTCTGGAAGCCGGATACTTCAACCGTGGGAAAAAAGTGAATGAACATGAGAATGACCGCTCAAAATACGCGTCATTCGTTCACCACTCTCAATCAAGCACTCTCGAAAATAATCTCCAAGCGGCCGGCTGCACGTGCTTAAAATATCACCAAAAACCCACAAAAACCAGTGTGTGATGTGAACAAGTCATCGTTCAAGAAGGAAACTACGAACGGCTACACCAAGGACCGCATCCAAGGCAATCTTCCTCCAACCATCACGTAAGTCCTTCTTACCTTTGACCTCACCAACTTACAACCTGAATTTCCTAAGGGGTTTTGCAGTCTATATCGAAGGAATCATCATTTAAACCCTAACACTTACAGAAAGGCAACAGGCCGTAAGTATAGATTTTGGCTTTCAATACTTACTCAGTTAAAGGCAGTGATCGTGTAACTTAAAGCGACGTCAGTGCGATTGCAATATTTGTGTAAGATAGCTTGAAAAAGCGCTTGCAGAATTTGCAGGCATAATGGCGACAGTAAACTCTTGACAGTGGTCAACGATATTCGTGCACTCTACTATGAGGTACTACGGTACTACCATTGGACTCATCTACTTTGCTTTAATATGTATCCCTTCTGCCAATTACTAGTATGTGCTCAGTTTAGGGTCACTGTTTTAGAATCACTTGCATCAATATGGCGTATGATTTTTGTAGATTAATGTTCGATTTTCAAACAAAATTTGTTGAAATCCGCACAGGGAGTAATAATAAAAAAGAATACTTAGCTCAATACTGTAAGAAGCACTCGCGTCAATTGCAATTGTTTTTCGAACGAAAACCGGACCCCATATTCACGCAAGTGATTAAATAAGACCCCAACCCTGGAGCCCTATTTTTGAATCACTCGCTTCAAGATGGCGAGTGGTTATCGTTCGTTTACGAGTTATTTTCAATGACTTTTAATTCATCTTTGAACGAAAACCACTCGCCACCTTGAAGCGAGTGATTCAAAAATAGGGCCCCAGAGCTTTCTTAATATGTTCTGTCATGACGTCACGATCAATTAGGTACAATGAGACAGGTATCGAGAAGATAGTTCCTAGCTTCCTGGCACATAGTTTCTTCAGATCTTCTCTTTTTGGTATTGGTTTAATTATTTGTACCACTCTCCCTTAGGGACTTGGGACTTAGAACAAGTCTGGATTAGCGAACAACTCGAGGTTGAAATAAAAAAAAATATCCATGTCAAACACGAACACAAAGTACGCTAGCACTAACATGAATCAAGCCTAGTTTTTAATAATCTTATAATTATTTGTCACTTTTTCTACAAGCTGATTTTTCTTTATTTTATTTATAATGAATTTACAATAAAGCTTACTAAAGAAACTATGCTATTCATAGCGTTACATAAACCTGTGGTTTTACCGAACGCTGCGCTTGTTGAGTCATCATCGTACTCGTACTATCAAAGTAGGTACCAAAATAGTTCAAAAGATGCTGGCTAAATGGTAATATCCTAATGTCGATAATGTGTTGAGTTAATGACTCATATTTCCATACTTATATTTTAATTTGTAAGTCTGATATGTTTAGCAACTAGCACAATAAGATACCACATGGGAATATTTTGGTATTATTTGTCAGTGGTCAAGTGTGTATCCTTGTTTGGGAATCAAACCCTG